>OY856413.1:704427555-705627555 GCA_963693085.1 Alisma plantago-aquatica | reverse complement strand
TTTGGTATTATGATAAATTATGTCTCCCCCCGCCTTTGCATCGTCCACTATAGTGTTCAGTATAAAAATGTCCTGAGCATCTAAAGTGGAGATGGCCACCATATCCAAGTCGTGCATTTTATGCGGCAGAGGTGGTGGTGGGGGAAGTTCTTGTGGTGGGGGAGAAGCAGGTTTTTCGAAGGCCTCTTCATGGCCTTGTAGATTGTCGTCCAAGTCGGAGGCAGAGTCAAGATCCTCGTCCGTGTCTAGACTCACTCGGTCTGCCTTGTCCTGGTAAGGGGGAGAAGGTGCTGAGAAGAATGGAGCAGATGTTTTTGGCAGGCTGGCGCTAGATCCTAGTATGCATTGTTGGAATTCAGCCTAGGCCGCGTCTTTTGCAGCTTCCCCGATGGACCCCATAGTTGAAAAGTCAAAGAACTGGTCCCCATATGACATGTTGACATTATCGTTACGTGGGGACTTGGGGTGATTGTCACTGTCATGGTGACCTTTGTCAGACCCTTTGTGGGAGGGTCCTGCTGCATTCCCGGGGTCTTCGCCGTCATCATGCTTATTGCCGGAAGAGGTGTTATCTTTGTTTGAGTCGGCAGATGAGTCAGAGTCATCTTCATCTTCATCATCGCCATCCTTGTCGTCCGCAACTTCGTCAGCTTGCTTTTTGCTTGAGGATGTTTTGCACCGCCGATGGGTGCCTTGAAGCTCATCAAAAGACACTTGCAGATACTCGTGTTTTTTGAACAGTGCATCATGGGTTTCTTTGAGGTCTGTATATCTTCCCTCGATGGAGAGGAGACGTGTTGTAAGATTTGTGACTTGAGCACGTAACTGCTGTAATTCATCATTGTTCGACTCCTCTTGGCGATGATGTAGTTGCGTAAGTGTTCCATCGATGTTGGCCAAGTGCGTGCTCAGGGCTTCTTGATGTTGCTGGAGCTCGCGGAGAGTCTCTGGCAGAGGTTGAGTCTGCTTGGAGATCTCATCGACTTTTTGCACCGTTTCTTCTTGCTGACGCGTCGCTCCAAGGACCAGGTCCGGAAGGTTATTGGTGTGGCTGTTGATGTGCTCAACTTGCGTAGCCACCTCATCCTGTCGTTGCTGGAGGCCTTGGAGGAAGGTGGGCAAGGCTCGGTGTTGTTCATCGATCTTGGTCACCTGTCGTGATAAATCTTGTACACAAGAAAAAATAGAATTTAATATGTTAGAAGGATCGGTGAGGAGGTTTCGGACAGCGTCAAATTGATGTCTGAATTCCTCACCGATGTTAGTAAAAGGGACCCCAGGAGCGGAAGGGTGAGATGACTGGGGTCTGCGTGGAATGGTGTTAGTGTCTAGCAGAAGAGACACTGTTGGTGCCCCGAACTACGTAGTGACTGTAGATGAAGTCACCAGCAGTTTCGGAGTGGTGGCGGATGTGAAAAGTGGTGGTATTTGAGGCGAAAGTGGTGGTAGCGATAATGATGGGGTGGAAACTGCAGAAGTGAATGGAAAAGTGGTGAATTCGGGCATAGGGATGGAGAAAGGGAAGCCCAAAGTTAAAATGGGTGAAGAAGTGGATGTGAATGGTTGCGTGGACGTAATGGGGAAGAAGGGAGTGGTAGATGATGGAATGGTGGAATGTGGAGTGGTGGTAGCGGTGGCAGCGGTTAGCTGCTCATGGAGACTCTGAATAAAAGAATTCGATGGAGGATGTGGTTAAATTTTCGTCATGAAACTTCTCGTCCTCTGGATTTGGCCTAGATGTTGGTGTCCCGGACAGCTGTTGGGCTTGTAGTTGCCTCCTGGAAGGTCGTTTGACAGGCATCTTTGTTGGTCGAGCTGCCGGGGCAGTGATACTCATCTCTGTTTGTCCCGTTGTTGCTTTCCTTTCGAGTGTTTTGACCGAGGCTAGCAGATGCATAAGCTCCTCGTCAGAGAAGAGGAGATGTGTTGTATCATAATTTGCTAACTCCGGTAGCGGGAGGAGAGTCCTTGATGATTTGACCATAGGGCAAAATACGTAGTGTAGTTTCCCATCCTTTTCCTTGATTATGAATGAGTTCTTCAAGGTTTGCACATTAGTGAGGATGTCGCCCTTTAGTTGCGTGCAACGGGGTAGGGGTATGTCCATTTTGAGATATTTAATAAAAGACGTGACATGCCCCCCATGCAAATCTCTTTCCCCATGGTGGAGATTGCAAACTTCTGGATCAGATGGCATCCGATATTGACTGGCCGTTTGTTAAGAACAGACCAGAGAACAAAAAGATCGGAGATTATAACGTTCCCCCCTTCTGTCTTGGGGAAGAGTGTGCCAGCGAGGATTTTGTGCAAGGTGCGCACAAATCCGGAGTGTATGTTTGACGCCTTGCACGTCTTTGCGTCATAAGTGGGGATCCCAGTTAAAGATTTCCAGAATGTATGTCTGTTGAATTCTGTATGATCGGTTCCCACTATTATAGCCTTTCGCAGCTGCTCCTGGTCGTCAATAAAGATGGTGTTCAACATGTTTTCTGTTATGACGACCTTGCTGCCAAAAATCTGGGTGACAAGCCTTCTGTCACCTCCATCCCGTGACCTATCCGTGATGTCGACGGGTTCCTTGGTTAAAAAGGTGAAAAACTATGTTGTGGGTTCAGAGTAGGACACTTCTGGTACTAGGCACAGCCTGGCGAGGTTGGCTGTGTCTAGTACGTCGAAGATGCGGTCGTATATCCCCATCCTTCGCAGTATGCTGGAGCACACATACTTGGTGGGTTTTAATGACTTGTCAGTGGGGAGGGTGGTTTGGATGAAGAGGTTTTCTGGTGGTGGTGTAGTGGTGGTGATGGGAATGAAAGTGGGAGTAGTAATGGGGACAGTTGTGGTAGTAGTAGGGATGGTGGTGGTAACTGCAGGGATGATGGTGGTAGCAGTAGGGATGGTGGTGGTAGGTTTTGCAAAGGGTTGGTCCATGGAGGAAATGGGTCGAACTTGTTTTCTTTCCCGCTTCTTGGAGGGCTGCCCAGATGCAGTCTACGGGACCTTGCGCTTCCCCTTTTTCTCTTTGACAGGGGACTCCTCTTCGGAGTTAGGATTGTACTCCGAGTCTTCATTAGAAGAGGAGATGACTGTTTCCTCTTCGGGTGCTTCAGATAAGATTTTCTCTAGGCGATCAAGTTCGCACAGGACTTCCATCATCTTTACGTTTGGGGGTGACTTCCCAGTCCTATTGAAGTCTGCTCTTATCTTTTGAAGCCTAGCATGTTCTGTCATCAGTTCGTCTTTTGTCCAGATTTCAGGGTCGTCGAACCAGATGACATTCGTTGGTGTTGATGCCATGTCTGAAAAATAAGAATTTATGAGTTAGAGCAAAAGATTTAAAAACAAATTAGATTTTATTTGTGTTTATGTGTTTTTGTATTTTTGTAAAGAAAGACCAAACAGTTTCAAGACCGTTTGGTTCCGAACGGTTGCGAGACCGTTTGGTCCCAAACAGTTTCAAGACCGTTTGGTCCCAAACGGTTTCAAGACCGTTTGGTCCCAAATGGTTGTGAGACCATTTGAAAAACGAACAGCCGCGGGGTCGCCGGTGCAGGCAAAGACGAAAATGAACCGGTGCGGAGGCGGAGGTCGCACCGGCAACGACGGTGGTGGTGATAACAACGGTGAAAACTACGGTGAAACTAGTGATGAAAACGGCAATGGTGAAGACGGCGGCGATGAAGACGGCGATGGCGACGATAGCGAAGATGAAGTCGGCGACGACGGATAGAGCCGATGGTTGCGGTCGGAAGAGAAACTTGCGGGAGATGGTAATGACGGAAACGTGCGGATGGTCATTAGAGTAGTCGGCAGAGAAGGCGGTGATGGTGGAACAGACGGTGAATAGCATAGGAACGACGACGAAGGCGGTAGGGAAGAGGGGCGGCGTGTGTTGCTGTCGCCGGACTACCTTGCAGGTGGTCGGTGAACTGGAGTGCGATCGCGTGGGAGCAAAGGAAAGCAAAAGCAATAGCACAGTTCTTCGTACAAGCGCTCAAGAGAGTTCAAGAGTTCGAAGAGAGAAAGACGAAGGGGTAGGGTTTATATTTATAGGGAACAGTTAGCGACCTTTTGTATTCCAAGCGCTTTCGAGACCATTTGGCTTCAAACGGTTTGAAGACCGCTTGGAGTCCAAACAGTTTCAAGACCGTTTGGCTCCAAACAGTTTGAAGATCGCTTCGAGTCCAAATGGTTTCAAGACCGTTTGGCTCCAAACGGTTTGAAGACCGCTTGGAGTCCAAACGGTTTCAAGACCGTTTGGCTCCAAACAGTTTGAAGACCGCTTGGAGTCCAAACGGTTTCAAGACCGTTTGGAGCCCAAACGGTTTCAGGACCGTTTGGAAGGGCAAAGGTAGAAAAGATTTTATATTTTATGTTTGTTTTTTATTTATATATTTTTATGTTGTTAGTTTTTTTTTGTTTTTTTTTAAAAATTTTTTTGGTTATGTAGATATTTTTTTTGTATTTTCATAAGGTAAGACTAAGGAAAATAAAAGAGCAGAACATAAAGGAAAAGTACAAATCTTGGGTTGCCTCCCAAGTAGCGCCTTGGTTTTACGTCGCTGGCTCGACAAAGCTATAACATTGTCATGCTGTTGGCATAGTGTTTGATTGTTCATGTCTATTTGGCCCATGCTTAGGGTTTGACTCGGGCTGCCAAGCAAAAGTGCTTGCCAGAGGCTTCAACTGTGCAGCAATCTGGGCAAGCTGGGCTTCAACTGCCTTCTACTGAGCCTGTTGATTAGCTAACATGGTTTGCTGAGATTGAAGCATCTGCCTTATCAAAGAAATCTCATCTTCCGGCTGTGCAGAAGTATTTTTCTGAAGACTTTGTTGTTGAGGCTGTTGAGTATGCAACTGCGGATGAAGCGGGGGATGAGTGTACTGATAGTAGGATGATTGGTTTCTAGGGTAGTTAGCCCTAGGGAAATTGTTCCTTGAGTTCCCTTGATTTTGGTTCAAATTGTTTGAGAACCCAGGTGGTAGCCTATTGTCGGATCCCCCTTGTGTCTGATGTTGCGGATTCGTAGTTCCAGCAGGATTCCCATACTGGAACCCAGGATGATTCCTTGGTTGACTAGGGTTGTAGTAAACTTGTCCGGGAATAGTGTGGATGGAATTGACTTGCTCTGGAATCTGAATTTCGGCTTGATTAGTAACAGGCTCATATGGTTGTGGTGGTGGATGAAGATCCATCATCACATTATACAGCATTCCGCAGGAGAGAGTTGGATGGTTCGAAGCATGACAAGCCTCACAGGATCCTGTGACGGCTTTGACTTGTTGAACCAGCGGAGTTTTCTTCTTATCAATTTCTCCTAGAGTTGTCTCGAGGGCTTGTTGTTTATGAACAATTGTTTTCAAAGCCTCAACTATTGTCTTCATTTCTATAGTTTCCTCAGCTTTAAAAACTTTAAGGACACCTTTTCCAGCTGACCGTCCCCAGTAGGACTGGTTTTCAACTCCTAATGTAACAATCTTCCAGGCATCTTCATAGTTCTTCCTCATGAAGTTTCCTCTAGATGAGGAATCTAGGAATTGTTTGATATCATCGCTTACACCCCGGTAAAAGGTTTCTATTAGTTGATTCTGTGAAATTCCATGATGGGGGCATTTGCGCAGAAGTTACTTAAATCTTTCCCATGCCTCAGCAAGCGTTTCTCCAGGCAGCTGGGAAAAGTGATTGATTTGCCCTCTGATTTCGTAGGTCAGCGAGGGTGGAAAGAACTTCTCTAAGAATTTTTACTCTAGAGGGGCCCAAGTGGTAACTATGGGTTCTCTGTCCAATGAGTTGTACCAACTCAAGGCCCTTCCAGATAAGGTAAAGTGGAACAGGTGGAGCATTATCGCATCGAAAGCGATACCTGCTTGCGGGACCAGGCGGCATAATGCCTTAAACCTTTTCAAATGGTCCATGCAGTCATCTCCTGAACCTCCAAAGAAGGAGATTCCTTGCATGATCTGGATCCACTGGGTCCAGATCTCAACGTTTGGGATATTGATGATCGGAGGCCGGACCGGGTGATTATCCTCATAGTTCTTCGGGACAACATAGTCCCTTAGTTGCTTGTTTCGTAACTCAAGCTGAGCAGCTTGGGTTTCTGCCTCGGTTTCTGCTCTTTCGCTCGTATCTCCGCTTGTATTTGGGCATGGGTGTCAGCTATGAGTTGTGCCCGTTGTGCGGCGATGGCAACATTTACTCTTTCCATCACCAAAGCAGCTTGATGTTGTTCGTCAGCCATTTGTCTAGCGCGTTGGCGATTGAGACGGATTTGGCGGTGGAAACTTCTCTGTACCTCAGAGTCGAACTCCAGATCAGGGGAGAATCCGTGACTATGCGATGATTGCATGCATGTGTTCTACCTGAGTAGAGAAAGGGAAAAACCTTTACATAATAACAACGAAAATAAACAGTTTCAAGTAGATATGGAGTTATGATTCAAAAAGAAAGTGTAAAAACCTAACCAACTAAAAAGGTACTAAGTGAAATAACAACGTTCCATTTTCCCCGGCAACGGCGCCATATTTTTATGGGTGCTGGAACTTACATCAAAAGATTTTACTCTTCCAATGGGAGTCCCAGGGTCTTGCACCAAAAACCCTAGAGAGAGAGGGTTGATGTCTTTCCCTAGGTTTACCTATAACTGGTGCTTAGATAAACACTCCAACCCCATAAGAGTATGGAAGCCTTATCATAGTACAGATTTAGGATCGAACCCAAAAGACAACGGTCTTGTTGCAAGCAACAAGATGGAAAACGTATAAAATTTCACTTAGTCACTTACTAGTTGGTATTTATATCGAAAGTTGGATTTTGATGGTTTTAAACTAAGAACATGAAAAGTAAAGAAAGCAAGTAAATCTAAGAGTTAAACTATGATAAAGATCACTAGGGTGTGATCGATTTTCCACCGCCACTACACATCGATCAACACATGTAAAGCAAAACTTAACCTGCAAAAAGAGTTCGGTCAGTTAGTATCCTGTAGACCTACCCTCCTTTCGGATAATCTAGCTACGAGAAGTGCGGGAATATTGCAACGCCAGCCATTCCCAATCAAATGGTCACTTTACTTTGCATCATTCCCCTCGCAAAGTGTGTTCCTCGACTTACCAAGGTTGCACTTCCATACGTCAAATGATTCCATTTCATAGTATGAAAGTGCAACGGATGATAGTGAGTTTACTCCACTTCTTGAGATACACTTCTAGATACCGAAACAGATACATGGTGGATACAGATACATGGTGGATACATGCATCAAGAACCAACATGCAAACGAGTTTCAAATCTAATAGTACAAACGTAGACAATTCATACTAAAAGATAAAAGATAACACAAGTTGGAGATCAAGCAACAAGTATTCATTAAACGTTTGATGTCGAACTGGCAAAGATAAGAACTCTACATTACAACCTAAGGATTACATTTTACATGATATGAAAGTATGGGTAGCGGGGCTACTCCTCGCACCCTAGTGAAGAAGACTACTCCCTCATGACTAAGACCAAGAAGGAGGAGAGAAGAGAGAGAGAGAGCATCATCCCCACAAAGGAGGGAGGAAAGTCAACCCCTTGGAGAGAGAGAGCAACGATCCACCAGTCTTTGTAGGTTGCATGATGAGGAGGTCTCCCCTTCCCACCTTCTTGGTGAAGAAGGAGAAAGCAACTTCAGGATGGAGTATGGACCTCAGACCGACAGCCCTAGGGCGGAGGATGGAAGTGGCAGTAGCTCTGGAATGATTGGGGTAGCCTTTGGACGTCTGAGCTCCTCTTTTTGAAGGACCCTTGGGGTCTTATTTATAGGCCTTGAGTGAAGTCCAAACGGTTTGGAGACCGTTTGTACCTCAAGACCGTTTGGGACCTCAAGACCTTTTGGACTGTGAGACCGTTTGGGTTCATGCGGTATCGGGACCGCATGAACTCCATGCGGTCTCGGGACCGGTTGGCTTCATGCGGTCTCGGGACCGTTTGAACTCCATGCGGTCTCGGGACCGGTTGGCTTCATGCGGTCTTGGGACCGTGTGACTCCATGCGGTCTCGGGACCGGTTGGCTTCATGCGATCTTGGGACCGTTTGAACTCCATGCGGTCTCGGGACCGGTTGGCTTCATGCGGTCTCGGGACCGTTTGAACTCCATGCGGTCTCGGGACCGGTTGGCTTCATGCGGTCTTGGGACCGTGTGACTCCATGCGGTCTCGGGACCAGTTGGCTTCATGCGGTCTCGGGACCGTTTGAACTCCATGTGGTCTCGGGACCGGTTGGCTTCATGCGGTCTTGGGACCGTGTGACTCGATGCGGTCTCGGGACCGGTTGGCTTCATGCGGTCTTGGGACCGTTTGAATCCATGCGGTCTTGAGGTTGAGTTATTCTTTTATGATTTTTTTGTGATTTTCTGCATACAAAAAAAGGAAAAGTTAGTCTAATGGTATATTTACAAGAAAAAGGGTAAAATTAGAATTATGTATAGTTTAAACTTAAAAAGAGTATGGAAAACTAAAGAAAAATACTAAGATAATCGACTAAAATAGGAGGTTATCAATGACACATAAATCTTTGATTTTCTCTCCTATGATAATCCCCCATATATATGTATAAAGATAATAAGTAGTCTCTGGAGTGCATAATCACTCTTGATCTCAATATTGGACACAACTAACTCACTAAGGAAAGGATAACTCATTTAGTCTTACCCTTTAATAATATATACATTAGGATAATGACATATATGAGTTTGGTGAAAAACTACTAGAGGGGGGTGAATAGAGTTTTTGAATTATTTTAACAATTTATTGAATTCAAACAACCACAATTGAAATTGGAAGAAAGAGACAGGTGTTTAGAGTGGTTCCAACTATAGCAAATACTATAGTTGTCAGTCCACTACCCGGTTGCTTACCCAACCGGGATTTGAAAGTATTTATTTTATTACCTCTCGAGGATTTATACAAAATACAATACTTTCCTTTACACCCTTTGAACAGCCTTCACCCTGAAGTAGGTGCACCAACTTTGAGGTAGCCTTCTTTGAAGTAACTTCAAGCTCCCCCTTGAAGTAGCCTTCCTCTCTAGAAGTAACCTCCCGTTGCACCAGCCTTCTGAAGTAGCTCAAAGTCTCCTTCTTCTCCAAGAAGATCTTTACCCTCTCCAATCCGCAGCCTCCAACCTAGGAGTAGCAAGGAGAGTACAAATAATAATAGGGAACAAGAAATAAAACAGAAATTACAACTTATCCTTTGTAGCCCAAGGGTTGATTTGCCTAGATCAAGCGTATAGATCTCCTAACCAAGTATGTGAACTTGTGATTGCAGTGGGTAGGAGATACTAGCCTATATGGCACGAATTATGAGCTAAGGAATGAAATGGCCAATTGTCACAATGCTCAAATTCTCACAAACAGATTGCACAAAGTATGCTCAAAGGTTTCTCAAGTGTAGCAAGTGTAAAACAAGTGAGTTTGAGTGTCCTATGGCTTGTCCTATTTATAGGAATGGCCTAAGGATGCTTAAGGACGTTCTAGAAAACTTCTAGGGGTTTCTAAGTGCTTAACTAGCCGTTAGGTACAAAGTTGTTGCTTTAACAACGGCTAATTAATTAATTCTGCAGTTGCTGTCAGAGACCATCTCGGTCGACAAATGGTCGACCGAGACACCTACTCGGTCGAACTTTTGTCGACCGACAGGCTCTCTGGAACAAGTGATTTGCAACGTCTTTCTCCAACTGCCAACTAACTTGTCTGTTGTGTCTAATGACTACTTTGGATCTTTCTCGGTCGAGAAGATTGTCGATCGAGAGTGTCTCGGTCGAGGAGTTTGTCGACCGATATTGATCTTGTTTCAAGGTTTCAATTTAGGCACTAATTATGTGTGTGAGTGTGCAAAAGTAATCCTATTTGAATGGGATGACTTGTCTAACTGTGGTGTTTAGCTAGGGAGAATCTAACGCTTGATTTACATGCAATTCTAAGTACTTGTACATTATATTTTTGTACAAGTTTTTATAACAGTGATTACATTGCATGAAATTATAAATATGTAAGCTTGTAGATTTTCCCTTGTTGCTTTGTCATCCTGCACACTCAAGTAGCTCGTTAGATTAATAAGAATGAAATGTTTGTCATAATCAAAACAAAGGGATTTATAGATGTCCATTTAGCCAACAATCTCCCCCTTTTTGAAGATGACAAACATTTCCAAAATATAAATAAAGGAAATATAAAACATATGAGTTTCATACCTTTAGATTACCTTTTGTAGCTTTTTCTCTTGTGTATAAAATGTGTGCTTATTATTCCCCATGAATTATGGAACATGAAATCCAGATCATTTGGGAATATAGCAACTTTCAATGTAAAGCCAAGAGTTTATTTATGAAACTCATTAATTGAGTTTTACATAATTACTAAGTTTTAGTTTTATATTTATCTCTCCCCCTTTGTCATTTCAAAAAGATAACCGTTTAAGAATAAAAACTCCCGCTTAATTAGATATCCCACCAAATCTAATGAAAAAGATGTCCATTTAAAAAATCAAAGTATCATGATGCAAAATAAGAGTTTTGTTTAAGTAGCACAAATATCAAAGAATACATCTTCCAAAGGAGTGATAAGCAATTGCTTCCTAATTTTGTTAAATTGATCTAGTGGAAGCGGTTTTGTAAAAATATTAGCCAATTTTATCTTCAACATGATGAAGGGAAACATGATTCTTGGTTTATTGATTTGCAAATATATTCAGTTTTATTGCAGACTTGACAACAGAAACCTGCTCAGTCGACGATCTTTCGACCGATAGTGTTCTCGGTCGAACAGTTTCTCGACCGAGAATGTGTCTGGATTTGTTTCATAACTGTTTTAAGTAATTGTGTCATAGATCCTTGTCAATTTTGCCACAATTTTAAAGGTTGCTTTTTTTATTTATTACTCCCCTTATTTTGTATGCTCTACAATGATGATCTTATAATCCATATTTTGAAGATGTCTCACATGCTCTTTATAAAAATATCCATTGGAATCAAGTAAAGATGACCAATTTCATTAAAAGCATGTATTACAAACATAGAAAGATAGACACATCATATAGAGATGACCCATTACAATTATTCAAAAAGATATCATTACAATAACTCCAACACTTACTGGAAAGACTTAAGAATTACATCAATGTCAGGGTCTTTCCCAAGAAAAGGCTCAGTTCCATAATACTGGACCAAGGTTTGCCAATCTAGAGCACCTGTCTTAGTTAAAGCATATGCTTCCAAGAATGTAGGAACTCGGTCAAATCGGAAATGAGCGGCAATATCTTGCAGTTGCATGGATGAAAACTGAGTGTGTGTAAGATCCACAGATGGTGGAGGTGGAGTTTGATAATAGTTGTACGAAGGATTGTATGGATTGAGCATGCAAGGATTTAAAGAATACGGATATTCATCAGGTTGGTTTGGTGAAAGGGTTTGCATTCTTTGGTTTATATAAGTCATGGCATGATGGTTATAGTCTAGTTGTTTGCTAAGGTGATATTGGGAGCCAGCAATATAAGTAAGAGTGTTTTGAATGGGATCATGTGATAGGTTAGTAGAAGGAGGGGGTGGTGGTATGTCTTGATGAGATGTTTCTCCTTCTACTCTAGCCCTTTTATGACCAAAATCAATTCCCATTTTTTCTACTGTATTCTTACTTAATTTTTGTGGTCTACGCTCCCATGTATATCCCATATCCTCAAGTTGGGTCTTAAGGAAATGTTGAGTAATTTGGCATACAAAATCGGCATATGGAGGATTGCCAGAAAACTCAAGCATGTTTTTAAGAATGATGCGGATAAAATTTGTGGGAATGCGTTGGATAATGGCATATATTAGACACATACGAAAAATAGGAACTTCAGACTTATTGGCTCTAGGATGTATGTTTGTTGAAACAATAAGGTTTATAATCCTAGCAGCTGGTTTGAGATTTATAGCATAATATGTGCCTCTATCTTCGTGACAGGTTGTATTAGATTGAAAAATGGTCCTTTTGATGTCACTAAGACTAATGGTATGGTCATCTTGGAGAAATTGGTTAAGGGGGTTTCCAGAAGTAAGGTCAAGGGTGTCTTGATATTCATCTATGTCAATATTTAGCATGTCAAGAATATCCCCTCCAGTAAATCGGAAGCTATGCCCATTGACCATAGTATAGAAGAAGATGGTTTCATTTTCAAAGTGAGAAATGAGGTTTGCATAGAATTCATTCACTACCTTGATGGAATAGGAAGGAAAAGAAGGGTTGATGAATTCTTTTAACTTTTGCACTTCGAAAAGGTCCTCCAAGTCGACGATGTTGATGAAGTCCATAACTTCAACTGGTCGTCGTGGGAGAGGAGCTTTGGAGGAAAGCCGTATATATCGATCACCAGCATCTCCATCGACGAAGGAAATGTCGTTGATGATCGTCAGTGGTGGACTAGCTTCCCGAGCTTCCCTTCCTTTCCTGCCGGTGACCTTCTTCTTTCCACGAGCAGATGATGAGGCCATTGTGTTTCTTGAAGGTGGAGAAGAAGCAAGGATGGCTTGTGGATGAGGATGCTAAAGAGTTGCACAAAAATGCACTAGAGAGAGCCTATGGAAGCAAGAGTATGCAAGTGTGAGGAGGTGCCTCGTTTTGGGTTCCTTTTATAACAATCCAGTGACCTGGTCGGTCGACGATTCGTCGACCGAGCGTCCGCAACGGTCATGTTGCAGACGCGCCACTCGGCTCCCCAACGGTCATATAACGGTCATAAACGGTCATAACGGTCAGTTTACAACGGTCATATCCAACGGCTATTTCTCGGTCGAACAATTGTCGACCGACATTGTCTCGGTCGAACATTTGTCGACCGAAAGTGTGTCCGATTACTAAATCTGTCTAGATTCTGTCGGTCGAGAGAGAGGGGCTGACCGAAAGGTTTTCGGTCGAAGAGTTCGTCGACCGACAGACTTACTGAGTACGAATTTGAAGCTGATTTTTAATGTAAGTGATAGACTATATTTGTAGAGCACATATATAGATTTTCTAAGGGAGTAATATTGTGTTTATTATTGACAATATTGGGACAAGTTGTGATCATAAATTATTCTTTTAATCATAAAAGGATATCCAAATAGTTATTATGTCAAACTTATTTTAGGTCGAATTTGACTACGACCATAGCGCCCCTTGGTCAAATTTTATTTTGACCAAGAGGCTAATTTTGCAGATTTTCAAATTGAATATATTGAGTATAATATCTGCATAAGATTTAATTAAATGTCAAGCTGAAGCATAATACTTAATATGATTCTTAATTGAAGGCACAATTAATTATCTCAAATCTTCAAAGATACTAATTTATGGATTTTTATCTTTAAGCAATAACATATAACCAATAAATCATTTTGCTTGCCTATATATTTTCATGGATCCATGCATACAATTATCATTATCTATGCGCACCCAATGAAAGCATGGTATAATGATAATAACAGCATACAATGATAATTCCATCACATGATTAGTATATGAATAGACCAGAAGATACTTTTACGAACAATCATGTGAAAATAGGAATTTTTTTTTCATTTGACTAAGCATGATTTCAGTTTAAACTTTAAATCATCTAGGGAATAAACTTAATATTAATTTCATTTACATTTGTAGAGATGATTTCCAAAAATATATCCAGTCATCAATCATAAGTAGATAGCAATTTCATCGGAAAAATAAATGCAGCAATTTTGTAGTAGACTGGAGAACAGTGATGTGCTCGGTCGACAATTGTTCGACCGATGGTCTTTCGGTCGACAGTTTTTCGACCGACAAGATTCCTGGAACTGTTAATAAAACATAATTGTGTGAGTTAACTATTTAGATATTTATTTGTAATCTCATTATGTTGAGTTGAGATAGACATAGAAATATGCAACTAATGTCTCTGGTCATATCTCAACATGATTCTGTTTATTTAGTTTGGAGGTTTTGGAACCCAAACTAACTCGACATCTTTTCTCTTATAAGGACATGAAAAAGAGTAATGTCCAAGACGTGAGCAATAATGGCAACATATAGAATCAACCTCAAGTCGTTTTCTATGGTTTTGTTCTAGGTTGTTCTTTGGTACAAATGTATTTGTTCCTTTAGGTACATATATAGATTGATGGGTTTGTGACCTTTTCCAACTAGGTTGATAGGACTTCCCTTTAGGCTTATAACCTAGTCCTCTTCTCCCAATTTGATGATAGGAATTATCTAAGATTTGATCAAGAATGCCATTATTATTTAAATTACTGACTTTTTGTTGTAACTTGGCAATCTCTTCCATTCTCTTCTTAATATCTAGTTTTGCTTGATCTAGATTGGATGACAATAAATTTCTTTCATTGACAATAGAATCATAATCTAGATGGTTGCACAAAATGGGTTGTTTTTGAAGATCATTCACTTGTCTTTGCAAATTATTCTTCTCTAAAGAAAGTAGATTACAATTTGCCTCTATAGATTTTATATTAATATCATGATCTTCAATGATCTTTTTAAGATCTTCATTTTCGGATGTAATATCAAGAAGTTTAGCATGTAATTCATCATTTGCTTTATTTGACTTCTTTAACTTCTTCTTGCATTCAACATATTTAATATGTGTTTCTTCAAGGCTAGCAACTAGTTCTTCTTTAGATAAATCAAAAAGACTTACCTCTTCTTCTTCTTCCTCGCTAGTTGTAGCAATGAGACAATCTTTGTTCTCATCTTCCTTCTTAGATCTCCATGGGCATCCAGTTGTTGGGTGGCTTGTACCTAAGCACCAATTGCAATATGTTGTAGTTTTGTCCAAGCAGCACCTTTTGTTGTGATTGTAATCACCACTACCCTCCATTCTTCAAGACCTTGTTAGGGTTCCTTGAAGCCTGCTCCGATACCAATTGAAAAACTACTAGAGGGGGGGTGAATAGAGTTTTTGAATTATTTTAACAATTTATTGAATTCAAACAACCACAATTGAAATTGGAAGAAAGAGACAGGTGTTTAGAGTGGTTCCAACTATAGCAAATACTATAGTTGTCAGTCCACTACCCGGTTTCTTACCCAATCGGGATTTGAAAGTATTTATTTTATTACCTCTCGAGGATTTATACAAAATACAATACTTTCCTTTACACCCTTTGAACAACCTTCACCCTGAAGTAGGTGCACCAACTTTGAGGTAGCCTTCTTTGAAGTAACTTCAAGCTCCCCCTTGAAGTAGCCTTCCTCTCTAGAAGTAACCTCCCGTTGCACCAGCCTTCTGAAGTAGCTCAAAGTCTCCTTCTTCGCCAAGAAGATCTTTACCCTCTCCAATCCGCAGCCTCCAACCTAGGAGTAGCAAGGAGAGTACAAACAATAATAGGGAACAAGAAAGAAAACAGAAATTACAACTTATCCTTTGTAGCCCAAGGGTTGATTTGCCTAGATCAAGCGTATAGATCTCCTAACTAAGTATGTGAACTTGTGATTGCAGTGGGTAGGAGATACTAGTCTATATGGCACGAATTATGAGCTAAGGAATGAAATGGCCAATTTTCACAATGCTCAAATTCTCACAAACAGATTGCACAAAGTATGCTCAAAGGTTTCTCAAGTGTAGCAAGTGTAAAACAAGTGAGTTTGAGTGTCCTATGGCTTGTCCTATTTATAGGAATGGCCTAAGGATGCTTAAGGACATTCTAGACAACTTCTAGGGGTTTCTAAGTGCTTAACTAGCCGTTAGGTACAAAGTTGTTGCTTTAACAACGGCTAATTAATTAATTCTGCAGTTGCTGTCAGAGACCATCTCGGTCGACAAATGGTCGACCGAGACACCTACTCGGTCGAACTTTTGTCGACCGACAGGCTCTCTGGAACAAGTGATTTGCAACGTCTTTCTCCAACCGCCAACTAACTTGTCTATTGTGTCTAACGGCTACTTTGGATCTTTCTCGGTCGAGAAGATTGTCGACCGAGAGTGTCTCGGTCGAGGAGTTTGTCGACCGAGATTGATCATGTTTCAAGGTTTCAATTTAGGCACTAATTATGTGTGTGAGTGTGAAAAAGTAATCCTATTTGAATGGGATGACTTGTCTAACTGTGGTGTTTAGCTAGGGAGAATCTAACGCTTAATTTACATGCAATTCTAAGTACTTGTACATTATATTTTTGTACAAGTTTTTACAACAGTGATTACATTGCATGAAATTATAAATATGTAAGCTTGTAGATTTTCCCTTGTTGCTTTGTCATCCTGCACACTCAAGTAGCTCGTTAGATTAATAAGAATGAAATGTTTGTCATAATCAAAACAAAGGGATTTATAGATGTCCATTTAGCCAACATTTGGTGGAAAAAAGGAAACATGAACCTAAATCTAATTGTATAGGAAGAGTCTAGAATCCTTAATAAACCTATGGTTGAAATGTGGGGTCATTTTGACTTTATTTGACCCCTTAAACCTAATTTCAAAGGATTCTATCTAGTTATTAATTGTGTTTAATCAAAATACCCCAATAACCATGCTAACATATGGTTCCCAAATATTTTCTATCACGCGGCCCTTGGACAGAGCCCGAGCCAGGTTAGACTTGGACTCGGAGTCAACAATGTCTCATGAGGTCATCTCTCTCACCCATTCTAGCCCTATTGAGACTCAAACAATATTACCTCTTACCTCTCGCCTCTCATCTACCTATTCAATAAATCCCACACGAGAAGACTCCCTTTCCTCAACCACTAGCAGCTATGAGACCCCTTATCCTAGTGGAATTCAACCTTCCCTCGATCACTAACGGTGACAAGGCCCCCCTCTTTTATATAACTAGCATGATAATCACAATGTAGATATGTAAAAAATGCTCTCATCTCGCTAGGATCTCATATGATCTCCACAAAACTACCTTCACCGTTGGCCAACCCAATTTTTTTGAAACGGTGTTTGAGACCATCGGGAACTTATCTGCTCCCACCTATCAACAACCGTGGTCCTAAGGAAACTATCATGACCCCCCAATTTGGTCTGGTTTTGAAGGTACTTTTGTTTCTCCTTCCATGGTTCTTCTTATGGGTTTCTCATCCCAGTGGCAATTTTCACTTTGTAGCCTCCTTTATAGAGTCTCTTCGACTCTACACCTCTACCAATGTATCAAGTATCCTTCCATGATGTTATATTTCATCACAGCTATATCATTACTACCGTCGACATAAAATATTCATCTTCCTCCATGATGGAGTGTGACCTTCTTCCACTTACGTTCATCCCTACCCCCAACCCAACGATCCTAGTGGCTGTAAGACTGTGACAAGGATGACCATAGAAACTTGTAGAACCCTCCATTCCCTCTAATAGACCAGTTTGCGTCTTTGTATTGGTCACAATTTTTGATCTAAAACTAATGCTAGATGAGCGAGGTCCATCATTGCAGCTAATGAACATCGTAGGCAGGTAATTACAATCTTGACCATGCATTGTATGATTTGCCACACATGGTCATGGGCATTTATGTCCTCTTGATCTTTTTTTTATCCAACACATTTCGCAAGTGTTTTGGATCCTGAAGCATGTGGGTTCTTGTGGTAGGTCCACCTAGGATAAGAACATGTGTGTATTAGATAATACATTACATGTGGCTTTTTTCTCAAATTTCAATTAATGGATTCTTTTTAAACCCATAGTGATCACAACTTATATAAAAAAATTGTATAAATAGTCATCAAGAAGGTTTTTGGATAGGGAATCTTATTTTTAAGTTTTCAGTACCTAATTAGTTTATTGATGACCATGTTTCCCCAAAGAGCTTAAATTAGGGTTAAATGTTAACTAAAATAAAGGTTTAGTGAAACTATGTTAATTTCAGCACAGTAGGGTTTCTACAACATCCAAGAGATCTAAGAGAATTTCTTATTCAAATGGTAAGTGGATCAAGTGCACTAAGTAACAAGAAAGAGTAAAGGGATTTTTAATATTATTATATTTACAAAAATCATTTACAATGATATTTCATATATAATTCCAATCAATGCTTGCAAGATTTAATGCTTATAGTTAAGACAATGAATTTTTAGTATACTGTTCTCATTGAGATTATAATGATAATACATATATTTCTTAAAGTCAAAGTTAGAATTCAAGTCATTATGCTCGAAAATAATAAAAAGAATATAATAATTGATGATGTTGTTCCTTGTAAGTTATATGCCTTTGTAGAACAGATCAAGTTCTTGAGAGAAATGCTATGTTTAAACTCCTGAGATAAAATTTTATTCATCAAACTCCTAAGAGAAATGTTATAGATAAAGATCTCGAGAGCAATGTTAATTTAAAATCTCTTGACAACAAGGTTATTTATTAATCTTTATGTGGGCAATGATCACTAGGGTGCATAAGCTCTGAGTGAGTGATGAGAATTTGGGTGCATAAGCTCTATGTCAGCGATGAGCACTTTGATGCATAAGCTCTATGTGAGCAATTATCTCTTGAGAGCACTTATATATGAAGGAAAACATAGTCAGCTAAAGATAATAATGTCAATTATAGATAGAAACAAATATGAATATAAATGACATGAAAATATTCAACATTTTCCATGTTTAATTCTTGTTTTCTTAAAAGTAAAGGTTATTTTCTAGTTCATATAAATTTACACATTTCTACTTACTCTAATCAAATGTCCATTTTGCTTTGCATGGGGATGGAATTCCCACATGTAAGGAGCAATCATAGAGAATAATGCCATCTAGCATGCAAGGGGTGGCTCAAGGATCATCTGAAGAAAAGTGATGGTGGGGTTCCAACTATACCTAGTTTAGGTTTACTTTCCTATTTATGGAAAAGTGTATGGTATTTACATGTGAACATGTTTAGTTTTGTTTGTCTGTGAATTTTGTTGAGGAGTTGAGTATGAGAACTTTGATCTTTATCCCATTTAGTTCATATATGAACTCTATTTTTATGCAATGATTGTCATATTTGTTACATTCTCAATAAGATTATGCTTCCTCTCGGTGAATTATATGCTTTAGAAAATTGAGATATTATAGTATTAAAAATTCGTGATTGATATCACAAAATGTTAGCTTTATTGTTGAATATGGACGAATGATCACCCCTAAGGTATAAATAGGAACCTAAACCCTAACTTTGAAATATTTGGTCCTATGAAATTTATTTCCAAACTTCAACTCTCAATACTGATGTATGAAATCTTGACTTATGACTATGGATCTTGATATTGATTTGACTCCTATAATCACCCTATGAGCATCTTGACATCACCCTCAATATATGGCTAGTGACTTTCATATTCCCAAATCTCAAGAAGTTTGAAAAGATGACTATGTGGATTCACTTGATTTATGAATTAGGATATAAATCCCATGTGGAATATGGTGGTACCTCCCATTGACATAGAACATGAAATCATGAGATTGAAATATATTTTCTTATCTTGAATTGTTGAAATAAGAAATCTCTATTATGGATGTATAACCCAACCTAGGACCTGAAGAAGCTAGGACCCTAAACTCTTGGAAATATTGTACTACTTATCTAAGAACTCTATTCATTTGACATAAGATTTGATCATCGAAAATTTTAACCTTTGATCCAAAAACTCAAATCTAGAGATGTTTACTTTATTATAATTTTGAGGATGATACTTTCGATTATAGGGTTAATTTGCTAACACTGACCTAGGTTTGGTCATTATCAACCTTGGTTATGCTTGACTAGGAATGCTCTTTGATTTCTCAAGATTTTTCTTGATGGTTTCTTTTGGATGAATGATCATTCCTTAGATCTAAAATTGGAAATAGCACCTTACTTCAAATGATTGATTTTTTTATGTATTTCAATCTCAACTCTTGAATCACAATTTTGTTAGATAATGCCCTATTTGATCCATGATGGATAATCTTAGCCTTATTCCCAACCTCTACTCAATATAGAAATGACTTGGAATTGAACTATATAGCTGAAATATGATATTTTGACCTCTTGTTAATCAATACAAGTTTATAAGTGATTTTTGATTTCAATATGATCATAATTTTGAGGATATTTTTAAATTTTGGGGACAAAATTCCTCTTAAGGGAGGAAGGATGTGATGCCCACATTTTGGCATAGTTATAATCTAATAACTGAATTACCCCTTGATTTATTTGAATTTTTCACTCCTAGTGATTCCCATGATTTCATGACTCTATGGTGGATTCTATAGTGAAAATCCACATTTTGAATCACTTAAAATTCACATAACTGCTAGAAAACTGAGATTAGAAATACTCCCTAATTATTTTGTTTATTATCATGGTTTTCCTTTCTCATACTGCTTTGAAAATTTTCACATGTATTATACCCTCTATCATGAATCTTTGGTCCAAAGTTGAGATTTGGAGTTTCCTACAAATATTTGTGATTTTTCCAATGAATACACCAAAAAAACATTTCTTGTCTTGCCCACTTAGTGGTTTTGGGAAAAATATGCCATTTTGGCCCAACCACATTCTGATCCAGCCCAATCGGGTAGGGGGTTGTCCCCTACCTCGGGTAGGATGACCAGCAGCTCGATCGGCAGAAAACGTTCCATGGTTCTGTCAGTTTTCTCCCCCTTTCTACGAGTTTGTACCATTTTTGACCCCCCTTTGCTCCCCTTTCAAAAATCCAAACCTATTGCACCAATTTCCAAAACAAAGCATGTTGGTTCATGAACATTCTAGAGACTCCTCCATGGGCACCACCATGGAGCTTTTTTTGCTCTGAAATACTCCCTAAAATCCTATATCTAGACCTATAAAAACCACCCTTTAAGTTTGTTTTTGCCCCACGAACGCAAACCTAGACTTGGTTTTCCTTCTTGTACACCATCGTAGTTTTTCCCAATCTAGGACTGGCAACCATTGCAACTTGGTGCTCCATTTTGTAGCTGTCTATCACCTTAGGGATACTCCTCTCTCTTTCTCTCGAGAAACTTTCTTTCACAATAACTTTTGATTCCATGCTCAGAAATACATGAAATTATAATATGTTTCAATCCCCAGATATAATGAGATTACTTTCATCACCTGTCTTCTTATCCTTTACTAAATGTTCCCTGCCAGTGATCTTTTGATGGTGACTTGCAAAGTAAAGGTCGTAACTTTATCTAATCTTGGCTATATTATCATGGAACCTTATGGAATAAGTATTTAATATATTGCTAGAATGTAATATTGAACTTTGGGATATGGGTTTGATACTTTTTAAGAGTCTTTTGTCATTTTAATGACTCAATAAAATCATTTTCCCTTATGTTGATATATTTCAATGTTAGTAACTTGTGTAATTGACCTTCTTGTTGAGGATGAATGCTTCTTAGATGCACATGTAACAGTACCATGTACCACTTTTAGAAATCAAAAGTTCTTGAACTTCAAATTCTAAGCAAAAGCTACTCATCTTTGACTAGGTCTTGACCTTACTCTTTGATATCTTAGAACTTACAAATTAAGATCTTATTTTGAAAGATACACATACTATATTCTCTTGGCCATGATTGATATAATTTAATGTGTGTCTATATATGTATGACTAGAACACTTGTCTATATTACTTGCATGAGATACCACATTCCCTACATACTAGAGCTTTGAATTTTCTACATGTAGAATTTTCAATTTTTTTACTTGATAAACGTATTTGCAATATACTCCACTTGTTTCCTCTCTATGGACCATATAAAAATTTCATGTTATCATGGTTAGGGTTAACTGGCGATGCCTTTCCTATCTCTTAGGGTTAACTGGCCTTTGGACTTTCCCTTAGGGTTAAGTGGCACCTTGTCGGTCTTTCCACCCACTCCAGTATTTGTGAGCCGATTGACTCTTGTTCATAGTATATTATAAATTGTCTTGTAAACTTTACTTGTTGGGAATTTCAAAGTTTATATCTTTGTTACTTTTTTTGTTTATAAATATGCCAAGCGGTTATTTCCTTGCAAATTTGCATGCACTATTTCATATTTTTCATAATCGTACTCAATGTTTTGCATTGACATTGGGTCATGACTTTCAGTTTAGGAAAACAAGGAAGACTCTATGCATGTACCTTTATCCACTGAAATCTGCTAAAAGATTTAAAGATACACCAATAAATCTACAAACTTGGGAGCATAATATGTGGACAAGCTTAGTAAATTTTGTCATAGTTAGTTTTCTCTCCTTTTAAGTTTCTATCTCGTTTCCACAAGCCATGTAAAAACTTTTTTGGTTCATTTTCAATAGTAATATATCTTATTTTATTTAATGTGTATGATTCTATGAGACTAATCGTTCCAATCAGGAATGATTGCTTCATTTCTGTTACCATTGTCTTGGCAGTGAGATTAGGATTGGGATAAAAATGGTTGTGTGATAGGAAGACCACTCAAACTCGGCCAAGATCTATTGATTGATTGATAGGAAAAGGCACAAACCAAAATTGTAAATTGACTGGATATTGTTAGTTCTTTGGGAAGAAATGGTGGGGTTGGCCTATCTAGACTAAAGGATTGCATATGCCACTCTCCAGGGTGAGGGATTCAACATGATTCATGAAACTTACATGACTGTCCCATTAACAAATTAATTAAAGGTTATTATTGGATAATTGACTAAGAGTATGAGATGAGTCCATTCTTATTTTCTTATTTATTCTCCAATATTAATTATTTATTCCGAACAAAATAAAAATAAAAATATGAAATGTATTTACTTATTCTTATATCACATTGTTTACATACACTAATGAGAATGTTTTCCTCTAATTGATATCCCGTATTTATCAATGTGTAAGTGGTTCAAGCTATCTGGAAGCAGAGGATGTTGAGATGGGTTGCAATGATGGTTTTTTAGCGATGGTTGTTACTTCCTTCATTTTAAACATCTATCAAAGTGTTGACTTTTGTTTGACTAATTCAACATCTAACTTTTCTTGTACATTGTTGGGAAATATGGGCGCAGAGAAAGGCAGTACAAATAAATTTTATTATCTATCAATATTCCCCATAACAACTAGACCCCGTCAACTACTATGAAATAGGAAAGATAGTTTCACGAGTTCATACCTACCCCTAGATCAAGTCCAACGACTACAACTTGTTGCAGTGCAACTATCTTCTAGTTGCTCTTAGACGGTGTATGTGCAGCTCCTGGTCTTAACCACAGACAATAGACTCAAATGGTTTCTACAGTAGCTCTTGGTCTTACCACAGACTGCAAGCTGATGTTGTCCTCCCAACAGCAGACAACAACCTCCTCTCCTCTAGAGAAGTCCACATGAACTAAATAGAACTCCTCTCGTTCTAGTAGAATAGATAGGAATAAGTTGTCCCTCCCGTTGGTGTACTAGTCACCAATGTACTCTACCATAATTGTTTCTCCCTTGATATCCCTCCCTTTAGCTGGTAGGACTTTATCAGGCTCTCTATTGGTTACCACAACCAGGGAGGACAACAATTGTTAGAGGCAATTGAGTTGTGTTTTGGGAAGCCCCCAATACTCCTCTATTTATAGGAGGCGTTAGGGTTTGGGTTCTCTATCAGTGTGGGAGTGGAAGGGATTGGAAGACCATGAACTTTATAGCCTGCATATTCAGAAATAATCATTTGGCAACTGAACCGGTCGGTTCACACATGAGACGACTGGTTCACGGCCCAGACTAGTCATTTCATCTATTTCCTAATCTCACATGTATTTGCTAAAACCGTTTCCAATTAATGCAAAAACACTAATTCTTAAATAAATCAAATTGAACGAGTGAAATGTGTGATCTTTCTCATGAATTTGGAAAAGTTACTAGAACCTTCGGCTGACACAGTCGAGCTGATCGGTTCACCCAGTGAGTCGATCGGTTGGTGCCTCATTTTGTGTAGAACTTCAGCCAATTCAATTCCAATCAACCTGACACTTCAAACGGCCATCTCACTGGGTGAGCCAATCGGTTGATAGTACAGTCAGCTGATTTGTTGCTTGAATTGAATACCTAAACACTTTAGTAATCAATCCAATAAATATTCATGATTAAGATCCTCTTCCAGATGAGTTCCTATGTGTGTGATCCTATAGGTCCCATATAATGTTGGAAATGAATGTCCATAACTAAATTATGACATCACAAGTAGAGAGTGGTGGCTAGTCACATATCAGTTCTATCCAAGTGAATGGAAAGTTAGAAAAAAACTTCAACCTACAACATGTGTAAGGTGTTGTAGTGATTGTATAATTAATTTGTCTCTGATATCCAAAATGAACTGGAGGCATGGAATTGTCATCCTCTCAACGTTCAATCCATGTTCCTTGGACTAAGAGTAGATTGTTTGAGATATATGTGACCTCAATATCATATATTGATTCACATGTGCATGCACATGCTTTTCTCAATCTAACTTATCAAGTGGCCATGATATCAAACACTAGTAGGAGGGACAAATCCCATCTAAATAATTCACAGTCAGTCTCTATGTGTCACATCCACCCAATCATCATTGTTTTGGCAATCCTTATTTTAGGATTACGTTTGATGATGTCAAAGTATATCGAACGAGATGTGATGAGTGTAGTGACTATAGGTCTAAGAATCATAATCACCACCTTCACTATGAGAGATGACTATGACCACCAATGATGGTTTCATGTGTCACTCTCAAGGTGGGTCTGTCTGGTACATTGTTTCATACCATGTATATGTGTTTGGTTTGATATTCCATATCATGAGTAATGAGATTTTGTCATCAACCAACCCACACTCCAGTCTTATGGGCTATTGGTATCATCTTCCTTCCACAGTAACAATTGACCAAGGAAATAATAAGAATGTACATACTCTTAGAATTTGTATGATGTCATTGTTCAAGTCATGTACTTGAAACATACATGATTGAGTACTGTCATTATTTAGACATCCATAATGTTTCCTCATTATCTCAAAACTGAGTGAAATCATAATGAATTGGAAGCTTTCCTTTATGATTACTATTCAAATCCTTTATGTTATATGCCATGTCAATAACTATATGATTGGCTCTCTGGGCATACCTTACCAATAGAATCCCACTTGCTATTAGTCGGTATATTGCATGTTTATTATCTCTTTTATATTAGATAAAACTGTTGTAATATAGTATCTAATATTGCTTCCCTAGCAAGTAACTCCATTGTTGTCACAGTAGCACTACTAAGTCATAAATGGTTGGAACATACATAAGTTCATCATATGAACTTCTAGATCCATATAGTAATTACCATGTGTTCATGACGCAATCATACTTGGCTTGTATTTTAGAATAGAATTAAAGGTTGTTAGTTCCAACTAACAACCCTTTTCCTTTAAATCAAACATATTTTATTGTGATCACTTTTGTCATTTCAGAAGCTTGCATCAGTGTAATCCTTTACACCCAAATCTTCCTTTATTTCTATTTCTACTGACTAGCAATCTTTCTTTAAGTACTTCACAAGTACTAATGGATAACTTTAATGGTATTCCAATAACCCTTATTGGAATTTAATATCATCTTGTCATGTCCAATACATACAAGAATATATGGGATGAGTATATTTAAAGCATTCACGATAGATCCATTTCTCTCATCTTATTCATGATATTTCCATTCTTCACAAGGATTGGAATATATGGTTCATGACAAAAAAATCCAGATTCCCTCTCATTGAATCCTTCAGTATTGAACCCTTTCACGTCTTTCTATTGTATGTGCTCAAACTTATGTTGTAAAACTTTCAATAACTATATCTATAGGTCTTGATCTCTATCATATAGGTTGTTTCACCTAATCCTTTATTGTTGAAGGTGTTTTCCATGTGAGTTCTCAATATGAACAATATTTAAATGTCATTTCTCATTATATGTGGAATATTTATATATGATCCACACTAAATCTTTTGCAATCACACATTTCATCCTTTATCTTGATTCAATTCAAACTTTTTGACTATTTTGTCAATTCAAAAGATCTCATTCCTAATATGCTTATTTCAATATCAAATTGAACTTCATAATTTATAGACTTTATTGGCAGTCATGAAGTCATAAAACCTTGAGGTTGTGTCATTCACACATCCTCAAGTATATTCTCTTTAAGGAACCCAATTTCAATCTTCGTATGCCAAATTTCATAGTCTATTTTAATTACAACAATAAGCATGACAATTGGTAAAGAAATTTCTATCATATTCAACAACTTCAACTAATTAGAAAACTTTTTCAACCAATTTTCCCTTTTATGTTATCCATGTAGGTCTTTGCAACAAGATCCTATTGCTCCCTTAGGCATTATCCCTTTAGGTGGCACTACCAATGTCCTACCTTGTTAGTTTACATGGACCCCATAATTCTTTAAGCCATTTCTTAGATTATGGTTCTCAATAGCTTCTGGTTGATTAATTGGCTCATCTTCATATGACCAACCTATCTGTGTTGTTGGATTTACAATCCTCCAATCTAAAATGTGTTCTACTAGTTAATTTTGTGTCACATGATGAACTTGAGAATCCACAACAACATGTGACTCTCTTAGTTCTCATAGTACCTCTTTGTTGACCTCAAATAATTTGACTTCTACTTTTACTCCCACTGATTCTTCAGGAACTCATTTACCCTATTAAAAAACATTTTGTTATTGGTTTGGGATTAATGGTAACATTAAACAGTCATGGTTTGTGGATAAACCTTTTCAAGAAACTATTTTCTCAATGTAGGTTTCAATCCCTTAGACATATTGGGACACTCGCATACCATATCATATATGATGTCTTATAAGCCATTCAGACGATAAATCATATAGTGATAGGTATATTTTTATGAGGATATAAGAAGATTAGATTAACTAATAATCATGTCATGACTTATTAGGTTATGATTCCTTCATTCTGGCACATCATCATGTTCAGATGGATTTGACTTGTGATACACTATCATAGTTCTTTCTTTGAAGGTTCTCAAGGTATTGATGTAAAGTATCTCAACGTTTGATCTCATAAAAGTTTCTTAATACTTTCATAAAAGTTATATTTCATTTATAATCTACTTGAACACTTTAAGATATTTATGTTGCTATTTTATCGAGTACATATCATCATATTACCAGTAAATGAAATGAAGTATAAGTAACTATCTTTAACATTCATTTCATAAGATCTTCATGCTTCATATGTAGGAGGACTAGTGGAAACCTTATCCTCTACCTACTTTTAGATAAGGATGTTATGTCACATTGTGCATAAGTAAGACCTGCATATCTCCTTAGGTTCAATAACCATGGGGGTCTAGATTAACATCAATATATATTTTCTTATATATACGTCCAAGGTGACTATTGCTAATGATTTTTTTGAGTTATCAATTATAATACTTTGGATTTAATGTTACAAACATTCATCTCAAGATTCTTTCATTTAAAGACCATGAGATGTTTGAGCATTTCCATACAAGATCATATCTTTTGAAATAGAAACATCAACAACTCATTTTATTGATTTACCATCCTTGTCATACAAGATGCTTTAAAGTAAATGTTTCTATTTTTGGCATAATGAAATGTTAGTTCAACTTAATCTATTAGATGCCCATTGGGGTGAGATGAAATTAAATATAGACTAAAGCTTCATCAACTCTTGCTCTTCCTTATCCATCTTTGTCGTTCCACGAATGTTTTCACTTCTTGTCAGATCTGGCTCACCAAGTATGTTATCTAGTATCATATACCAAGAAGAAGCAATCAAATTTATCTTACAAAATGTATACTTGAAGTGGAGGCCTAAACACCTTCCTTCTTCTTCTTTTGTTCTTATAACTAGATTGAGAAATTTCTTTTCCAGTGTCCAGACTGGTGACAATGGTGACAATCACCTCTTTTCTTCACTCCTCCCTTTGCCTTGAGATATGAAAACTTGGGATTCATACCATATTTATAAAACTTCTTAACTTTGCCTTTGCCTTTGGACTTACCATGTATCTTGTTGATCATCATCACATACTTAGGCTTGTCTTTCTTCATTTGTGCCTCAAGTGTTTTCAATATGCCCAACAACTCTATTAATGACTTTTCTGAGTCATTCATGTTGTAGTTCATGACAAACTGACTATAGTCTGGTAGGGACTATAGAATCACATCAGTGGTCAACTCTTGACCCAAGAGGAATCCCAGTCTATCTAGGTTCTCCACATACCTAATGAGCTTGAGTACATTAGGACCTACTGGGTCTCCTTCTGGCATGTTGCACTTGAATGATGCCTTAAAAACATTGTATCTCTCCACTTGCCCAATCTTAGAACATGTTTTTGAGATGTGTGACTGATGTGATGATTTTGAGTCGCATTTATAGACTTGTTTTATATGTGTTTTATGCATTTATTAGTCATTTTTGTGGTTAATGTTGCATAATTCATCTACTTTGGTCTATGCTACTTCTCTATGTCAAATTTCCCTTATTTCAGCATTTTGAGTATAAATTATCAAAAGAATATATTTTGTTTTGGCTTATGTGGTTTCGTGTTGAAATTTCAGGAAAAACAATTATCTGCTTCTGTCGATACCATCGACCGGACCATAGGTTGCCAGCCGCAAGGACCAGAAGAAAGTCGATACTAGAGATAGGGATGCCGATGGTATCGATATACCATCAGGTTTTTGGCAAGAAGTGAGTTGATACTATCGACACATATGTCGATACTATCGACTAGTGGAGCTACAGCGACACAAAAGGACAAAACCGTCGCTACAGGTTTGTCGATACCATCGATCCTCGTCGATGGTATCGAGATGGCATCAGGCGCAAAGACAAAAGAAAAGAAGAACTTCTGATATCACGCTAGGTCGATACCATCGACCCGCGTCGATGGTATCGACACTGTCAGATATGAGTTTGCTTTAGATTGATCTAAATCCGAAGGCTGCGATTAATTGGCGACCTAACTCGGGAATTATACCTGATGACGGCGCCCAAGAGGGAATCATCACGTCATTATCCGCTGCACACGTCCCGAGAAGGTGTGGAGAGAGGAACGGAGCCCAGAAGCACGCCCCAGCCAATTCAGACGCCGAAGAAGATGATTTCCACCACCGAAAGGCGGGAGAACGCATGTTCCACGCCAAGGATCACTTGGATCTTCTCTTTTCAGGGGTTTCACCACTCAATCACGTTTTTCTCCATGTTTCCCTTTTTCTACTCCACGTTTTTCTCTGAGATGAACATGCGGGGCTAATCCCCTTTGTCTTTAGGACTGGGAGTAGCCCGGGTATTCATTGTATGACAATTTTATCATAGTAATTCATATCTTATCTCTTAAATCCGTGGTATAATTTTGTTTTCTTAATTATATTGTTATGCTTGATCACCATAATAATAATCTAATTCCCTTAATTACTTTGATAGGAGAATTAATGGTTGAAAAGAGACGAAATTTATATTAATTGACAAATCCCTTGAACAAGGTGGTGTAAGGTTAATGGTGAATACCGAGAGATCATTTTTAATACACCTAGTTTAGGGTATAGGTTACTACGACGGTGGAATCGACCTAGACGTAGGTAGTGAGTTGTACCACGACAGTGGGCAATTCCGATTTCAGGCCACTACCCAGATAGAGAGATAAATTTGAGTGACTACATAGAATTTAATACAATGAAAATCCACGATGAAACCGCAATCCTAAAGATCTCATCTTGAATTGATTTAACCAAACCTTTAATCGATTGCTTTGTTTTGTTTTATTTTCATTTTCTTTTAAGTTTAACAACAACTCCCAACTATTTAATCGGTCTAGTTGATTGCGAGTAGTTAGTAATAGTCTCCGAAATTTCACGTATCCCTGAGTTCGACTCGGGCCTCACAAAGGCCTATATTATATTGACGCGTACACTTGCGTTTGTACGCACATAAAAAGCGTGTCAAGTTTTTGGCACCGTTACCGGGGATACGGAAAATTGTCGGCACTACGAGTGCTACAAGAGGCCACTCTAGGCCACATTTTTATTTTTTTTATCATTTTAAAAATTCATAGCCTATTTTCGAAATATTTCCAATCTTCAAGAACTGTACTGAACTTAAATTTTTACTTTGCAGGTAATGTGCATGGTGCAGACATACAACATCGACTACACGCGGCACACACCTGAGGTTCCATTTCAGGGACTTAAAATCGAGGATGATTATAATCAAGACCATTTGTAGGATATAGTTTATGAACCCAAACTAGAAGAGATGGTAGAGCCACAAACAATATGGGAGAAGATCAAGGCTTCTTCCTCATCCACTTCCAAGGGGCTGATCAAGAAGCAGGCGGTTAATATTCCGACTTACAAGATTGATCCTGCATTAATCAACCTAGTGAAGTCCAATGCATTCCATGGGCTCAAGAACGAAGACCGCGTCACACATATAAGTCAATTTGTGGAGAATTATGATATGATAAAAATAGACATATTTCCACAAGATGTTCTCTACTTGAAGCTCTTCCCGAATTCTCTAGCAGGAAACGCACGAGAGTGGTTGCACAACTTGGACGATGAATATGTGCAATCCTGGGACCACATGGTGGAGGTTTTCTTTGAAAGGTTCTTCCCACCCGAGAAGACCAATGACATGATCAGGAAGATCCACAACTTCACCCAGAAAGCAGGAGAGACCTATTCTGAGACCTGGGAAAGGTTTCAGATCATGCTCAGGCGATGCCTGCATCACGGGCTTGACAAGGAGACACGGGTCAAGATCTTCTATTTTGCTCTCTCCGAGCATGATAGAAGCAACCTCGATTCAGCATGCTCAGGATTCTTCTTGAACAACACAGACACTAGGTGTTGGGAAATCCTCAAGAACATGGCCAAGAAGCAATCGTGGGGTGAAAGAGATGTCGTGGAGCATGTCTGAGTAGCGAGGGAGTCTAAAGCAATCAAGGAGCTGAATGAGAAGATGGATCTTCTCGCGAAGAAACTGCTTGCGAAGGAGGATACTGAGTTTGAGGATGAGGCTCAAGTTAAATGCATGAGGCAACAGCAAGGATACAGAAATAATTATTATTCATGGAGGAAAGACAAGAAGTTCTCCTAGAAGGATCCAAACAACTTCTTGCAGGATCCAGATGCAAAAGCCCAGCCAGTAGTGGAGGATAAGAGCACAAAGCTGCTCAATCAAGTGATAATGCAAAATCAAGAACTCATGACTACTTTTGGCCAACAAATAAAGAAACAAGGGGAGTTTATGAACCAATTTGGGCAGACACTGCAGAGCCATGAGGCTCATATGAGGATAATAGAGATGTCCATGGCACAAATGGCAGCGGAGATAGCTAATTTGAAGAAGCCGGCGCACCAAGGTTTTTCGGGTAATACTAATGTTCCATGAGGAAACCAGCAGGCAAAAGCCATCTTGATAAGGAGTGGCAAGAAACTGTTAAATCCCAGAGCCGATGAACCAAGCAAACCCCAAGAAGAAATTGAAGGTGAGGCCACTGAGGAGCTGCCCATACCGGTCACAGAACCAGTTGAGGACATAGCAGTGGATGCTATGGACAATCCTATTGCAGAGGAGGAGGAGACACAGAAAAGGACACCTTATGTGCCACCGCATCAAAGGGCACAGGCTGTCCCGATCCCATATCCGAACAGTGCTAAGGCAAGGAAAGTGGATGCCCAATTTAAAAAGTTTCTAGACAGTTTCAGAAAGCTTTCAGTTAACATCCCTTTATTGGAAGCTATTGAGCAAATTCCTTCTTACGGAAAATATCTGAAAGACATCATCACCAAGAAGAGAAAAATCCCAGACACGGAGGTTGTTGTGCTTAAGAAGTAGGTGAGTGCCTTCATCATGGGCACATTGCCACCAAAGAGGCAAGATCTGGGCTATTTCAACATCTCATGTTACATTGGGAAAGTTAAGTTTGGTGAAGCACTATGTGACTCAGGGGCGAGCATTAACTTGATGCCCCTCTCTACATTCAAGAAGTTGGGATTAAAAGAGTCACGACCGAGCAACATGACAATCCAGTTGGCAGACAATTCAGTGGTAAAGCCATACGGTATTTGTGAAGACGGGCTAGTGAAAGTGGATCAATTTGTATTTCCAACAGATTTTATTGTCATGGAGATGCAAGATGAACAAGGCAATGAGCTACTACTCGGACGACCCTTCCAAGCTACAACTGACATGATACTTGAGATGGGGAGAGGTCGTTTGACCTTAAGTATAGCCGATGACTGATTTGAGATGGTCATGCCTTCCAGTGCCACGTCACCTAAATCCAAGGAGCAATGCCACATGGTAAAACATTTTGATAACAATATCTCACTTTATCTAGGGAAGCCATTTTTAGATATGGCCCATGTAATGACCAAGGTGGAAAAAGGGACTTTAGCTGTGGACATCATGGAGCAGACCAAGGTGGTATCCCTTTGTAAGGCTGTAGGTTTTCCGAACGATGAGGAGGAGGACATTCCTCCCTCCACTGAAGATGAGGCTATAGCAGATTTGGTTTTTGACGCATATCCAGAACTACCGCTTGAGGCCTGTTTAGTCAATATCACTCATGATTGGATGAGAAGCAAATCACTGAAGGAGTGTGCCAAGATGCTTCAGATGTTTCCGTGCTTCTATGTGAGGTACTTTGAAGATTTAGGCAAACTCCCACCACCGCTTCAATCATCATTAATCAGCCCGCCGGAATTGGAGTTGAAGCCGCTGCCACCGCACCTCAAGTATGCATTTCTAGCTGAGGAAGAAAAGTTGCCTGTGATTATATCTGCTTATCTGAGTGCTGAGGAGGAGGACCAGTTGTTGATAGTGCTGAAGAACCACCGGGGAGCATTTGCGTGGTCTGTTGCAGATATCAAGGGGATCTCCCCTACTTTGTGCCAGCACAAGATTCAGCTCGAGGAGGGAGCCAAGCCGGTGATTCAATCGCAACGTCGACTAAATCTGAGCATGATGGAGGTTGTGAAGAAGGAGGTGATTAAGCTTCTTTCCACAGGTATCATCTATGCTATTTCAGACTCGACATGGGTGAGTCCCACGCAGGTAGTCCCTAAAAAGGGGGGAATCACTGTAACTCATAATCTCTTAAATGAACATGCCACCACCCGCTTGGTAACCGGGTGGTGAGTTTGTATAGATTACCGACGACTGAATGCCGCTACGCTAAAGGATCACTTTCCTCTTCCATTTATTGACCAAATTTTAGAGCGCTTAGTCGGGCAATCACATTTTTGTTTTCTGGATGGGTATTCGGGGTACAATCAGATTTCGATAAATCCTAAGGACCAAGAGAAGTCCACCTTCACTTGTCCCTATGGAACGTTTGCGTACTGTCGTATTCCTTTTGGATTATGTAATGCACCGGCGACCTTTCAACGTTGTATGCTCGCCATTTTTTCTGATATGGTAGAACGCTGTCTAGAGGTCTTTATGGATGATTTCTCGGTTTATGGTGCATCTTTTGATGAATGCCTTTATAATCTGGATAAGGTTTTACAACGTTGCGAGGACACACATTTGGTCCTCAACTGGGAAAAATGTCACATGATGGTGAGTGAAGGAATTGTGCTAGGACATAAAGTGTCTAGCAAAGGTTTGGAGGTAGATTCGGTAAAAATTGAAGTAATTTCCAAACTACCCCCACCAAATTCGGTAAAAGGGGTAAGAAGTTTCTTAGGTCAAGCCGGTTTCTATCATCATTTTATAAAAGATTTTTCTAAGATCGCCAAACCTTTATCTGAGCTTTTAGAAAAGGATGTTGTTTTTGACTTTAATGAAAAATGTTTACACGCGTTCAACGTTCTTAAGGAAAAGTTGATTTCTGCACCGGTTGTGCAAACACCGGATTGGACCAAGCCGTTTGAACTCATGTGTGATGCATCTGATTTTGTCGTTGGAGCTATGTTGGGACAGTGGGTGGACAATAAACCCGCTGTGATTTTTTATGCCTCTAAAACGTTGAATGACGCCCAACTAAATTATACGACTACCGAGAAAGAATTGCTTGTCGTTGTTTTCGCTTTTGAGAAATTTCAGCAATATCTTGTTGGATCGAAAGTTGTAGTTTGGATGGACCAAGCCTCTATTAAGTATTTGATGGAGAAAAAAGATGCCAAACCTAGATTGATTAGGTGGATCTTGCTTTTACAGGAATTTGATATCAAAATCAAAGACAAGGCGGGGATTGAAAATGTGGTAGCAGATCATTTGTCTAGGTTAGAGAGGGTAGATGAAAAATATTTACACATACCCATTACCGAGACATTTCGTGATGAACATCTTTTGAAAGTGAATTCTAAAGATCTGTGGTTTTCATATATTGTGAACTATCTTGGCTGTAGAATCATCCTGGATGATTGGACATATCAAGAGAAGAAGAAATTTTTTCATTCTCTACGATATTATTTTTGGGATGACCCGATTCTCTTGAAGCAATGCAGGGATGGTGTCCTACATTGGTGTGTACCTGAGGTGGAATACGAGAGTGTTCTTCATCATTGCCACACACTACCGACGGGCGGACACCATGCAAGCTCTCGTATGGCAACAAAAGTACTGGAAAGTGGCCTATGTTGGCCTACATTGTTTAGGGATGCTTATGAGTTTGTGAGGCAATGTGATTCCTGCAAAGGGCGGGTAACATTTTGAAGAGACAAGAGATGCCCCTTAACGTTTTCCAGGAGGTTGAGGTATTTGATTTATGGGGTATAGATTTTATTGGACCCTTTGTGTCCTCAAATTCGAATTTGTATATCCTTTAACTGTTGATTATGTGTTGAAGTGGGTAGAGGCAATACCCACAAGGACTAATGATTCCACTGTAGTGTGCAGGTTCATTAAGGAAAATATCTTCTGCAGGTTCGGTGTGCCTAGAATGATCATTAGTGACAGGGGTACACACTTCCGGAATCAAAAGTTCACGGCACTATTGAGAAAATACGGGGTCAAACATAACATTGGTACCCCGTACCACCCGCAAAATCAAGGACAAGTGGAGGTCTCCAATCGAGCAATTAAGAAGATCTTGGAGCGTACTGTGGCTTCCACGAGGAAGAATTGGAGTGCCTTACTACCAGACGCGTTGTGGGCATATAGGACGGCATACAAGACACCTATAGGCACCATGCCTGCCAATGAAGTGGCACCCCAGTGGTGAAAGTGATGATGTAAGACCGAAAGGTCATGAGTTCAAACCCAGGCGACGGGATGAATGAATCGCCAATTTAAAAAAAAAAGGCACCATGCCTTTTAGGTTGGCGTACGGTCAGGCCTGTCACTTACCGGTGGAATTAGAGCACAAAGCACATTGGGCGCTGAGAAAGCTAAACTTGAGTTATGATGAAGCGGGGAAGAAGAGGTTACTTGAATTAAATGAACTTGATGAGCTGCGAATGAATGCACATGAAAACTCTCGGATATACAAGGAGCGCACGAAGTTGATTCATGATTGCCACATTCAGATATGCACCTTCAAGAAAGGAGATCGTGTGCTTTTGTTCAATTCGAGGCTGAAGTTGCATCCCAGGAAGCTGAAATCCTGATGGAGTGGACCATTCACAGTAGAAGAGGTCAGACCACATGGCGCAATCATGGTGTGCGATGGCGAGACCACATTTTTGGTAAATGGAAAAAGGTTGAAATTGTATTTTGGTGAAGATTACATGAGGAAAGTGAATGAGGTCAAACTCATTGCACTTATGGATGCATGACAAGCTTCAAGTCGTCTAGCCTAAGACGTTAAATAAGGGCGCTTGTTGGGAGGCAACCCAACCATCGATACTTTAGTTTAGTTCTTTCACATTCATAGTTTGATTTGTTTTGACTTTGTTTTTAGTGTAAAAAAGATATCGTGATCGTTGCTACATGTGCAGGACTGAGGGAGAGTCGATACCGTCAACCCTTTTGTCAATGGTATCGACCGTGGTACAGGTTGGCGACTACAGAAATCGCACTACATAGATACTATCGACGGCCTCGTCGATGGTATCGACATACCAACAGGCAGATCGCAAGCAGAGGTCGATAGTATCGACATGGGAGTCGATACTCGCGAGATCTCTAGAGATTTTCAGAAGAAATCGTCTCAGTAAAGTCGATACCATCGACGGGCCTGTCGATGGTATCGACACATTCGCATACAGAAGGCGGCGGCTGGCCTCGCGAGGAAGTTGCCCTAATCCGAGAGTCGATACTATCGACTCACGTCGATAGTATCGACAATCCACGAGGAGAGATCTATGACGATCGCAGCAACCAGAAAGTCGATTCGGGGGACAGGTGGATACCATCGACTCATGTCGATAATATTGACACGTCAACGATCCGGGCCCCGTAGATCCAGCCATCGACGACCGTCGACACTAGCGGCAGTACGGATTGTGCTACCCGTGTTGATACCATCGACCCGCGTCGATGGTATCGATGGGCATACAGCAGCGCCGGCCACAACTATATATGAGAAGTATTGTCATCATATGACGTCACAACTCCAGAGCAATCCTTCTCCACCTATGCCGAGCGTATTCCAGAGCGATCTGAGCCCGACGACGAGCAACAAGGAGCACATTCTTCATCGAGCGGAGATTTCTTTCTCCGATCTTCACTGAGCTCTCTCTCTACTCCTCCTGCTGTCGCAACCATGGTGCATGTTGCTGGTGCATCTTCTTCACGCGCGAACCTGATGGACATCTCAGAGTTCATGCCAGCACCTACAACTTCTATTTCATGCTTGTGGCTTATTCATCCATCCGCGGAGGTTAAGAAGATCTACGAGGAGATCTTGAAGAGAAAAATCGAGCCGACCAGTTATGTTGAACGGGAGACCATCCGCAACTTGGGGTTCGAAGCCAACCTCGACTACGTTCTAAAGGGGCAGGCCCGACACACAGGAAGAAGGCCCGATGAGATGGAGTTCAGCGCTGATGGCCAGCCATTCTTTGGAGAGTGGCCTACTTACAAGGAGCTGGTGGCTGAGTTTATGGCGTCGCTGGACGTCTGCATCGTATCCAACGACATCATAGCCACCAATCGTGAGTGGATCAAGGGTGGGGTGTCTTTTCAGCTGTACAACAATGACTACACCCTTACACTCCGACAGTTCAACAGGATTTACAACTGGAATCACTCGCAACATGACTACCGACGGCCAAACAACTGCACCGAATACGACGCGATCTTCGCCGAGCTTGTGACGGTGCCGTCGGGCAAATCAGTGAGCTACCACAATGCCGTGGTAGCCGACTTCGAGCATCCGTTCGGATAGATTCTCCACCGGATGTTGAGTTCTACTTTGTTTGCTAGCGGTGATCTATCCCTTAGCAAATTCCAGGAGTCAGATCTATTTTTCTTGTATAAACTCCTGAAGCGCCAAGAATGCAACTGGGGAGCTTTCTTTCTGCAGCGAGTCTTGGCAGTCAAGCGGAGCACGAGGAGAGCTCCAATTCACTTTGGAGGACTTATTACTCCGCTGGCACACTACCTCGGGCTGAATTTCTCAACTTTGACCCCGCTCTCCAATAGAAACAAGGTTAATGTGCATCATCTTCACCGATCAAATTTGATCCTGCTTTGAGATGGTTTACCTTATGCTCATTATCATGTAAACCATGCCTACCAAGAATGCTCACTTCCCGATCCGTTCTTCAATATCAAAGGGGCGCAACATTTCCGATGGCCCATCATAGCCATTGCTGACTCCTATGAAGACGGCGACAACGACGATGACAACAACAATGATGATGAGGCTGAGGAGGAAGAGGAGGCCTACACTCCTCTTCGGGCACAAGTGGCACCAAGGAAGCGTCCTCGCATGCATCCGGGTGCATCTTCATCTTCGCAGCCTCTGCCACCACCACCGCCCTCGCAACCAAGCGAGGATGTCTATTCAATGCAGGGCATGTATGCTATGCTGCAAGACATACAACAGACGCAGCAGCATCATACTGTAGTTTACACCGGTATTCAAGAGACTACAAACTGGCTACTGGACAATCAAAGGGCAATCTTCGAGAACGAGCGTCTCCTCCTCGACAACCAACAACAGATTCATGACTGTTTGCATAGGATGGAGATGCAATAGCAGTCCTTTTACGATCACTATTGGAGCCAGAACTATTTTGGAGGCTATCCACAACCTCCACCCAGGGCCCAGTTTGATCTGAGCTTCCAGGGGGAGTACCCATCTTGGGACCCTACGGCTCCACAGTACCCGCCTCCGCCTGAAGAGTAAATCGGTATCTGTGTTCCAACCTTTAAGATTGTTTTTGAATATGAGGTCATAGTCAAATTCAAGCTTAGGGGGGTGTTGGAACAACTCTATCTTTTATTTTCTCTATTTTTAGTTTTATTTCTTTTATTCTTGTCATTTATTTCTTGCAATCTTAGTTTGTTTGTAGGATCCACATTCTATCTAGTGTAATCATGGATGTCTTAGATCTTTTGTCATCTCAGTTGCATGCACATGGGAATTAAGGGAAAATTAAACATTTTGAGTGTTCGCAAGTTTGAGTTTTGTTCAACTTTGAGCACATAACTTAAGAAAATGATTGGTTTTGTCAACTTTAAAATAGAACATCACAACTGTACATTCCTAATGATTCATGGAAAGAGGACGGATTGGATGTTTGAGCCTTAACTGACCAAATGATAATGAGACTCTAATTTGAAGTAAGAGAGAGAAACTTCTTAACTACTACATAGGTCAGTAAGGAGGGACACATAATACTTTTCAAAGGTTCAGTCAATTAGTCTTGTGATCTTTCCACCTCATTGCTTTTCACAATCCACCATAAGAATTGGAAGTACTTTATGGTTTTAACCTTTTTGATTGCATGTCATGTAGATAGGACTTGCATTGCAACCACTTTCATATGTTTTGCATGAAAAATAAAAAATAGAATAATTAAACATGCACATTACCCTTAGGTGCATGTCATTTAGTTGCATTCATAACTTTTATGCATAGAGTATATCATGTACCTCATTTCTTCTTTAATGGTGATTTAAATTGTTCCATACCTTCTAAATAGTTCAAATATTTGAGTTATGCAGAAAAAGTGAGCCCAATAAATTATTCATTGTCATTTGTGGATATAAGGGCTTGAAAAAAAAAAGTTATTAAGAAGCAAGTAGAATAAGAGGGAGAAAGGAACATAATCTCACCTGCATTTTAAGATGAGTAAGTACATGATGTAGCTCAGTTAGATATCCATCTCATTTTGAGAAGGGATGTTAGTGCATGCATCATTCCACCCAATCTTAGGCATTAGGACATTTTTCATGTGCATTTGCATCATTTAGGGCATTCTTGTCTTATGCATGTTGAAACTGTATAATGCTTCCACTTCTTCCATTAGCCACCCATTACATCTACCCGTTGCTCAAATTGGTAGGCCACCGTGATTTTCTCCTCACTTGTGAGTATCAGGAGAGCTTCTTCCATTTATAGCAACGTAGTATAGGAGATCACAAGATGCACCGAATCTGGACCGGCGAATTTTATTATGTTAACTGCCTTATGTGATAGTGTTCATCAGTTTTGAGGTAGATATCTTTTATGGATGATTACTGTCTCCTTTAGGGTAATTATCATTCTGTCGTTAGTGAGGGCCGGTATGCGAATGTCCGGTGGGAGTCATGTGGGATGTTTGTTGTGATGCTTTGTTCTTTAGTTGACTCTGGCAATTCTATTCTAAGGTTTAGTTGCTCGAGGACGAGCAATGTTCAAGCTTAGGGGAGTTTGATGTGATGATTTTGAGTCGCATTTATAGACTTGTTTTATATATGTTTTATGCATTTATTAGTCATTTTTGTGGTTAATGTTGCATAATTCATCTACTTTGGTCTATGCTACTTCTCTATGTCAAATTTCCCTTATTTCAACATTTTGAGTATAAATTATCAAAAGAATATATTTTGTTTTGGCTTATGTGGTTTCGTGTTGAAATTTCAGGAAAAACAAGTATCTGCTTCTGTCGATACCATCGACAGTGGTCGATACCATCGACCGGACCACAGGTTGCCAGCCGCAAGGACCAGAAGAAAGTCGATACTAGCGACAGGGATGTCGATGGTATCGAGATACCATCAGGTTGCTGGCAAGAAGTGAGTCGATACTATCGACACATATGTCGATACTATCGACTAGTGGAGATACAGTGACACAAAAAGACAAAACCGTCACTACATGTTTGTCGATACCATCGACCCTCGTCGATGGTATCGAGATGGCATCAGGCGCAAAGACAAAAGAAAAGAAGAACTGCTGATATCACGCTAGGTCGATACCATCGATCCGCGTCGATGGTATCGACACCGTCAAATATAAGTTTGCCTTAGATTGGTCTAAATCCGACGGCTGCGAATAATTGGCGACCTAACTCGGGAATTATACCTAATGACAGTGCCCAAGAGGGAATCATCACGTCATTAGATGCTGCACACGTCCCGAGAAGGTGTGGAGAGAGGAACGGAGCCCAGAAGCATGCCCCAACCAATCTGGATGCCGAAGAAGACGATTTCCACCACCGAAAGGCGGGAGAACGCATGTTCCATGCCAAGGATCGCTTGGATCTTCTCCGTTCAGGGGTTTCACCACTCAATTACGTTTTTCTCCATGTTTCCCTTTTTCTACTCCACGTTTTTCTCTGAGATGAACATGCGGGGCTAATCCCCTTTGTCTTTAGGACCGGGAGTAGCCCGGGTATTCATTGTATGACAATTTTATCATAGTAATTCATATCGTATCTCTTAAATCTGTGGTATAATTTCAATTTCTCAATTATATTGTTATGTTTGATCACCATAATAATAATCTAATGCCCTTAATTACTTTGAAAGGAGAATTAATGGTTGAAAAGTGACGAAATTTACATTAATTGACAAATCCCTTGAACAAGGTGGTGTAAGGTTAATGGTGGATACCGAGAAATCATTTTTAATACACCTAGTTTAGGGTATAGGTTACTACGACGGTGAAACCGACCTAGACGTAGGTAGTGAATTGTACCACGACAGTGGGCAATTCTGATTTCAGGCCACTACCCGGATAGAGAGATAAATTTGAGTGACTACATAGAATTTAATACAATGAAAACCCGCGGTGAAACTGCAATCCTAAAGATCTCATCTTGAATTGATTTAACCAAACCTTTAATCGATTGCTTTGTTTGGTTTTATTTTCATTTTCTTTTAATTTTAACAACAAATCCCAACTATTTAATCGGTCTAGCTGATTGCGAGTAGTTAGTAATAGTCTTCGACATTTCACGTATCCCTGAGTTCGACTCGGGCCTCACAAAGGCCTATATTACATTGACGCGTACACTTGCGTTTCTACGCACATAAAAAGTGTGTCAGTGACCATCTCAATCACATCCATATTCTTATCTTGCCTATGGGACTCATAGTTCATGGAGCATAGTATCAGATACTCAACATCCATGACATCTTTAGTATGCTTCATATAAGCATATTTGTCAGCCCTTGATGCATTGGGAAGGAGTTCATCTAGATCTAGCATCTTCAATACATAGAGCTTGTGCTCTTGTGTGAGAATGATTCTCAACATCATGAACCAATCATGGATGTTGTTTCCATTTATCTTGTCCTACTCAAGGACCGGTCACAGAGAAAAGTGATTGTTGTTCATTGCCATTTGATTCTGTAAAAGAATTTGCAATTTTTTCAAAAATTCATTTTTGATTTGATTTGATTAAAATTTGACGATAGTGATTAGGTCTTTAATTAACTACTGCTCTCATTATTTGATCAAATTGACAACCCTCAAGTGTCAATTTGGAATATTGTAGCAAACAATTTTCTAATGAGCCAAGATCCATAATGATTCAATTATTGCTCGACCAACGCCAACATCCATAATCAACCATTAAGGTAGGCAACACTTGCCAATTGCATCATATGCAATTCTTTCATAGATAATATGCACAACCCCTTACCAAAATTATCTACATGCCTCTAGTCTCATTAAGAATCACCAGTTAAGTCTGACCGAAAAGCTGACACAATAATAATACATCCTGCTAGGGCGGAACCTACAAGATTACCATCACACCTCCATAAGATAGACGGCACACCACACTAGGGCGTAAGCTACGCTTGGTCGATCAAGGCTTTTATGTGTGTCAATGATAAAAAACATCTTAGACTTAATATTTTTTATTGAGGGATTTATATATATCACATATATACACATATTGTATCCAATCACTACATATATATAGTGCATATCATATACATGATATATCCCACAACGTAAACATGCAATATAAAATAAAAAGTGATGGTTATGGCCATGTCTATTCTAATTACTTGGAGCCACAAGGAACCACTACCACCTAGGTCAATCATCACATCACATGTATGAACCTATTGTCGGTGTAGATATGTTCTTGCCAATTCGGGTTGATTGGTTCAACCCTTGAACCGGTCGTCTCACCTCTTGGATGGTCGTTGGTATCCTAAAATGATTGTCTGATCTTATGTCTAACCAATGTCTGGACACCTCCAGATAGTCGGTTGGGTCCACCATCTATTCAGCTCACTCCCAAAGTCTGCCCTCCTTGGTCCTCCAGCCGGCCGTTTCATCATGTGAAACAATTGGCTCACCTGACGTTGATCTTCATCTTCATTGTTGCAAGAAAGGTAACTATCCTATTGCTACTAAACTTATTACGTTGTAAAGAGAAACCTTGAGTTATATTCAAGGGGAGCAAAGGTAGAAAAGATTTAACTTTACATTGGGTATAAGGAGGTAGATGCTTGATATGCAAACTGAGATAAAGTAGGAATAAAACCAAACCATCCAACCACACACATATATTTGGGTTATCGGCCAAAATCATGCTACACATCCATCATCAAAACCGATTTTAGGGTGACACATGTAAATTTCACACACACACAAATATATATATATATATATATATATATATATATATATATATATATATATATATATATAAGTTTGTGATTATTTGGCCTTTGATTGGATACACATATGAGACAACTTGAATATTTACATCGTATGCAATAAATAAATGATAAAACAAAAAATATGATCATATCAATTTTCCCAAAATATATTAAATTGACGAGGCTCTGATACCACTATTGGGAAATACCAACACAGAGAAAGGCAGCGGAATTTTTTTTATCTATATGTGTAACATCCCTGACCTGGGTTATGTACTAACCCTAGGTGTTTTGTTTAAATATGTGATTAGATGCTTGTGGTTATCTTTTGAAATGTAATTAAAGCTTCTGAGGAACATATATTTCAATTTCAGTCTTTTTGCATAATGTTGAAACATTGTTTTGTTAAATATGGACTAAAGTGCAAATTACCCAAGTTGAGGGGTTAACTTGTAAATTTCACATGTTAAGATGTCCCTCTGATGTAGAGACATGATGAGAATGAATATGATGTGGTGGTATGGATTCCACAAGCTTGGGCACCAAGATATAGTTTGTAGAGCAATCCTTGTGCTTTAAAACCTAGTTTTGGTGTAATGTGCAAATTACCAAAAACCTAAGGTACAACATGTAAAATGTATCCTCTAGAGTATCTCTCATGTATCTTGGCATAAAGTTGAGCAAAGAAAATGAGAGGGGCGCCTCATTTGAATGATCAAGAAGGAAAGATAATCTTGATATTTAAATAATCAAGATTTAAGTAAATAGCCTTTTTATGTATACAACTTATTAAGATGTTTGGTTTCTTTTCCTTAACCGTGGATAATGGAGGAGTTGCATGAGTTAAGTAAGTGGAAGATGTGGCTAAGGATGGAGCAAGCCTTAGTGGATATGTTTGGGATATTAAAAGGAAATAACTATCCTTTTTCCTTTTTCTTTAAAAAGACACATAAATATATAAAGGAATCCTTATCAACAAAGCAAGGGATCGTTTCCCTTAGTTATTTCCTTATCTTCCTGCTTTGGCTGACCAAAAAGGAGCTCTAGAGTAGAGGAAGGATGACCAGGCTGACTTGGTAATTGTTGATCACCATCTACCTCGAATTCATGGTGGAAACCCTAAAACAAGGTTGGTTTATTGGTTTTCTTCACACGATTCTTCTTTCTAGCCATCTTCTCCATCCAAAACGTGAAGAACAGACCTTGAACAACTACTGGATCTCAAACCACCATTAAAGATACAAAGTTTGGAGCTCTGGATCAGTCTTATAGGCAGGTTTTATAACTCTAACCCTTATGCTTTGTTAATGCATCCTCTTTTCTTAGAATCGTTGCTTATACTTCTTCTTTAGACACCTTTGGGTGTTCTTGCTATCATTTCTGTGAAGAAAATCCCTTGTTCTTGAGGTAGAAGATGATGATGTTAATTCTTATGTTTATCCAAAAAGTTACTTTAGCAAACGGTCTCCAACCCTTGCTCAAACAGTTTCCCAAACCGTTTGGGAGAAAACTGTTTCAAACCGTTTGAATGCAAACAGTTTCAACCAAACCGCATAGAAGCAAATGGTCCAAGACCGTTTGGATGTGTTGACCAGGCGTTGACCATTTGGAGGTCTATTGAGAATAATTTGGATTAATTACCTACCAAAAATCATCCATTAATTCCAAGTGAATCACCAATTGAAGGCCCATTAGCCACCTAAACCCTAATCGGGTCATTTGTTGATTTTAATAATAGTATCATGTTGAAGTTTGGGTTGAGTGGCCCAAATGGTTTCAAAACCATTTAGGGATCACCCAAACGGTCTCAATACCATTTGGTGATCACCCAAGACCGTTTGGAGGTCATCCAAACGATCCCAAGACCGTTTGGGGTCAGGTCATGATCAATTGAACGATGGTTCAATGGTTTCAAATTATTTAGACTCATGTTGAAACATGTTGAAGAGTAATCGATTACAAACCCTAGTCCAATTGATCCAAGTCCTAATTGATGATCAATTGAGGGTCAATTGAGTGTCAAATCAGTTGAGGGTTGACCTAATTAACTCAATTGATGAGTGGCTAATAAGTACATGATTGGTTGAGGGGTTCAACATTGGAAACCCTAACTCAATTGAAGTGGTTGAGACACTTTTTGGTCCATGCAGTTTTGAGGTGGTTTGGACCAAACGGTCTTAAGATTGTTTGGGTACAAACGGTCTCAAAACCGTTTGGGACCAAATGATCCCAAACCGTTTGGTTCTCTTGCGGTTTCAAGGTCGATTGTGTCCATGCGGTTTCAAAGTCAAACCTGACCAAACGGTCTTCACCCCATCTTGGGCAAACGGTCTTGAATGTGCACTTTACCAAACGGTTTCAAAAGTCAAACAAGACCAAACAGTCTTCAACACCAAACGGTTTCAAGGTCTGTCCAAGACCGTTTGGAGGATTAGTGTGCAAGACCGTTTGAGGTCTATGAAGGTCAAAATCATTTGATGCCTTAGTGGTCAGGATAGTTTAGTGCTTGATTAACCTAAACCTCATAGGTACCTAAAGTGATTAAGGGACCAAGTAATTAGATGATGAATGCATGTTATCATCAGTGGTGATCTTTATAAAGGTACTCTTGATGGGATAAAGTGATTAGTACTCTTTGGATGAGTAAAACCTAATGATTACAATAGTAATGGTATAACTCATGATGTCAATGTTCAATTGAATTAGCCTAATCAAGGTGATGCAAATATCATCTGATAGAAAGAGGAGAGGAAGACTCCTAATATGTATGATAATCAAGTAATGAACTTCCAATATGCATGAATACATCTAATTAGGGTATGATCCTTCATAGTGAGATCATGAAAACCCTAATTATGATGGTTAATGAATCTTAACCCTAATTTGAGGGCATTAATGGAAATAATCCTCATACATGATGATGATATGATCGTAATTCATTATAATGTGAATAGTAGACCCTAATCTAGGGTAATGTGATGTGTTGTGAATAGTAAACCCTAATCCAGGGAAATGTGATGATATGCACAGTAAACCCTAATTCTGGGTTATGCTTTATAGCATGAAGCTCTTTTTAAATTATGAAATGAGGAATCATTATTCCTAATTTAGCTATAGGGGTTGGTTAACCCTAATTGAATTAAAAAGGGAAAACCTAACCCTAGTAAGGACATAATGATACAACCCTTGAATTGAAAAGTTATCTTTGTTTTGCGATGTGCCGATATAGAGATAATTTGCCTATTATCAAATGTATTAATTATGCAGGTTTTTATGAAATGGTGAACATAGCCAGGTAAGAGCTATGATGTTAAATTCATTGAAAGTACTTTATAAGCTTGGAAAGTAATGATATCCTATGTTGCCTAGTGAGAGGTAACATATGAGATTGATAGGCTATATGATCCATGAGAAATACCTACATGTTACAATCATATTCATACTGTTAAATGACTTGATGGCAATATATTACTTGGTAACAAGTGTTTTGATGATCTAAGGGTTTGAACACCCATAATCTTGAATCTTAATGATAAGATGGTTAGGGATTGATATCCCAATGTTAACAAGATGTGAATTGAACTTGATACAAGTAGTACTCTTTCTTTATAGCAATTGTATTAATGGTCTATGTTTGAAAACATGCCTGATGATAAAAGAATGCTATAATGTACTTAAATAATCAAGTATAATGATATCATGTAGAGCCCTGACCATAGATCCATCATTGTCAGAAATTAAATGATGGTGAAATAGGTTTTCCTAAGGGAACTCATGGAGAGAATACTTTTGAGTATGTGGGGGTTATGACGTGAATATCCTTACATCCTAATGGAGGACTAATGTGAGATAAACATCAAATCTCTCAATCCTTCATTATATGTTTATGTCGAGATGATGTATCACTAATCTCCTGATGATGTTGTTAATGCCACATCGATGAGAGATAAATAAGAAATCCCTCGATGGCGAAGAGAGTATCGCATGCCACTGTATATCTAATAGAGAAGTTACCAGAATACCCTGGAAAGCTATATAGAAGAGACACAAGATGTCCTGCATGTTGTACCTCACACTGACTAAGGAAGATGAGGTCATAGGAATCCGACTCTTCTGATGACCTATGTATGGTACCGATTGCGATTTCATAATGGTCGGTTGGAGTATGAGCGGTATATCTCATCTCCTCAGGGCATAAATATGTTTGAAAAATGTAATCAGCCGTGTAGCATATTTTCTTAGGTTGAACTATGGGAAACAATGATTGATGATACATTGTTTATAAGTGTTCTAGTTGAATAACTAATATACATGTTCTTCATATTCCTGATTGATATATGTCTTGTCATTCAATCAAGTTATAATTGAAATGATTGCATATAGAATACTGCTCTACTTAGTTTATTCAATTAAATGGCTTGTTGTTGAATAATTATAGTTCTTTTGCTCATTTATATTTTAATATTTGCAATAACAATGCTTCTGGTGAGGAGTTATAACTCTCGCTGGGACAATTATTCTATTGTATCACCCCCGTGGGATTCGAGTTTTTAGGTAGATGCCGAGGATGAAGGAACCCCTCAATGGGTGAGTGGCAACAACAACAGCAGCAACATCTGGGATAGCAGTAATCCTCAGGTGGAGGCACTGTCTCCCAAGTCTTATAGATAGAATGTCCTATGTGTCGTATCTGTACTCTCAGGTCCTAGGAGTCTTTAGATGTTTTAAATAGATCTGAGATTTCGGCGTAATGCCTCGAGATTTTTGTATCTTACCTTGTACAGTTGACAGGGTAGTTGATGTTGTGACTCTCGTGATGTGAAGATTACAGAGATGTAATGGTGAATCAATTTGTAAATAACTTATCTTGTTTCTTTATAAAAGAGTTTCATAGTTTGTAGATTCTCTTTACAAAAAGTTTTAAAATTTGGTGATTTTTAATAACTCCGCTGCTAAAAAAGCTTCCGCATTAGTTTAAATTCGTTAATCTTGTTTTCGCGAGACGGACGTCACAATATGTATTCCCCATAACATCAAGATCGTGTCAACTACTATGAAACATGAAAGTCGATTATCGAGTTTATACTTGGTCCTAGAGCAAGTCCAGTGACTACAACTCATTGCAGTGCAACTATCTTCTAGTTGATTTTGGATGGTTCTGTACAACTCCCGGTATTCATCATGGACAACATACTCAAATGATGTTTGCAACAACTCCACATCTCACCATGAACTACAGGATGATGTTGTCCTCCTAGTGGAAGACAATAATCTCCTCGCCTCTAGATAAGTCCACACAGACTAACTAGAACTCATGTCATTCTAGTAGAACAAATATGAAGGAGTTTTCCCTCCCATTTGTGTACTAGTCATCAACGTTCTCTCCCACAATTGTTTCTCCCTTGATATCCCTCCCTTTAGTGGGTAGGACTTGCTCAGGCTCTCTATTGGTTACCAAAACCAGAGAAGAAAACAATAGTCATAGGCAATTGAGTTGTGTTCTGGAAAGCCCCCAATACCCCTCTATTTATAGGAGGCGTTCGGGTCTGGATTCCCAATCTGTGTGGGAGTAGAAGGGACTAGAAGATCATGATTTTTTGTCACCTATGAATCCCAAAATGGTTGGCTGGAAACCAAACCAGTCATTTCACAAGTGTTATGATCAGTTCACATCCCAGATGGTCATTTCATGTATCTCCTAATCACACATGAATTGGAAATTTCATTTTCAATTGATGCAAAAATATTAATTCTTGTACTAATTGAATTGAACAAGTGAAATAAACAATCTTTCTCAAAAATTCAGGAAAGCTACTAGAACCTTTGGTCGACACAACTGAGCCGATTGGTTCACTAGGTGAACTGCTTGTCTCACTCAACCTGAGTCGTTTAGTTCACCTAGTGATTCGATCAGTTAGTGCCCCAATTTGTGTAAAACTTTAGCCAATTGAATTCCAATCAACCTAACACTCCAAACAACCATCTCACTGGCTGAGCTGATCGGTTGGTAGTGCATTCAGCTAATTTGTTGCTTGAATTGAATACCTAAAGACTTTAGTAATCAATCCAATCATCATTCATGATTAAACTCATCCTCTAGATGAGTTACTATGTGTGTGACCCTAGAGGTCCCATATCACATTGGAAGTGAATGTCAATAATTAACTTATAACATCACAAGCAGAGAGTGGTACATCAGTGCTACCCAAGTGAATGGAAAGTTGGAGAACAACTTCAACCTACAATCTGTGTATGGTGTTGTAGTGATTGTATAATTCCTTTGTCTCCTATATCCAGAATGAACTCAAGGTATGAAATTGTCATCCTCTAAACATTCAATCCATGTTCCTTGAACTAAGAGTAGACTGTCTAAGATATACGTGACCTCAATATCATATATTGATTCATATGATCATGCACATGCATTTCTGAGTCTCGCTTATCATGTAGCTAGGATATCAAACTCCAGTAGGAGGGGCAAATCCCATCTACATCACTCACAATTAGTCACCATGTGTCACAACTACCCACTCATCACCATCATGGCAATCCTTATTTTAGGATTACGTTTGATGATGTCAAAGTATACCAAACGACATGTGATGAGTGTAGTGACTTTAGGTCTAAGAATCAAAATCACTACCTTCACTATGAGAGATGACTATGACCACCAATGATGGTTTCTGTGTGTCACTCTCAAGGTGGGTTTGCCTGGTACACTGTTCCATAACATGTATTTGTGTGTTTGGTTTGGTATCCCATATCATGACTAATGAGAATCACAACCAACCCACTCTCCAATATTGTGTGTTACTGGCGTTTATCTTCCTTCTACAGTAACAACTGAGTAGGGACATAATAAGAATGTGCATACTCTTAGAATTCATATAACAAGTCATGTACTTGAAGATATATGTGATTGAGTATTGTCATTCTTTAGACATCAATAATGTTTCCTCATCATGTCATAACTGAGTGAAATCATAATGAATTGGAAGCTTGCCTTTATGATTACTAATCAAATCCTTTATGTTATATGCCATGTTAATCATCATATGATTCACTCTCTAGGCATACCTTAACAACATGCATATGTTTAGAAGAATGAAAGTTGGGATTTTAAACCTACAATTGTTGTCTTAAAGTTGTTATTGTGCTCTAATTTCACTATGTTTTATTCTCAATTCTTTCCCATTATGGTTTGCATTTAGAGTTTTGCACTACAAAATGAGGTATTGCCAATCAACCCTAATGTTGTACGATAGTAGTAGGGACCCATATGGAATTCAAAAATGTTGTATCTTTTCAGATTCAAGTTTGTTGGCTACCCCTATTCCCACCATTTCACATATCTAATTGATCTCTTCATAGTAATGCCCTTTTTGGCACTGTATAAAAGGACAAAATTGTTTTTTAATGTGCTTGTTGAAATGACAGGTAGAAGGAGAGGTCGTATATTTATGGTGGTAGGATGGAGAAGGATCAAGGAATAACCTTCTAAATGACTTTTTATTTCTTGATATCCTTACTTGTATGCTTGTAACATTAGAGTGTAGTGGAGTAATGAAGACAATGTCTCTTCTCTCCCTAGACTACTCATGTACATTTGTTGGTATGTATGCCCATAGAGCAAGTCATATGATGATTGTAATGGGATACTTTGTAAATGATTTGAATAATAATAAAGGAAATTTCCGATCTATATAATGTTGAAACTGTTTCTGAGATGATGGTGTAACATGATAGATGTCTAAAGAATGGTTTTACTCAATGACGTATGCTTTTAGGTTCATGACCTAAATGATGAGATCATACAGATGTTAAGAGTATACATTCTTGTTTAGTCCCTAGTGGGTTGTTATTGTGGAAATAACCATAGACATCAATAACACTGAAGACTAGATTGTGTGTTGGTTGATGACAGAATCTCATTAGTCATGATATAGTGATATCAAACCAAGCACATAGGTACTTGTTAGAGAACAAGGTACCGGACAAACCCACCGTGAGAGTGACACATGGAACCATGACTTGGTAGTCACAGTCAGCTCTCACAGTGATGGTGGTGAGTGTGATTCTTAGACCTGAAATCACTACACTCAACACATGTCGTTGGGTACACTTTGACATCATCAAACGCAGTCCTGAAACATGGGTTGTTATTAAGGTGATGATTGGGTGGCTTTGACACATGGGGCTTTCGAGGGGTGAGTGATAGATATGGGATTTGTCCCTCCTGAGGGAGTTTGATATCCTTGGCCACTTGATGAGTAGGATTGAGAAAGGCATGCGCATGCACGGGTGAATCAATATGTGATATTGATGTCACACACATCTCACCCAGTCTGCTCTGAGATCAAGGAAATGAATAAATGTTGACAGGATGACTGTTCCATGCCTCGAGTTCATTCTAGATATTAGTGACAAAGGAATTATACATTCACTGTAACACCATTCACATATTGTAGGATTGAAAGTTGTTCTCCAACTTTCTATTTCACTTGGGTAGCACTGATGTGTGACTAGGCACCGCTCTTTGCTTGTGAAGTCATAAGTGTTATGGACTTTCACTGCCAACGTGAAATGGACCTGCAGGGTCACACACATAGGATTTAACCTGGAAGAGGAGTTTTTGTCCACAAACAATGTTTAGATTGATTACTAAAGGAGTTTAGTAGTTCAATTAAACACTCAATTAATCGATAGCTCAATATCATAATGTTCAAGGTGTTGGACACATTGATTGGATTATCAGATTGATTGAAATCACAATTGATTGATTCTGCACAATCTACACTCCCAACCGATTGGCTCATGAGATGAACCGATCGGCTGAGCTTGGTGAACCGGTCGGCTCAAGTATTGAACCGATCGGATCAAGATCAGGGTGAACTGATTGCTTCAAGTGTTGAAACGATCGATTCAACTGGTGTAACCGAGCAAGTTGGGAAAGTAGGATTGGTGAGAATTTTCCTTTCGTTTTCAATTGTCCAATTTGATTGGAAATAGGATTGGTATTCGATACCAATTAGAAACAAAAGAAGGAAAGTCAATCGGGAACCGACCAGGACCACCAACCGACCAGTTCACTTGTGAACCGACCGGTTCAAGGGTCCCAACCGATCAGTTGAGATGTCAACCGACCGGTTCAGGTCCCCAACCGACCGTTTTAGTTGTGAAATGATCGGTTCAGGTTGCGAGTTGGTTGCTTTTGTGGAAAATCTTGAACCCTTCTACTCCTACTTTTAGTCCCGTATTGCCCAGGATGGAGAACCTTGTCCCAAGACCCTCCTATATATATAGGGGTATTGGGGGCTTCTCAGAACACAACTCAGCGCAAGCCGGTTGCTCTGCAAAGTTGTCATTCTCTCTGGTTTTGGTAACTGAGAGAGCCCGAGCAAGCGCTACCTGAAAAGGGAGGCGCAGCAAGGGAAGGACAACTACAGTTGCAACTGGTAGCAGGAGAGTGTGTTGGCGACTAGTATGCCAACAGGAGGGTGAGACTCCTTACTGTGTTTTGTGCGACAAGGAGATCAGAGTTTCAGGCGGTCCGTGTGGACGACTGCAGAGGCGGGAGACCTCTTCCGCTCGGAGGACGACTGTCAATCCCGACAGTCCCAGTGAGACCAGGAGTCTTCAGTCCCGGTGCGACCAGGAGCTGCACATACACCGTCCAAGACCGGAGGTGAAGACCACGCAAGGCGCGAGGTACTATCGCCGAGCAAGCCTCGGGACATGGTATGCATCCACAAACCATCTTTCCTATTATATAGATGTCGACGCGATTCCTTTAGTTTTGGGTTTTGGGGAGAAAATTTTTGTTTCCGCTGCTTCTTTGCCTCCTCTATAACCCAACAACATCTTGGATGAGTTTTGGTGAATCCAATTTGTATCTTAATGAAGTTTGTGGATTTGATTTGAAGATATACCGACCCTTGTATACAATATGTCATAGTTTCTTATTTGGGCTCCCAAGTAATGGATAAGGTGACACATGTTGCATGGTGTGTCTTTGAGTTGCATCAGGCTCTAGTGGAGCTCGTTGGGTGGGGCATCAAGGTAGAAGGATGCATTGGTGAGGCACTCTGTGCCATTGGAATACACACATCAGGGTGTTAGAATAGTTTATATGTGCACACCGTACATTCTTCTACATTTGATGTGTGCATATATGTTCCAGAACTGACCAAAGTAAGCATTTATCTTGTTGGATGGTCTGATACATGGGCATTGTGTGGATGACTTCTTATGCATGCCATCCTTGGGTGAATCAGACATCCCTCTCTTAGTCCAAGTAGTTCTTTTGGGTCTAGGTGTTTCCAAGATGAAGTGATATCAATTCTACAAGACAACTAAGGTGGGGTCATCGAGTTGACCACAACATAACACTACAAAAGAAAAGGTATTTTTCTACACATAAAATTAGGTGTCTCTTCTCTTTACATTCACGTGGAAACATAAAATATCTACTCGACCAAATAGCATGGAAAATAAAATGTAAAGTTTTTCCTACACTTTTTGTACCACATATTTGTGGGGAGGGGCATTAGGCTAGAAAGACACATCAGGGAGGTACATTGTACCATTGGGGTGCATGCATCCGACTATTGGGGTGGTTGGTGTTTGCACATCATGTGTTTGCTACGTCTGATTAACTATGTCAGATTTTTTAAGTTTCTCAATGACATGTGTCACACCCCAAATGTTTTATAAATATCTACATAAGTCTCAATCCTACCAAGGGAGATACTAATTATGTGAATTAAGGACAAATGGGCCAAGTTTCACATGTTTTAGCCCATTTTCAATGTCTTTTATGCATATCTAGAAACAAGCACATTTTGAGGAATTGACCCTCATGGGTTTTTGGAAAGGTCTTAAGAAAATTTGGAATTTATTTATATGATGGCGATAAGGTTTTTCTAGAGTTTGAGGATAACTGATTACCAATGCATTATATACTATTCTTAAGAGTACTTTTGGAATTTGCTAAATTAGGCTCTCAGATGCACGTGGTGATGGAATTGAAGACAAATTATATGTTCTTTTATAAGAGGTGATATGGTTTTGGTGAAGTTTAGAGTTGATTTTTTGATTCAATTTGTTGATCTAGGTCATGTGACAAATAAAATCCCATACACTATAGTAGAGTAGTCTACGTAGTGAATTAGGTCGTAAGGACTTTCTACAAAAAGATAATATGCATATGATGTGTTGGCCAAATCTTGAGACCAATAGAGATTAAGGAGTAGCCTAGATAAATTTATAGGAAATGAGAAGGAATATAGCATTTTATGGTCTCTTTGAGCAATGAGACAAAGAAATAGAGATTGAACCATGGGTACATGATCAAGTTGTCGGTTCAATTGAGAAAAGGCTGATTCAGTTGAGAGGCACCCACCAAAAAAGGGGGAGTCTTACGAGGCCCATTTTGAAAAGAACATGACTCAAATAGAGTTCTAGAAGAGGATAAAATTCCCCATAAAGAATCAGTAGTAGAGGCTATAAAATCTTAAGAATCCATGAAGATTAGGGTAGATCAGGGTGCATGCTTAAGTTTAGCTACTACTACTATGAGAGAGAGAGAGAGAGAGAGGAGAGACTACAAAAATAGGTGAGGAAGGGGTAACAGTGGCATCTAGGGTCACATGTTAGACATCTTCAATCTTGGAAATGGTGTGCCCATATAAGGTGCCTCCCTAGGAAAGGAAGATGCCTAGAGCATTTGGCAGCCTCAACTCACGCAACACTAGCCCAAAGCCAAGATCAGGGGTGTTGTAGGCCGTCCCAGTGAGAGGCGGCACATAAGAGAAAAATAGGGGAAGTTTGCCCTAGGAAAGTGGGTGAAGCTGAACTACACCCGCAAGATCTGGCTAGGCCAATGATGTGCTTGCCTGATCCTTAACACCCTTTGGATCACATTTGAATGACCAAAATCACACTAACTAGGTACTAAATATAGAATTCATATCTTCAGGCACCACTTGGGACAAATAAGGTATCAATAGAAAGTGTTTTAGATGTAGAATAATACAAAAATAATTTGAAGACATTTCTATATGTTTCCAATTTAGTATTGTTTTTGTACCGAACTATGTATTTTGGTTTCTTTGAGGTTTATATATAGTAATAAGTTTCAATAGCCTTGAAATTTTTATGGTGGCTATGTTTACTATTATTATTACCTAATTCCAAATCTCAATCTTTACTATATCATGCTTTATCTGAGTATTTGATGCTAACCCTAACAGGGATATAATGAATATTTCACCCATAGTTGGACTATGAAAACAACTTAATGCTTTACTAGAAACTCTAATACATGGTATACTTACTTTTTTAGAGTTCTTCAGAAGTTGTATGCCTTAGTACATTACTACGTCAATTTTAGACCTTAGTGGTTCTTGTATGATATAGTTTATGATTACTGATGAGAATTTTACGTTACCTATATTCCTAGTCATTATAATATATGGTTTTGGATCTTTATATATATTTAGATCATAATTACAGTATCCCTACCTATATGATAATGTTTTAGAGTTTTCTTTGGATCATCGTTCTTTACATATAAATATTAGTACCTTATAAGATTAGTATATATGATTTGTGTATGATAGTTTATAGTGACTATATAGTGTGAGGTTTTATATATGTTCAATGCTAACATTCCAACATAGTTTTCAACTAGAGTTATGTTTAATCTAAAAATTGAACACTAATTTTGATTTGTAATGCTAAAATGATGGGTTTAGGGTTTTCAAAGGAAAAGAGAAAAAATGCATGAACTTATAAAACTTTATTGATGTCCAGATGAGGTATGTATATTATATGAAGGATATCCTCAATGCCAGAGGTATGTGTGCCATGTACATTGAATTTCAATATTTATATAATCTAGATCAAGCATGCATCCTTACAAAGTAACTTAGAAATAAGTTACTTCATATATATATTGCTTTTAGATATGTCATATATTTTCAGTCATACTAGAAGGTACAAATCCATGTTTAATTATACATACTTCATATTTCAAAGATTTAAGAATTAAGATATACAATGTCTCTGTATTTTGCTGATCGATCTTACTGTTTCTGATATTGGCATAAAGATATTGATTATCTTAGTAAAGTAAGAAAAAAATAAAAATATATGTCTTTGCATCACTTATAAGACGATACTTTGTATTCAATTTCAGTTACTTAGTAACTCATTTGAAATTTCTATTCAAGTTTAGATGTAGATTTAGAGTATAAACTCATAATATAGATCCAGTTTCAAATTTTAAGATAAGTGATTTAGAATGTAGAAAGTAACATGACACCAAAACCTTAATGATATACATTACAGGATGAGTCATCATAGGAGAGTCACATGATGATTTAGAAAACACTACATGTGTTATACATGACACATTGTTCCAACAAAGGGTGTGTTACACCTTAGATGCGTGTAAACTACACCTCAAAAATGCAAGTGCACATATCAATGTAATATAGGCATAAGGAGGTCTGGATATCACACATGAGCAACACACCCCAAGCTTAAATGTTACTCATCCTTGAGAAACACACCCCCAGATCTATTTGAGATAAGTTAGAAAAAGGACATAAGATATAAATTTCTATTCTAAAGTGTCTGCACCTAGTGGCCCCAAACTAGCCTTTATTGACCACTGAACAATCAACTACCCCCAAGCGACCAAAAAATCCATAAAAGATGTCCACCCTTATATTAGTGAAACACTATTAGTAGAGAAGTGGACATCATAGTTAATAAGGCATTCACTTGGTGCATCATGCAATTCCCTATCTACATTTCTCTTTTCCTAACTACCAACTACCCGGAAGCAGTTATCCTTATAAGAATGGATGAGGATATCAATCATATATGTGGGTTACCAATAAGATCAATGGATGGAATGAAATAGGTGGCTTATGAAGAATCACAAGTAACATCTGAATTATTTATGCGAAAATAAAACATGATGAACCTAGTTGAATGAAGATGATGAGAAATGCATGAATCATAATGCTTAATATTATGGGTGGGATGATGCATGTATTGAAAATCTCATCAAATGGATGAGAGTGCAACAAAGAAAAGAATGCATCATATGAATGTTTCCATTTCTTTGTGAAGTAAAATTCCAACCCGAGTTTAGGGCAACCTTTCTCCCTATTTATTTCATAATATCAATTTTTTTTTCATCGGACCACTATTTTAGCATGGTAGAAAGTTATGCTTGGGCTTCACAAATATGCATTTCATTTTTTCTTCGATTTTTTCTTTTGATTATTTTTCTGAGGGTATGGATGTGTATCCCTGCACTCTAATTTCAAAAGAGAACAATAACCACATGATGTAAATGAATGATGCAAAACTGTATGCAATCTACATGTAATTGTCATCAACTAGATGAAATGCAAAAAAAGCTTTATGCACAATTTTTTTTTCATTCTATAACTAATGCATCTCATGAGAAACTAACTATCATGTCACATATTATGCCATGCAATGCAAACAAGAGGAAAACATTTGGGTTGCTTGAACATCTTAAGGTGGTGGATCAATGTGGATGGAAAATGGACGGAATCACATAATTAATATTTCCATTCATATCAAGTGTCCAAAGGCTGACTAACCCATACACTTACTCTAGGTAGTGTAACTCAATAAATTGTAACTAAGCCATTTTTTTTAATTTTTAATTTTTCCTTGCATAGACATGGAAGACATACTATATGATGACAAATCTAGAAATCATGCTTTTATTTCCATAGCTACACTAGATAGACCGTGGATCCTACAACTTGGAATAATAAAAACTGAAAAATAAAAACAAATAAATAAAGGAAAGGATAGAGTTGTTCCAACACCTCCCTAAGCTTGAAATTGACTATGTCCTCATAGTCAAAATCCAACTTAAGAGGTGGAACAGTAGTGTTGATCAATATTGTGGTGGTGGTGGGTGCAGATCCTATGTTTTCTAGTTTCAGTACTACCAACTTAGGTGTCGGTAGTAGTGAGTTTTTAAATTTTCTCAAAACTTCTGAGCATTATCTCAGTATCTTGAACTTGGAGCATCAATCGACGTTGGTAATAGCATGTTGGATGTCGGTAGTACTGAGTCCCTATTAGTTAATTTGGCTCCTGTCTGCAAAAAGTCGATGCAAATGACATTGGTGTCGGTACCACCGAGAAATTTTTTTAGCCCATGTTGAATTGTTGGTACTATAGAGTATATAGTCAGTAGTACCAAGCTTCTTGACCTTGCCATCCCTATGATGTCATCGGTACTACCAACTTTTTCTCATCCTGCACACTAAAGAAGAATGATCAAGACACCTTGTTTACAATGAAAATAATATAATGCCATTAGAATGTAAAGAACAAAATCCTAAACCAGTAAATGATGGTTGGGTTGCCTCCCAACAAGCGACCTTGTTTTACATCATAGGATCGACAAGATGATTTTTCTTTAGTCTGGGTTGTCATGGGATGGTTTTCAAGATTCATCTAAAAGTCTGAAATCCACTCTATCATCGTCTATCTCGAGTGTCAAATAGCCTCTACTAATGGTAGGGGTCATGTCGGTTGTAGCTTGAAATGTCCTTCCTAACAACATCTCTGATCCTCGTATCTCGTGCATATTCATGACCACAAAGTCAATAAGAAAGATTAATTTGTTGACTTTGACTAGAACATCCTCGCATATCCCATACAACCTTATAATTGATCTGACTGCCAACTCGATTGTCATGGATATTTTCATTGGTTCCTTCAATCCCATATTTTGAAATGTAGAGAGAGGCATGAGTTTTATGCTCACCCTAGAGTCACATTGTGCTTGTTGAAAAAAATTTCTACCTATGGAACAAGGAATGTAGAAGCATTATATCACCCCTCCATGTTATATACATGACAATGGAAGCAAACCCTATGTTGTCCATAACATGGGTCACTTCGCTTGGAGGAACAATACAAAACATGATATTCATAGAAAAATGATAAATGGAACACCTTACATTAACTCAAAATATAGATTCATACATTGTTCTTTAAAAGGGAAAAACATAAACTCATCTTGATTCAAGGACTAATACATGTAGGCTAAGAAAATCTAAAACATGAAATAAACTAGACTAGATAATCTATGGAGTGATAGATGGCACCCCACCAAGCTAAAGTCTCCTTGATGTCAGCTTCACTTGAAGGGCTCACTTCAAATCCCTCTTGCTCCTTGATATAGGGACATCTCATCACACAACCATGTGAACAAAGAAACGACATAAGAAAGCTACACTACGTGTGTTATAAGAACTGAAAAATAAGCATATATACTTGAACTGAAATAAACTTGACATGGCTTAACATTAAGAATTAACATTAAAGTTTATCTTGAATTACATCATTGAATTAAGAACATTACTATATGCATTCTCTCCATCACTGCCCATGTGGGGCACATCATGCTCAGAAAGCCCATCATTGCTAGGAAGCCCATAATGACCATAAAGGTCCATCATTTCCAGAAACATATAATAAGTTACTTAATTCTCTTATTTTATAATTAACATCATTGTTCTTATCTCGCCATCAATGAAAATTTTTCTCATCCAAGAACTACACCCAAGTGCTCATCAGACCGGTTAAGGCTCATCTTAGTTGCACCAAAGTTCTCATCAATGTCATAAAGACAAAATAACATAAAGAGGAACAATTCACAACATAATTACATTATCTTAATCATCATGGAATTTCTCCCTCTTAATCTTGAAATTATCGTTACATGATTTACATGAGTTTTTCTTCAATTTCTTAACCATTACATGATCATATCATTAAACTAATGAGCATTAGTGATAAACATAGGACTTTATGATTATAGCAACCAAAAAGAAATAATACAACATGAGGCATCATCATTATCTTAATTACATTAACTTGGAAAATTAAAAGCATAAATCCTAAAACATACACAATCATGTAATTTATCCAAAATACATATGCAGAGTGGCATGACCTCTTACCTAGAGCGAAGAATATCCTAGCTTAGTCATTTTGATCTTGGTCAAACCCTAAGTTCTTGAAATTATATGATTTACATTATTCATCACTTTAAACACCGTCTTAAACCCTAATTTGGGTCTTCTAAGAAATTATGACGTAACTTTACTGAATCAAGGCTTAAAAACCACAAAATTAGATTCTACTTGAAAAGCCCTTTCGAAAACATGTTTTTCCATAATTTTTTGGTAAACCATTGATTTACTATGAATTTTCAAATATCTGACCAATCAGAATTCGAGAAATTGATAATGGAATCTCAAAAAAAAAATTTATTGGTGTGCCATGCCGTTTCCACACAGAGCCAGCCAGTGACTGCCACCAAGCCAGCACGTTTTCAACCCAGAAACACGAGTAGGGATCTATTAGGAAACCAAAAGACTACTTTGCACTTGGATGAAAAACTAAGACCAACGAGAATCGAAGGGCATAAATGTCATATTGTCTCTAGTGATATTTTTCTTTAGTCAAAACTCATAAAAAATAGTGAGTCGGCAAGGAGCCTCAAAAACCAACACCCAAAACTATATACTTTCATGGAAAACCAAGGTGTGAATCACCTTCTTCGTCTTTGGCTGGACTCGTTGAGGTCAGTAGTAGGTTATGGGGTGGCCGGAAAGGCCATGCCATCTTCTACCAAGGAAGCAGGTGCCATAGAGAAGGGGAATCCACAAACAAGTGAACTAAAGTAAAAACTAGCAGTCTGAGCAGATTTAGGACATCATGAAGAACCCAAAAATGATGAATATGGTAGTTCAGTTTGCTTATTGATCACAAAATGATGAAGTGACCCCAAAATAGGGAAAATAGGGGAATTCATGGGACCTGAAATCTCGAATAAACTCAGGTATCAAAAGCCTCCCCTGGTAGTAGGTGACCCTTCTGCACGCCAACTTGGAATGGAGAAGGCCGGAAAACTGTCGTTGCAACAAAATTGGAAAAGGAGTTACCAACGGAGTAGGGGAGGCGGGTTTGAGGGTGTTAGAGGGAAATACGGCAGGTGGGTTATGTTTCTTAGTGTGCAAGGATCAATTTCGAGGGGTCCCTTTATAGTTTTGGTGGTTTGAGCGGCAAAAGGAACCCGTGGAGGTGAAAATAGGGGAGGGAGCGGAGTCCCTTTCTTGTTTGGAATCTCGAGGGAGAGAAATCCTATCATATCTGATATGTGCATGCTTAGATAGATGTGAAGATTGCATAGAGCAAATCAGATTGGGCTAAGGAGTCCTAGAGAGAGAGAGTTCATGATAGAAGGGGGAGGCGACTACTGTGGAGCCCAGATGAGATTGGGACATGGGTAGGGGAGATATCGTCCCCAACAATGGATGAGTTTGTGTCCTAGTCTGACCCAAAATAGTCTAAAGGATCGTGACACATTAAAAAAACAAAATTTATGGTTTATTAGAAAGTACTTCAAATGTTTGATTGATTTCTCAATTAAACCATATACAAACTCCTTATATTGATTTGGAGGGTTAAACAAGATTGGATTAACTTCAAATTTTAACCATAGGTTATTCAAGGATTCTAGATTATCCTTAACCAGTTAGATTTATGTTTCGATTACCTTTTATCCATCAAAGATACAAAATCCTTTGTCTTAATATATATTTAAAAGGTGATATAAGATAAAGCATCTTTTACTTAGCGAGTTTGGTTTTGAGCCAAATTTTGAGGTTAAGAGAATATTTCATTATATTTGGGACTTAGAGTCACATAAATTCTATTTGATAGATAAATTCTTCAATTTTCAAATTAGGGTTTTGGATTATGGATCATTGATAGGTTTAAGATTTTAAGGATGTTACAATTCTACCCACCTTAAATAAATTTCAACCTCAAAATTTTCTTAGACTACTACCCACCTTAGGGTTTTCCATTATCCTATAACATCATAACGTATCATTTCAAAGCTCATGACTATACATATATATGGTCTAAGGATGAAGTAAAGTATAAAAGTGATGATCGAAACCATACCTTGATCACCTTCCTCCTCCATGTTCATTGCCAAAATCTTCGCCTATCTCTTAGGAGTTGGGTTTTGGTTTTTGGTTTCCTTCCTTTATATATTAGGGAAATCTGGCTTTATGTGTCCAGGCTCTCCAAAATAATAGCATAATCCAGTGCCAAACTTGCACGACCCTCCACGGACACTCTTACAAGTAGGATACTGTGTTTTCTCTTGGGAAATAGGGGCTTCGATCTCAGGAGCCTTACTCTTGTTATTGGGCAGTTGATGTTGATGCTAGTTGTTCTTTTGAGGACCTTCCTTCTTATAAGACCTTCCAGGATAGTCTTCTAGCTCTAGGGAAACATCTAATGCAGCCTAAAGGGTTCTGTGGCCTCTTCCTGACATGGTAAATCTTAGGCCAGATGTGAGTCCTCGAATGAACTTCTTTGTCCTGTGTCACTCATCATAATCATAATGTACTTCTACATGATCCTAAACTTCACAGCATATTGGGTAACTGTCATGTCACCCACCTGAGATAGATTGACAAACTCTAGCTCCTTCTTCTCTATCATGGCTTCAAACACATAGTTCTCCTGGAAGTCTTCAAGAAATCCTTCCCATGTGAGTGCTGGTGCATCAACAATGCTTGATTTGAGGAAGTTCTCCCATCATGTACGTGTTGCTCCCATCAACATGTGGGTTGCAAAATGAACCCTAGACAGTTGAGGACAGTCCAGGTCACGAAAATTGCTCCATGATCATAATCCATTCTTCTCCCTTGGCAATGACATCATCCTCTCCTTCTCCAACAAAGGAATCGGGCTTGATCTTCAAGAAGACTACCAAGGTCATCTCTTGGTGTCTGGTTTGACGTTGTCCTTGTCCTAGGGCATTGGTGAGTAGTGACACGATGTTACTGTGCGTATAACGCAAGTGCACACGTCAATGTAATATAGGCCTTTGTGAGGCCTGAGTCGAACACAGGGAAACATAATTATCGGTAGACTACTACTAAATGTTCACAATCAGATAGATAGATGGGAAAATTGAATTTGATTTTGAAAAAGAAAATAAAAACAAAAGAAAACAAAGCAATCGATTAGATGGTTGGTTTAATCAATTCAAATGCAATCTCTAGGATTGTGGTTTCACCATGAGTTCTCATTGTACTAATTCCTACACAATTATCACAGCTCATCTCCCATTCCGGATAGTGGCCTGTAGTTCGAATTTCTCACTCCCATGATAAAATTCACTACCTTAATCTAGGTCAGTTCCACTCCAGTAGTAACCTATACCCTAGACTAGGTGCATGAAAAGAACAGATCTCTGGGTTTCCACCATTAAGCGTACATCGCCTTTTCCAAAGGATTTATTAGTTAATGTGATTATCGCACCTTTTCAACCATTAATTCTTTGTCAAAGTAATTAAAGGTATTAGATTACCATTATGGTGATCAAGCACAATGATAGCAATGGAGAAAATGACATCATACCATGGATTTGAGATATAAATAGTGATGAATTATGTAAAAAGAGTCATACAACGATTGCCCGGGTTACTTCCGGTCCTAGAGACAAAGGGGATTAGCCCTGCATATTCATATCAACATTACACATGGAGGAAAAGGAGACAAACATGGAGAAATGAATGGAAATATGATGTAACCCCTGAAACATAGAAGATTCAGATGATCCTCGGTGCGAGGTGCACGTTCTATAGCCTTCCAGTGGAAGAATCGTTCGTCTATGGCTCTGGGAATGTCCGGGGCATAGCTCTGGGCTCCGTTCTTTGCTCTCTTCTCCTCCGGGACTCATGCAATGGAATAGAATGTCAATGACGGCTTTGGGCCGACTTTTCCTAGGTATAGGTACCACTTAAGGCCGCCAAAAGAACACACCGTCCAATAGGAGTCGTGTTGGATATTTTCCTGATTCGACGGCGTCGATACCATCGACTGGGTGTTGATGGTATTGACCCCTTAGGGTATCGATGCTTTCTTCAATTTCTGGAAGTCGCCCGATGGCATCTTGATACCATCGACCGTTCCCATCGATGGTATCGACGGGGTGACTTCTGGCATACTGTTGCACTTTCGAGACCATCGACGGGAATGGTCGATGGTATCGAACTATCTGCTTCTTCTCCGGCTCTGCTATTGTTGCTCTGTCGATGCTATCGATGGATCCAAGAATGCAAATTTCCTGAAATAAAGAGAGGAACACAAATCAAATATGAGAAATATGATAATTTATGCAAAAGAATGTAAAATAAGATGAATTTGTTACATGCAAGGATAATAGGCTAAAGGAATTGAATCATGCAATATTGACCACAAATATGACCAATAAGAGCATAAAACTAGTGTAAAACTAGCCTATAAAAGCGACTCAAAACCCCTGCATCAAACTCTCCTAAGATTGAACTTTGCTCATCCTCGAGCAACAAAACTATAGAATAAAATTGCGAGGGTCAACTAAAGAACATACTAGAATAACAAACATCACATTATGATTCCCACCTGCAAGGCACAAATCGTCCCTCATTAACCACGGAACGATAATTACCCTAAAGGTGACAATGATCATCCATGAGAGGTTTCCACCCCATAATCAATGAACACAATCAAATAAAGCAGTTAATATAATAAATTCCTCCAATTCAGGTGTGGTGCATCTTGTGATCTCCTATATACGTTGATCATGTCCTATCTACCATCTACATGGAAGAAGATCTCCTGATACACCATTTTGAGCAACAGGTGGATGGAATGGGCGACTGTGAAAGAAAAGAAAGCACCATACAGTTTAACATGCAAAAACAACAAAAATGACCTAAATGGTGCATATGTATATGCAAATGACCTAACGTCTACATTTTAAGTGGAATGATGCATGCACTACTATTCCGTCTCAATGTGAGATGAAATAAAAGTACATAATGCACTTATTCTTCCTATTATGCAGGTGAAACAAGTTCCTTTCTCCCTCTGATTTTTACTTATTTCTCAAAAAAAATTCTTCTTTTTTTTCAAGCCCCATTTTTTTGTCAATTGACTAAGGAAAAGCATAATATTTTCTCAGGCTTATTTTCACATAACTACTACAATTGATGCATTATAATCTACTTTCCAGAGAGTATAGAACAAGTTCCCCGCTTTTCTTATTTTTCAGAAGAGATAAGGCACATAATGTCCTATATGCTCAAAAGCATGCAAAATGCAACTATATGAACGAAATTATGCAACTACAATGACATGCACTCTAGAATGTGTGCATGCATGACTAATCTACAAAAAAAATATGCAAAATCTAGCTATAATGCAATCCTCCTATCTAAATGAAATACAATCAAGAGATGAAAACCGTAAGGTACTCCCAGTTCTTATGGTGGAGTGTGAATGAAGTGAGGTGGACAGATCACAAGACTAAATGAAAAAACCATTGGAAAAGATTATATGTCCCTCCTTACTGACATGTGCACAGGGTAACTAAGAGGTTTCTCTCTTCTCACTTCAAATTAAAGTCATGTTTCCGTTTGGTCAGTTTAAGCTCAACATCCACATCCATCCTCATTTCTTGAACCATAAGGATGTACAGTTATGATCATATGTTTTAAAGTTGACCTACCCAATTATTTTTCTCAGTTATGTACTCAATTTCAAACAAGTCAAACTTACAATTTCTTAAAGATTTTGCATTAAGATTTATTTTCTCCCAAACCCCACATGAAAACATTGAGATGACATGCAACTACATTTAAACTCCACTGGTTACACTAGATAGAAAGTGGATCCTAAAAAGCCGTAAATAAACCAAATTACGCAACTAAAAGAAAATTCACAAAAAGCTAATAAAAATTCTACAACAAAAGAAAATGAAATAAAACTAAGATAGAAATTGTCCATCTCCCCCCCAAGCTTGAATTCGACTATGGCCTCATAGTCAAGAACAAACTCAGAAGGTGGAACAGTGATACCCTTCTACTGCTGAGGTGGTGGTGTGGCAGGTACTGGTGAGTATGGAGGTTCCACTCTGGATAATGCCCCTAAAAGTTGGGATCATAGGGAGGCATGGGAGGTGGTTGTGGATATCCACCAAAGTAGTCTCTGCTCCATTAGTGATCGTAGAAAGGCTGCTACTTCTGCTCTATCCTCCCCAACTTGTCGTAGAGCTACTTCTAGTTGGCAAAGAGTTGGTGCTTGTTCTCAAAGATCGTCTACTGATTTTCATAAAGCCTATTCTGCATTTCTTGGATCCCTGGAAAAGTTGTCTGATGCGCCTGTTGCATCGTCTTCTGGGACTCATGGATCATCTGGAGCATGGTATACATCCCCTGCATAGAGTAAGGGTCATCTCCGTCGTGGGAGGGTTGTGGTGGTTGCGGCTGGGAAGACGGGGAGGCTCCATAGTTTTGTGGATGCTTTCTCAGAGCAACTCATCTTCAAAGAGGAATAGTGGCTTCCTCCTCCTCTTCTACATCATCGTCGACCTGTTCAACTTCCTCATCTACATCTTGTTCTTCCTCATCTTCCTCAACATCAATGATAGGCCACCTGTAGCTTTGGCTTGGCCTGATGTTGAAAGCAGGTTCGGGCAATTGCGCCCTTTGAAACACACCTCTCACATGGCAGGTGGAATAGGCAATGCCATGGCGGGTTTCAATGAGGCCGGAGTTGTCAAAGTGGGATAGGTTGAGCGTATTTCTACTCTCAATCTTTTGAAGCCCAGACAGATCAATCCCCAGATGCATGGCAAGCTGAGTAATAAGGCCCCCAAAGTAGATTGGGGCCTTGCGAGAAACATTCCTCTTAACCGCCATCATGCGTGTGAGTAAGAAGGATCCAAAATTGATCGGTGTCCTCTCTAGCAGACAATAGAGGAAGAAAAGGTCAATCTCCTGGAATTTGCTCTGTGAAAACTTGGACCTTGCAAAGAATGACTTAGAAATAATCTGGATAAAAGGATGCTCGAAATCAGCTACAACCGTGTGGTGCCAGCTGATAGAATATCCCTCAGGTATGGTAACCATCTTCGCATACATAGATTCATAATCAGCATTGTGTGGTAGCTGACACAGATCACTATGGTTCCACCCATAAATTTTGTTAAACTCATGAAGGTTTAGGTTGTAATCCTAGTTGTAGAGATGGAAAGACACACACCCCTCCTTCCATTCCATCCTCACCAGTTGTAGTTCATTGGGAACTACGCAGATGTCAAGTGATGCTAGAAACTCGATGAAAATTTCCTTGTATGTAGGCCATCCACTGAAGAATGGATGACCGTCTGCATGGTCACAGTAGAGCGCGGGGGACTCGTGCAGTTGTCCTTGAAGCACATAGGCCATATTGGCCTCAAATCCCAGATCTTTGAGAAGCTCCAAGTCACCATATTGGGTGGGCTCAATCGGATGTTTCCACAGTTCTTCGTAAACCTTCTTCACTTCCGCCGATGGATGGACAAGCCTCAGTGAGGAACCCGTCCTTGTTGCGGGGTGGGTAGGGCAGCTCTGGATGATGAGGCTCTAGATCTCACCATCATTGCAAAAGGGGCAACGAGTGAGAGAGAAAGGAGAATGGAGCTCAGAGAAGATGATCGCAACACTCGGAGAAGATAGAGACCCACAGAGCCGACGAAGATGCTCGGAGACGATCGGTGGCGATGATCTCGGTTGCTCTCGGATACTCATAGTTGCTTAGGCTCGATTGTGGAAGATAAGCAATGAAGATGTGATGTTGGATTGAAGGATTGTTTCCGTTTTTATAAGGGGTTGCCGCATCTGCTGTCGGTGCGTCGATACCATTGACGACTTTTGGAATCCGCAACACGCTGCAATCGACGGTTGTTGACGGCACGATGTGGGGCCCCAGATCGTCTACGTGTTGATGGTAGCGATAGAGTGTCGATACCATCGACATTGTCCACGGATAGGCGTTGTGGACCGCTCTATGGAGACTTCAGATCGGTGACATGTCCGTCGATACTATCAACTCCTTGTCAATAGTATTGATGCATGTATGTTTCTTTGATCCTCACGATGTTTGTCCATTGCGATTTTGATCTAGACATGTCGATACCATCGACCAATGTGTCTATGGTATCGAAAATACTGAGACATCCGGTCTGAATATCTCCAGCGATTTCGATACCATCGATGAATTGTTGACATCGTCGATGCCCGTCCATCTTTCTTCCTATTCCCTTCTTGATACCATCGACAAGGCCATCGATAGTATCGACGAGATGAAGTTTCGGTAGAATTTTTCACTATTCCAAATTTGATACCATCGACCCAGGCGTCGATGGTATCAACTGTTTCCTAGCTTGTACACTCAACAAACATATCAGGTATCATTTTTAGAGACTAAGTGCTAAATTAATGAAAACTACCTAGGAATATGAAAAATTTCAAGAAATAATCATGTAAGCTACCAAGGTTGGGTTGCCTCCCAACGAGCCCCTCATTTAACGTCTTGGGCTAGACGCAATCATGCTCCTCATTCCTCTTTTAGTGCCATGAGTTTGATCTCATGCACTTTCCTTGCGTAGTCTTCCCCATAGTAGTGCTTCAGCCTCTGACCATTCACCAAGAATGTTCTTGCACCATCTCTCACCATGATAGCACCATGGGGTCACAACTCCTCAACCACAAAGGGTCCACTCCACTGGGATTTCAATTTCCCGGGATGCAATTTAAATCTCGAATTGAACAATAGCACACTATCACCCTTCTTGAAAACTCACAATTTAATGTGGCGATCGTGTATTTGCTTTGTCCTCTCCTTGTAGATCCTCGAGTTCTCGTATGCATTCATCCTTAGATCATCCAACTCAATGAGCTCTAGCATCGGCTTTCTCCCTGCATCATCAATGTTCAGGTTTAGCATCCTTAGCGCCCAGTGTGCCTTATGCTCTAAGTCCATCGGCAAGTGACAAGCCCGCCCGTAAGCCAACCGAAAAGACGTGGTGCCTATTGGTGTCTTGAACACGGTCCTATATTCCCATAGTGCATCCGGTAGTAGTGCACTCCATTTTTTCCTGGAAGAGGCCACTGTGCGTTCCAAGATCTTCTTGATTTCCCTATTGGACACCTCCACTTGGCCTTGCGTCTGTGGGTGGTATGGGGTACCTACATTATTCTTGACCCCATATTTACTCAATAGTGCAACGAATTTCTTGTTCATGAAGTGGGTACCGCCATCACTTATGATCATTCGTGGCACACCAAACCTACAAAAAATATTCTCTTTCACAAACCTGCACACTACCGCAGTGTCGTTAGTCCTTGTGGGTATTGCCTCTACCGACTTCGACACATAATCAACAACAAGCAAGATATATAAATTAGAATTGGAGGACACAAAGGGTCCCATGAAATCAATGCCCTACAAATCAAATACCTCAACTTCTTGAAACACATTAAGGGGCATTTCTTGCCACTTTGAGATGTTAGATGCCCTTTGGCATGAGTCACATCTCCTCACATAATCATAGGTGTCTCAGAAAAGTGTGGGCCAATAAAGGCCACTCTCCAGTACCTTAGTCGTCGTCCTTGTGCTCGCATGATGACCGCCGGTGGGCAATGTATGACAGTGACTGAGCACACTATCATATTCACTCTCGAGTACACACCTGCGTAAAATTCCATCCATGCACTATCTCAAAAGAATTGGGTCATCCCAAAAATAATGTCATAGAATGGAAAAACCACTTTTTCTCTTGGTAATTCCAATCATCTGGAAGTTCTTTGCATACACAATAATTTATGATATGCGAAAACCATGGGTCCTTAGATTGAATAGAAAGGATTTGCTCATCTGGGAAGGTCTCGGTAATGGGTATGTTAGTATCCTCTCATCTACCTGCTCTAGCCGAGACAAGTGGTCCGCAACCACATTCTTAATGCCCGCCTTATCCTTAATCTCAATGTAAAATTCTTGTAAGAGTAGGATCCACCTAATGGGTCTATGCTTGGCATCTTTCTTTTCGATTAAGTACTTTATGGCGGCATGGTCCGTCCATACCACAACTTTAGACCCCACTAAATATTGCCTAATTTTTTCGAATACAAAAACCACAACAAGCAAATCTTTTTCTGTGGTGGTGTAATTAAGTTAGGCGTCATTTAAAGTCTTAGAAGCATAGAAAATAACTATGGGTTTATTCTCAAGGCGCTACCCAAGAACGGGCCCCACAGCAAAATTTGATGCATCACACATAAGCTCAAAGGGCTTACTCCAATCTGGCATTTGAACAATCGGCGCGGAAATCAACTTTTGCTTGAGAATGTAACGACCCCGCCTCCCGGTAACACCCAATTAAGGGAGACCAACAAGTCGGTGCCATTATCCAATTAACAGGATCAAAGGTTCGACAAATAATCAATAACAATTAACAAATTTTACCAACTAAATTGAAAACCCATATAGAATAAAACTTTGCATACCTTTTTCAAAATTGGGATATCTACATCTATCCGCATCAGGAGCCTACTCTAACTAATCCTCCTTTATACTTGATGAGTGCATACTCATCATGGCTTTCTATTACCTTTTTGGAACAATTTCATCTCTTTTCCACCTTTTTTTACCCTAATATGAATCATAATGCACAATACTTCTTAGTTGATTCAATAATCAGGATTTTAACTAAATATCTTTCATTTAATGCAGGAAAATCAAGCAACTCCACGCATACGGTCTCAAGACCGTTTGGGTCCATGCGGTCCCAATACCCTTTGCTGGAATACACGAAGAACAAGACGAAACCGGTTGCCAAAGAAAGCCATGCGGTCTCAAGACCGTTTGGTCCCATGCGGTGCCAAGACCGTTTGGTCCCATTCGGTCTCAAGACCGTTTGGTCCCATTCGGTCCCAAGACCGTTTGGTCCCATTCGGTCCCAAGACTGTTTGGTCCCATACCGTTTGGTCCCATGCGGTCCCAAGACCGTTTGGTCCCATGCAGTCCCAAGACCGTTTGGTCCCATGCGGTCTCAAGACCGTTTGGTCCCATGCGGTCTCAAGACCGTTTGGTCCCATGCGGTCCCAAGACCGTTTGGTCCCTTTCGGTCTCAAGACCGTTTGATCCCATGCGGTCTCAAGACCGTTTGGTCCCATTCGGTCTCAAGACCGTTTGAGACCATTCGGTCTCAAGACTGTTTGGTCCCATGCGGTCTCAAGACCGTTTGGTCCCACGCGGTCCCGAGACCGTTCGACGCGCGCGCAAGGACCAACTGAAGAACTAAAGCTGCACGATCACGCCAAAGCCAGGACCGATCATAGCAAGACCGTTTGGCGCCCAAACGGTCTCCAAACTGTTTGGTGCCCAAACGGTCTCAAGACCGTTTGACGCCCAAACGGTCTCCAGACCGTTTGGCGCCCAAACGATCTCCAAACCGTTAAATAGACCCCCAAGGTCCCCAGTTGAAGGCATCATTTCCGGACGCCGACAGGCTGCCAGAGCACCACCCCGATCAAGTTCCACTCCACCTACTACTGGTGTTGCGTCCAAGGAGGCCAAGAAGAGGAAGAAGACGGAGCAAGGAGCCCATCTTCTTCACCGGGCTGCGTCCACCCTCTGCACCGAGCTCATGGCGGATCTATCTTTCTCTCCTATCCTTCTTGTATCTCGCATCATGAGCGAGTAGTTCCCTTTCACTGGGGTGCGGGGACTAGCCCCGCTGCCCATGCAAACCATGTTCTTTTGTTAAACTTTCATGGCAATGTATATAACTCTTCATTTTGTCATTTGTCGTTAAGCTTGTGGGTTGGTTATGTGCGTGTTTTCATCTTTGTGCTCCCTATGTTGCGAGAACTTCAATGCATGGGTATGAATGTCGTTTAGCATGTTAGACTCCTTGACGAGAACTTCCGATGGGATTCCTTGAGGTCGTAAGTGCGTGATCCGCGAGGGGACGAGCCATCTAGCCTTCGGTGACGCTTCTGTGTGCCTGACGCCCGTATGGGGGGTTCACAGCCTTAGTTGGATTTTGTATCTTCGTGCTTTTCGTCGATGTTTACACGTACTATAGTCGCTTATTTGTTTAACGGTTAGCGCGGTTGACTCCTTGACGAGAACTTCCGATGGGATTCCTTGAGGTCGTAAGTGTATGATCCGTGAGGGGACGAGCCATCTAGCCTTTGGTGATGCTTCTGTGCACCTGACGCCCGTATGGGGGGTTCACAGCCTTAGTTGGATTTTGTATCTTCTGAGCCGTAAGACATGTGATCCGGATGGCGATGAGAAATCGGCTGCCTATGGTGATGCTTACGCGGACCTGACGCCCGTATGGGGGGTTCTGCAGCAGCTCTACTTGGAGTGTTATATCGTGCCTGGATTGTTTGCAAAGGAGCATGTTTGTGAGTGTAGCGGTGGTCAAACCCGCTACCATCCCAGCGATTCCTTATCATTGATTTAAACCCATCTTTTATTCTGCATTTACTTTCTTGCAATTAGTTTAATCAAACCCAAATCAACCAATTGTTCTAAATATTAGTTTTACTTGAGCTAGATCTAACTGACAAGGATTCTTAAAAACGTTGTCCTTTGGGTTCGATCCTCAACTATAATGCGATAAGATTCGTCCGCTTGCGGGTGGTATTGTTGCACTTGGTTTTGGTAAAATCTCGGGGATATAAACTCCAAGTGAATTTGTTAGTGCATTCAGAAAGCCACATCAAATTCTGGCGCCGTTGCCGGGGACAACGGAATCAGTCAGTCGAATCTAGTTCTTTTAAGACTAATCTAGGATTTTTCTTTTATTTTTTGAAACTATCGCTTATCCACTTGACCGTTATTCTATTTTGTGGATCTCACTTTCAAATCATCTCAAATTTCAGGTGATCTTCGATGATTAGTGCATGCACCGATCAGATAGTCTCGGACTCACAACAAGCTTTGATCCCGAGATTGATAGAACCTTCCATCGTCAGATCCGAGAGAATCAAGCAAGGATGGCGCAAGAGGAAGAAGTAGCCCAAAGAGTGGCTCAAGCCATCAATGCACAAAGAGAGAGACTCATGCAAGAAGCCCGAGCTGCAGTTCAACAGGAGATCTTAGCGGCACAGGCAGCAGCGCAAGCAGCGGAATTTCAGAAAGATCTTAGAGAGTTCTCTATCCCAAAGGCCGCGAATGTCTATCATCCGGTGCAGCCTCCTCCCATCGAAGCTGCCAACTTTGAGATTAGAGCACATTGGATAACTTTGCTTCCAAACAACCCCTGCTACGGCAAACAAGCTGAAGACAGCCAAGGTCATCTTCTCAGATTCATCGACCTATGTGCAATGACGAAGCAAAATGGAGTCTCTGATGATGCCATTCGACTCTGTCTTTTTAAGTACTCTCTTGCTGATAGAGCCATTAGTTGGTACAATTCACTACAGAGTGAAGTGCCCATCACCACCTGGGAGCAGCTCCAAAACGCTTTTCTGGAAAAGTTCTACCCCCCATCTCTTACATATGAAATCAGGGGACGAATCACAAATTTCACTCAAGTCCCAGGAGAAACCCTTTCCGAAGCTTGGGATAGGTACAAGGAGCTCCTACGCAAATGCCCACATCATGGAATTCCAAAGAACCAACTGATAGAGATATTCTACAGGGGTGTGGAGGATGACGTAAAGATGTTCCTTGACTCCTCGTCTGGAGGGAATTTCATGCGGCAAAGTTACGACAGCGCATGGAGAGTAGTCACCCTGGGAGTAGAAAATCAAGCCAATTGGGGCAGATCTGTTGGTAAAGGAGTATTAAAGGTCGCCATGGCTGAAGCTATCCCGGAATACAAATCTATAGCTGAAACTTTGAAGGTCTTAGTTGCAAAGCAAGATCATATAGAATCATCCCTTGCTGCAATTGGAAGAGGACATTCTCCTACTAGGCAACAAGAACAAGTCAAGTCCACTTCTTTGTTTTGTGAAGCATGCAAAGGCACTGATCATTCCACATTGTCATGCAATGTTCTCTACGATGTTGTTCTAAGTAATGCATGTGGACAAGGAGATAATTGCCAGATGGAAAATCTTAATGCTATTAACACCATCCCTGGGCAGAACTCTTACAATCCGAATCAAAATAGGAATCACCCAGGTTTCCAATACGGGAATCCTTCAGGAGCTATGAACTCACATCAATTTGGTCCGAACAATCAACCCAGGGGCCCATCCAGTTACCAGTTTAACCAACAACAGAACTTTGGGAATCAAGGAAACTTCAAGGGAAATTTTCAGAACAGAAACTACAATAATTATCAGAACAACTCTCGGTATCAGAATCTGAATCAATAGCAAGGTCAGGCAGGGTCAATCCCTTCTGATGACAAGCTATCTACCATTGAAAAGTTGTTGCAAACTCAAACAAGCCCAACAAAAGGCTATTGAAACTCAACTAGCTCAACTTGCTGCTAGTATTAAGCCACAAGCTGGAGTCTTTGCCGGACAACCTGAGAACAATCCAAAACACCTCGAGCAGCTGAAGGTTGTCACCACTAGATCAGGGAAAGATTATTCGGATCCCCTAGCAAAGACAACTGTGGTTATCCCTAATGAAAGTGAATCTACGACTGTCGAAAACTTGACAACACCACCGAAAGAAAGCGAGACTAATAATGGAAGTTCTGAAAAAGTTGTCGATGAAGAAGTAGAGACACCAGAACCAGATATTCCTGTATATAAGCCTCGTGTTCCTTTCCCATCCCGTCTGAGGGAAACCAAGCTTGATACTAGATTCATCAAATTCAAAGAGGCTATGAAGAAGCTCCATGTTGATATACCATTCTTAGATGCTCTTAATGAGATACCAGCCTGGACCAAGTATCTAAAGTCGCTTCTCACCAAGAAGTACATCACTGAAGAGTATGAAACTGTAAAATTGGCTGCAACCACATCAGATATCATACTAAGCAAGATTCCAAAGAAACAAAAAGATCCAGGATCCTTCGGAATCTCATGTCACATTGGTGACTCATCATGCAAGAAAGGATTGGCAGATCTTGGCGCAAGTATTTCTATTATGCCGCTCAGTCTATGCAAGAGACTAGGGTTCACAGAATTGCTTCCAACTGCTATGACCATTCAACTTGCGGACAATTCGATAAAAAGACCGTTAGGAATTCTCGAAGACATCCCAGTCAAGGTAGGCAAGGACGCATATGTTCCATGTGATTTTGTCATCATGGACATAAATGAAGACACCAAATACCCTCTTATCTTCGGTCGTCCATTCCTGGCCACTGCTAGAGCCCTTATTGATGTTGAAGCAGGAACCTTACTTCTAAGGTTAGGAAAAGAGACTCTCGAATTTAAGGTTTTTGACAGTATGAGAAGACCAAGTATACAGGAGGAAGTCTATCAGATAGATTGTGTTGAGCAAATGTCACAACTTACTCAAGAATATCACGAGTCATACGATCCCTTGGAAATTTCTCTACTCGACCTTTTTAATGACGAACCTATTGACCAACCAGCCAAGGATTGCATCGAATCCCCCCACTCTTCTAAAGAAAATGCTGAAGCTACTTACGAAGAATTAAAGACTACCGGAACTCCCGAAGAAATCAGTGAAAAACCAGGACCTCCTAAAATGAAGCCCCTGTCTGAAGGGCTGAAGTATATGTTTTTAGATGATCTCAAGGTTTGTCCAATTATCATGAACTCTGATCTAACAACCAATCAAGAAGACAAACTTCTGGAGATATTAAGGGAGAACAAGAAAGCCATAGGCTATAAGATGAGTGACCTCACGGGGGTCAGCCAAGCCTTGTGCATGCATAGAATCCCCATGATGGAAGACCATAAGCCGACCATCGAGCATCAACGAAAGTTAAACCCGAATATGAAGGAAGTGGTCCGTCGCGAGATCATCAAACTTCTTACAGCTGGAATAATATACCCAATATCAGACTCACCATGGGTAAGCCCAGTTCATGTGGTACCCAAGAAAGGAGGGACAACCGTTGTAAGAAACGAAAACAATCACTGGGTGGCGGATGTGTATTGATTATAGAAAATTGAACAAGGCCACTCAAAAGGATCATTTTCCTATGCCCTTCCTCGATCAAGTTTTAGAAAGATTGGCCCATCAAGAATATTTCTATTACCTAGACGGTTACTCTGGATTCTATCAGATTCCCATACATCCAGATGATCAAGAAAAAACGACTTTCACCTGTCCCTTTGGGACATATGCTTTTAAAAGGATGCCTTTCGGTCTGTGTAATGCCCCTGCAACTTTTCAACGTTGCATGACTGCCATTTTTGTAGGACTTACTGAAACTGTTATGGAGGTCTTCATGGACGATTTTTCTGTATATGGGAACTCCTTTGATTCCTGTCTTAAGCATCTCTCCATGGTCCTCAAACGTTGTGAAGAAGCTCATCTGGTGCTAAATTGGGAGAAATGCCACTTTATGGTAAAGGAAGGCATTGTCTTGGGCCACAGGGTTAGCAACAGGGGAATTGAAGTTGATAAAGCCAAGATAGAAGTCATATCTAAATTGGCAATTCCTACGAATGTAAAAGAAGTTCACGCTTTCCTTGGTCATGCTGGATTCTATAGAAGGTTTATACGTGATTTTTCCAAGATAACAAAGCCGATGACCAATCTGCTTTTAAAAGATGCTGATTTCAATTTCAATGAAGAATGCGTCAAAAGTTTCGATATGCTAAAGAAAGCCCTTACAACTACCCCCATCATTAGAGCTCCCGACTGGGACCACCCCTTTGAAATTATGTGTGATGCCAGCAATTACGCGGTGGGTGCGGTCTTAGGACAATGCATAGCGAAGAAACATTATGTTATCTATTATGCGTCGAAAACCCTCGACGAAGCTCAAAGGAATTATGCTACTACTGAAAAGGAACTTTTAGCAGTCATCTATGCCTTCGATAAATTCAGATCCTACCTTACTGGTTCGAAGGTAATCGTTTACACAGACCATGCTGCCATCCGTTACCTTATGGCAAAGAAGGATGCTAATCCAAGACTGATTAGATGGATACTCCTTCTACAAGAATTTGACCTAGAAATAAGAGATAAAAAGGGGACAAAAAATGTTGTTGCAGATCACCTCAGTCGCATCCACACTCTGGATGCTGAAGGGATCCCGATAAATGACTCCCTACCAGATGATCAACTCATGAGCGTCTCGGAAGCAGTACCATGGTATTATGACTAAGTAAACTACCTTGCTGCGGGAGTCATCCATCCCCAGTACACCAGGAACACTCTGAAGAAGTTTATGCACGACGTGAAGCATTACCATTGGGATGAACCATATCTTTTCAAACTTTGCGTTGATGGTCTGTACAGACGTTGTATCGCCGAAGAAGAAGCTCAATCTATTCTGGAACAATGCCACTCGGGACCTGTGGGTGGACATATGAGCTCCAAAAAGACTGCCTTAAAGGTTTTGCAATGTGGATTTTTCTGGCCAAATTTATCCAAGGATTCTTACAATTTTGTCCTGTCATGTGATAGCTGTCAAAGATCTGGCAATATAACCAAAAGAGACGAGATGCCACTGAATCTATGGCAAGAAGTTGAGGTATTCGACGTCTGGGGAGTGGACTATATGGGGCCATTCCCATCTTCTAATGGATTCTCTTACATCCTAGTGGTGGTAGACTATGTCTCCAAATGGGTCGAAGCAATACCAACCGTCACTAGTGATTCAAAACCAGTCATCAAACTATTCAAGGATGTCATCTTCCCATGTTTTGGAGTACCACGAACCATGATATCTGACGGTGGCTCCCACTTCATTGAAAGAAGCTTCGAAGCTTTACTGAGAAAATATGGTGTCTCACACAAGGTAGCTTCACCTTACCATCCACAAACTAGTGGACAGGTGGAGGTATCCAACCGCCAACTAAAAGCTATCCTTGAGAAAACTGTCGGGCGTAATCGCAAAGACTGGTCGACAAAAATCAATGACGCCTTATGGGCCTATCGGACTGCTTATAAAACTCCCCTTGGGACAACCCCTTTTCGATTGATATATGGAAAAGCTTGCCACCTGCCAGTCGAATTAGAACATAAGGCATGGTGGGCAATAAAACAATTGAATTTTGATATGAAAGAAGCAGGACAAGCCAGGATTCTGCAACTCAACGAGTTGGATGAACTTAGAATGACAGCTTATGAGAATGCACGAATCTACAAAGAACGCACAAAACTCTGGCACGATGGACATCTGAAAAGAAAATACATACAAGTGGGAGATCAAGTTCTGGTTTTCAACTCAAGATTACGGCTATTCCCAGGAAAACTCTGTTCCCGCTGGTCCGGACCCTTCATCGTCAAAAACATCTCACCACACGGTGTTTTCTCTCTATGGAGTGAAGCGACAGGGGAATTCATAACAAACGGCCACCGCTTGAAGAGATATTTTACCTCGACTGACATTGGCGTTGACACAATGATAGAACTGGCAAATCCAAAAGACCCACCATGAAGCTAAAGGACTATGTCGAGCCAACGACATAAAACAAAGGCGCTTGTCGGGAGGCAACCCGACCAATAAATCTGTTTTACTTCTCCTTTTCAAATTCTGTTTCTTACCTTATAGTTAAATTTTCCTTAAATAAAATTTGCCTTATGAGATAGTTCTCTTTTAGGACACGAGATCGGAGTGGCGCTGATCAGAACGAAATCATTCTCGGCAGTCATACCTGGTGTTTCCTTTCCCCTCCATCTTGAATTTAGGGTTTGCTCGAGGACGAGCAAATCTCTAAGTTCAGGGTGGAGGGTGGGTGGTACGTATTCCACTTCCACATACACATCCGCTTTTCATACTCAATATGTCTCTATCATAAAGACTTTTGTTGATAAAAATGTAACTAACTTTTTGCTATGCATCTTCTATCATAACATCCTCCTTATTCGAAGTGAATCCTCAAGAGGACTGACTTTTGAAACTTGCCTCTTGCCTGAAACCATCCTGTGAAGCTTATGATTCCTAACATCATAATACTTTTTACAAAAAGATAAGTATCTGTCAAACTGATAGGGATCAAACACGTCGTGCTTCCTAACTGACTAGTAGAACAATGGCTCAGAAACCCCATCGGATCCGCATCAAGTCATTATTTGAGCAGAGTATGACGAAGAGAATAACCCGATTTTGAATTGTAAATCAAGTTGCATTCTGATCTGAACTCTCTTCTACACTTCTTCTATCATCTTCGTATCCCTCCATCCATCAATACCACCAAAATAGCCAAACTTGTGCCAAACCCTAAGTTCGGGGTGGCACGCCACTTTCCCCGTATCCGCTTCTTCCATACCCCTTCCAATAAATAGGGGCGTACCACCAAAAATGCAATCTCGAGTCGAATAGAGGAGAGATCTGCAACAAAAAGATGCCAAAGTGCACATAAAAAGAAAATGCAATCTCGAGTCGAATAGAGGAGAGATCTGCAATAAAAGATGCCATAGTGCACACAAAAAATATGCAATAAATGAAATTGCAAAACAAATAAAAATCTCGAGTCGAATAGAGGAGAGATTTACTTCTTTCCATACCACCTTTCACTCCTTTTTCTACCTAAGGGCGCAATACATGCCCTACCATCCTGAACTACACCAGTGTCAGATCAAATGCATACTTGTTGATTCTGTGGGTATCTCAGAACTCCTACAACACTCTTTGACATGCTTGGTGTTGGAAAAGGTGGGGAGGAAGCGTTATTGGGAAACGAACTCAGGAACGAAGCTATGGAAAGACGTGTTTTGTGGTCCCAGGAAGTTATGGTACTCATTCATACTGAGCAGAAAGAAAACATTTGTGATGTGAAGATGAAGAAATCACACGGATCGAAAGTATTTCATTAGGCAACAGTTTCAAACTTTATGTTACTCGAGGACGAGCAACGATTTAAGTTCGGGGTGTTTTGATGAGTTCATACTCATCATGGCTTTCTATTACCTTTTTGGAACAATTTCATCTCTTTTCCACCTTTTTTTACCCTAATATGAATCATAATGCAGAAATACTTCTTAGTTGATTCAATAATCAGGATTTTAACTAAATATCTTTCATTTAATGCAGGAAAATCAAGCAACTCCACGCATACGGTCTCAAGACCGTTTGGGTCCATGCGGTCCCAACACCGTTTGCTGGAATACACGAAGAACACGACGAAACCAGTTGCCAAAGAAAGCCATGCGGTCTCAAGACCGTTTGGTCCCATGCGGTCCCAAGACCGTTTGGTCCCATTCGGTCTCAAGACCGTTTGGTCCCATTCGGTCCCAAGACCGTTTGGTCCCATTCGGTCCCAAGACCGTTTGGTCCCATGCGGTCCCAAGACCGTTTGGTCCCATGCGGTCCCAAGACCGTTTGGTCCCATGCGGTCTCAAGACCGTTTGGTCCCATGCGATCTCAAGACCGTTTGGTCCCATGCGGTCCCAAGACCGTTTGGTCCCATTCGGTCTCAAGACCGTTTGATCACATGCGGTCTCAAGACCGTTTGGTCCCATTCGGTCTCAAGACCGTTTGAGACCATTCGGTCTCAAGATCGTTTGGTCCCATGCGGTCTCAAGACCGTTTGGTCCCACGCGGTCCCGAGACCGTTCGATGCGCGCGCAAGGACCAACTGAAGAACTAAAGCCGCACGATCACGCCAAAGCCAGGACCGATCATAGCAAGACCGTTTGGCACCCAAACGGTCTCCAAACCGTTTGGCGCCCAAACGGTCTCCAAACCGTTTGGGGTCAGATCTGAAACTATAAATAGACCCCCAGGGTCCCCAGTTGAAGGCATCGGTTCCGGACGCCGACAGGCTTCCAGAGAACCACCCCGATCAAGTTCCACTCCACCTACTGCTAGTGTTGCATCCAAGGAGGCCAAGAAGAGGAAGAAGACGGAGCAAGGAGCGCATCTTCTTCACCGGGCTGCGTCCACCCTCTGCACCGAGCTCATGGCGGATCTATCTTTCTCTCCTATCCTTCTTGTATCTCGCATCATGAGCGAGTAGTTCCCTTTCGCTGGGGTGCGGGGACTAGCCCCGCTGCCCATGCAAACCATGTTCTTTTGTTAAACTTTCCATGGCAATGTATATAACTCTTCATTTTGTCGTTTTTCGTTAAGCTTGTGGGTTGGTTATGTGCGTGTTTTCATCTTTGTGCTCCCTATGTTGCGAGAACTTCAATGCATGGGTATGAATGTCGTTTAGCATGTTAGACTCCTTGATGAGAACTTCCGATGGGATTCCTTGAGGTCGTAAGTGCGTGATCCGTGAGGGGACGAGCCATCTAGCCTTCGGTGACGCTTCTGTGCGCCTGACGCCCATATGGGGGGTTCACAGCCTTAGTTGGATTTTGTATCTTCGTGCTTTTCGTCGAAGTTTACACGTACTATAGTCGCTTATTTGTTTAACGGTTAGTGCGGTTGACTCCTTGACGAGAACTTCCGATGGGATTCCTTGAGGTCGTAAGTGTATGATCCGCGAGGGGACGAGCCATCTATCCTTCGGTGACGCTTCTGTGCACCTGACGCCCGTATGGGGGGTTCACAGCCTTAGTTGGATGTTGTATCTTCAGAGCCGTAAGACATGTGATCCGGATGGCGATGAGAAATCGGCTGCCTATGGTGATGCTTACGCGGACCTGACGCCCGTATGGGGGGTTCTGCAGCAGCTCTACTTGGAGTGTTATATCGTGCCTGGATTGTTTGCAAAGGAGCATGTTTGTGTGTGTAGCGGTGGTCAAACCCGGTACCATCCCAACGATTCCTTATCATTGATTTAAACCCATCTTTTATTCCGCATTTACTTTCTTGCAATTAGTTTAATCAAACCCAAATCAACCAATTGTTCTAAATATTAGTTTTACTTGAGCTAGATCTAACTGACAAGGATTCTTAAAAACGTTGTCCTTTGGGTTCGATCCTCAACTATACTGCGATAAGATCCGTCCGCTTACGGGTGGTATTGTTGCACTTGGTTTTGGTAAAAGCTCGGGGATATAAACTCCGAGTGAATTTGTTAGTGCATTCAAAAAGCCACGTCAATACTTTATCTCTTAATTAATTTCACATATGCCACTTTACTATTTGTCCTTTTCAAGCTTGTACCTAAAACGCCGATAAACAAAACATCGGTCAGCATATCGAAATATACTGGTATGTGGGGACAACCAAAAGTTTGCATGTATGGATAACAATCTAATTATCACAATCAAGTTAATTAACAAGTCAATTTACACTTTTCAGTATGACATTCTCAACCACTTTTTCCCTAACTGTGGCATACCCACCTTAGGGTTTCTTTTTCCAATAACTTAAGGCCACCTTCTCAATCCCGAGCTTGGTGCCTGGGGGTCACCACTCATGGTGCCCACTAGTCATGCAATATCATAGGCCACCTTCTCATTCACGAGCTTGGTGCCTGGGGTCACCACTCATGGTGCCCATGGTCTACCCATCTGCGCCTAACCTTTGGCATCATCCATCAGGGTGGCATGTAGGTGCGAGGATACATACTACTATTATTAATGTGATAATCATAGTGACTTTATGATTTGCAAGTATGAACATCCAAACTAATAATTTGCATTCAATGGGATTAACCGTCTGGAAAATTCTTGGGAAACTAAGGCGGTCATTCATAATTAACCACATACCTATCAAGGTGGTTTGAGATAGAATAATCCATTCAATCCAATCAATCAAGTCATCCAATCAAGCTAGTGTAAGAATCCTGAAATTACATTCAATTTCCTTTTTATCAAAATCTATCCAAATCATCTTGCTACTTATGGTTCTATTCCTTTTTAGGGTTTCTTCCTCTTTTTAGGGTTTACTTTGCAATTAGGGTTTTATTCCATCTTACTCTCTTAAACCCTAATTTTCTCATCTATCCTTCACAAAAGTTATTAAGGTTACCTTTTAACAACATATAACCTCAATTCCAGATTAATGCACAATTAACCAACAATTAAGTCCATTAAGCCTCCTTTACATTAAAGCTACCATTTTTATCCTTTTTAATCTATGACAAAGTTAATATGCTCTTTTATCATCAATTTGTAGTTCATTATGCTCTAATACTCATATGAACGATATTTATCATTAACTCTACCTTGTATCCACTAGAAAACCCTAATTTCTTCATTAAGGGTATTTATCAACAATTAGGAACTTTTATACTTGAAATAGCTTGGATTCATCATGTTTCAACTTTATTCACGACTTTGAGTAATTAAAGCCATTAAGAGTCGAATTTTCCAATATTAGGGTTTCAAGGCCCATTAAAGCCTATTTACGCACATGGAACACTATATTAATCCAATTACATGTAAAGCTAATCCTTTTAGATCTTAATGCGTATTTTTTATAATAAACAGGTTAACAATACTCGAATTAACCTAGTTTCACTTATGAAACTATCTATTATCATAAATTTGGGTTTCTAAATACCTTTTCAATCCAAATTAAATACTTTTGCAGAAACATATTGATTTAGGCTACCAAACATTTTTAATGTATCCCTCGTATTTTTTTGATCATTTTTCATGTATTAACTTCCCTCATCCGAGTTTTCTAGCTCAAGATATGATTTTAATAGAGAAAACCCTGTTATTCCTTTATTTGTTATTTTCAGAAAAATTGTGGATCGTTTGATCTGTGGTCCTCTGGTCCGCTTAGGATTCAGTGACCAGGATCACGCGTGCCTTATCTGTGCGATAAAAGAATCAAAATACCAAACTAACCTTGACGTTGCTGAAGGAGGCAAGGGGCAAATTGGTCAATCTATGGTCCTCTTCTTCTTCTACCTCTCGCCCTCGTTGTTGTAGCATTGATGGTCAACTGCAAGGTTGACTTTGGGCTCCTGTCCTCCTTCACTCACGACGATTAGCCAGGGAGCTCCGTACCCCTCCACCAAACTCGACCATGGTTCTAATTGTGTACTACGACCACGCGCTATCCTCCTACTCGCTGAATTCCGACAAGGTTTGCTGAGGTATGGAGGTCACATGTCAAGATGGATGGAGCAATTGAGCGAACACAAGTGTTCGTTGCTCTCTTCCACAGAGTCTTGGGTAGCAAAGAGGGATGTTGGTGCCCTCACGCACCCTCCCCTATATATAGGGTCGAGGAAGGATTACAAGAATTGGGTACTTCCCAAAACGGTGACCAATCCTAGTCGAGCCAGGGATGATTCCCTACGGTTTCTTCTCCCAAGTCCACAGGGACTATTAAAAACTTTGCACATCCACTGGATTGCAAGAAATTTGGTATGGAAGATCCTCTTGTAACTAGCAAATTCCCAGTTCGTGTGGGACTTTGAAGATGAGTGACCAACATTGGATTGAGATCCAACGGTCTTCGGAGCACGCAATCCAACGGTCCTCGGAGCACGTGTTCTAACAAAAAGGAAAATACATTCCTAATTTTAGAATTATTCCCAATTTTGGTAAAAACTTGAGAAATTCGTATCTCCCAATCCCTTTCTCCTTTTTAACTCAAATTTTAAGGGAAGGTTTGTCTTAGCATTATCTAGCTTTTTACCAAATTTGGGAAACAAATTGCAATGGATGAGAAGTCTTCCTTCTCACCCAAGTTATCCCTTTCATTACTCCAAATTAATTATTAATCCTTTTCCCTTTTCCATTATCTTGTTATTTTGGGTCCCTTGGACCTCAAGAAATCCTAAGGCACGAATTCGCATATTGGAGAATATTGGTTTGCCTTTATCTTCTTGTAAATGTCTATTCACATATTCTCCTTATCCTTTTTTATTAAAATATCTCTTCTTGAGGATTTCTTTCTATCCCTCTTTTTGTTTTCCTTATTGAAATACATTTTAATATTAGAAATCTTTTGGATACGAAAATCCACCAAGGATAACTCAATTGTACCCCTTTTCACTTATTTTCCACATTTTATCATTGTTTTCAATTTCTTTCTTAATAAAGAAATATCTAATTGATCCTTTCTTTTCTTATTGCATTTTCTATGCAACTTTGGACTCCTTGGAACCCAAGGAACCCAAGAGGCACGAAATACCTCTTTGGATCACATTCTTTTGCCTTCTAGAGGTTTCCACGTCTTTCTTTTCTCAAATTCTCAATTATTCATTGAATTTCCTTGTTATTGGGCCCAATAGCCAATAAAGCCCACAACACAATCATCAAGGCTATTGTAAATGAAATTCATGCATTCAATCGCAAGACATCATTATTTGTTCATTTATATTTACTACGGGAAATCACATTTCTCACCAAATGATCCCAAAAATTGGGGTTGTAACATCCTTCCCCTCTTATAAGAATTTTTCCCTCAAAATTCCATCAGGCAAGCAAACAAACAGGATAAGCCTTTCTTATGTCCATCAGGGCTCCCATGTGACTTCTCCCTTTCCATGGTGCTTCCCAAGAACCTTCATTTTCTCATATTCTTCCATCTGAGTTCTTTCTTACCTTGGTATATCGTACCCTCATAGGTGACTCAGGACATTTCAGTCTCTCATGAAGTTGAATAGGTTCAGGGCTCAGCACATGGCTTGGGTACCTCACATAGTGTTCTAGATCAGACTTATGTAACACATTATACATTACATTATCCTGAGGGGTAAGGCTAAACACAACCTTCTCCACCAATCCATCTCAAATGGACCCATATATCGGGGACTCAGCTTTCTCAACTGTAGCGGGGTTGGATTTTCACAGCATATTCTCCCACTATGAACTGCATGTCAGTCTGCTTTGCATCAGCTCGTGACTCATGTCACCCTTGGGCTCTCTCTCAGCCATTGCATGATCAAGCGACTTCATCTGCACACACTGTGGTTCCTTTCTGACCTTCGCGAGGCCTCCTTCACCAACATCATCATAATAAAGTGGTGACCGACACAACCTCCCTATAGAATTTCTTGCATCCCGATAAAGGCTATGGTGGTTAGCATCACATATTAAGAACTATCTCAATGTATCACCCTGATCAAGCACACTTTCTCTCATCAGACCCTCTAGTCTGGATCATACTAACCATTAGTTAGGGGTGATAAGTGGTACGAACATTGAGTTCTTCCTGTATCTACTTCCACCTCATGGAAGTGAACCTTTAGGTCATTCTCAAGACCTTTTGAACTCATATCATGGTGTAGTTAAACCATCTCTCTCTCTTATAATTAGTTCAACCCGACTTGTTCTTTGATAGTACTTCTTTCTTTCTCATGTCATCTAGGTAAGGAGATCTACCATAACCCATATTGTAACTTGACCTTCATTGGTCTAGAGGAGACTTACCACAACATCCATTATGATGAACTCCCATTCCCTCTCGGGAACTCTCTTTATCCTTAATATCAATGCATTAGGTTACTGGTGTTTGTCCTTCACCTCTTGGCTTGCATGGAGACATACCTCATGCAACTTCATCTTAAGCATCCAAAGTACTACCGTCACCTACTATCTTCGTAGTACCATGGTGTATGGTGATCTTCAATCATGATTTCCTTTATTTTCATGATTCCTTAAGGTCGATTCCTCAGAAACCCTAAACCACTCTTATCATGGTTGTATTACCTTCCTATCCAAAGAAGTGTATCTGAGGTTCTATCACCATCCTTTCACTACATCAAGGACTAAACTGGCTAACCAAACAACCACTAACTTGATCAACCGATATCGTTACATCTGGGTGTTAGCCATACTTATCTCTTTTTCAAACTTAGGGTTAGCCTAACAACCTCAACTTCTTCTAGTTTCCAGCTAAACTAGGAAACTATATCTCAACCAGAGCATTCATTACCACTTCACCTCCTTAGGTGTTAGGTAATGTTGAAGACATACACCTCCATGTATTCCACTTATTATCTCATCTCAACTCTAAGTTTGTCCTCATCAAGAAATTCTGAGCTCATCCTCATGGTGATCAAACTCAACCTTGTGATTCCTTGTAACACTTGTAAAAATCCACCTAGTTCAAGATAAAACATCCTCACAAGATGATCTCCTTAATACTCTTAGTGTTTGTAAGTCATCCATGTATTATTCGCTCCATAAAGGTATGTTATCATCTCTATCCTCATACCTTGTAGCAACGTTCCAACTTACATCATCTTTATCCTTGGTGTAAGGCATGCGTATTGTCCTATCTCTCACTCCCATAACAAGAGGAAATAAGCATTTGGCTGTAGTCCAAATACAGAGTTCTTCCTGTTCCAAGAGTCGAGATGGTACAACCCACCTTTCCAGTACACTTTCAAATCTAAGTTGAAACGTGCCACATATGTCTCTACTTCACAATCATCTTGATATCGAAGTTACTTCCATGGAAAACTGATCTGGAACCTACTGGGGTCACCACACTATCCTTGGTCATCTCCTCTAGGTCTATAGGGTGCCGGCACTTTTGGGGTCATCCCTTTTCCCTTATGCATCCAAAGAGTGCCCTACTCATCTGCCCTTTGGGTCCCATGAGTTCATGAAGGTGATCAATCTCCTAACCCAGAGCCCTCAGACAATGATAGTTGTTACCTCCTGACCCTATGGTCACGTGCAACTAGGGAATTAGGCAACTCCTACTTTGATCGTTCTTATCCCTATCTGACCCTAGGATAGACTTAGGATTCTAACTTAGTACATGTTCAACTTAGAACCTTACCCACGCCTTCATCATCTCTCTCTGCATTCATGACTGACTTTCATCCCTTCATAGGGGTCATGGCAACCTGCCTACCTTGGTCAGGCCCCATATCGGTTACCTCCATGGTAACACATCCACATGCACTTAGAGATGGTTATCTATGGGTCTATAGGTTTGTTCTCATACCATGTACTTTTCGCTTCTCAAGATCCTATGAAATCTCTTTAGGTTACCTCAAAACTGGTATACACCCTACCAAAGGGTCCCTCTCCCAGGATGGGAGGAAACTATAACTCCTGACAACCAGGTCACAATCGTCCTTAGGGTTTACATTCACATGAGCATGCCTAACCCAGCAGCTACTAAGGAACAAGCAGACCACCTATTAAACCATGCTAGGGCATACTTGTTCTCTTTCCTCAATAGTAGATCAACTTAGTTGTGAGGGGTTCATCCAACATACCCTTAACTTAAAGGGTTTCATTTACCTCTACACATGAGGAGTACCATGCTCAAACTATGGAGACTTGAATGAGCATCAGGTACACTACTTCCCCTCTTAGGCCTAGGAACACTAGGTTCACCTTTGGGTGTCCAACTGCATGCTCAATCTCTTAACCACGAATCAAGCATGTCCAAGGTATGTCATGCTCTCCCATGATCATTTTATATGAGAAACACCTCAGAGTTGAGTCCTCCTCAAGAACAACCAACTTGGTATAATGCCTCACAACTGGTTACTTAAACCTCCTCAGGGTCTAAGGCACTCTTTGACTCATCTCAACAGGTAAACATTTATACCATAGGAACATAGGTACTAGAAGCATCATCATCTCTCTAGGGTTGGATTCCTCTAAAGGAAACTGAGATATCACCAGCCTCCAAGGGTCAAGCATAAGGAAACCATTATCATCCACTTTGGTCGCATCATCCTCAACTCCCCACTATTCCTCATATCTTGGGGTTTTAGGCTTCCAACCTCCTTGCTGGGGTTCTGCTTTCTCTCTCTAGAGCTAACTCCACATCCAGCCTTACTACTAGAGGTCCTCCCTCCATGAAGGATCAAGCTCACATGCATACCTCTACGTGGGTGAAGCCTATGCTCAACCTTATGTTTACTCAAGGTTATTCATTATTCCTTATGCTTATCTCATCAGCTATCCAACATGCTCCCTTGGCCAGGGTTTCGACCTACTTCCTATACTACTGACGTACTCTTGGTGCATGCTATCCCTTACTTGCATAAGCCCATAGGGTTTCTATAGGTTCTTCACTAACCTCATCAATGAAGGATCTATCCTTTACTCTAACATGCACGACCCTTTCCAGGGTTGGGTTGCCAAAGGTGCTAGGTCATCCAACCTTTCATGGCTCGTATGGCAATCCAGAGGCATGTCCATCCAAACACTCTATCAACCATGACATCTAACTCATCATGTTATCTCTCTCCCTAACCTCCACTTAGGGTTAGGGTTAACATCATCCTTAGAGGATGTGCTAGGTCTCTACTTTTAATGGAGGTCTCTACCTCTAAGACTAACTCTCTCTACTTATCCTCCTACCAAGGAGGTCTATCCTCAGGTCTCTCCTGAGGGCAATGACAACTCGTGTCATATGACCTAAGCATGTATCTATTCTTTAGTTTGCGCTTAATCTATTAAGCTTATGTCCATGACATCTTATTTACATGCTTTTCATTAATTTGGTGGAGGATTCCTTAGACCTTATTAACCTTACCCATACCTCAAGAGGGTGAGGAGAAGAGAGAAAACCTTAATCCTTAAGGTCCTTAATAGAATTTGAGTTTAGAAGGGATGAATAAGATGAGAGAGTCCTAAAGGTATCTTATTTCGAGTCATATCTTAAGACATCGGCCAGGCAGTCACACAATCTGGGAGTCCTCATGTTCTGACTAGTGGTGCGTAGGAAAATATTGCCAGCCCCCAGACGTGATCCTTTTCTAGACACCTCAGTCCTTTGGAAAATTCTCTAATAACTCCCTTGGGTTCTATGGAGTTTGTAAAATTTACTAATTATTAAAGATTAAATGGGGAACCTTCGCTCTGATACCAATTGTAACGACCCCGCCTCCCGATAACCCCCAATTAAGGGAGACCAACATGTCGTGCTATTATCCAATTAACAGGATCAAAGGTTCAACAAATAATCAATAGCAAGTAATAAATTTTACCAACTAAACTGAAAACTGGTATAGAATAAAACTTTGCATACCTTTTTAAAAATTGGGATATCTACATCTATCTGCATCAGGAGCCTACTCTAACTAATCCTCCTTTGTACTTTAACTCTTAATTAATTTCACATATGCCACTTTACTGTTTGTCCTTTTCAAGCTTGTACCTAAAACACTGATAAACAAAACGTCGGTCAACATATCGAAATATACTGGTATGTGGGGACAACCAAAAGTTTTCATGTACGGATAACAATCTAATTATCACAATCAAGTTAATTAACAAGTCAATTTATACTTTTCAGTATGAAATTCTCCACCGCTTTTTCCCTACCCCTGGCATACCCACGTTAGGGTTTCTTTTTCCAATGACTTAAGGCCACCTTCTCAATCCCGAGCTTGGTGCCTGAGGGTCACCATTCATGGTGCCCACTAGTCATGCAATATCATAGGCCACCTTCTCATTCCCAAGCTTGGTGCCTGGGGTCACCACTCATGGTGCCCATGGTCTACCCATCTAGGCCTAACCTTTGGCGTCATCCATCAGGGTGGCATGTAGGTGCGAGGATACATACTTCTATTATTAATGTGAAAATCATAATGACTTTATGATTTGCATGTATGAACATCCAAACAGATAATTTGCATTCAATGCAATTAACCATCCGGAAAATTCTCGGGAAACTAAGGCGATTATTCATAATTAACCACATACCTGACAGGCTGGTTTGAGATAGAATAATCCATTCAATCCAATCAATCAAGTCATCCAATCAAGCTAGTGAAAGAATCTTGAAATTACATTCAATTTCCTTTTTATCAAAATCTATCCAAATCATCTTGCTACTTATGGTTCTGTTCCTTTTTAGGGTTTCTTCCTCTTTTTAGGGTTTACTTTGCAATCATCGTTTTATTCCTTCTTACTCTCTTAAACCCTAGTTTTCTCATCTATCCTTCACAAAAGTTATTAAGGTTACCTTTTAACAACATATATCCTCAATTCCAGATTAATGCACAATTAACCAACAATTAAGTCCATTAAGCCTCCTTTACATTAAAGCTACCATTTTTATCCTTTTTAATCTATGACAAAGTTATTATGCTCTTTTATCATCAATTCGTAGTTCATTATGCTCTAATACTCATATTGAGATGACCAGTCTTGCAAAAACAAGATTAACTAAAGTGGAAGTGATTGATTAACTAGCAGCGGAATTATGAAAAATCACTAAAATTTTACACTTTTTAAGAAAAGATCTTTAAACCATAAAACTTCTTTATAGGGAACAAGATAAACAGTTAACATCATGTTTTATCATTACATCATGGTGAAATCACTTCTTGAGTGATTATATACATCCAGATACAATATAAATCTCGAGGCTTAAAGACAAAATCTCAGACCTATTGACTCCTAGGACCTGAGAGTACAAAGAAGACATAAGACTAGCCAACTATAGGACTCGACAGTCAGTATCTCCACCTGAGATTCACTACTGCCCCTGGTGTTGTTGTTGCTAATACTGCTCGCTCGCAGATTGGTTCCTTCGTCCTCGGCGACCACCTAAAAAGTTGAAATCTACGGGGTGAGACAATTTTAAATAATTATCCCAGCGAGAGTTATAACTCTCCGCCAGAAGCTTTGTCAAAGTAACTTAAAACATTCATCAGTAGGTTTGATAACAAGTAAAGTAACTTATACTTAAGCAATCATTTCATTAAGGAATATGAAGAACATGTATTCTAGTTACTTGACTAGAACATTAATATAAACAGTGTAACATCAATCAATGTTTCTTGTAGTTCAACCTAGTAGATATGCTACGTGGTTGATTATGTTTTACAAACATTATTATGCCCTGCAGAGATGAGGTATACTGCTCATACTCCAACCGATCACTAGTAAGTCGCATTGGTATCATACCTAGGTCATCAAAAGAGCTGGATTCTTATGACATCATCTTCCTCAGTCAGTGTGAGGATCAACATGCAGGACATCTCGTGTCTCTACTAAGATAGCTTTCCAGGGTATTCTGGCAACTTCGCTATCAGAGTCACAGTGGCATTCTGTACTCTCTTCGCTATCGAAAGATCTCTTGTTTATCTCTCATCGAAGTGACATTAAGGATTCCCTTGGGAGATTAGTGAAACATCACCCCGCATAAACACATAGTGAAGGGTTGATGGATTAAGGTACATCTACATCAATTCCTACACTAGGACATAAGGATATTCACGTCCATATTCCCCCACATACTCAAAAGTATGTGATCCAGGAGTTCCCTTAGGAAAACCTCTTTCACCATCATTTAGCTTCTGACAATGATGGATCTATGATCAGGGTTCTACATGGTATGATTGTACTTGATTATTTAGGTACATTTCAGTATACTTTTAACATCAAGCATGTTTCCAAGCATTTAACTATTAAAACACTACTATAAAAGAAGCATTCTAAATGTATCAAGTTTAATTCACATCAGTTATCATATGGATATCAATTCTTAACTATTTTATTACTATGATTCAAGAATAGGGGTATTCAAACCCTTGAATCATCATAAGTCATCTAATCAGCATGACCTTGATGTTTCTCATGGCTCTTACAGCCCATTAATCTCATATATTGCCACTTAAACATAGACAACATAGCATGTATCACTATTCATAAAGCCTATAGCGTGCTTTTAATGACTATAGTATCATAACCCATACCTGGTTATGATCATTCTCTTTTAAGAACTTGCATGGTCAATTCAACTGATAATAATATACAATTCATTTCCAGATCAACAATTTATAAATCAGAAATAACCTTTCAATTAAAGGTTTGTACCATCATGCCTTTACTAAGGCCAGGTTCCCTCATTAATGTCAATTAGGGTTATGCAATTCCTTTATTATGATTAGGAATAATGATTCCTCATCTTATACTTTAATCATGAAGGTTCATGCTTAAAAGCATAACCTGGAATTAGGGTTTATTGTACATTTCATCATATCACCTTCAATTAGGGTTTACTATTCACATTACATGGTATTACCCTAGAATTAGGGTTTACTATTCACTTCATAGTGAATTGATCTCATAGCATCATCATGTATGAAGATTATCATCATTGATGCCCTCAAATTAGATTAAGATTCATTAATCACCATATTTAGGGTTTCCATGATCTCACCTTATGGAACATACCCTAATCATGTACATTCTTACATATTGAAGGTATGTTACTTAATTCTCATTCATATTAGGAGCCTTATCTCTCCTCTCACTACTAGATGATGTTTACATCACTCTAGATTAAGTTAGATCAATTCAACTTTGATAATCATAGTCAAGTCATCACCATTATGGTCATTAGGGTTTGCTTGATTAAGGAGTGTTGTCTACTTGAACCCTTCAAGGGTACCTTGGTAATGTTCACCATTGATCATAGCATGGAACAAACTACTAGTTGCTTAACCCCTTAATGTCTTTAGGTATCATTAGGGTTTAGACTAATCAACCATTGGACCATCTAAGCCTTCAAGGCATTAAGCATTCTTAACCCTAAAAGTCCCCAAACGGTTTCACACTTCAACCTCCAAACGGTTTTGAAACCGCATGGAGGGGTTGATCGTTTGGTAACTTTGACCTACAAGACCGCATGGACATGCTCACACTCAAGACCGCATGACCAAACCGCATGACCAAACCGCATGAGTTCAAACGGTTTTGAAACCATTTGGGCCCAAACGGTCTTGAGATCGTTTGGCCCCAAATAGTCTTGAGACTGTTTGGACTCAAACGGTCTAGAGACCGTTTGGTCCAAATGTCTCAAAACCACATGGACCTAAAAGGTGTATCAACACTTGCAATCGATTAGGGTTTTCAATGTTGAACCCCTCAATTGGTCAAGCCAAGGTTAACCACTTATCAATTGAGCCAATTAGGTTTATCCTTAACCAATTTGACACTCCATTGACCTTTAGTTGGTCATCAATTAGGATTGGGACCCATTGAATTAGGGTTTGTAATCGATCAACCATCAACATCCATCAACAGGAGTCTAATTGAAGCTGAACCCATCAATTGTCATCCAATTGGGCCATGACTTGACCCCAAACGGTCTTGAGATCGTTTGGACATCCTCCAAACGGTCTTAAGACCATTTTTGCAAAGTCTTATCAAAATCTAAGTCCATTTATTAAGGGTTGAATCCTAATTAAGTCACAAATCAACACTTTTGATTAATTCAACAACCTATTGTGATTGGACCTTCAATTGATCAAATTATCTTAACCATAGAACTCCAAATGGTCTTGGGTGATCAAAAAACGGTCTTGAGACCGTTTGGGTGATCCCCAAACTGTTTTGAAACCGTTCGGGCCACTCAACCCAAACTTCAACATGATTGGTCCTTAAAATCAGCAATTGAACCCGATTAGGGTTTAGGTGATTAAAGTGCCTTCAACTTGAGATTTTCTTAGAATTAGATGATGATTCTTTGTAGTTAATTAATTCATAATGTGTCCAGCAGAACCTCAAGCGGTCAACGCATGGTCAAACCTCCCAAATAGTTTTGAAACCGTTTGAGTCTAAACAATTTTGTAAACCGCATGAGTCCAAACGGTTTTGAAACTGTTTGGTCCCAAACGGTTTTGCAAACCGTTTGGACCAAAAGGGTGGGAGACCGTTTGATAAAGTTGCGTAGGTATTCACGCCCATCGTCATCTACCTTGAGACTAAGGTCTGTTCTTCACGGTTTTTCTTGCAAGAGTGCAAGGAAAGGTAGGGGAAAGGAAGAACACGCTACTATTTGCAAGAAAGAAGATATGCATAACAAAGAAAAGGGTTTAGAGTTATAAAACCCACCTTAAGGTCATCCCTAGAGATCCAAGATTCCAAGCTTCCAAGCCTTTAATGGCTCCTTGAGCTCCAAAGGTTGTCCAAGGTCGTTTCTCCAAGAATTGGTTGGGAAAGGTCGGCTAGAAAGAGGAACTAAGTAAGAAAAACCATAAAACCAACCTTGCACCATGATTTCCTCCATGAATTTGAGCAAGTAGATGATCAAGGCATACCTAGAAACCCTTAGCCATTCTCCTCTGCTCCAAGGCTCTGTCTTCAGTCGGTCTAAGCAAGGGGATAAGTGAGGAAGTGAAGGAAAACGATCGTTTGGTTGTAAAGGATAGATTACTATATACCTTAGGGGGTATTTCCAAGATAATGATAACTATTTCTCTTATTCTCATCTAGGTCCTTTTCTCCTTTAGGCACGTCCCTCCTCCTAATTTCTTAAGAAAAACTCATCTTAAACTCAAGGCCTAATGGCAAGGAAAGCCAACTTCTTACTAAGGTGCACATATAGAAAGGGTCTCATTTAACCTACAACTTGGTGATTTAATTACAAGGGTTATCATTCTTACTTGATTATTCAAATGAAGCTCCATCTTCATCATTTTACTCTAAATGATGTCAAGAGTCATAAAAGATACTCTAGAAGGTGTATTTTACATGTTGCATCCCATGTTTTGGGTAAATTGCGCTTTACACCAAAATTAGGGTTTTAAGCACAAGGATTGCTTCACAAGCTGCATCTTGATGCCCAAACTTGGAGAATCCACCATACTTCATCATATTCATAATTATGATGTCTTAACACCAAAGGAACATCTTATCATGTGCAATTTGCAAGTTGACCCCTCTACTTGGGTAATTTGCACATAGGTCCCTGTATTACAAAACAATAATACAACATTGTTTAAAAAGGACAGAAATGGAAACATATGTTCATTAGGAGATTTAATTACATACCAGGAGATAATCACATGCATATAGTTACATAATTAAGCAAAACACCTAGGGTTAGTTCATAACCCAGGTCAGGGATGTTACAAATTATCCACCCCTTACAAGGATTTCGATCCCGAAATCAACAAAACATTTTAAGAGAAAAGAGTAGGGTATTTCCTTCTCATCTCTTCCTCTAGTTCCCAATTGGCTTCTTCAACACCACAATGATTCCAGAGGACTTTCACAAGACTAATATCTTTCTTTTTCAACTTTTTAATTCTGTTATCAAGGATTGACACTGGTCCTTCCTCATAAGTTATATCATCATTCAATTCTACCTCCATAGGTTGTAGAACTGACTCGGTATCAGAGTGACATTTCCTCAGCATAGAAATGTGAAACACAAGGTGTAACATCTATAACTCTAGTGGAAACTCTAGTTTATAGGCTACCTTTCCAACCCGTTCAATGATTGGATAAGGCCCCATAAACCTAGGAGCTAACTTCCCTTTCCTTCCAAATCTCAGAACTCCCTTCCAAGGTGAGACCTTGAGATACACTCTATCTCCAACCTGGAATTCTAAGGGTCTACGACTTCTGTCAGCATAAGATTTTTGTCTATCATGTGCAGTCTTAATCTGTTGTTGTATCACTTTGATCTTCTCTGTGGTTCGTTGCACAAGATCAAGACCTAGTAGTTGATATTCACCAATTTCATACCAACATAAAGGTGATCTACAACGTCTACCATACAAAGCTTCATAAGGTGCCATGTCAATGCTATTTGATAGCTATTGTTGTAGGCAAACTCTATCAAGCTTAGGTGCAAATCCCAACTTCCTGTAAACTGAAGAACACTTGCTCTCAGCAAGTCTTCCAAGGTCTGTATAGTCCTTTCCGATTGTCCATCAGTCTGTGGATGAAAGGTTGTACTAAACCTTAACTAGGTGCCTAAAGCTTTATGCAGTCGCTCCCAAAAATGACTCGTAAACTGGGGACCTCTGTCTGAAACTATGGTGACTGGAACTCCGTGCAGTCGCACTATCTCTTGAACATATAGCTGTGCTAACCTCTCAGCAGAATAGGTTGTTTTGACAGGTAACAAATGTGTTATCTTTGTCAAGCTATCAACTATTACCCAGGTGGAATCATGTCCTTTGCTTGTCCTGGGTAGGCCAACAACAAAGTCCATGGTTACATGATCCCACTTCCATTTTGGTATGGGTAAAGGTTGCATTGTTCCTGCAGGTTTCTGGTGTTCAACTTTAACCTTCTGACACACAGGACACCTCAGAACAAACTCAGCAACATCCTTTATCATCCCAGGCCACCAGTACATATCTTTCAAGTTTCGATACATCTTGGTGCTTCCTGGATGCATAGCATACATCAAAGAATGAGCTTCTTCCAGGACTAACTTTCTCAAGTTATCCACATCCGATACTATCATCCTCCCATGATAACAGGCTACCTGATCATCAGAGTCATGGAAACCATCTCACTTCTCATCACCATACTCCGATCTGATCTGCTGAACTACAACATCAACTTGTTGTGCCTCCTTGATCTGCTCTCTTAGGGTAGGTTTTATATGCATCTCAGCCAACAACCCGTCTAACAATGACACCTTCAATTGTACATTGTCTTGCCTTAAGGAGATAAGCATATCTCTCCTAGAGCATACTAAAGAGTTTAGTTGGGCTCTATCTATTGCTGGTGTTGCTGATTTCCTACTCAAAGCATCTGCAACCACATTGGCCTTTCTTGGATGGTAATCAATTTTACAATCACAGTCCTTGATTAACTCCATCCAGCAGCGTTGCCTCATGTTAAGCTCGTGATGAGAGAAGATGTACTTAAGGTTCTTATGATCAGTGAAAATCTAGAATGTCTCTCCATAGAGATAATGTCTCCAGATCTTCAAGGCATGAACCATGGCAGCTAACTCCAGATCGTGTGTCGGATAATTCTCCTCGTGTTTCTTAAGCTGTCGGGAAGCAAAAGAAATCACTTGTTTATCCTGCATCAACACACATCCGAGTCCATTCTTGGAGGCATCACAGAAAACCATGTATCCTTTGCCCTGCTCAGGTAACACAAGTACATGTGCACTTGTCAACCTCTCCTTCAACAACTAGAAAGATTGCTGACACTTATCACTCCAAACAAAAGGAACGTCCTTCCGGGTCAACTTAGTTAAGGGTAAGGATATAGAACTGCAGTTCTTAATGAACCTTTGGTAATAGCCAACCAACCCTAAGAAACTACGGATCTCCATCGGTGTCTTTGACTGTTCCCATTGTAGAAAAGATTCTACCTTTTTAGGGTCAACACAAATACCCGAGACAGATATCACGTGTCCAAGGACAAATACTTCGGGTAACCAGAACTCACACTTGCTAAACTTAGCGTATAGCTTATGTTCTCTTAGCAAAGTTAGAGCCTGACGAAGATGTTGTTCGTGCTGTTGAGCATCACTACTATAGATTAGAATGTCACCTATAAAGACAACAACACACTGATCAAGGAAATGTCGGAAGATTCTATTCATAAGTTCCATAAATGCAGCTGGTGCATTAGTTAGTCCAAACAACATAACTGTGAACTCATAGTGACCATACCTTGTCCTAAAGGCAGATTCGGGTATGTCACCATCCTTAATACGAAGTTGATGATATCCTGACCTCAAGTCTATCTTCGAGAATACGGTTGCGCCACACAACTGATCGAAGAGATCATCAATCCTCGGCATAGGGTACTTATTCTTTATTTTTACTTTGTTCAGTTGTCTGTAATCAATGCACAACTGCATTGATCCATCTTTCTTTTTAACAAAAAGGACCGGAGCACCCCAGGGTGAGGTACTCGGTTGGATGAAATCCTTCTCAAGCAACTCTTGAAGTTGTTTCTTGAGTTCTGCCATCTCAGCAGGCGCCATCCTATACGGTGTCTGTGCTATAGGTTGTGTGTCTGGGATCAAATTGATTTCAAAATCAATTTCCCGAGGCGGTGGCACACCTGGAAGTTCTTCAGGAAATACGTCTTCAAATTCCCTGACTACAGGAACTTCAGCAGGGTTAGGACTCTCTATGGTAGTGTCTACCACATGGGCCAAGAATGCATAACATCCTTGCCTCATCATCTTCTCAGCAACCATAGCTGACACAAGACAAGTAGGTAGAATATTTCTCTCTCCTTGAAAGATCCATGTGTCTCTTTCATCAGCAAACACAGCTTGCTTGGATTCACAATCCAAAACAACCCTATACCTTTCCAAGGTATCCATCCCAAGGATTATATCAAATCCTTGCATCTCAAGTGGTATAAGATCCACTTGAATGTGATGATCAGAAAAGAAGAGGATGTAGGGAGAACAAACTTCCTGCAACATGGCAGACCCTCTCAATAGAGTCTCAAGCAACAAGCTATCTGCCCTATGACTAACTTTCATATTACAGTTACGAATCACTCTTCGAGTGATAAAGGAGTGCATAGCACCCGGGTCAATCAAAACAGATACAACACAGGCGGTAGACATATCAGAATATAACAACTCCATTTGACCTGCCACAACCCGAGGGTTGATCACTGCATCAGGTGGGTTCATTGCGTAGAACCTTATTGTTGCCTGAGGTTGATTCGGTGCTGACGATCCAGCTTGGGACGCTTGTCCACATCCTCTAGCTGCTCCTTGAAACTGCCTCCTCTGTGATCCTTTCTGACTATGTCTCTTTGGTTGTGTTACACTTGCTGGTATGGCTCTGCAGTCCTTCATCAGGTGTCCCACCTTCCCACATATGTAACCACTTTTGTCTTGTTGTTGTGGTTTGGGTGGTCCTGTGACCGACATTGATGTTGAACTGCGAGTCTCTTGTAGCGGTAGGCTTCGCCCTCTACCTCTACTCGGTGTCCACTGTGTCTGAGCACTGGCTCTAGGTGGTGGAGGTGTAGGCGCAGAAAGTCTAGGCTTCTTAAAGTCTCTAGATGAAGACCCCTAGAACTGAGGATATCTCTTATGGGTTTGCCTTTTCTCAGCTGCGGACCTTTCTATCCTTCGGACTGACTCAACGAAGGTAGAAAACCTTTCCCAATTCTCTAAGGAAGACACGGGAGTAGTCAACTCGGCATTTGACCCTTTATCAAACCGCCTAATCCTTTCCTCTTCGGTGGCAGCCATGTGCGGATAGAACCGCAACAACTCCATGAACTTAGCTTCGTACTCGCTAATGTTCATCAGACCTTGCCTCAATCTCTCGAATTGAGAGATTTTCTCATCCAGGAACGTCTTTGGGAAATATCTATTGACGAATTCCCGACGAAAGACTTCCCATGAAACCTCCACACCTGGACTCTTCTGCTCTTCCATGGTCCCCCAGTGACCAGCACTCCCCTTGAGAAGATAGACATCATGTCTAACCTTCTCAGCTTCTCGGATGTTCAAGATTCTAATAGCCTTCTCGAGCTCGGTCAACCACAGATTGGCATCTGTGGGGTCAGTTGTTCCAAAGTATTCAGTCGCTCTGACTCGGCAAAGTCGTTCAAACATTTTACCGATACCTTATCCTTCTGACTGAGCAGATGCCCTAGGTGCAGGCATGGGCATCCTATCTTTGCTGTGTGTCATGGCAGTCATAAACTTCCTGAACATGGTCTGAACAGCTAGGTTCCCCATGTCAGCTGGGTTAAACTGAGGTGGCTCCATAGGTGGGTCAGGAACAGGCTGTTCTATCTCCGGGTTTCTTGCACCTTCTCGGGGTGCAGCGACACTACTCTCTGCCACATACTCCTCATGTGGTCCAGACATCCTTAATTATCTTCTTCTCCTGAGGAGAAGAAGACACTATTAGATATACTGGAAAACACTAAGAATAGACTCGACATCCTAAGTCCTATGTCTCTGTAGACTCAGCAAACCTAGAGTTCTGATACCACTTAAATTGAGACGACCCGTCTCGCAAAAACAGGATTAACTAAAGCGAAAGCGATTGATTAACTGGCAGCGGAATTATGAAAAATCACTAAAATTTTAAACTTTTTAAGAAAAGATCTTTAAACCATAAAACTTCTTTATAAGGAACAAGATAAACAGTTAACATCACATTTTATCATTACATCATTGTGAAATCACTTCTCAAGTGATTATATACATCCAAATACAAAACATCTCGAGGCTTAAAGCCAAAATCTCAGACCTATTGACTCCTAGGACCTGAGAGTACAGAGATGACATAAGACAAGCCAACTATAGGACTTGACAGTCAGTATCTCCACCTGAGATTCACTGTTTCCCCTGGTGTTGTTGTTGCTGATACTGCTCGCCCGCAGATTGGTTCCTTCGTCCTCGGCGACCACCTAAAAAGTTGAAATCTGCGGGGTGAGACAATTTTAAATAATTGTCCCAGTGAGAGTTATAACTCTCTGCCAGAATCTTTGTTATAGCAATTAACGAATAACATAAGCAAAGTAACTTAAAACATTCATCAGCAGGTTTGATAACAAGTAAAGCAACTTCTACTTAAGCAATCATTTCATTAAGGAATATGAAGAACATGTATACTAGTTACTTGACTAGAACATTAATATAAACAGTGTAACATCAATCAATGTTTCTCGTAGTTCAACCTAGTAGATATGCTACGCGGTTGATTATGTTTTACAAACATTATTATGCCATGCGGAGATGAGGTATACCGCTCATACTCCAACTGATCACTAGTAAATAGAATCAGTATCATACCTAGGTCATCAAAAGAGCCGGATTCTTATGACCTCATATTCCTCAGTCAGTGTGAGGATCAACATGCAAGACATCTCGTGTCTCTGCTAAGATAGCTTTCTGTACTCTCTTCGCTATCGAAAGATCTCTTGTTTATCTCTCATCGATGCGGCATTAAGGATTCCCTCGGGAGATTAGTGAAACATCACCCCGACATAAACACATAGTGAACGACATGGCTGCTTTGCTTTGAGGGTAATCCGCAGTCACATGTGCGGCGGGATCAGGGTGATCCTCCATCCTTCGCCAGGATGACTGCTACCTCTCTGTTGTGATGGACTCCATACCATCCCCTCTGCTTCATCTTCTTGAAACGGCGCCGCTTGCAAGTTCTGCGGCTCTGGCAACAGCCTGGCTAGGAGTCACGAGGTTGGGGTCTTTTTTCTTCTTCGTCGCCTGCTGCGGAGCCACGGGCTGGCCGGCGTAGCCGTAAGGAGGAGGAGGCCGAGGCTACTGATCTTTCTCAACGACGACGCTGGACCTCAGGGGAGGCAGACCCGAAGATGCACGCGCACATCAGATCCGAGCCCCGCGGACACACGCTCTCAAACTGGGAGAAGTCCAATGAATTGGGTCTCTAGTTCGTCTAAAAGATCGAAAAAACTAATCGGCTGGTCTCACGCCTAGATCCGATGTTCACGTGGATGTCAAAGGACTAGGTTATAACTACTACCTCCGAACAAGCAGGAGAGGTTGGTGACAGCCATCATTGGACTGGCTAGATTCCCAACTACATCGCCCAATAGGGGTGGTGATCCATCCATGGATTCATAAATTTATGCCAAACTAAAAGAATTCATTACAGTGCTTGGCATGGAAAAGGTCACGCATCCTACTCATATCAAAGCTAATGTGACAAAATACACAACATGACTAGTATTGCTACCTAGGTTTTGAATAATCATTCACTTAAACTCCTTGATTTCAGACCTTAATAATCTCTACATGAAAGGGATTTGACCCATAAATTGGACCCAATATTACTCATAGTGTATTCCACCTTGGGTATACTTTAGATGCCAAAAAGTTTGTTTATGACTCTTCAATCAAGATACTCTTAAGTGGTGCATATGTAGGGTAACTAAACTCAAGGTATGCATCAATTAACTCCTGGTGTTATAAATGCAAGCTCAACTTACTCAAAGTCACCATATGAGGCTTCAAGTTCCATAATTGAATCGCTGTGCCCCAAATGTATCCTCAAATGCTACAGTGGGTATCAAAATCATAAAATCAAGGTTATCACATTCACCCCACCTTATTTGGAATTTTGTCCTCGAAATTCAACTAAGATCACCATAGTTGCATGCACTCTAAGTTGTCAGCTTAGGGTCTTAGAGTTTCTTGGGTGTGTCCACCCCACCTCATATATGTGGAAGCATCACTTAATGTCTTAGCTATAACATGACATTATGACATCTTAGGGTTACATCACCTCTAAGGGTACATGTTTTGTTCATACTTTTAATGTTCAGGAGGAGATTTGTTTATTAGCCATGATGTTCAGATCATTCAAATCCAACATCATTAATATGTTTTATGATCAACATCTTACAATGATTCCAGCATTAGAGGAGATGTATCTTCATCCTTGATATTAGGATTTTTCTACTTAAAAAGGAATTACGCAACATGTTTGACCATTAGGGTTTCACCCCATGGTGTGATATTCATACTCAACTTAGAAGCATACATTGAGAAGGATCAAAGTTACAAACTATATTTCTGATCATATATCCTATGATCTAAAAATATCTTTATATCAAGTTCTTGAGTTCAATTTTTTTTTGTCTTGCATGTATTATGTGAAGGGAAAAAGAAGTGAATATACTAAGTTTATCCCATGATCTCAACATCATATCTTTTATGTTTCATATGAAGGGGAAGAGAATATTTTAAAGTCAAACTTATCATGTTTTCAATCTTGGGTAGTATATGTATGATATAGGGGGGCGGGAATATAGAATAGGTCAAGCTTATACGAGTGACTCGTCATATATAAATCATCTACATAGCTCAAGTGAGGTTCCTATCATCATATATTAAGAAAGGGAAGAAGAAGAAGGGAGAACATGTATTTTGAGTATCTTTTGCAAAAAGCATCATACTCTCGTAACTAGATTTCATATATTACCTCACTTGCAACTAATGATGAGATTCACAAAATATGTCACTCCAGCTAGGACCTAACTCAGCCAAAGGATTGACTTTCAATTTCTGAGTTTTCTGCCCATAACATTATTTGTACCCAACTCTCACATATAGATTTGAATCATGCATAAGGACTCAACTCAACACTTGAGAGTAATGTAGTGCAGGACATTTTTTAACACATATCTCATATATTGGAAGATAGGTCCTATGAACTTCTCCTTGTGGGTCTTACTCTCTCTAGAGTTCACCACATATCTCATCCTACCACTAGACATCCTCCTTGTATAAGAGCTTGAGGTTCATGCATACTCATCTCTATCTTAACTTAGCTTATCTTAAGTAAGAAAAAGGAATGTACTTTCATCATCAAGATTTTGCATAAATTCTACAAAATTGGATTTAACAAGTATACAACTTAAACCTTTATAACACAACATATATCATCAGTATCAAACTTATATTAATCATCCTTGTGTATATCATCTATCAATATATCATCTACTCTAACTTTCAAACATCTGATAAGGCTCTAGACATCTAATCTAGACTACTCTCTCTTCTAGATTGATGTCACTCCTTTTCACTTAGGTTGCATGAACACTAACTACTCTCCAGTGTGAGGGACACATTTTTATATTTACATATAGGTAATAAAATATTATATAGTTTTTCTCCGAGAAGGCAGACGGTAGAGAAAACTATCGAGGCTCGAGCCGATTGGAAAACAAAACCAAATCAGCAAACTCGAGTGTCCCACACACAGTAGATAGTCTAGTGCTATGTCACCTAGTGAAATGGTGAGAACGAGATGTAGACTAGTGTAGCTACCCAATACATATGAGCTCTATATGGAAAGGGTCTCACAGACTTGTCTAAACCTAGTTCTCGAACATCTAGGTTCTAACCTAGAGGCTAAGTCAGAACTTATTCCTATAAAACAACTTACGAAATTTCTAGGGTTTAAAGTGAAAGGTGAGATTAAGATTTTATGTTCTATGGTGAGCAAATGTCAGGTGTAGCTATTGTTCATGCTCTGATACCAACTGTGACGTCCCCGGATTTTGGCTTCTCCAAACCCTATTGGGAATGAGATGTCAGAATCCGAAAACATCATCCAATCATATCAGAAAGCGATGCGGAAGCATGATACGCATACATGAACATACAACCATAACATGCACCATAAACAATCTCAACATGTATATTTATACAATATGAATTATTACAAATGATTTACAGTTACATATTGAATGAAATCTACAATCTATAAACATGTATGCTATCTAGGATCTTAGACAATAGGTACAACCTGTAAAACTTGCTCACATCCTAATCCTTTATCCCATTCTCACTCTGGACCTAGAAAATACGAGAAACAAAACATCAACAAAAGTTGGTACGTGGAAGTAAAGATCTATATTATGCTGGTATATTGAAAATACTAGAAAAAGAAGAAAGAGAGAAAGAAACATTATTTAATGGCAGAAAATCATGTAAACCCAAGTTATTAATCATATTTCAATGGACATGTATTACTATGGTGGACTTAGCACAAACATAAATATTGGGCCCTATCCCTGCGTACCTTGTACCATTAGGGATCTCCCTGCATACCTTGTACCATTAGGGAGGTGCTAGTCAACATTAACGCTTTCCCTCTCTAATTGGGAGATTAATGAACCATCAGTAACTACATTCCATTTTCTTTCCTTAGTGTTCTTATTGTTTGAGGCGGAAATGACAATACATATAGATGTACATCCAACAAGATATTCAAATACATGCAAGCAATTACTCATAATTATCATCCAACAAAAACTAGTCATATAATTATATCCACATGCCTGAGTTTCGAGATTTCTAATCATATCCATGATCATCTAGATAAACTGGTCAGCACCTGATTAATAACAAAATCATATACTAGCATTAGATTCTCATCATCTTAACCCTAGGCATGTTCATTAGGGTTTATATTATCTCATTAGGATATTCCATCGTTTACTTACATTATTGTCTTATATTTATCCTACTGATGTCATTTTACAGATTATGATTCATTATCTGAATATTAGGTTCCATATTCTATTTTTGTGCACATATTAACCCTAGGTTACATCATTAACCTAGATTAGGGTTTTTAAACCATGTATTAATATTCATCTTCATATAACATGGATTTTGTTCACCTTTATGATCTCATAATAAAATCTGAGGTTCAATATACTGATATGAGCTTTCTCTGTAAATTTCATCATTTATAGAGCACGTATGTATTAATTGCATCATCTTTAGTGTTATTAGCCCTAATTAGCCATATTAATCAAATTATATGGTTTCATACATCAACATGACCATATTTGACATCATATGCATTATAAACATGATTATAGATTTACTGACATGTTATCATAATTTTAGAACATCGTTTGATATTTATTATCCATGAAATAAGCATTACACATCTTACATGATATCACTGATATTAAAGCATTAAAAGGCTGATATTATACTTCCATATTGTTCTACGCATTTTTCTGAGAATAACGGTACCTTATTTGTATTTTTCTGATTATCAGACTATTTACTACAAATTATCCAAGATTTCAGCATTTTCTGGGATTTACCTTTTTTTTAGCCACTTGGGTGTCGCCACGTGTCCAGCAAGACTCTTGGGCTCACGTGAACCAGCCGGTTCACTGGTTCCTAGACCCGGTCCATCTGGTTGAGTGGGAGTCCAGACCGGTCCTCTCCCCTTCTCTTTCTCTCCCTCACACGGCGCAGACGCCCGACTCCGCGTGCGTCTGTTCTCGGCGCCGCACGACGCCTGCGGGAGCCCATGCTCCTCTTCTCCAGTGCTACTGCCTCCGTTACATTCTCCTACAAGCAAACAACTGTAAGCTCTCCTCTTCTCACGATCCATGTGAAACGGATGCCCGAGGCATTCGTCTCAGCGGTGAAGCCGCCGATCAATCTTCTCCGGTGAGCTCGATCGTCGATGCTCAGGCCACCGCAGCTCGTGTTTGGACCTCCAACGACCTTGTCTGATCTCCCTCGCTTGGCCGGCACTATCGTTGAGGATAAATAGGCTAAAATTGAGGACCCCTGACCTCATCCTTTCTCGCTCGACATGGCTGCTTTGCTTTGAGGGTAATCCGCAGTCACATGTGCGGCGGGATCAGGGTGATCCTCCGTCCTTTGCCAGGATGACCGCTACCTCTCCATTGTGATGGACTCCAGACCATCCCCTCTGCTTCATCTTCTTGAAACGGCGCCGCTTGCAAGTTCTGCGGCTCCAGCAACAGCTTGGCTAGGAGTCGCGAGGTCGGGGTCTGTTTTCTTCTTCGTCGCCTGCTGCGGAGCCACGGGCTGGCCGGCATAGCCGTAAGGAGGAGGAGGCCGAGGCTACTGATCTTGCTCAACGACGACGCTGGACCTCAGGGGAGGCAGACCCGAAGATGTACGCGCACATCAGATCCGAGCCCCGCGGACACACGCTCTCAAACTGGGAGAAGTCCAATGAATTGGGTCTCTAGTTCGTCTGAAAGATCAAAACAACTAATCGGCTGGTCTCACGCCTAGATCCGATGTTCACGTGGATGTCAAAGGACTAGGTTATAACTACTACCTCCGAACAAGCAGGAGAGGTTGGTGACAGCCGTCATTGGACTGGCTGGATTCCCAACTACATCGCCCAGTAGGGGTGGCGATCCATCCATGGAGTCATAAATTTATGCCAAACTAAAAGAATTCATTACAGTGCTTGGCATGGAAAAGGTCACACATCCTACTCATATCAAAGCTAATGTGACAAAATACACAACATGACTAGTATTGCTACCTAGGTTTTGAATAATCATTCACTTAAACTCCTTGATTTCAGACCTCAATAATCTCTACACGAAAGGGATTTGACCCATAAATTGGACCCAATATTACTCATAGTGTATTCCACCTTGGGTATACTTTATATGCCCAAAAGTTTGTTTATGACTCTTCAATCAAGATACTCTTAAGTGGTGCATATGTAGGGTAACTAAACTCAAGGTATGCATCAATTAACTCCTGGTTTTATAAATGCAAGCTCAACTTACTCAAAGTCACCATATGAGGCTTCAAGTTCCATAATTGAATCACTGTGCCCCAAAGGTATCCTCAGATGCTACAGTGGGTATCAAAATCATAAAATCAAGGTTATCACAAGAATGTTTCTAAGCGATTAATTCAAACCATTTGTAATACTTAAGTTCTAATTGTTCATATTGATTAAAGCTAAAGTAGGAATAAGAAGTTTACATATAAAACCAGTTAATCAGGTTTTAGATTGATTAATGATGAGAGATATTGGGGGTTTGGGAGATCAATTCCATAGACCACATTTGTAGTTAAATTATTCAACTCCTTAATTGTAATGATTAAATCAGGACCATGTGGATTTTTATCCTTGAAGAGCAAAAATCTCACAAGGGTTGGAGTTCTCCCAAAATTAGGGTCTCAAAGTTTGAGGATCCTTATCCAACCGTCCAAAAAAATTATGTCATGTGGTGTCGTCAAGAAATTGTGATTTCCAATCTGCTATTTGAACTCATGGATCAGGAGCTCTCCTCACCAAAAGTTATAACAAACATGATAAACTGGGTGAAACAATCAAAAACTCCATCAATGAGTCTTGTTAGGATATTATGGGTTCATTCTTGTTGGGATCAGGTGGTCACCCCAAAAAGAATATAATATATCTAACCACAAAACTAGTGGGAAAATGGGTGGAAAACATGTAATCACTAAAAATTTGAGTTAAATACAATTAAGATAAAGAACGGGCTATGTGGCTACTCCCCATGGCCCAATAGAGAAACTACTCATCCATGATAAGCATAAACACATAACAACATGTAAGATTGAGGAGAGACATTCTGCTGAATATGGAACAAGATTGTGTCTTCTACAAGGAAGATGATGGTTCCTCCCTTACCTTTCGGCCTTATGTACCTAGAGGCAACTCTAGGATGATAGCATATCATATGGTATTTGTGCTTTGACTCCCCATCCTTTTATAGGGGGAGAGGGGGCTGAAACCAAATAATGGATGTTGGAGAAGGCTAGCCAAACTTGGTCAGTGATGCCAATTGATTGATTGGGAGTCTAGTCGAGTGATTAGATTAAATGTCTGTGGTCCAAAGGTAGGTTTGACTATAATAACGAGCCTTCTCAATTTGGAGTTTGATTGAGTTTTGTTGGCAAGTTGATCGATTGCAATGTAGTTGGTCAGTTGGCTTTAATGCTTTCTTTGACCTGAAGGCAAGTCATTCGACCAGTTGGTGATCAATTAGTCAGTTTGTCTATAATAATGAGCCTTCTTGATTCTAGATTTGACTGGGTCTTTCTAGCAAGTCAATTGACTAGAATGCATGTTGTTCGGTTGGAATTTCTCGATCAATTGGGATGTCGGTTGGTCAACTAGAAAATATAGAGGTTTATTGTGCAATTTAAGCCTCTAATTCTTGGGTATTTTTGGGTTTTGAAATGATTGGGCCATATTCTTGCAAAAAATCCAGTAATTATAGTAAAAATTCCAATTGACTAGAGAAAAGCTAAACTAGGACAATTTAAATCCAAAATCATAGAATGATAAACAAATTTCTCCTAAAGAGAGATATAAAAGATGTAAGTAAAATGGATATATATATGCATTCCTCACCCTCTCTTTCCCTCCCTCATAAGGTTTCCCTAGCTCACCAATCTCCCACCTTTGACATTGATAGCCCTAGCCGCACCGACTTAACCACCTGGTCATTATCTTTATGGATGTTTAATAAGAATACTTCACAATTATCCACTTGTTAGGGTTCCTCATTCTCAACCCTCCTTCATGTCCTCAAACCCTATATAAATCACCAATGGCATTCGACCAGTAGAGAATAGAAAAAGGAAAGAACCTTAGCCTCCTTTATCACCCTAGAGTTACCCTAAGACATCAATCTTCAATCCTTTCACCTCCATGTAAATTCAATCATTGGGAGGGATCCTCCTTCGATCCTAGGGTGCAAGGAGAATATCATAGACTTTTGTGTAGATGCTCCATCTTCAACCAACACAAAAATTATGCTTAGCTAAAGTCTTTGACCTTCTTCTTTCTGCTTTCAAACATGCTTTAAAACCTATAACCTTGGTTCTAGTCTCCCTCACACCACGAAAGACCTTGGCAAACATTATACTTGGTCTGGTGAGGTGGTGTTTGGTCTGGACCTCATCTTAGTCCCGTGAATGTTACAAGTAGGGAGCTAAACTCAAGGTTGATATGCCTAGGGCAAAGGTCAGGATCCTCGATGAGGAAGGAGAGGACCTGGGGTCAATTGACCCAGGTGCCCCTGAGGTGTGTGTAAAGCACAAGGTATGATGGTCTTCCCCCTGAACCAACCTAACCCAAGAGATGAATAGAAAAAATGATTTTTTTCATGTGTCAAACTTCTATTGATTGATTAAATGTTGTCTTGCATTAATTCTAGTTAATTATTGGTAGATGGTATACTAGTAAAACTATATATAAAATTTCTAATAAAAATGTATACAATACAAATAAAATATAGTGAGAGCTTAATTGTGTTTCATGTTGGAAAAGTATGTTGGAGTCATGCTTAAGTAATGATGCATGTAAGTAAATCCTACTATTGAGAGTAAGTTAGATTAAGTATGATTGACATGTAATTTACTCTGAATTTGTCCATATAGCTTAATATTATGAGGGGTTCACAATATATTTGTCAAATTAAGGTATTACCTTGATGTATGAGTATGAACCCTGCTGTTGATGAACAAAATGTTGAATATATTGAAATATTGTTACATTAAGATATAAATGGTGGCGAACTCATCTTGGTTTGTGTAATTTGATCTAGAATATTGATGATGAAGAAGATATATATAATTTAAGAGGGAATTACATTAACATGACTAATTATGGTTCTAGTTCAAAAGTGTGTATAATGTATAGGTTATATGAAACCCTAGATTTCATGAGACTGGTGTTGATATCATGTTCAATTGATGTAACCTAATCTAATACAATATTAAGAGTATATAATGAATTGTCATAGTATTAGGCTTACTTCTAATGATAGTTAGGGTTTCCTAGCCTTATAAATCATGATGTGATGGAATTAGGGTTTGATACCCTTATTCCAAATCCTAACCCAAGAAGACTCTAAACCCTATGTTAGGACCTAAGATATAGTTAATTAGTGTCATATGGATACAATGGTGACACATTGTTAGTATACATATTTCAGATAACCTTGATTGATTATGGATTCCTTGAATATATAATTGATGATTTTATTGCTTGAAGAGCATATTGAATGATGTCTTCACTAAGGTACGTGATTATCTTATGAACTCTCACATATAGATAATTCCAAAAATTTTGGATGATTTCTTAATACTTGATGAAATAAACTACTTGGATGTTTATTTGATTCCAGTTCATTATAATTCCAATATGTGTATCATATAAAGAAACTATGTCATTCTAAACCGAGGGTCAAACCTACTAAGGGGTAGTTCAGTTAAGTCCAATGATGGATAGAGAAAGGTGATACACCCAATGTGGCATGAAAAATGGGTTATCTTTTCTAAATAGATATACAAGTTCATATGTGTAATCATCTGATTGTTATATATATATATATATATATATATATATATATATATATATATATATATATATACATACATACATACATACATACATACATACATGCATGCATGCACACTTTTGGATGCACCCACATACACAGTAAAGAAATATACTAATATGTATGCTAGAATAGATGATTTTGTTGAAGATTTGAAGACATGGAGATTCAAAAATAGTCAAGATTATAAAGCTTTTTTTGAGGAAAGTCAAGATTATAAAGCTAATGTTACAAGGAGGATTAGTTACACACCTTAATGCTTCTTCTCATGTATATGTTAGTTTTCTTTGAAAAAAATCATGAAACTCCTTTGTATCCAATTTAATTTCAAATAAGTGGAAACTGTTGATTATTATTTTTTATTTGTGAAATTTGAATCTTAGAAATTTAAGTATCAACTTTCGACTTTGTAGTGGGAGTCATTACATGATGAGTGCATGGGGTTTTGCAATGTTGTGGGCCACTACATTGTGACCTCGTGGAATGTAAGAAACAATCATATTATCTAACTTCCCCAACATTTTTTTTAATAAATCATCTTCGGTAATTGGAACCTGGTTGTTGAAGAAAGGACCTGTGAAATTAGAGAAATGTCCACACTAGTGATTGAAAGGACCTTGGAATTAAATGGTCATGCCATGGTCCATGCAAATGTAGAGCACGTGAATAATATCCTACATTGTTGTTGATGTCACATGAGAAGAGAAACAAGCTCACATGCATGGCACATATATCACTATTATTACAACATGTACTCCAATGTTGGGCTTGAGAGAGGCCCTAAAAGGAAAAATCAGAAAGATAAGTTATGTGCTACTAGAAAGAGGTATATTATGTAGTGTAGTTCTAGTAGGGGGATGAAGACAGACTTAGAAACGGTTGAGGAATGTCCTAGAGTGATCCTTGATAAAGTGGATGTGAGAGTCCAATAGTTTCTTCTTACCAAAAGATATTAGCTAGTTTTGTGACTACCTAATATGTGAGCATGTAACTGCCAATACCCTGTAGGAATTGGAGCTCTATTGGTTAGGAGTAATGAAGTTGACCCAACCCTCCCCTGAAGAAGTGTGGTTTGTCATTGAGGCATATATAGTGTAACAATGCATTTGATGTGGCTCTATGCGCTGGTAGGAAAGTGTTTCTGAATGAATCTTTGGTCCAACTCACTTAATGATAATGCCATAGATTTCATAGTAAGGTCTTCGAAACCACTAGAGATAATAAAATATGATCAAGGGTCAATTTGATTTACTAAGGAAAGACAAACACTTGTGTTGGTCCCAAAGTTGATAGTCTTACGGATTGCCATTTTAGTTCCATATAGACACTTTCTTCATAAAAATCAATGATGAAGTGCATGGCGTGTTTCTCCCCTCACGTCATTGCATGAAGTCTTTGATATGATTGTTGATATCTACAAAAGGGTGTGGTGAAAGTGTACATGTTTGAATTTCTTAAGTAGGAATAGCTTCAACATTGACTTGGTTAGTGTGACTCTCCCTACCAAGGAAAGATAATGGGCATACCAAACACTCATTAATTCTTTATTGGAGGTGATCATGATTGCATGGGTGCTCTTTCTTAGACAATTGTGGAGAATTAGGACTTTTAGACAGTTCCCAAGGTTTTTTATGTTGGTTATACCCAAGTGTCTACAAAAGGAATTCTTCCCAACCCTTGTAGTATTTACTGAGAAGTGGCACCACGACTTGTGTTTGGAGAAAATCATGTTAGAGACTCATGTACTAAGTATAATTCATTTGTCGATAAAACATGTGTAAAAGGAATTTAATTTATTGGTATGATGATTAGTTGTCATTACCCATTGTTTACAGAGTTGATAATATCCTAGCTCAATGATGCAAACCTATTTTAAGGCTTTATGTTGTGTTATATTTCACTTCAATAACATCTAAATATCTTAGATTACATGTTATTTCCCTCAATATTCTTATTTTTGTCAAATGCACTTATGGACGTTCTGTGCATGTTTTTAGGTGCTTGGACCATGTTTGGATGGATGAGAGAGAAGGAGGGTGATCCTAGGGTTTCTCCACCATTGTAGGGGTCCAAGGAAGGTCCAAGAGCTTCCCCAACCGACCGTAATGGACAAGGCCCAAGTGAAGAAAATAAGTCCATTGAAAATCAAAGTTCAAGAGAAAAGTCCAGTTGAATACCCAACATGACCATGTTGCCAAGGAACATAGATGATGGTCAAGTTAAAGATCATAGAGAGAGTTCACTCAAGCATTGAAGAAGAAGATAAACACCACATCCATACCATCTAGCATAATCGTGCCATGAATAACCCAGTATAATCATGCCATCCAGAATGACCATGCTGGACAAAGTCAGAATGATGGTGCTCCAAGGAATGACTAGCTCATTCCCTACCCACCATAGCCATCTGACCCACCACAGTTGTGTAGCCACCTATTCCCCACAGTCATGGTGATCACCACAGTTGTGCCATCAGCCACCCCCAAATCAAGCTTTCATTTTCCCCTATTTTTCACCTTAGCCATTTCACTCTACCACGACCATTATACACACTACGGGAAGCACGAATATGCTACCAGTGAACCAACCCAATTTTTTCACTGCATTAACAATTCCACCCCCACCTGACCTAGTGCTTCCCTACCACCTATATATACTTAGTGGGGGTTGTAGCATAAGTTTAGCTACCTTCGACCCCCTCTTAGATCCCCCATTTCTCCCCTAAGACTTTCCATCACTTCCCCACCTCATTTCCACTCCATTTCATTATTTCCACCACCAAAACCCTAGTTGTCTAGGGTGTTAACCATTTTCCACCACTATTCCATGCCATTCAACTTTGAAGGAGGGAGGAGCACGTCCTTGCAACTACTGGAGAAGGAGTTTTCTTTGTCTATACCAATATCCATGGCTACTTCTACATCATTCTCCTCCCTTTTTGTATTTTCTTATTCTATGAGTAGCTAGGCCCGTTAGGTGGGCTGTTTGGGGTCAAAAACACTACTTTGATACCATGTTGGGGGAAATTGATATGTAAACTTATAATTTAATTTTCTAGTGATTATGTTCTATTTATGTCTCATTTCCCATAAACTGCTTTGTGGTTTGTGCTTGAAATCACCTAGGATTCTAGGAAAATTGATTATATGTGATTGTTTTGGGGAATTACTCCTAGGTCCAATTCGTGGATCGACTAGTTAGATATTTACCTTCCTCATGGTAATCAATTCTTCTATACCTAAGTGAGAGATCTAAGTAGATAGTATATAAGCATTTAATGTAATTATCTTGGAGCCTTCTATAGGCTAGAATGTAGGTGATGTGAGGTCTAAAGCCTCATTTCCACCTCCCATTACTACCCTCAACCACTAATACCCTAAGAGTTTCTATCCTAGAAACTTGTACTTGATTAGATCTTAATGAATTCCACCTAAACCATAATCCAAATGATCCTCACAAGGGTGGGTAGGAGGTGATAGGGGCTAGTTCCCCTATAGTCACCCTATAATATTCATGACCTATTAGTAGTTTAGGGAAATTCATTAGCTTCTAACTTATTATTTAGTTTGATAATCTAAATGAAAGAGTAATGTTTATATCTCATCACCCCCAACTTAATTGACAAGTACATTCCCCCAAACAACCCACACTTACATTTATTGTCTGAAATCCTAATTGCCTTCTTGCTTAACTAGTATTTACTTGTTTATCTCTTTACTTGCTTAATTAGCTTATCACCTTGTTCTTGCCTTTTCTTGCTTAGCTTGTCATTTCTTGCTTATTAGAACTAATTGTCTAGGGTTAGATTCAGTCTTGATTCTTGTTTTTTTTTTTTATTGTTTGCTTGATCAACTTTAGTTTAACAATAAAAATCAACCCAAACCCTTCAACCCTAGAGTCCATTGTAGGAACCTACCCATAACTAACTAAGCTCTAGTGCCCCCTTTTCTCTTTCAGTTTTGACCCCTAACTTGTCGCTTTCCTATACTATAACATGAACCCATTGCTTGCGTGTGAAATGTGTGTGTTTATGCGAGCAGACCTATTAGGGATTTATATATATATCGAAAGACCTCTGTTGTGTGTTTGAGCCCTTGAGGTGTGCATATAATTAAGATTCAATTGATTTAGATGTGCAAACCTCGACGGTGAGGAGAAACACACCAAGCTTTCTGGAGTTGTTCCGGAGATAGAAAGCACCATAGCTCCATAGTAGTTGTGGTGTAACTCTTCCCTTAAGTACCATCTTTTGTCAGTCTACTTGGTTGGGTTAGGAAAAACACTCCAAGCTTTCTGGCGTCATTTCTAGGGATAAAGGCGCTTGCCTAGCTAGTTTGTTTTGCTTTGATCTTTTTCCTACTACCCTCATCATTGCTATTCCTTATTCTTTGTATTATTTGTGCATATTGGTTTGCTAGCTTGATTTCTTTTGTTTGGTTGTGCCTTGTGCATGTGACAAGCAACCTGTGGAAGGCAAGATGGAAGGCCAAAATGCACCTCACAAACCATTTCATGGGTATATCATGCCTAGCAACTACAAATTGCCAATTGCTAATAGAGTTGATCAAATTGAAGGGGAGCAATTTTCTATTCCTCCAGGTCTTCTTGGGATCCTACCCACATTCTATGGCTTGGAGAGTGAGAACCCATACAAGCACTTGCATTCTTTTCTTGAAGTATTCTCTACCTTTAGGACACCAACAACTAGTGATGACTCAATCATGTTGACCATGTTCTCTTTATCCCTCAAAGACAAAGCCAAAGATTGATATGATTTGAGAAGGGACATGATGGGCTGAGAAGAAATGAAGAATGCCTTCTTAAGGAAATTCTACTCCATTGCAGGGTTGACACAAATGTGGCGTGCCATAGTGAGTTTCATTCAAGTGGGTAATGAGCAGTTCCATGATGCTTGGGAAATATTTAGAAAGATGTTGAGAGAGTGTCCCCACCATGAAGTGCCTTTATGGTAGATTGTTCAATCCTTTTACTCTGGTCTCTCTTTAACGGGTCAACATATAGTCAATTCTTTTGGTGGAGGAGATTTAGGAGACATGGCCCTTGTTTGAGTAGTTAGCAGAAAATTCAAGGATTTGAGCTTTTAGCATGATTAATGATGGTGATCGACCCTTTGGTGTGACATCTCCAACTCCTAATGATGCAAGCTCACAAATGGTTGAGATTTTTGTAGAAATGATGAACATTATAAAGAATCAAGTGGGAAATGTTCCTTTTCACTCAGTTAACTCTATTGAGTCTTTTGGTGGGAAGTGAAGGCACCCAACTCTTATATTTACCTAGTACAACAAATTCCAAGATATAACTCAAGATTTGATGATGAAGTTCTCCTTAGATTGAAAATATTTGATGATGTGCAAAAGAATGTGACAAAACTTGAGAAAAAAGTAGAGAAACTATCTCCAATACTTCCTCTTTAAGAGAAAGCAAATCCGTCCTCCCGACCCATAATGAATTTCAATGAATCAAGTGAACCATTGGGTGCCTTGCAAGTTTTGTATAGTCCACCTCCAATGCAAGTGTAGAAAATATATCTCTTTCAAGGACACTCTAAGCCTTATACGCCTCTACCACCTCCATCACCATAACAACCACATCACTTCACTTACGACCCTCAATTTTCTCCTCCACCTCAATTCCAATACCAAGTGACACCCCACCTCATCCACAGACACAACCCGCTCCCCCTATCCACCATGAGAAGGTTGTGCTTTGACAACTATAAGGAGTCAAAAAGTCATTGAGCATCCCAAGACTCAATCGGGGAATGATCATGTGAGCCAATGGCATGTCAATGAAATAAGATCAAAGAAGCCAACTAGTGATACCGTGATTGAAATACCTGAAGATGATTCCATGACACCTCATGTTGAGGATGTGATACTATGTGTTCCACCTTTTAATCCATTTGTAGGTTCCACAATCCAAAGTGATCCACCTCATATCATGCTAAAAGAAGGGCATGTCACAAAAGTAAGTTAGCTAGTAACATACTAGATCTCAAACCCTACCATGGAACTTTGACCTTTTGGGTTAACCAAGCAAGGTTGAGGTTAGAGTGACCCTAATAATCTAATGCATGTATAGTATAACCTAATAACATTTATAATAAACTGGTAAAGAACTTAATTGAATGAGTAAATATGATAATGGGCCTCTAATGGGCAAAGTGATATAACACATGTAAGAAAGTCTCAAAAGTGAAAACAAACTTCAAATTCATAATCTACTCATCAAAATAATCCCACATGTCAAATTTCATCTAATTTGGACTACCTTGAAATAATAAGGTAAGTTTATGAGAGAGAAATTTGATAAAAGGCATGAATGCTCAATAAAGTGAAATATAATTCTAAAAGATGGAAATAATGCCAAATTCGTATTCAACACATCAAAGATAACTTGTGGGTGAAGTTTCACCAAAATTGGATAATCCTAATGTCACTAATGCATGAGGAAAGGGAAAACTAAGATTTGATTAATTAATGTATTAATAGTTCTTAAAAGGAAAATCTAATTACAAAATCAGAATCTACATTCCTTAATTGATCTTTGTGCAAAATTCCACTTAAATTGGGATTTGTTTGCACTCTCTATTGAAGAAAGATAAAAATAGGAATTAATGCATATGAACTTTATTCCAAATAGTATTGGGAATCATGTTTATGTGTCACACGGTTCACTCTAGGTTTTGTCATCGCCCGATCTATCTTTACTTAACCTACGACCATTGATTCTCAATCTGACCATGGCTGGGTCATCTTCAACCCCCGTCCAAAATGGAAAACAATGTGATTAGTAAACTCTCTGCAACCAACGGTTTATCGTGGATTCAGATTCAAATCTCTCTCCCTTTTTCTCTCCCTCATATTCCTTATTGCTTTCCATGCAGCATGATCCCAACTATCATAGGATTTCATCCCCTATATAACCCTAACCACATTTTTCACCATCTCTCCCCCTACTCTACTCCCTCCTCTCGACTTCCTCACCATCAGACCACTATGCATCTTGCCTGAACAATCCTACGTCCTCGGAAGACCTTTACGAAGTTGTTTTTTGATCCTTTTGGTCATCATTCATCCTTCATCAACTGAATCTGACTCTTTCTTCTGTGGACAGTCTTTGAGAACCAATCGCTGCTCGCGAGGATGCCAATGATCTGTTTCTGAGGTCGGAGTGTTTCGTGGGGTTCAACCGTAGGTAATCACGTTTCCAATTTGTTGTTTTGGATGTATATTTTGGTTTTCCCCAATTTTCCCAGTGAATCAGTTCTCACGCAGTAGCCATGGTGTGCAAGTGGGGAGACAGGCTGTGGTGTTTTCCCAGTTCTACCCTCATCGCCTTTGTTTTCCTTCTTTTCTCGCATGATGGAAAATTCAACTTTTCACTCATACTTTCTGATGTTTGGAGCGGGTCCACGTGTAGTTGACTATGTGAGATGGATACTAGCCGTTGGTCCATGTCACATGTTGGGCCCAACTCTCTCTCTTTGTTTCTCACAAATGAACGATGAGTTGGCTTTTCTTTGGATTTTGATTGGTCCATTTTGTAAAATGGATAACTAATTATCTACAAGTTAGAAAAATATGGAAAAATAATCATTGGAGTCAGAAAAATAAGATCTAACAAATAGTATAAGTTTTTATGACTAAAACCAATTATTAATAACATGTGTTTTTAATGGATCTAATTGAATATGAATTAACTTGCAAAATTCATAACTAATGATTTATAAGTCATAAAAATATGATAAAATATGTTTTGAACTTAGAAAGATATAACATAAAACATGGCATGGTTTTGATAACCTAATTAATTAGCAATAAAAAGGTTAGTTTTTAGGGTTTTGAATAATTAATGGAAACCTAACCCTAAATCTACCTATATGCTTAATAGGTTCTTTGGATGCCTAGGCTTGGAACTAGAAGTGACTTTGGACTCAAAACTCTGAATTTGAATTATGTTGTATCCTTATTCCTCTATGTTGAGCAATTCACTTATCTTATCATTCTTTTTCTATGGCCTACACATATGTCTATTTTCTTGATATCATGGTTCATGTGAACTATCTTGCTTATTGTGGTCTTGGATATTCTCTTGATATCTTGTTTTGTGCTATGGTGCATGATAGACGTGTTGATGATATCTACCCACTATGATGTGGATGTTTATTTGTGGATGCATGAGTTGTCCATTGTGTGATATGGCAACATCGTATAATTCTGACTATATTTTCTACTTTCCTCTATATTAAACATGTTATGTGATTCAATAGCACTAGAGTAGTATAACTACATTATTTTTGTCTCGTTATGATTTATGGCAGCATTATGATATTTTGTATGGTGGATGTGTGATTCCCCATTCCAGGGCAGGATGCATGATTCCTGGCCCATGTTATATATATTTGGGTGGTGGATGTGTGATTCCCCTTCTAGGGCAAGATGTGTGATTCTTGGCCCATGTCTCACCAAGTTCATGATGTGTGATTCTTGGCTGCCATTTTTATTTATATTGTTTTAGGGCTATGCTTATCTCACATGCATGCATGATATCGATTGTCAGGTGTGTGCCCTACTTGTGCTTCATTTCCCACCATGGTAGTGGATGTATATTTGGCTCAAATTTTTTATGTTGTTTTATGGAAAGTATCTCTTTTATTGTGGATCAATTATATTGATACCCACTTGGGTGGTACTTTCCTCTTCTATGGAAAGCTTCTTATTATTTGATGTCCTTATTCCTTTATATTGCTTAAATTTTCTTTTAGTATGCACATACCAACCTTTGTTGATGTCTTCCATTTTTCTCTTCTTGTTGGGGTATGCTTCCAACCTTAGGTGGAGGACTTGGATGATTTGACTTGAGGACATGGACTTAGCTTAAGGTGATGAAGCCTGGAGACAATCTTGATGTTGTATAGATATCCCTCGACCTGGATCCTTATGATGTAAGTTCAAGATGTTCCCTTGTTTTATAATTGAATATAGTCATGTTTTTATTCTTCTGCTATACTTTAGTTATTTTTATACCATTAATAAAGATTTGAAAATTTTACACCCATCCAAGATACCTTAGAGGTGTGTTTGGACTGGAGGTTTTATTCTTCAAATTTTTAGTAAGGAGGTGGTTTCACTTCTTTACAACATGGTATCAAAGCCCATGGTAGTCAGAATCTAACTATTTCAATTTTGTCTCCCTAGTTAGACCTTTGACTTTGCTAGTTACCTCTAAGTGAGATGTTGAACCTATATTTGGACAATGATGATCTTTACAAGCAATAAGGTTTGATATGAGGATGGAATTAGGTTATAAATTGGACTTGTTATGGAAAATTATAACTTGGTTTTTGCATTGATTTTGGTACCATCTTTGTTTTATCTCCAATGTCTCTTATCAACAAAAATTATATTCGTTATACTACTATATTTACAAAAAAATTCTCAAGTTTGTCGATGTTTTCTTGAACTAAGTCACAATGAAGAGAAACCCTAGAATTAGTCTATTAGAATCTAACCCTAGTTTTTTGACTAGGTTTGATATAAAGATGTAGTTGACCTACCCTATGACTTTTGTATGTTCATGTAGTGTTGATAGGTTAGAGATACAAGGACCTAAAACTCAACCCTAGATGGTGACTTGATAGTTGAATGCATGAGAAAAATAAAACTCTAAAACTTTCACAAGTAAGAGTTGTGGGTAGCTCTAAAAAGATGTTTAGTTTGACTTGTTAGGTTAAACCCTTTAAGGGGTGGAGTAGTTGGATGTTGATGTTTGGATCAATAGATTTCGAGGACAAAATCCTTTTTAAGTGGTGGAGTTCTATAACATATCAGATCTCGAACCCTACCCTAGAAATTTGACCTTTTGGGTTGATCAAACAAGGTTGAGGTTAGAGTGATCCTAATAATCTAATGCATGAATAGTATAACCTACTAACTCATTTATAATAAAATGGTAAAGAACTTAATTGAATGAGTAATTGTGATAATGGGACTCTAATGGCCAAGTGACATAACTCATGTAAAAAAGTCTCAAAAGTGAAAACAAACTTCAAATTCATAATATACTCATCAAAATAAGCTCTCATGTCAAATTTCATCGAATTTGGACCACCTTGAAATAATAAGGTAAGTATATGAGAGAGAAAATGGATAAAAGGCATTAATGCTCAATAAAGTAAAATAGAATTCTAAAAGATGGAAATAATGCCAAATTCGTATTCAACACATCAAAGATAACTTGCGGGTGAAGTTTCACCAAAATTGGATAATCCTAATGTCATTAATTCATGAGGAAAGGGAAAACTAAGGTTTGATTAATTAATGTGTTAAAAGTTCTCAAAAGGAAAATCTAACTACAAAATTTGAATCTACATGCCTTCTTTGATCTCTATGCAAAATTCCACTTAATTTGGGATCTGTTTGCACCCTCTATTGAAGAAAGATAAAAGTCGGAATTAATGCATATGCACTTTATTCCAAATAGGATTGGGAATCATGTTTATGTGTCACATGGTTCACTCTGGGTTTTGTCTTCATCCGATCTATCTTTACTTAGCCTCTGAGCATTGATTTTTGATCTGACCATCGCTGGGGCATCTTCAACCCCCATCCAAAATTGGAAACAACGTGATCAGTAAACTCTTCGCAACCAATGGTTTATCTTGGAGTCGGATTCAAATCTCTCTTCATTTTTCTCTCCCTCATATTCCTTGTTGCTTTCTACACTGCATGATCCCAACTCTCATAGTATTTCATCCTGTATATAACCCTAACCACATGTGTCGCCATCTCTCCCCCTCCTCTACTCCCTCTTCTCGGCTTCCTCATCATCAGACCAATATGCATCTTGCCTGAACAATCCTACGCCCTCGAAAGACCTTTATGGAGTTGTTTCATGATCCTTTTGGTCATCATTCATCCTTCCTCTACTGACTCTGACTCTTTCTTCTGTGGGTAGTCTCTGAGAACCATTCGTTGCTCGTGAGGTTTGTGGTCGGAGTGTTTCGTGGGGTTCAACCGAAGGTAATCACATTTACTATTTTTTGGCTGTAGGTTTTGGTTTTCCCCAATTTTCCCAGTCGATCAGTTCTCGCACAGCAGCCATGTCATGTGAGTAGGGAACATGTTGTGGTGTTTTCCTAGTTCTACCCTCATCGCCTTCATTTTCCTTCTTTTCTCTCTTGAGGGCAACTTCAACTTTTCACTCATGCTTTCTGATGTTAGGAGCGGGTCCGTGTGTAGTTGACTATGCGAGCTGGCTACTCACCATTTGTCCATGCCATAGGATGGACCCAACTCTCTCTCTCTCTCTTTGTTTCTCACAAATCAATGTTGAGTTGGCTTTTCTTTGGATTTTGATTGGTCTGTTTTGTAAAATGGATGACTAATTGTCTACTAGTCAGAAAAATATGGAAAAATACTTGTTGGAATCAGAAAATAAGATCTAACTAATGGTATAAGTTTTGATGACTAAAACCAATGATTCATAACATGTGTTTTTTATGGATCTAATTAAATATAAATCAACTTACAAATTCATAACTAATAATTTATAAGTTGGAAAATATGATAAAATATGTTTTAACTCAGGAATATATAGCCTAAAACATGGTGTGGTTTTGATAACCTAATTATTTTGTAGTAAAAAGGTGATTTTTAGGGTTTTGAATAATTAATGGAAACCTAACCCTAAATCTACTTATATGCTTAATATGTTCTTTAGATGCCTAGGCTTGGACCTAGAAGTGACTTTGGACTTTAAACTATGAAGTTGAGGTATTTTGTATCCCCTATTCCTCTATGTTGAGAAATTCACCTATCTTATCATTCTTTTGACTATGGCCTACACATATGTCTATTTTCTTGATATCATGGTTCATGTGAACTATCTTGCTTATTGTGGTCTTGGATATTCTCTTGATATCTTGTTTTTTGCTATGGTACATGATAGACTTGTTGATGGTATCTTCCATTGTGATGTGGATTTTTATTTGTAGATGCATGAGTTATCCACTGTGTGATATGGCAACATTGTATAATTCTGACTATACTTTCTACATGCCTTTACATTAAACATGTTATGTGGTTCAGTAGCACTAGAGTAGTATAACTACATTGGTTTTGTCTCATTATCATTTATGGCAACATTGTGATATTTTGGATGGTGGATGTGTGATTCCCCATGCCAGGAATGATGTGTGATTCCTGGCCCATGTTATATATATTTGGGTGGTGGATGTGTGATTCCCCATGCCAGGGCAAGATGTGTGATTCTTTGCCCATGTCTCACTAGGTTCAAGATGTGTGATTCTTGGCCGCCATTGTTATTTATATTGTTCTAGGGCTATGTTTATCTCACATGCATGCAGGATATTGATTATCGGGTGTGTGCCTTACTTGTGCTTCAATTCTCACCATGGTAGTGGATGCATATTTGGCATAATTTTTTTTATGTTTTTTATGGCAAGTATATCTTTTATTGTGAATCAATTCTCTTGATACCCACTTGGGTGGTACTTTCCTCTTCTATGGTAAGCTTCTTATTATATGATGTCCTTATTCCTTTATATTTCTCAAATTTGCTTTTAGTATGCACATACCATACTTTTGTTGATGTCTTCCATTTTTCTCTTCTTGCTAGGGTATGCTTCCAACACTAGGTGGAGGACTTGAATGATTTGACTTGAGGACATGGACATAGCTTAAGGTGATGAAGCCTGAAGACAATCTTGATGTAGTTTAGATTTCCCTCTACATGGATCCTTATGATGTAAGTTTAAGATGTTCCCTTGTTTTATAATTGAATATAGTCATATTTTTATTCTGCTTTTATACTTTGGTTGTTTTTTATACCATCAATAAAGTTTTGAAAATTTTACACCCACTTCAAGATACCTTAGAGGTGTGTTTGGACTGGAGGTTTTATTCTTCCAATTTTCAGTAAGGAGGTGGTTTCACTTCTTTAAATAACCACTTGTCCCCGAGGCATTGGATGAGCCTCCATCATAAAAAAGGAGGAAAAACACAATGTTGACATTCAAGAGATGTTTTTCCAAGTGAATATGAATATCCCATTATTTAATGCTATCAAGCAAATTCCATCTTATACAAAGTTTATCAAGGATATGTGCACTCTCAAGAGGAAGTCAACGGAGAGGATATGTAAGAAAGTCAAGTTGACTGAACAAGTGATCTCTATCCTACAACACTCACTTCTTATGAAGAGAAAAGACCCAGGAGCCCCACTCATACCTAGATACATTGGGGGAAATCATATAGACAAATCCCTACTTGATTTGGTATCTAGTGTGAATTTTATGCCATATAGTGTCTATATTGAGATGGGTTTAGGCAATATGAAACTGGCTCATTTCACTCTTTAATTGGAGGATCACTCCATTAAAGTGCCTAGAGGAAGAGTGGATGATGCTTTGGTGATGACTGACAAGGAAAGGGAGGTAGTGTTCCTGACGAATTTTATTGTTCTTGACATGGATCCATAGGGTAGTAAGATTCCCATCTTATTGTAAAAGGCCATTACCTATCTCTCGATGAGGTTGAAATACATGTGCGTAGTGGCACAATGACGGTCTCTTTCATGGACATGAAGATAAATATTTACATGTTCAAGACCCCAACCTAGAGAGATCAATATGGGGTATTGAGCATGGTTACTTGAGGAGTCCAACTGGTTACTTGATAGATGGAGATCCTAATGGAATACATGATCATAAATTTGGTGATCAATGGGACAAGGAACAACTATTGAATGCAAAATGAGGAATGTATCTATTGCAAGAGTGGACACATAATTATTCCAAATGGTTGATTAATTGAAAGAACTACAAGAAACCCAGATGAAGGCATGAAACATAGATCAAGTGCAAGGAAACCCACCTTGGTTTGATTTTTTGTTCTCAAAAACCTTTTGTTTGTTATACTTTGGTTTTTCTAAGAAACACACACACACTTTATACTTGATAGTTTTTGCTATTTGAGAATCATGTTAGGACATGTACATTGGAAAGATGATGATGCATGGAATATATCACCAAGGATAAGATTGGAATTAAAGATAAAATTGCAAACGAGTAGAAAATCTACAGAAAGGCGACTACCATGATCGTTCTACACTAAATGAATGTGGTGTTGGACTGCCAAAACGGCCATTCTACATAGAACAATCATGGTGGATCTGCCCTACTCACTGGACACTTTGAGATCTCTTTCCCCTCTTGGAGATTATTTACCATGACTGTGAAACTTCTACTCTATCATCCTAAAATTCTATTTCATGATGAGGACAACATGGTTTAAAAGTTTGAGGTGGTAGGGTGGTAAGCCCTTGTTTTACTACATTTTCCTCTATGTTCCTTGTTCTATTTTTTTCTCAAGATGGTCAAATAGTATAACCATCTCTCATACTTGTGTATCCATACTTTGTGTGCTTGCTTTACATACATGCATACCATATAGGTTAATTTCATGCATTTTTGTGTAATTTTTCAAGTTTTTTTCTCTTTTTGCCATGCATTGCATTCCATGTGGATTTTAGTAATTTTGGAAAGTTTGTAGCTAGAACTTGCTTGTTTCTTGCTTTATGTTTCATAATGAAGGCTTAGATATTATTGAAGATAGTTTGGTACCGTTTTGGCCAAATTTTCCCAGATTTAGAATTTCTTGCCCGAAAGTGTGTTGTGACCCAAACTCTACTTGTTGAATTAAAAGTGTTGACATTTGATAAGTACATGCTACATTGTCATGATCTATTGATATATGGTCTCATTTCTTGATTTTTTACATGTAAACCACCTCTTTCATGCTTGTGAATTCTTGGTTGAATTGTGCTTTAAGCAAGCAACAAATGCTTAAGGCTTGTAGATTCTCATGATAAAAGTGTGGTTTTCATATAGCTCATTCATGTAGTATGCCATTGCTTGATGAAATTGTTGGAGTAATTTTGATGCAAGAGATATCATGTTGAAACCCACACTAGTGACCTCTCTTTGATTCATCTTTTTTTCACCATTTCTTACCCCTAAACCTCATAAAAGGATGTCAAAGATTGCATATCAACATCTGCTACCTTTAGAAGTTTGGGGTGGCCATATCTATATCTCCCCGCTTCACTCTCACCACCATGTGCCCTATCTACACCAAGGGAAAATTAAAAAAAAGCAAAAATAAAATAAAATATGTTCCTATGTAATAACATCTAAATAAAGAAAAGATGAATGCTCCTATGTAATAGCACTCCAATATCTTATTGCGGCCTCTTTCTTCTATTTGCATGCCCATTGAGCTAGGAAACATAAAACCTAGTTGATTTCACCTTTTTTTAGCCATGTGGGTTACTTGGTGTGGTTTATGTATGAGATTTAAAGCATGAAGGTAAAACAACAATTCTAGTCAATTTTTATTGCCAACATCATGAAACGGCTTACCAAGAGCTTTATGCAATACATACAGATTGATTGTGCATTCTATGCCCTATATTTGAAGTTTGTATGCTCAATTCTTTACTCATGATTAGTTTGTGAAAGAGGTGAAATGCATGTACTTATTCATCATTCAACCCATTTAGTCAATATACATCTGTTGCAATGCATTTGTCGTTTCTTATTTGTTATGAAATTGAAGAGAGATAGAGTTGGAGAAAACTTGAGACAAGTACCCTTTAAGTTTGGGGTGGTTATGCATCCCTATTTTAGGGATTCATCTTGGGTTTTATATCACTTCAATCACATCTAAATCTGTTAGGTTACATGTTATATCACTCAATATGCATATTTCTATCAAATGCATTTATGGACGTTCTTTGCGTGTTTTTCAAGTACTTGGACCACCTATGTATGAACTAGGGAGAAGGAAGGTGATCCTAGGGTTCCTCCACCATTGGAGGGGTCCAAAGAAGTTCCAAGAGCTTCCCCAACCTACCCTAAGGCCAAGACCCAAGTGAAGCAAAGAAATCCATTGAAATTAAAAGTTCAACAGAAAAGTGCAGTTGAAAACCCCAGAAAAGATGTGGTGCCAAGGAATGGTCATGTTGGTCAAGTTAAAAATCACAGAGAGAGTCTAATTCAAGCATTAAAGAAGAATATCGACACCACATCCGTTCCATGAAGAACCCAACATGATCGTGCCAGTCAGAATGACTGTGTTGGCCAAAGTCAGAACAACTGTGCTCCAAGGAATGACCAGCTCATTCCCATCCCACCACGACCATGTAGCCATGTATGCACCATGTTCGTGTGATCACCACGGCCATACCACCCACCATTAAAAACCCTCAAAATCAACATGTATTTTTCATCTCAGTCATTACATTCCACCATGGTCATTCTAAACACTACCCACCAAGGTTGTGTTTCCCAACACTGTCATGCTACTCGAGAATCTATCAATTTTTGCACTGCATTACCCATTTTACCCTCAACTGACTTAGTGCTTCCCTCATCACCTATATATACTTGGATGGCAACTGTATCATGAGGTTATCTACCTTCTATCCCCTCTTTTCTCCCTCATTTCTCCCTTATCCATTCCAACCTTTCCCACCTCATTTCCATTTCCACCACCAAAACCCCAGTATTCTAGGATGTTGATCACTTTCCATCACCATTCCATGTCATTCCATCTTGAAGGAGGGAGGACCAAGTACTTGTAGATATTAGAGAAGGAGTTTTCTTCATCTAAACTGAGATCCATGGCTATTTCTACCTCTTTATCCTCCATTTTGTAGAAAGTGATATGTAAACATTGTAATTTTGTTTTCTAATAATTATGTTCTATTTATATCTCATTTCCCATTTATTGCTTTGTGTTTTTTTCTTGAAATCACCTACGCTTATAGGAAAATTGCTTATATGTGGTTCTTTTTGGAATTACTCCTAAGTCCAATTCGTGGATCCATAATTAGCTATTCACCTTCCTAGTTGCTAATCAATTCTCCTACACCTAAGTGAGAGATCTAAGTAGTTGGTATAGAAGCATTTAGTGCAATTAGCTTGGAGCCCTGTACAGCTAGAATATAGGTGATGTGAGGTTTGGAACCTCATTTCCACCTCACATTACTACCCTCGGCCCCTAATTACCCTAGGATTTTCTATCCTAGAAACCTAGAATTGATAGATCCTAATTGAATTACACCTAAACCCTAAACCAAATGATCCTCACAAGGGTGGGCAAGAGGTCATAGGGACTAGTTGCATTATACACACCCTATCCTATCTATGGCCAATTCGTAGTTTATGACAATTCATTAACATCTAACCTGTTGTTTGGTTTGGTAATATAAATGAAATGGTAATTTTACATGTCATCACCCCAAATTAATTGATAAGTAAATTCCCTAAATACTAAAACCCTAATTGCCATCTTTCTTAACTAGTCTTTACTTCTTTATCTCTGCACTTGCTTAATTAGTTCATTGCCTTGTTGTTGCCTTTTCTTGATTAGCTTGTCATTTCTTGCTCATTAGAACTAATTTTCTAGTTCTAGCTTAGGTCTTGATTCTTATTTGTATTTAATTGTTTTCTTAATCAACTTTAGTATAACAATCAAAACCAACCTCAAACCATTCAACCCTAGACTCCCTAATAACCTAGCTAAAACTAACTAAGCTCTAGCTCCCCCTTTTCACTCTTGGGTTCGACCCCTAACTTGCCCCTTTTCTATAATATAACACAACCCCATGCGCTTGTGGGTGAAGTATATTAGTTTATTTGAGCGAGTCTATTTGGGTTTTATACATATCAAAAGTCCCCCTAGTTGGATAAGAATGCCTCCATAGGTGTTCCTATTTAGTAGGTTGGAGATTATCTATATGATGTGAGAAAGGATCTTCCCTAGGAGACCAACCTTGATGAGAGTATCATGCACAAAAATCCATGGTATCCTGGAATAGGCCTCAGAGAGATAAAGAATAATGCTAACCTGTTTCTTCCCAATTGTCTTGGTTTTCACAACATCGATGACTTATTGTATAAGGAGAATATTTTCACTAATGTGTCTTCTTAGGATGAAACCAGACTAAGTTTTAGATATGCAATTGTTGAGAAGGGTTTAAGATGTTCGAATAGGATCTTCGAGATGAGTTCGAAGCATAAATTGTTTAGAGAGAGATTGGAGGTCGTTGATAATTGAACTTGTATTAGTTTATAATTTTCTTTATATTAAGTTTATGGAATGTGATCAATTCTTATATTTGAATATTTATTTTAAAAAATATTAGTTCAATATAGAATTTCATTCCTATTTCTTGATTATAGAATGACGATTCTATTATTTATCAATGTGGTAAATGGTAATTATCATAATAAACATTATTAAACATGTGTTGTCCAATTTAATAAAGATACTCACTTAACTAGAGGTTGTACTCTTACGTCCCTTGGGAGGTTGGATGCTCAAGATGATTAAAGTAGTGAGGCTCAATTAAAATTCATTTTCATCAAGATCCATGATATTAACAAGAAAAACAACTGCCCTTTACATATTAGTTGTATGTAAAATATGTAAAATCATTCCATAGTATGGAGGACATGATGAATCTATTCTTTAATTGATATGTTAGAAAAAACATCACTGGTAATAATTTAGAAAGCAAAAGTATCTTCATATATGTTTGGAAGAGAATGATTTTTAGTGGAAGAGTAGTATGTGGACGATAAAACCTTTTCTTAGAAAATAATTTACTTGGAAGAAAATATTCCTTGGTGTATATTGTTTACTTAGCATGATAGAAAACGACTAGGTAAAAGTTAAACTTTTGGAAAAAAAGATGGATATAAGGGGAAAGAATAATATGAAATTTTACTTTGAGTGAATTATAATTAACAATTGAAAAATACTTTAATAAGGTATGTTATTTGCAGTAAAATACATTTAGAGTAAAAATTATCCTAACTATATTTATTTGTGAAATGTTAGCTTAACAGAAGGAAATAAAGTTGCTAATAGAGAAAATAATGGAGGAAAGTAAGAAAAAGAAATATCTTTACTTAAATGAATTTTTTCTATGATCTTAGAGGAAAACATACTTCCTAACAAAAAAATATTGGAAGGAATTGTATTTGCGTTCATAGAATGAAAATATTTGAGAAAACTTATTATTGCACATATAACTTATAAATAACGTAAAAAATATAGGATAAATAAATTTATTGGATGAAAGTTTTCACTCAATGATTCCTCATGTACCAAACACGATCTTAAGGAGTATAGTTTCTAAATGACATCCTACTATGACATTTCCTAAGAGATAAACATGTGAATAATTTTCTTGTTTTAAAGATGCATATATGTCAAATATTTTAATAACATAATGAAGTTGTATACCATGTTTTGTTAACTTGTGCAACCATTTTTTGTAAGTAACATGCCATTTATTCAAAGAAGTAAAACAATCATCAAGAATATAGACACATAACAGTCAAAGTTAACCATGTTATATAAATCATAACTAAACCAATTCATCTTTATTTTTGTAAATATTTAAATCCAAAAAAAAGATAGTGGTAATAATATAAGTCTTTAGATATATCAATATGCATATCCACAAAAGGAGACAATAAAAATAACACCAATTAAAATCATTAATTTTTTTCATTTGACAACTTTTAAAGATATCATAAGAAAATGAGGTATAATTATTGTTCGTAAGAGGTTATTAAAGAGTAATGAGAAATTATATATGTATTCAAGTTCCAAACTTGATAATTATCCTATAAGAATATCAAATATATAATAGTGTAAAGCATGACCATGCAATGAAATGAGAGTGAAAATAAGAGGAATGAGAAATCTAAAAATAGTGTGAATGGCATTTAGAAATTACACTATGAAACTTACACAAAAAATACAGACATAGTGATACCAAATAGGTAGTAAGGCATGAAATAATGTATATGTTCCCCAAGAAAACAAAATTATATAATTTAAAATTTGGGAGTTATGATATTCCTATATATTTGAAGGTAATAAAAACATAATAAGATGATCATCTAAGAGTTTAAGTAATATCAGAACTGAGTCACATCACAAACAAACAATATATAGTATAAATAAGAATATTATTAATAAACATAGCCATTCATAAAGAAAAAAGGTTTTATGTTTTCTCACAAAAAATATTGTTGGAAACATGATGTTAGAATATTATTTGTAAATTCTATGTATAGATCATGTAACGTATGTTATTAGTCTATATCTAACTTGGTTCTAGTGTGACAATTTTGTGTTGTGGGGGTAGAGACAAATGGGTGTATCACCCTACCATTCCGTATATATCTTTGTGAAAAGACACTATTTCCCAATTATGGATAGTTAGCATAAATCCTTAACGTTTGTGGATAGTTGTTGTGATGATCCAATTTCATTGTAGCCATCTAATTAAGGTTTATTTGGATGATTACTTGTTTTATTAAATTGATCCTTATTTAAACTTGATTATGATGGTAGTTTAACTATGATGTCATTAACTTAATGAGAAACTACAAAAATGATTTAGTTTGAATAATGGATAATTAGGGTTTTGGAAGAGAAAACCCTGGCTGGAAGAATTAGGATATTTGGGATATACGAATTAAAATAAATATAATAAAAAGTTGAATGACGAGTACATTGGTGTCTTAAATGATTCTTAGTATTTTATTGGTAACTCCATATTGCTTTAAATTTTGATATAGAATTTGAAAACTCAAAAGTAAGTGTTTTTGTAAAATTTTAAACTTTTTGGATATCCTTTGAGGTATTGGTTGGTCGAGCCTCCCCCAACACAAACTTAACTGGCCATGTTGTACATGTTGGAGTATAGTATTGTGGTATTTGATTTTTAGTTTTTTATTGCTAAATACAAATAATCTAAAAATTTAATTGTTTCTCAGACACCATGTCAAATTAAACAATGAATTTTCATAATATTTGGAGTTTATTTAAATACCACAGACTGCTCCATAAGTTGGGTTTTATAATAGGAGTAACTCAATTGACAATGCATGTTGATGAAATAAAAAATCTAATGTAGAACTTGTTTGCAACTATTACAATTATCATTATTGATCTATATTAGTAACCTAACACCCTAGTAGATGCCACGCTTGATCATTCATACAATAGATAGGAGAATCTAGAGAGAGAGGGGGAGAATTAGGGTTTTGGAGAGAATGAGTGATGGAAATGTTAATTTAAAGGTTCAACTTCCAAAATCTTGCAAAATCACATAAATTTATCAAACTTAGCTAGGTTTTTATGGTGAATCTTCTCTTTTATGTTTAATTATCATCATTCTTCTCACTAGTATATTTTTGGCCTCTAATGTCACTTTTCTTAATGCCTATTTCAAAGGAAAACTAACACCCTAAGTCCTACAATGTCGTTTGTAGAGCACATGCATCACTAGTGGTTAAGTCCTGTCAATTACGAAAAAAATTTGGATACTGCTTTCTCGATAATGTCGATTACTCATTTCTACTTCAAGAAACCCACATCCTAGATAACCCACAAAATTTATTTTTTAGGGGGAAAATGCCTCTAAAAAGTTTAACTTAGCGTCGGTTGTTGACAAATAGATGACATAACTCTTCCACTAAAATAATTTTTGCCTCCATAATACTTATGTCGTTGGTTTAGCTATACAGGAACGAACATTTTATCTCTTTTCTACTGTGAAAAAACATTTATTTTGGTGTTGGTTATAGACTAAGAAACCAATGACAGAGGATTCGCTTCACATCCCTATGAAAATATATTTCCACTCAAATTGCTCTATGTTGTCAGTTCGTACACTGAAACCAACGCCTAAGTCCTTGTTGAAGGTGACACTATAAGGGCCTTGGTCGTCAATTTCTTCACTGAAACTGACGTCTTGGTCCTTATTGTTTAAGGGCATATGTTGTCGATCCGTCCACCAAACATGGCGCCTGACTCCTTAGCAAGGCTAGAATTTTTATTTGGAAAGGACCTCTGTCACTGGTTTCAAACTCCTAAAACAATGTCTAACTTCTTACTGAGGTGAGTGAGGATAAGAACTTCTATCATCGGGGGCTTCTTCAAAATTGACGTCTAACTCCTTACTGAGAATGACTTTTATTATTGGATTAGGGACTATGTCATTAGTTTCTAACTACATAAATGAAAACAAAGTACTTATTTGTTAGTTTGATGAAATAATTGACAACTATAACCCACTTAATAGCACTTGTAAAATCCCCCCTCTTTATTTCGTTGCTCCCATGGTACCCAATTCTGGGCTAATTTGAATCAAAAGAATATCAAATCACATCTTTTCTCTTTCTTTCTTTCCAGTTCTCCATTCCTATGGTTCTTTAATTGAAAAGATGAAGAAAATGAAGCCATTGCTAGGACTTGTATAGATTTTTGGAATTTTAGTTCTTGGGTTACGAATATTAGATTTTTACAACTGAATTGAGTATTTATTTCCATAGTGAGATATCTAATCGCGTTGAATGTTTTGTAGGGAAATATGATCACATAGCAGACAGTGGAAATAAAAAAAATCTATCCATATTCTCCATAGTAGCAATATCACGTCAACAAGTATGTCATGGGAAGAATGGTTTAATAAGGTCATACATGGTCCTAGAGAAAGTCCAATGACTATTCCTCATTGCAGTATGTGCCTTTCTTCAAGTCGTATTGGGATAGTGTTTGTAGTAGCTCCCGGTATTTACCATGGACAATTGGATGATGTTGTCATTCTAGAGATAGACAACAACCTCATCACCTCTAGAAAAGTCTACAAGGACCGCCTAGAACTCATGTTGTGTAACCAAAATAGACATGAAGGAGTTGTTTATTCCATTGGAGTACTAGTCACCAACTTGCTTTTTTACAATTGTTCTCCCTTGCTATCGCTCCCTTTAGTGGGTAGGACTTGCTCGGGCTCTCTATTGGTTACCAAAACCAAAGAGGACAACAATTGTTAGAGGTAATTGAGTTTTGTATGAGAAGCCCCCAGTATCCCTCTATTTATTGTAGGGTTAGGGTCAGGGTTCCCAGTCTGAGTGGGAGCAGAAGGGACCGAAATTTCAAAAAAAAAATTGCAACATGTGAGTGGAGAAATGTTCAGTTCATGAGTGAACAATTCAGTTGGCATGTGAGCCAGTCAGTTCATCTAGTGAACCGGTCATTTCATCGTATTTCCCAATTGCATATGAATTGGCAATTTTAATCTGATTAATGCACAAAATGAGGTCAACACTAATCCTTGATGCAATCGAATTGCACTATGAATCGGGGGTTTCACCCTCATGAGCTGGTCATCTCATGACCTCCAACCGATCAGTTCACACCCCCGTTCATGCAAAACTCAGGCAATGTAATTTCCAATCAACATGACACTCCAAGCAATCATTTCAACACTTGAACCAGTCAGTTGGGAGTCAATTCAGTTGATTCATTATATAAGTTGAATACCTAAACACTTTAGTAATCAAATGAATTATCATTCATGATTAAACTCCTCTTCTAGGTGTATCCTATGTGGGTGACCCTATAGGTTCCATGCACATTGGCAGTGAATGTCCATAACTAGTTTATGACATCACAAGCAAAGAGTGGTGCATAGTGACACATCATTGCTACCCAAGTAAATGGATAGTTGGAGAACAACGTCATCCTACACTTTGTGTCAGGTGTTACAGTGATTGTCTAATTCCTTTATCACTGATATCTGGAATGCACTCGAGGCATGGAATCATCATCCATGTTCCTTGAACTAGAGTAGGATGTCTGAGATACTCAATATCATATATTGATTCACATGTACATGCACATGCTTTTCTAAGTCTCACTTATCAAGTGGCCAAGATATAAAACTCCAGTAGGAGGGAAAAATCCCATCTATATCACTCACAGTCATCCCCATGTGTTACAATGCACCCAATCATCACCTCTATGACAATCCTTGTTCAAGATTATGTTGGATGATGTCAAAGCACACCAAACGACATGTGATGAGTGTAGTCATTTTAGGTCTAAGAATCAAAATCACCACCTTCACTTTGAGATATGACTATGACCACCAATTATGGTTTCCATGTGTCACTCTCATGGTGGGTCTATTAGATACAATATTCTCTAACAAGTATCTATGTGCTTGGTTTGATATCACATATCACGACTGACGAGATTATGTCATCAACCAACATACACACTAGTCTAATGTGTTAATACTATTTATTAGCCTTCCATAGTATCATCCAACTAGGGACATAATAAAAATGTGCATACTCTTAGTATCTGTATGATCTCATTGTCCAAGTCATGTACTTGAATACATCATTGAGTAACGTCATCCTTTAGACATTTATTATTTTCCTCACTATCTCATAATTGAGCGAAATAGAATAAATTGAAAGCTTTCCTTTATTATTCATTAGATCATATACATAATATGCCATCAAAATAATCATATGATTGGCTCTCTGGGCATACATACCAACAAGTTTGATTCTATGTGAATATATATTAATGAGACCATTGCTTGTATTCTTATGCAGTTTGGTAATCAATTGGGAATATTTTTGGAGAATAGAATGATATTGATTCAGATTCACCCTTATTGACTGGAATTTGTTTAGTTCATGACTAGTAAGTATATTATACTAAAAATGATAGTAGTAGAAGTAGATATTCTGTCAAAATGATTGAGCTATCCTATGAATAAAATGTTTAGAAATTGCGTTGATACGTAAAAAATGTAGTTTGAATTGAATAAGAATAGATCAAATGTGATTTTTTAGTTACTTAGGTTATGAAACTTTCTGATCTATCTTCATAGATCTCAATTCCTATCATATATGATGTTTCACCTAATCAGTCATTGGTGAAGGTGTTTTCCTAGTCGGGACTCAATATTTACAGAATTGAGATGTTATTCCCCATCAATATCTTGAATATTCATATATGCTTCCACAAAATATTTTGTAATCACAATTTTCATCTTTTATCTTGGCTCAAGTCAAACTCTTTGACTTTGTTGCCGAATCAAAAGATCCCATCTCTGAGATGCTTATTTCAATCTCAAGATTGAACATTGTAGCTTATAGACTTTATTTTCATTAATGAAGTCATAAGACCTTATTTTAAAACATCTACAACCAATCTGTCCTTTAGGTTATCCATGTCAGTTTTCCTCTTGAAAAGCCAACTGCACTCTATGAACTTTACCCATTTAGGTGGTACTAGAAAGATCATACCTTGTTAGTATATATGGACTCCATAATGGCCTTAAGCCACTTCTTATATTCCGGATCTCAATGGCTTCTAGTTATTTGTTGGCTCATCATCTTATGACCAACCTATCTGAGTTGTTGGACTCTCAATCATTCAATTCTAGATGTGTTATACTAGAAGTATGTGGTTTCATTTTACTCAAGGAACTTGAGATTCCATAACAATTTGTGATTCCCCACTGATCCCATTGTACATCATTGTCAACCTCAAACCTTTCGAGTTCTACTGTTACTCCCACTGATTCTTTTCTAACTCAGTTATCCTAGTAACAAACATTTTGTTGTCAGATTAGGATTAAAGGTAGTATTCAACATTTATGGTTTGTGGATAAACTTTTCAAGGAAATTACTTTCTTTAAACAAAGTTTCAATCCTTAAGACATATTGGGACATTCCCATATTGTATCTCATATGATGTCTTTTAAACATTTATACATGACATTATTTTAGTGTAGAGTATTTATCTATTATGAGATTAGAATATTAGATTATATGATAATCACATCATGATTCATCGGGGCATAATTCCATCTTTCTGATACATCATTATGTTGCAGGTGGAGTTGACTTGTGATACACTATCACAGTCCTTCCAAAAGAACCTCAAACTATTGATGTAAGTATTTCAACATTTGGTCATATCAAAGTTTCCTAATACTTTTATCAAAGTTATACTTAAAATTATAATCTCCTTAAACACTTCAAGCGATTCATGTTTTTATTTCACCAAATACAAACCATATATCAACTGAGATCATCAGTGAATATAATGAAGTACAAATAACTACCTCTAGCATTTATTCTATAAGATCTTCATACATGAACATGTTTAAGTCCTAATATAATGCTTGCCCTCCCACTACACCTAGTGAGAGGTGGTTTGTCATGTTGCTCATAAGTAAGACTTGCATGTTTCTTGTTGGTTCAATAACCAAAAGAATATAGACAAACATCAATATGGATTCTAGATATGTATTTCTTATATATGTTCTCTAAATGACAATGCTATAGATTGTTTGAGTTATCAAGTGTAATCCCTTTAGGTATTTACATTATAAACACTCATCATTTGATTCTTTCATATAAAGATTGTAAGACATTTGGGGCCTTGCCATACAAAATCATAGCTTTGAAATAGAACCATTGAAAACTCTTTATTCATTATCATCCTTGTCCATACGAGATGCATAAAGTAAAATATTTCTATTATTGGCACAATGAAACAACAGTTCAACTAACTCTATTACATGCCCAATGGGCTAATATAAATTCTAAATGTAGACTAAAGTTTTAGCAACTCTTTCTTCATCATAGTCCATCCTTGCCCTTTCATGAAGGCTTTACTTCTTATCAGATCATGAACATCAATGTATGCCAGATCTACATCCGATATCACATACCAAGATGAAGAAGTAATCAAATTTGTCTTATAATGTTTATACCTAAAGTAGAGGCCTCTACCCCTTCCTTCTTGTTCTATAATTCCTCTAGTAAAAGAGGGTACTTCCTTTTCCAATGTCCTGGCGGGTGACAGTGGTGACAATTGCCTCCCTTCTATACTCCTCCCTTTTCCTTGAGTGTTAAAGAATTGGGCTTTTGGACAGCTTTAGAAATCTTCTTAGCTTTTCCTTTGCCTTTGGAGTTCCCCTTTGTCTTGCTAATCATCATCACAGACTTGGGCTTGTCTTTTTTCATTTGTGCCTCAGTTTTTCTCAACATACCAAGTAACTTTTTCAATGGCTTGTCAAAGTAATTCATATCATAGTTCATGACAAACTGACTATATGACTCTAGCAAAATCAAATCAGTGGCCAATGATCCAAGGAGAATCACACTCTAGTAAGGTTCTCCACATATCCAATGATCTTGAGTACATGAGGACCTACTGGATCTCCTTCTACCATTTTACATTTGAACAACACCTTAAAGACATCAAATCTCTCATATCTTTCCTGATCTTCAAACATGTTCTTAAGATTTGTGATCACATCAATAACATCCATGTTCTCATGTTGTCTCTACAAATCATAGTTCATGGAGCACACCTTCAGACATTTGACATCAATGACATCTTCAGTGTGCTTCTTGTAAGCATCTATATCAACCTTAGGTGCACTAGGAAGAGGTTCTTCTGGCTCTGGTGTCTCCAGGACATAGAGCTTGCGCTCTTCTGTGAAAATGATTCTCAAAGTCCTGAACCGGTCGTGAAAATTATTCCCATTTAAGTTGTCCTTCTCAAGGACCAATCACAGGTAAAAGCTTTCATTATGTGTTGCCATTTGAATCTATAAAAAGAATTTGCAATTTTTTTCAAAAAATCCTTTTGATTTGATTTTTTTATAAAACTGACGATGTTGACAACCCTAAATTTTCAATTTGGACAAATTGCAGTGCAAAAACTTCTAATGAACCAAGATCCATAATAATTCATTAATACTCAGCCAACACCAGCATCCACAATAAGTCATTAAGGTATACAACGTTTGTCAATTGCATCTTATGCAATTCTTAGATATATGGTATGCGTAAATCATTGTCATAATCATTTACATGCTTCTAGGTACTTAATCCTATTAAGATCACACAGTTTAGCCTGGCCCAAAATCCAACACGATAGTAATGCACCCCACTTGAGCAGATCTGCATTACTACCATCAAACTTCCATGAGATGGATAGTGCACCACGCTAGGACATAACCTACGCATAGTCGATCAAGCTTTTCATATATTTTGCTAATAGAAAGCATCTTAGGGTTAATCTATTTGACTGAGGGATTTTATATATATCATATATACACATATACATATAAAATCACCACATACTAGTACATATCATATACATGATATATCCCATAAAAGTAAACATGCAATATTAAAACATTAGCGAGGGTTATGGCCATCTCTATTGCAATTCCTTAGAGCCATAAGGAATTACTACCACCTAGTTCTACATCATAAGCATGAACATGTTGTTGATGTAGATTTGTGCTTGCCAATCCGGGTTCATCGGTTCAACCCTTGAATAGGTCGGCTCACCTCTTTGTCGGTCGGTTGGTCAGAAATGATCATCTGGCCTCCTTCTTAACCGATGTATGGACACCTCCAAATGTTCGGTTGGGACCACCAACTAGTCGATTTGCTCCTACTATGGTCTACCCTCCTCGGTCCTCTGTTCGGTCGACTCGTCATGTGAAACAATTGGCTTGCCTGATGTTGATCGTCATCTTTGTCATTGTAAGAAAAGATGCTATACTAAAACTACTAAACTAATTACATAGTAAAAAGAAACCTCGAGTTATATTCGAAGGGGGAAAAGGTAAGAAAGAATAATATTTTTACATTGGGGAGAAGAGGTATAGGCTTGGTATGCAAATCGAGATATAATAGGAATAAAATAAACCATCCAACCACACTCATATATTTTGGTTATGGGCCATAACCATGATATACATCCACCATAAAAATCAATTTTAGGGAGATGCATGTAAATTGCACATATATCATATTAGTTTGGAATTGTATGTTGTCTTTAATCAGATATGCACATTAACCATTTTAAATATTCACATTGTATGAAATAAATAAAAGTGAAAAACCAAAATCCAATCACATCGATTAAATCCAAAAACATAGTAAATTGATGTGGCTCTGATACCACTATAGGGAATTATGGTCACATAGTAGGAAGCAGAAATAAAAAATATCCATATTCCCCATAATATCAAGATCATGTCAACAACTATGTAATGGGAAGGATGGTTTAACAAGGTCATACCCAGTCCTGGAGCAAGTCCAAAGACTATTCCTCATTGTAGTATGCATCTTTGTTCAAGTCACATTGGGACGACATCTGCAGTAGCTCCTGATCTTCACCATGCATAGATGGATGACGTTGTCCTCATAGCAGAAGAAAACAACCTCCTTGCCTCTAGAAAAGTCCACATAGACTGCCTAGAACTCCTATCATTCAACAAGAACATACAGGAAGGAGTTGTCCCTCCCGTTGGTGTAATAGTCACAAACTTGCTCTCCCACAATTATTATCTCTTGTTATCCCTCCCTTTAGCAGGTATGACTTGCTCGGGCTCTCTATTGGTTATCACAACCAGAGAGGACAACAATTGTCTGAGGCAATTGAGTTGTGTCTGAGAAGCCCCCAGTTCCCCTCTATTTATAGGAGGGTTAGGGTCAAGGTCCCCAGTATGAGTGGGAGAAGAAGGGACCAAAATTTCATGAAAATTCACAACCTATGAGTGGAAAAATGGTCAGTTCATGAGATAACTAATAGATTGGTATGTGAGTCAATCGGTTCACCCATTGAACTATTCATTTCTTCATGTTTCCCAATCGCATATGAATTGGCAATTCTAATCCAATTAATGTACGACATGATGTCAGTACTAATCCTTCATGCAATCAAATTGTACGACGAACCATGCATCTCACCCTTGCAAGTTGGTCATCTCGTAACCTCCAACCGATCAATTCACTGGATGAACCGGTCGGTTCACATGCCAGTTCATGCAGAACATATCCAATGCAATTTCCAATCAACCTGACACCATCCAATCGTCAACATTTGAACCAATCGATTGGGAGTCCAGTCAGCTAATCTCTTGCTTAAATTGAATACCTAAACACTTTTGTAATCAATTCAATTATCATTCATGATTAAATTCCTCTTCTAAGTGTATCCCATGTATGTGGCCATGTAGGTTCCATGTTACGTTGGCAGTGAATGTCCATAACTAGTTATGTCATCACAAGAAAAGAATGGTGCCTAGTCACACATCATTGCTACCTAATTAAATGAAAGTTGGAGAACTACTTCACCTACAATCTGTGTTAGGTGTTACAGTGATTGTCTAATTCCTTTGTTATTGATACTCAGGATGAACTCAAGGAATGATATCATCATCCTCTCAATGTTCAATCCATGTTCCTTGAAGTAGAGAAGATTGTCTGAGATATATGTGCATATATTGATTCACATGTGCATGTGCATGATTTTCTCAATCTCGCTTATTAAGTGGCCATGATATCAAACTCCATTAGGAGGGAAAAATTCCATCTACATCACTCATAGTCATCCCCATGTGTCATAGTGCACCCAATCATCTCCTTTATGGCAACCCGTATTTAGGATTACGGTGGATGATGTTAAAGCACATCAAACAACATGTGATGAATGTAGTTATTTTAGGTCTAAGAACTACAATCACCCCCTTCACTATTAGAGATGACTATGACCACCAAATAATGGTTTTGATGTCTCACTCTCAAGGTGAGTCTGTCTGATACATTGTTCTCTAACAAGTATCTATGTGCTTGGTTTGATATCACATATCATGACTGATGAGATTTTGTCATCAAACTACACACAATCTAGCATTGTGTGTCATTGTTGTCTATTAGCCTTCCATAGTAACATCTGACTAGGGACATAACAAGAACGTGCATACTCTTAACATCTATATGATCTCATTGTCCAACTCATGTACTTGAAGACATACATTATTGAGTAATGTCATTCTTTAGACATTTATTATGTTTCATCATTATCTCATAACTGAGTGAAATAGTATAAATCAGAATCTTGCCTTTATTATTAATCAAATCATATACATAATATGTCATCAAAATTGTCATATGATTGGCTCTATGGGCATATATACCAACAGACTTCCACTTGCACTTAGAGCCAATCACCCATGAATCTTATTCTTAGTGATCAAAACATTTCCATCAAGTTTATTTTGTGCAAGTACTAATCCATCGAGTTAGAAACACTTTGTTTTTAGTATTTATATGCATGTTTATCATCTCTTCGATGTACGACATATCATATGAGACAAAACTGTAGTGATATGTTATTTGACATCCCTTACCTAACCAGTAGCTCCATTGTTGTCACAATATTTCTACTGTGTCATCAATTGTTGGAACATCTTTAAATTCATCCACATGAACTTCTAGATCCATATAGAACCCGCTCCTATGTTCATAACACTAGTATACTCGACTTCTATTATAGAATTGAATTAATGTTCTTTTGTATGGAACCCTTCCAACTTTCCACTATTTTCTCAAAATTAAAAACATTCTATATTGCAATCACTTTTTGTCATTCCGGAATCTTAATCGGTGTAACCCTTTACACCCAAATCTTCCTTGTTGGCATAACCTATCAACATATCCTTAGTGCTTCTCAAGTACTAATGGACATATTTAATTGACATTCCAATGGCCTACATTGGAATCTAACTAATTATCATCTTGTCATGTCCAATACATACAAGACTATAGGATGAGTACATTTATACAACCTTCATGATAGATCCAATTGTGGGTGCATATGGCATCTTACTCACATTTTTCCATTCTTTAAAAGAACTAAAACATAGAGTTCATGAGAGACTAATAACGAATTCTCTCTCATTGAATCCTTCATGTTGAACTCTTTCAACATATAGCTATTGTATGTGCTCATACTTAGGTTATGAAACTTTCCATATCTATATCCATAGATCTTAGTATTAATCACATAGGATGTTTACCTAATCCTTCACTTCTGAAGGTGTTTTACATGATAGGTCTCAATATTTACAATATTGAGATGTTATTCCCCATCAATATGTGGAATATTCATATATTCTCCCAATAAATCTTTTGTAATCACAGATTTCATCTTTTATCTTGGCTCAATTCAAACTCGTGGACTTTCTTGTCAAATCAAAATATCCCATCTCTGAGATTCTTGTTTCAATCTCAAGATTGAACATTGTATCTTATAGACTTTATTTGCATTAATGAAAATGTAAGACCTTTAGGTTGCGTCACATACGCACCTTTCATATATTCCTTGTAAGGAATGTTATTTTAAGCTTCATATGCCAAATCTTATAGTCTATTTAAACTGAAATAACAAACATGACAATTGGAAAAAGGGACTTTTATTATATTCAGTACTTTGAACTTATTTGAAAACCTTTGCAACCAATTTGTCCTTTTAGTTATCCATGTTGGTTTTCCTCTTAAAAACCCAATTGCATCCTATGGGTTTTACCCCTTTAGTTGGTACTTGAAAGGCCATACCTTGGTAGTATATATGGACTCCATAACGGCCTTAAGCCACTTCTTAGATTCTGGTTCTCAATATCTTCTAGTTGATATCTTGGCTCATCATCTTATGACCAACCTATCTGAGTTGTTGTATTTTCAATATTTCAAGCCCAGATGTGTTCAACTAGAAATGTGAGGTTTTGTGTTAATCAAGGAACATGAGATTCCACAAAAATTTGTGATTCCAAATTGTTCTCATTGTACCTCCTTGTCAACCTCGAACCTTTTGAGTTCTGCTTTTACTCCCACTAATGCTTTTGGAACTGAGATATCCTAGTAAAAAAACATTTTGTTGTTGGATTAGGATTGAAGGTAGTATTCAACATTTATGGTTTGTGGATAAACTTTTCAAAAAAATTACTTTCTTCATTTGAGTTTCAATCCTTAAGACATATTGGGACATTCCCATATCATATCTCATACAATGTCTTTTACACCATTTTATATGATACATTATTTTAGTGTAAATCATGTATCTATGAGGAGATTAGAACATTAGATTAAATGATAATCACATGATGATTCATTAGGATGTAATTTTTTCTTTCTGATACATCATTATTTTTTAGGCAGAGTTGACTTGTGATACACTATCACGGTCCTTCCAGAAGGTCCTCAAACTATTAATGTAAAGTATTTCAAAATTTGATCATATCAATGTTTCTTAATACTTTTATCAAAGTTATACTTCATTTATAATCTCCTTGAAAACTTCAAGATATTCATGTTTTTATTTCACCAAATACAAACCCTATATCAACTGAGATCATTAGTGAATATAATGAAGTACGAATAACTACCTCTAGCATTTATTCTATAAGATCTTCATACATCAACATGTACAAGCCCTAATAGAATGATTTCCCTCCCACTATACCTAGTGAGAGGTGGTTTGTCATGTTGATCATAAATAAGACTTGCATGTATCTTATTGGTTCAATAACCAAAAGAATCTAGGAAAACATCAAGATGATTCTAGATATGCATTTCTTATATATGTTCTCTAAATGATAATGATATAGATTTTTTGAGTTATCAACTGTAATCCTTTAGGTATTTATGTTATAAACACTCATCTTTTGATCATTTATATAAAGATCATAAGACATTTGGGACATTGACATACAAAATCATATCTTTGAAATAGAACCCATTAAAAACTTTGTATTCATTATCATCCTTGTCCATACAAAATGCATAAGTAAAACATTTCTATTATTGGCATAATGAAATAGCAGTTCAACTAAATCTATTACGTGTCCAATGGGCTAAGATAAATTCTAAATGTAGACTAAAGTTGCAGCAACTCTTTCTTCATCACAGTCCATCCTTTCTCTTTCATAAAGTCTTTACTTCTTATCAGATCATGCACATCAACGTATGTTAGTACTACATCCGGTATCACATACCAAGATGAAGAAGTAATAAAATTTATCTTATAATATTTGTACCTAAAGTAGAGGTCTCTGTCCCTTCCTTCTTCTTTGATTCCTCCAGTAAGAGAGGGAAATTCCTTTTCCAATGTCCCAGCTAGTGATAGTGGTGACGATTGCCTCCCTTCTTTACTCCTCCCTTTGCCTTGAGTGTTGAAGAATTGGGCTTCTGGCCAGCTTTAGAACTCTTCTTAGCTTTAACTTTGCCTTTGGACTTCCCCTTTGTCTTGTTGATCATCATCAAAGACTTGGTCTTATCTTTCTTCATTTGTGCCTCAGTTGTTCTCAACATGCCAAGTAACTTTGTCAATGGCTTGTCAAAGTAATTCATGTTGTAATTCATGACAAACTGATTGTATGACTCTAGCAAGGACAGACTGGACATCTCTCCCTCACGAACCGATCAACTCACAACCTCCAACTGACCAATTCACTATGTGAACCGGTCGGTTCATGCCCCAGTTCATGCAGAACTCAGTCAATGCAATTTCCAATCAACTTGACACTCCAATCGGTCATTTCAACACTTAAACCAGCCGGTTGGGAGTCTAGTCACCTGATTTGTTTCTTAAATTGAATACCTAAACACTTTATTAATAAATCAATTATCATTCATGATTAAACTCCTGTTCTAGGTGAATCCTATGTGTGTGACCCTATAGGTTCCATGTTACGTTGGAAGTGAATGCCCATAACTAGTTTATGACATCAAAAGCAAAGAGCGATGCCTAGTCACACATCATTGCTACCCAAGTAAATGGAAAGTTGGAGAACAAATTCAAAAACAATTTGTGTCAGGTGTTACAATGATTGTCTAATTCCTTTGTCACTGATATTTGGAATAAACTTGAGGCATGGGATCATCATTCACTCAATGTTCAATCCATGTTCCTTGAACTGGATCAGACTGTCTGAGATATATGTGACCTCAATGTCATATATTTATTCACATGTACATGTGTATGCTTTTCTTAGTCTCGCTTATCAAGTGGCTAGGATATCAAACTCTAGTAGGAGGGACAAGTCCTATCTACATCACTCACATTCATCCCCATGAGTGTACCCAATCATCACCTTTATGGTAACCCTTATTCAGGATTACAGTGGATTATGTCAAAGCACATTGAACGACATGTGATGAGTGTGGTGATTTCAGGTCTAAGAATCATAATCACCTCCTTCATTATGTGAGATAACTGTTACAACCAATTATGGTTTCCATGTGTCACTCTCAAGGCGGGTTTGTATGATGCACTGTTCTCTAACAAGTATCTATGTTCTTGGTTTGATATCACATATCATGACTGATGAGATTTTGTCAACCAACACACACTCTAGTCTTATGTGTTACTTATGTTTATCAACCTTCCATAGTAACATATGACTAGGGACATAATAAGAATGTACATACTCTTAAGATACATATGATCTCATTATCCAAGTCGCATACTTGAAGATATACGTCATTGATTAATGTCATTCTTTAGATATTTATTTTGTTTCCTCATTATCTCATAACTGAGTGAAACAAAATAAATTTGAAGCTTCCTTTATTGTTAATCAATTAATATACATAATATGTCATCACAATCATCATGATTTGATCTCTAGGCATACATACTAACCAGTTTAATTCTATTTGAATATATATCAATGAGACCATTGCTTGTATTTTTATGCAGTCTAGTAATCAATTGGGAATATTTTTGGAGAATTGAATGATACTGATTTCGATTCACCCTTATTGACTTGTATTTGTTTTGTTCATGATTAATAAGTATATTATACTGAAGATGATTGTAATGGAAGTAGATATTTTGTCAAAATTTGTTTAGTTATTACACTCACGAGCTTCAATCATATAAATGATCTTTTACTCAACTAGCCAATTCTCATAAGTATACGGGAGTAGTTGTAGTCAAGATCAAACACAAGGAGCTTTAGCAATCAATTAAATGTAAGATTGCTAAGTTTCAACAATCTAGACCTTTTTCAAAGAAAGATATGGTTAATAAAACTAAAACTTTAGAATTAGACTAAACAGTAAAAAGATTACTTAAAGGGTTTAATTTCAGATTTAAGACAGACTTGGACTTAGAATTTCACTAGCACATCATAACATGAAGTAGAAACACGAAATTTAAACATACTAAGCACTAGTAAAGGAGAGTTGTATGTTTTACTTCACCTCTCTTTCAAATACAATGATCCTAATTTAATACAACACTCTCATGTATATATTTCATTTTAGATCACAAACCTACTCCTCAACTCCATAATTTCCACTGTCGTGGTAAGGAAGGAGTTGCCAAGAGAGTACCTCCTTACTCTCCTACCTATCTTCTCAATTCAAGCAAGAAAGCATAAAACATGCATACATAGTGGCCAACCATACATGCAAGAAGTAAGAAATCGATACTCAAAAGGTAGAAAAGCAAGCATTTAGCATTAAGTACGAAATTATCATGTTCCATACATGTTATGACATGGGAGTTACTCTCCCATGTCCAAGAAAAATAGCCTACTCGTCCATGATGATGTACAAAAGAAATGATACAGAATTTTCAGTGTTTAACATGGTCTAGAGAAGGAAAAACTAAGAGAACTAAAGGTGTAACCCAAGAATAGTAGAATTCCGGCTTGGGGATGAAATTCCACTCCTAAAGCTACTCCAAACCAGACAAACTTCCCTCTCGAGAAGGTTGGTGCAGAGAAAAAGTTTTGTTGCACCTTCAAAAAGAAATGGAGAAGAAGAGAAGAAGAATGGAGGTTCTTTGGAAAGAAGACACCTTCTTCCACCCAAAACCACCGTCCTTTGCTCTAGACCTCCTCTTGGATGAAAAGCATTCAAAAAATATGACCAGTGATAATTTCTCCCTTAGTTGATTTTCTCTTTAAAAATGAGAGGCGTCATTTTTCAATTCTGCTGAAACTAACAGCGACATGGCATGTCTTCCTTCAGACACATCGTGTTTTGGTCTCTGACAGTTGATCCAGTTGACTTTGACATCCCATGTACACAGTGTGTCTTTGGTGAACACATCATGTTTTGCTCTTCTGGGTACTTTCTGGGATCGCTCACGTCGTGTTCCAAAAGGAGACACGACATATCTTTTCCCTTTTGGCTGGATGCATGGCTAGCTAGAATTTTGCATGCCGTGTCTTAATTCAGACACGCTGTGTGAAATGTTGTTTAAGAAAAAATAAGATTCTGAGTTGTCTGCAAAGCATGGAGAAATCCCAATGATGTCAGCATTGAGTTGGGCTATCTCTAATTGACCCTTTTTAAGCATATCTACAATACACATCATGAGATAAGCAAAATAACAAAAAGGTGGCAAGAGGAATATGAATAGAGGCTAAATGGAAACAAAATGAACTGAAATTGTGTGTGAAAACATGTAAGAAATTGATGTGAAATGCACACAACAAATCCCCCTAAGCATAAATCTTTGCTTGTCCTTAAGCAAAAAGAACATAGAAACACACATGAAAGAATTTTTCAAGATCATGTATAGATTAGTTGAAAGAAAGGTATGCAAAGTTCAGCCAACAATGATCAACAATTTATACTCATGGCCATCAACTCAACTTAAACATCAATGAAAAATATTCTTAAGTTCATCAAGGGTGGTTTCAATTTAATGAATCAATCAACTCAACAACATTAAATAGAATTTGGATAACCAATCCAAACAATTAGTGGATGTACAACACTATTTCTTAGCTATGAAGAATACAAATGACGAGGTCTTAGCTAACATTAACATAATTAGTTGTACTCTCCTTTAGAAATGATATGGCAAATAGATTATGGGTTCCGACACTCGGCTGCTAATGTAGGCTTATGCTCATGTGGAGTGTCGGTTGGGGTATTTTACCCTCTTTTTAAGACATACCAGCTAACCATTGTGGCTAAATCAGACTTACACTAGGCTAGCATGATATGTGGGTAGTTTAGCCATCTTTTATGGGGTATGAGGGTGAAATGAGATGAAAGAGATTTTAACTTTTTTCCACAAAATGGGAGAGTCAACTAAATACAACATTAGCTAGATTTCATCCATTTGTTTTAAAAAAAATCACTGAAAGAAAGATTGAAAAATGCACTAAGAGTTTTGCAAGGGTGTCCCATATTCCAAATGATGTTGTGATGTTAATTGACTCACCAAAAAGAAACCATTACATGTTTTAGGCAATCAATAATGAAAAAGTTGAGTGTTCAAGCTACAAGTAAAAACCAGAAATAAACATGTGTCGGAGGCCAAAGAATTTCAACCAATCTATGCATGCTCTTTAGAATTCTTTCAATGACAGAATAAGGTGCAAAAGGGCAAGATGGTTCAAACTTGGCAGAAAAATCAATTCATTACATCAAGATAGCCTCACATCATACATGATTTTTCCACAAAATTAAAGAAAAACAAAGAACAACATGAAAGTAGAAAATACATGACAACATGAAAAACAATAAAAGTAAACTACATTACTAGCTGTTGCATCCCTCTAAGCTTGAAATTTGTAGTGTCTGCACTGCATCAATCAAACTTATGAAGAAAATAGTCGGGTACCTGTCATGGGGTGGGGCATCAGTGGGATGGCTCAGGCCCTATGTGATCAGAGGGGAAGAACTGGCTGACGAGATCATCGTCATCTGGAATATCAACTTGCATGGGGTGTGGAGCAAACTCTGGCTGCAGCGACGAAGTAGGTCAGTGTTGTTGTGGCATGGAGTAGTGGCCTTGAGAAAGGTGCCAACTATCCATGTGATGAACCATATCATTCATAGGAGAAAATTGTTGACCCATCAGGTCCATGCAGTTGTCTATGTGGTCAAGTCATTATTGCACATAGCCATATAGATGTCTGACATCAAGCATATGGCCCAGGAGTACTCCGTCTGTGTGCTGGTAGAGGAAGGTGGTGGAGCAATAGGGGGTGCCTCAGTATCATCAGTAGCTCTAGCTGCATCAACTTCTTCTTTACTGTTCATGATGACTTTCCAGTTATCTTTGTTCTCCAATGTGATACGCTCCGGATCTGTAATGTCAATGTATTGATCATCATCAAAGAATTTTCAAATTTTGGTATCACTTTTGGCAACCCTTGAGATCAATCATGTAATAAGAAGATATTGAATGTCTACCAGGTTTCTACCTGGTGCAGCCTCGAGCCCTGTCGGATCAACATCTAACTTATGTGCTATCAAAGTGATCAAACCACCACACATTATGTCACCAACGTCCCTCTTCTTCACTTTCTTAATGTCTAGGAAACGTATAAGGATATAATAAGTAGCATTGATCTGATATTCATACATCATTCCCTACAAGAAGAAAAGATCTTGTTTTCCAACAACCCCTTGAGTTTCTTTCTTAGCAAACACTCTGGTACTAAGAAGGTGGTGCATGTATCGAAAAATAGGGTTGTGAATAGCGGACTCCCTAGCTTACTTAGCTTCATGGTGTTCCTCATCTAATATCTCAAAATAGAATTTGTCACTGTGAAAAGCTGGCAGATAACTAATTGCCCTGTCGTAGTGGAAATCCAAAATCTCACAGACGCGCCTAAAGGTAAGCTTAAAACTATGACCCAAAAGCCAGAACTAGATAATACCATAAGGTTCCATCTTCTTTTGTGGGTCTTACTCTGTAGTGAGCGTTGTTAAAAACTCATAAACTAAATGGGGGTAAGTGTTTGATACCATGGAACATATGTATCTTAGCCCCAAATCTTGCAGGCGCATGAAGACCTCATCCTTGAAGTTGAGGGTGATGAGAGTCTGCTCACAAGAAAATCACATAGGAAGCACCCTCCATGCTATGAGAAATTGGTACGTCGGGTCTTCCTCAGGAGTGACCTAGAATTGGATTGTGGAGATGTAAGCTGGTGTGGAGGAGGATCTAGCACCATGCTTACGATCAGAGGTTTTCTTAATAGGTGTCATTGTTGCTAACGACTAAGACATGACGTGTTCAGAAAGGGACATGATGTGTGCAGATGTAGTAACTCTGACTGAATCAGTGAAGCACAGGGTGTGCCACTTGCTAGACATAGTGTGTACCTGGAGAAGTTTTACAGACTAAATATGGAGACGGTGGTGCTTGGAGAAGGTGGAGATGGCGGTTGGCAAAATGGTAGCAACGTGGCTTGGTGTAGACGATGAAGATGCAGTTGCAGCTTGAAGAAGATGACTTGGTGGCATCTTGAATGGTGGAGAACGGTGGCGCAGCTAGAGTAGGGCATCTTCTATGCTTGAGCTTGGAGAAGAACACGGCGTGAGCAAGGAGGATAGTGGCTAGGTTGCTTCTTGAAGAAGACACGTCCGATGACACGGCGGCGGTGCTGCAAGCTGTGCTAAGGCACATGGCGGCTAGGGAGAAAGGGGGAAAGGGCACTAGGGCACACGGAGGCTAGGGAGAGATCACACGACTCGAAATAGAGACGTGAGTGAGAGAGGCGGCTCGTGTGCTAGGTTAAAAACCTGTATTCTTGACAAAAGACACGGCATGTTTCTTGACATAACTTCCTTTGTATGTTACAAGACACGTCGTGTTCCACTAAGCACACGACGTGTCCAAATACAAAAATTCAAATTGTCACCCTTTCACTGATAACTACACTACATGTTCAAATAAAGACACGTCATGTTATTTTCCAGATAACTTATGCTTCCCGTTGCTGTTGAAGTACACGGCGTGTTCTTTTCCAAATCGAGTAATACCTTGAATCTGTTGGAAAGTGACACGGCGTGTCTTTTTATGACACATCGTGTACCTAGAGATATGGATCGTCTGTTGTGTTTCTAGGAGCTGTGACACACCGTGTCAAATAAAGACGCATCGTGTCTTGTGTAGTTTTTATAGAAAACAACTTCTCATCAGCACGGTAACAGTGATAGATATTATCTAAGTAATTACATTCATCAATGACAAGCTTATTTACAAAACTAAAAAGTGTTCTTTACTCAAATAATAGAAAGGAAATCTATCCTAATGTTGGTTCGACTCCCACGAGGTCCTCCATTTAGAGTCTGGAGTGAGACTCTTCAATCTTTTCACCAAGCATCATGGAGGGAGCAAGAGCCCCCCTTTCCAACTTTGTCTCTAGATGTATATAGTGTGCAATGTTGTCCATTGACTTTAAAAATGCCATCTTCACCTTGTGGTTCAACAGCTCCATATGGAAATATCTTCATTATAAGAAAGGGACCGGACCACTTGGATCTCAATTTTATAGGGAATAACTTGAGCTTTGAGTTGAATAGCATCACTTTGTCTCCTTCCTTGAAATCTTTCATGTGGATTCTCTTGTCATGCCAAGCCTTTATTCTTTTATTTTAGAGCTTTGCATTTTCATATGCATGTAGTCGGAGTTCCTCTAGCTCTTGCAGCTGCAATAGATGTTTCTCACCAGCCTTCTTCATGTCAAAGTTTAAAATTTTGATAGCCCATAAAGCACGGTGTTCTAGCTCTAGTGGAAGGTGATAAGATTTTCCATATACCAGCTTGAATGGTGTTGTTCCTATGATTGTTTTGTAAGTTGTCCGATACGCCCAAAATGCATCATCTATCTTCAAGGCCCAATCCTTCCTTGAGCTAGACACAATCTTTTCTAGAATGTTCTTCGGTTATCGGTTGGAGACTTCTACTTGCCCAGAAGTTTGAGGATGGTAGGGCATAGAGACTTTATGAGTGACTCCATACTTGGATAGAAGATTGTTGAACTTCTTCTTAGCAAAATGTGTGCCTCCATTAGAAATCACAGCTCTAGGAACTCCAAACCGGGGGGAAATGACTTTCTGGAATAGTTTTATTACATATTTTGCATCCGGTTCTTGGGTTGGGATGGCTTCAACCCATTTAGAAACATAATCGCAAGCAACTAATATATATTGATAACCACAAGAAGGTAGGAAAGGTCCCATGTAATCAACTCCCCACATATCAAATACCTCAATCTCCAAAATGGAGTTAAGAGGCATATCATTGTGCATTGATATTCCTCCATCCCTTTGGCATTTATTACATGCTTTGACGAAATGGTTGACATCTTTAGATAGCAGTCGAAATCGGCTTGGAGAATCATTGTTGCAGTCTTCTCTCCTCCAAAGTGACCTCCATAAAGAGAAGCATGACATTCAGAAATGATTGTGGCAATTTCCTCTTCAGCAACACACCTCCGGATGAGTCCATCACTCCCATGTTTAAACAACAAGGGATCATCCCTATAGTAGAACTTTACATCATGGAAAAAAAATTTCACACTCGGGCCCATTGCCCAAGGCTCTAGTAGAGTTTCAGGAATGACGACTGTCCCCACAGACCACCACTAGCCTGAACTGCGCACTTTGTCCTCACTCACGTGCATGCCAATATCAACTTCCCGACAGGTCACCCATCCCAGTACTACTCCAAGCTGAGCACACTTAAGTATGGAGTTCTTAGAGATGGGCTCCCAGAAAAGGAGGTGCACCTTGGTGATATAGGTAGTCCAATCGTTCCTTTTAAGAGCAACTTATTTGAGGCCTCAAATCCTGGGATGTTACAATCTCCCCCACTTAGACTCTTGGCGTCCTCGTCAAGTTTCAACTATATGGCCTCATAATCTGACCTCATTTCAGTACAGACCCACAATGGCCCATGGACACCCAGCTCTCGATCACAGAATACCAGCGCAAGGGTGGCTACATCAACCATGGACAACCCTTTCCTACATGCCTGGATCGCACGGCTCAAGACTGGCATGCCATGTCCATGTGGGCCCCACCTACTAGAGGGGAATTGGCTCTGATACCATTTTTCACACATGGGCCCACTGCCCAAGGCTCTAGTAGAGTTTTAGGAATGACGACTGTCCCCACAGACCACCACTAGCCTTAACTGCGCGCTTTGTCCTCACTCACACACATGCCAAGATCAACTTCCCGACAGGTCACCCATCCCCGTACTAATCCAAGCTGAGCACGCTTAACTATGGAGTTCTTAGAGATGGGCTCCCAGAAAAGGAGGTACACCTTGGTGATATGGGTAGTCCAATCATTCCTTTTAAGATCAAATTATCTGAGGCCTTAAATCCTGGGATGATACAAAATTCTTCTTTTGTTGATATGTCAAGTTTGGGGGCAGCTGTCCGGTAGCAAGGAAATTTGTAATGTATGCAAACCATGGTGCTTGTGTGAACGATAAAGCATAGAGTTTCTCAATCCAAAATTGGTTCTCAATAGGCAATAAATCTTCAACATCTATAGTCAACCTAGATAGTTGATCAATAATGTTGTTCTATGTCCCCTTCTTATCTCGGATCTTAAGATCAAACTCTTGAAGAAGCAATATCTAGGGGATGAGACAAGGTTTGTCATCTTTATTGTTAAGAAAATACTTAATGGCAGCATGATCTGTATACACAATTACCTTGGATCCTACCGAATCCTATCTGAATTTATCAAAGGCGTACACTATAGGAAGCATCTCCTTCTCGGTGGTTGTATAATTGATTTGTGCCTCATCTAAAGTCTTACTTGCATAGTATATGGCATAAAACTTCTTATCTTTCTGCTATCCAAGAACTGCCCCTACTGCATAGTCACTTGCATCAAACATTAATTTGAAAGGAGCACTCCAGCCTTGTGGTTTGATGATTGGGGCTGAAACAAGAGCTTCTTTGAGCTTGTCGAAAGATGTATGGTAGTCATCATTGAATATAAATTCAGCATCTTTTGCAAGCAAGGAACATAATGGTTTTGCAATCTTGGAGGAGTCTTTAATGAATCTCCTATAGAACCCTGCATGTACAAGGAAACTACATATGTCCTTGACTGAAGAAGGAGTAGACATCTTCTCAATAGCTTCCACCTTAGCCCTGTCAACTTCAATACCCTTATTAGATACAATATGGCCTAGTACTACACCAGATTGTACCATGAAATGGTATTTCTCCCAATTTAGTACTAGGTTAACCTTTTTGCAACAGGCTAAGACTAGTGACAAATTGCATAAACATTGATCAAATGAATCTCTGTAAATGCTAAAATTATCCATGAATATTTCCATTATGTTTTCAATAAAATCAGAGAAAATATCCATCAAGCAGTGTTGAAACATTGTTGGGGCATTACAAAGACCGAAAGGCATGAGACGGTAAGCATAGGTTTCCATAGGTGCATATAAAAGTGGTTTTCTCTTGGTCGGGAGGGTAGATAGGAATCTAGAAAAACCCAAAATACCCGTCCAAGTAGCAAAAGTAAGAATTTTTTGCAAGTCGTTCAAGCATCAAATCAATAAATGAAAAAGGAAAATGATCTTTGCGAGTTGCTTTAATCAAGCATCGGTAGTCAATGCACATGTGCCAACCTGTGACTACACATGTTTGTATTAACTTGTCATTATCTCCCTTAATGAAAGTTGCACCCCCTTCTTAGGTACCACATGAATGGCACTAACCCAGGGGCTGTCACTTCTAGGGTAAATGATATCGGCATCTACCAACTTAAAATTTTCCTTTTCAACCACTTCAAGCATGTTTTGATTTAAACGTCTAGGTGGTTCAACAATAGGTTTAGCATCATCCTCCATATTTATTCTATGCATGCAAATGGAAGGATGGATTCCCTTTAAATCATTAATAGAGTAACCAATGACATCTTTATACAAACGCAATTCAACAAGAAATTTATTTTCTTGCTCATTAGTTAACTCATCCTTGATTATGACAGGAGAAGTAGAATCGGAGTCAAGAAATGCATACCTCAACCTTGGTGGAAGTGCTTTGAGCTCTACCTTTCTATCAGTTGTATTCTCTTTGGCTTTATCATCAACAAGTGAAGTGTCTTCATTAATAGCATTTGATTGAGCGATAGAAAGTACTCCAAAATTTTCAGATTCATTGTTTGTAACTTCATCGTCATCACAGTAATTTAATATAAAATTAGCAACATCATGATTTTCCTCCACAATAGAATCAATAGAGTCTATTAAAATAGAGATCATCTACCTGTGATGGTGCCTTCATGGCATCATACACAGAAAACTCCATGTCTTCTTCACCAACTCAGAGTGTAAGTTTGCCTTCTCAGACATCAACAAGGCATCCGGTAGTTCTCAAAAAGGGTCTCCCAAAGAGAATGGAATTGGAAGGAGCTTCTACCATGTCTACCACAACAAAATAAAAAAGAATGTAGAATTTATCAATTTTCACTAATACATCCTCAACAATACCTTTGGTATATTTGATGGAATGATCAACTAGTTCAATGGTCATCTTTGTAGGTTTCATATCTCAAAGATCTAGCTTCTGCCACAAGGTAGATAGAATGAGACTAATGCTAGATCCAAGGCCTACAAGACCTTTATCAAACGTGGTGTTTCTAATATTGCAAGGTAGAGTGAAAGCTACCAAGTCATCTACCTTTTCAGGAAGTCTATTTTGAATAATTGAACTTCTTCTTTCAAAAAGCATGATAGTTTCAACTTGGTCCACCTTCCTCCTCTTGGTGAGGATGTCTTTTAAAACTTGGCATACGACGACATCTCAGCTATAACTTCAACCAATGGAAGGTTGACATGGAGTTTGTTTAGGATATCCATGAATTTCCTGAACTTTGAATCCTCCTTCTTGTTTGCAAGTCTTTGTAGGAATGGTGCATTTGCTTTGTAAGAAGGTGATATCTCACTTGTACCTTTTTCTTTGTCACCAATAGGGGTGTCAAACTTATCTTCATCAACGACCTCAACACTCTTCTTCTTGGGTGGAGAAGGTCTTTGGATTTCAACTCCACTCCTCAAGGTGATAGCATTCACCTACTGTCTTGGATTCACCTCTGGTTGGCTTGGAAGATAACCGAATTGAGTGTTCTTTTGTTGCGCCAAGGCCTGATGGGCAATTTGGTTCTCCAACATCCTTGTATGAGTGGAAATGCCATTCACTTTTGCGGCGAGTTAGGAAATTGCGTCCTTGAACAATTTGTCATTGCCCCTGAAATCTTCATTTTGCTGCGCTTGAGTAGAAATAAATAACTCCATCATAGTCTCTAAAGAAGAACTTTGAGGCTGTTGTTGTCGTTGGTAACCCCTATTGTCGTTGAAGCCTGGCGGATTCCCATTTGTTTTATGGTTGAAATGTTATTGTTTCCATGGTTTCTACTGTCCTTGCTAAAAGTTTTGGGCATTGCTTGTTTTTCGGTAAGAGAAACTAGGATGATCTCTCCATCCCAGATTATAAGTGTTGGAATAGTGATTATATTACTTGTTCCCATGTATCCCAACGGCATTCACTTGCTCTTGGTTGTCTTGATTAATAATAGGACCAAAATAAGTAGAAGAAGTATGTTTGAAAAATCTGCAAGCTTCACAAATTACCTCAGTTGCTTGGATCTGCATGGTACTCATCTTCTCAAACTTTTGTGTAAGGACATCAAGCTTGGCTGGAATCAAATCAACTGCATCAACACTATGCTTTCCTCCTTGCTTTTCAATTGAAGAACCCTGTGTAGACGATGATTGTCCTTTTCTATCTGACCCCCACTAGCATTGGTTGAGTGTTATATCTTCAATGATATCATAAGTCTCCCTGTAAGAGTTATTCAATAAAGCTCCATTAGCTGCGGCATCTAATGTCATACGGCTATTGTAGAAAAGTCCATTGTAAAATGTTTGAAGTAGCAACCAATTTGTCAATCTATGGTGAGGACAAAGGTGTTGCAGGTCCTTGAACTGCTCCCATGTGTCATACAAAGTTTCTCCATCTGATTGAGAAAAGTTTGTGAGTTGGTTCCATAGTTGGGCTATTTTTCTTGGTGGAAAATACTTTACAAGGAAAGCATTTATAAGTTGAATCCAACTTTTAATGGACTTCTTAGGAAGAGATAAAAGTCACACCTTGTCTCTATCTCTCAAGGTGAAAGGGAACAGCAGTAGCCTTATTCCATCAGCAGATACACCATTGATTTTGAAAGTGTTCATGTACTCCAAGAATTCAACTACATGAAGATTTGGATCTTCATTAACGGTACCCCCAAAATGGTTTTGTTGTATCATCTACATCATTGAAGGAGCAATAGAGAAGTTGTTTGCTTCCATTGCAGGTAGATCAATGGCTCCACAAATGTTTTTGGCAACTGGCATGGCAAAGTCTTTCAAAGGATGGTCGTCCTCCATGGTTGGATTTTCTCATGTGGCTTCTTCAAAGGATGAAGAAGATGGTGATGATGATATGGAATACCCTCTAGCAGTGGTTTCTCTCCTCTTCTTGATCTTCTTAAACTTGAAAGAGTGCGTACCATTTTAGGATCTGGAAACACAGATGGTTGAAGACCCCTCTACGAGTGACGCATACAACCTAAAAAGAAGCAAGAGATATTGAGAACACAACTAAAAGGTATATGAACAGTCAAAAATGTAAGTGGAGATCTAGTCTCGAATACTAATTAGCACTTTTTCTCTAATTAGATTAATCGTAGCTCCCCGGCAACGACGCCAAAAACTTATTTACTTATTACAGTAACAAGCTTCAATCATATAAATGAATTTTTACTCAACTAGCCAATTCCCACAAGTATACGGGAGTAGATGTAGTCGAGATCAAACACAAGGAGCTTTAGCAATCAATTAAATGTAAGAGTGCTAAGTTTCAACAATCTAGACCTTTTTCAAAGAAAGATTTGGTTAAGTTAGAGTGCTAAGTTTCAGCAATCTAGACCTTTTTCAAAGAAAGATTTGATTAAGTATAGTAAAATTTCAGAATGACTTAACAGTAAAAAGATTACTTAAAAGGTTTGATTTTAGATTTAAAACAGTCTTGGACTTAGGATTTCACAATCACATCATAACATGAAGTAGAAACATGAAATTTAGCATACTAAGAACTTGTTAAAGGAGAGTTGTATGTTAAACTTCACCTCTCAGTGCAAATACAACGATCCTAATTCAATACAACACTCTTGTGTATATATTTTGTTTTAGATCACAAACCTACTCCTCAACTCCATAATTTCCACTCTCGTGGTAAGGGAGGAGTTGCCAAGAGAGTACCTCCTTACTCTCCTACCTATCTTCTCAGATCAAGCAAGAAAGCATAAAACATGCATACATAGTGGCCAACCATACATGCAAGAAGTAAGAACCCGATACTCAAAAGGTATACAAGAAAGCATTTAGCTTTTAGTACGAAATTATCATGTTCCATACATGTTATGACATGGGAGTTACTCTTCCATGTCCAAGAAAAAGAGCCTACTCGTCCATTACGATGTACAATAGAAATGATACATAATTTTTAGAGTTTAACATGGTTTAGAGAAGGAAAAGCTAAGAGAACTAAAGGTTTAACCCAAGAAGAGTAGAATTCCATCTTGGGGACGAAATTCCACTCGTAAAGATGCTCCAAACCAGACAAACTTCCCTCTTGAGAAGCTTGTTGGAGAGAATAAGTTCTGTTGCACCTTCAGAGAAGAAAATGAAGAAGAAGATAAGAAGAATGGATGTTCTTTGGCAAGAAACCACCTTCTTTCACCCAAAACTGCCCTCGTTTGCTCTAAACCTCCCCTGGGACGAAATGCATTCGAAAAATATGACCAGTGACAACTGATCCCTTAGTTGATTTTCTCTTTAAAAATGAGAGGCGTCGTTTTTCAACTCTTCTAAAACTGACAGCGACACGGCATGTCTTCCTCTGGACATGTCGTGTTCCAGTCTCTTACAGTTGATCCAGTCAACTTTGACATCCCAGATACACGTCGTGTCTGTGGTGAACACGTAATGTTTTGCTCTTCTGGGTACTTTCTAGGATCGCACACGTCGTGTTCCAAAAGGAGACACGACATGTCTTTTTCCCTTTCGGCTGGATGCATGGCTAGCTGGATTCGTGCACACCGTGTCTTAATTCAGACTCACCATGTGTGATGTTGTTTGAGCAGAAATAAGATTCTGAGTTGTCTGCAAAGCAATGAGAAATCCCAATGATGTCGGTGTTGAGTTGGGCTATCTCTAATTTGACCCTTTTTAAGCATATCTGCAATACACATCACGTGATAAGCAAAATAACAAAAAGGTGGCAAGAAGAATATGAATAGAGGCTAAATAGAAACAAAATGAATTGAATTTGTGTGTGAAAACGTGTAAGAAATTGATGTGAGATACACACAACACAATTATTAAGCAAACCTATATTAAATGCTTGGAAATTGGCTTGATACATATAAAATGTAGTTTGAATTGAATAAGCATAGATCAAATGTGATTTTTAAATTTTTATTACAAAATCTCTAGTGAATTATAGCATGGATTATGTATGAGAGTCATGGTACATGTTTTAACTGGATATATTCACATTTAGGATTAATGTTAAGAGATAGACTCAAGTAAGTCAAGGGCATGATGTATGTTTGTAATTATTGGATGTAGTGCTTTGACATGGAAATTAGGGTATCTGTAATGAATAACTTGATGTATATTAGTATACACTATTGATGTTAGTGGGCAATGTGGTGTTTGTGACAATGTATAAAGATATAGTGAACCAATTCAACTTCTTGAAAATCCTAAAATTTCAAGATTGGAATAAGAATGAGAAAAAAAGCCTTGACTTGTATATAATCTTGTAAATGAAAAGGAATTAGTCTTGATTAGGTAATCCTAACTTGTATATGATCTTGTAAATGAAAATGAAGTGCTCTACATAAGGTAATTAGTAATTTAGTTGAGGTAAGTAATTGTATTAAGATACTACAACCCTAAAATATGTACTAGAGCAAGTATTAAGGAGTGAGTAAGAGAAATTTGAATATGTTTTACTTCCTAATTGAGTTGTTTTATATGGAATGCAATGATATTTTTATTTACTAAAACATCACTGTAAGAAAGAAAGTATAATGGAAAGAATAATGTAATATATATATATATATAGTGGTAAAAAAGAAAGTAGATTTAGTTTTTGATCTGAATTAAATATTTAATGGTGTAAATATGATGAGTCATGTAATAAAATAATGGAATGGAAGTAAGAACCTAATTGTAACTCCAACCCTAATAAGATGACTTAAGTGTTAATAATGAAAAGTGTTCTCAAATGAGGGATTGAATGATCTAGATAATTAAGTATAGCTTACTATAATGAGAAGATGAAGTTAAACATAAGAAATGATTCACAAGAATGTGTTCTTGGGTTGTAATTTTGTGTTAGAATACTTATTTTTTTGGAGTAGTCTATTCTAACAGATTTCAAATGAGATGATGTGTTCAATAATAGACTCTATATGAAGCATGTAAATAGTAAAAGATGAGAAATAAGTGCTCTACAAATGTTATGCATTGATATTTATTGATCTTGTGGAATTTTAGATAGAATAAGTGTATGTTGCATAAACCAGATATGACCATAATGAGTTATAGATGATCTCTACATACCTACACTCTCATGGGTATGAATGTCTCTTTGAATATTTTCTAAAATGTGTTATATGGAATGGATATGACGTGGTTCTTATTGCACTAACAAATTCACCCAGGGCTGAAATCCCAAAGTTTTTACCAAAACCTTATGCAATAATACCACCCACAAGCGGTCGGGTCTTATCGCGATATAGTTAAGGATCGAATCCCAAGGGACAACATCTTTAAGAATCTTTGCAAGTCAAATATAGCTCAACCAAGACTGATATTTAGAGCAAAGAGTTGATTGGTTTTAGTTAAACTAATTGTAAGGAAAGTAAAATAGAGGTATTAAAGTTGGATCTAGTTTAATGATGGAAATCACTGGGGTGGTATTGGGTTTCACCACCAATACACATGCTAACACCTCCAAAACACATCTAGGCCAGAAACAACTATCCAAATGGAGTATTAAACCCCATGTTAGGGCGTCAGGTTCGTGTAAGCATCACTTATAGGCATCAGATGTCTCGTCACCTACCAGATCACACACTTACTACTCTGAAGATATCTTTCAGAAGTTCTCGTCAAGGCATCAACCATGTTAAATGATATTAATAAACCTAAGTATTGAAGTTCTCACAACAAAGGGTTATAATACATCATGCAAGGTAGGTTGTCAATCCACAAGCATGCATCAAACGATTAACACGAGATGAAAAGTTATATACAAGTTATGGAATGTTTTAAGATGAACATGTAAGCATGGGCAGCGGGGCTAGTCCCCGCACCCCAACAAAAAGGACTACTTGCTCTTCATGATAGAAATAAGAAAAATAAGAGAGAGGGAAGATTTTTCCATGGTCATGGTGAAGAAGGTGGACGGAGCTCGATGGAGAAACGGTCTTCTACACGATGTCGGGGCAGATCTGGAATGAGGAGGGGAAGAACACCAAGGCGGGCAAGGCAGATCTTCTCTCTCCTTCTTCCTTCTCTTCTCGTACTCTTGCTCGTAGGAGAAGGAGCGGTAGGTGGCTGATGGTGGAGTAGATCTGTAGATCTGGACTTTAGCCACTCTCATAGCTAGAAGATAGATCTAGATGGAGCGGAGATGGAGGAGAGGTAAGAACTCCACAGAGGTAGTCCTTGGTGGCGGAGATCATCTTCCTGAGGGTTGGGCACAGAGCGACATCCTCCCGGTGTCGTGAAAGATATGGATTGACAAGACGGGTGGGTGGCCTATTTATAGGCACACTCCACCGACTTACCTCTGCGGTCGAGGTACTGGTTGCAGTCGAGGTTGTATATCGTGGTAGCGGTCCTTCTTTGCTTGGATATGGTCACAGTGGTGTTCTGCAGTTCCATTGGTGTGTTGCAGTCATGGTGTGGTACTGACCACGGTCAAGCAGGTGCGGAGGGGCAAGATCGTGGTCGCGATCTAGCAATGATCGTGGTCGCGGTATGGAGGTCGAGGTGCAACCAGGTCGTGGTATGCTCAGGTCATGATCTCCATGCAGGTCAAGGTGTAGGCATCTTCTAGCACCACGGTCGCGGTCGAGACAATGCCTCCTCGGGATCGCGGTTGTGGTCCTTCTTTAAGATCATGATCACGGTCCTTATTTAGGATTGCGGTCGTAGTCCTCATGAATCAAACCCACCCCCGTAGGGGGGTGCTATTGCTGAGGGTCGAATGGCATGCGTTGATGAATCCTCTGACGGATGAGGATGCATTCTGATGAAGGATCTGGCCATCAAAAAAGGGTACAAATTATCAAAAGTTTCTTGGGCCCGCTAATTGGTTAGCGGGACCACCATCCCCTACACCTCCTACACTGGCACACATAGCGCAATGTTCAATCTTGCAATGGAGACGAATAGATTTGATCAAATCTCTAAATAATGATATGGAATTGAGGAAAATAATATATGAGCATATTCAAGGGGGGAATATTAGCATTCAGTGCAAAATTGGGCCAAAAGTGGCGACTAAAAGTAAGATGAATATGCATTCATCAAAACACCACGAACTTAAATGTTTCTCATCCTCGAGTAACACAAAATCTGAAACATACGCCAAACAAAAACCTTCTCTTGTGATTGCCTCATCTTCACATCACGATTGTTTCTTTTCTGCTTTGTATGGCTTAGTATCTTAACCTCTGAGATCACATAACACATCTTACAATATCTTTGTTCCTAAGTTCATTTCTCAAACACACTTACTCCCCACTTTCTCCAACATCAAGCATGTCTAAGAGCTTCGTAAGAGTCCAGAGATACTCATAGAATAACAAGTATGCATCTGATCTGACACTGGTGTTTTTAAAAAGAGTGGCCAAAATGATGCATTCATTGTGCATGTAGGTGGAAAAGGGAGTGAAGGGGGTATGGAAGGAAGTAGTGAATCTCTCCTTTATTCGACTTGAGATTTTATTATATGGTTGCAATTACATTGATTGCATTTTTTGTTGTGAATCTCTCCTCTATTCAACTCGAGATGGCATTTTTTGTGCACATTGGCATCTTTTCTTTTTCATTTTGGTGATTCGCCCCTTTTACATAGAGAGGGGTATGGAAGAAGCAAATAAAGAGAGGGATGGTGTGCCACCCCGAACATAGGGTTTAGCACTATTTTGTATGGATTTTTGTTTCTTTTTTATGGATGGAGGGGTAAGAAGATGGTATAAGAAATGTAGAAGAGAGTCCATATCATAATGCAACTTGATTTACGATTCAGTGCACCGAGTTGTTCTCTTATCATACTATGCTCAAATAATCACTTGATGGGGATCCAGTGGAGATTCCATGTTATTGTTCCACTAGTCAGTTAGGAAGCACAATGTGTTTGATCCCTCTCAGTTCGACAGATACTTGCCATTTTAACTAAAGGATCATGATGTTAGGATTCATAAGCTTCACATGGTGATTTCTAAAATTTGTCTAGTTTCAGAAATGGTCCCTCTTGAGGATTTTCCTTGAATAAGGAGGGTATACTGATTCAAAATTTCATAGACAAAGAAATTAGCTGGGTAGGTAAAGGCTTTGATGGAAAAAGAAGCATCAAAACTTCATCAAGTTTCTATATATAACTACTTTGAAAACTTGAAACTTGTTGAAAATTTTGACCAAAATTGCAAAGATGGAATCTTAAATCTGAAATAGATGGGTGTAGGTAGAAAGTAAAGTGTGTACCACCCACCTTCCACCCCGAAATTAGAAATTTGTTCATCCCGAGAAAACTCTAAATCTGAGATGGAGGGGAAAAATTGTGCCGGTTGGACCACCAGATGTGGTTGTGTTCCTCTCAGCAATGTGTCCTCCATCTGAAATCTCAAAAATAAAAACTATCAGAACTTAAGATTGCATCTTGTGATGCCATATCTACTGCATGAAAAAAATTCTAATTCAAAATTGAAATTAAAAAGTTATGGTAAGGATCGGGTTGCCTCCCGACAAGTGCCTTTATTTTATGTCGTTGGCTCGACTTGATTCCTTTAATTTTCTAGTAGATAGGTTGGTTTGGAAAAATTCAATGATTCTTCAATGCTAGTATCAGCTATGGTGAGATATCACTTCAAGCATTGGCTATTTGCCACAAAATCGCCCGAATTTTCACTCCATAAAATAAAAGCACCATGCGGGTAGATGCTCTTGACAATGTATGGTCTAGACCATCGAGAACATAGTTTTCTTGGAAACAATCTCAGTCTTGAGTTAAACAGTAGAACTTGGTCTCCCACTTGTATGTCCTTCCTTTTCAGATGACCATCATGCCATAACTTTGTGCATTCTTTGTAGATTTGAGCATTTTTGTAGGTTGTCGTTCGAAGTTCTTATAGCACCTGAAGTTGTAGAATCTTGGCTTGGCCCACTTTCTTCATGTCAAAATTCAGTTGTTTGATTTCCCACCAAGCTTTGTGTTCGAGTTCTACAGGTAGGTGACATGACTTTCCATAGATTAATCTAAATGGTGTTGTCCCAAGGGAAGTCTTGAAAGCAGTTCGGTAGGCCCACAAGGCGTCATTGATTTTTACAGACCAATCCTTTCGGTTGTAGCCTATTGTCTTTTCCAGGATAGCTTTGAGTTGACGGTTTGAAACCTCTACCTTCCCACTCATTTGTGGGTGGTAGGGGGAAGCTACCTTGTGCGTTACACCATATCTTCTTAATATCACTTCGAAGCTTCTTTCTAGAAAATGAGAACCTCTGTCAGATATCACAGTGTGTGGGACTCCAAAATGGGGAAATATAATATCCTTGAACATTTTGATGATAGGTTTTGAATCACTAGTAACAGTTGGTATGGCCTCCACCCATTTAGAGACATAATCCACCGCAACTAGAATGTAGCAAAATCCATGCGAGGATGGGAATGGGCCCATTTAGTCCACTCCCCAAATGTCAAAAATCTCAATTTCTTGCCAAAGCTTGAGGGGCATCTCATCTCTTTTTGTTATGTTACCATCCCTCTAGCATTTGTCACATGATAAGACAAAGTTATAGGCATCCTTGGATATGGTTGGCCAAAATAAGCCACACTATAAAACCTTCAAAGTAGTTTTCCTAGAACTCATATGGCCTCCAACAGGGCCTGAGTGGCATTGCTCTAGAACAAGTTGAGCTTCTTCCTCAGCTATACAACGTCTGTAGAGACCATCATCACAGATCTTGAAGAGGTATGGTTCATCCCAGTGATATTTCCTCACATCGTGCATGAATTTCTTCAGTGCATTATCGGTGCATTTAGGGTGGATGACACCGGATGCAAGGTAGTTCACATAGTCTGAGTACCAAGGAGTAGCTTCTGAGACTTTCATGAGCTAGTTGTCTGGAAGAGAGTCATTAATTGGGATCTTCTCAGTTTCCAGGGTGCGGATACGGCTCAAGTGGTCTGCCACAATATTTTTTGTGCCTTTCTTATCTCTTATCTCAAGATCAAACTCTTATAAGAGGAGAATCCATCTGATTAGCCTGGGTTTAGCATCTTTCTTTGCTAGGAGGTAACGAATTGCAGCATGGTCTGTGTAGACAATCACTTTGGAACCGATAAGGTAGGATCTGAACTTGTCGAAGACATACATGACTGCTAAAAGTTCCTTCTTGGTAGTTGCATAATTCCTCTGAGCTTCATCAAGGGTCTTAGATGCATAGTAGATGACATGATGTTTCTTTTCTATATATTGGCCCAGAACTGCGCCAACTATGCAATCACTAGCATCACACATTATTTCAAATGGGTGCTCCCAATCTAGAGCTCTGATGATGGGGGTTGATGTAAGGGAAAGCTTAAGATTCTTGAAACTCTTGATACATTCTTCATCAAAGTGGAAATCAGTGTCCTTTAGTAATAAGTTTGTCATCGGCTTGGTTATCTTGGAGAAGTCCTTTATAAACCTTCTATAAAAGCCTACATGACCAAGAAATGTGCAAACCTCTCTTACATTGGTTGGGACACTAAGTCTAGAAAGAACTTCGATCTTTGCTTTGTCTACTTCAATTCCTTGATTGTTGACCCTGTGGCCAAGGACAATGCCTTCTTTTACCATAAAATGACATTTCTCCCAATTTAACACTAGATGTGCTTCTTCGCATCATTTGAGGACAAGGGAGAGGTGCTTTAGGCATGATTCGTATGAATCCCCATATACAAAAAAAATCATCCATGCAAACTTCCATAATAGTTTCAGTTAGACCCACAAATATGGTTGCCATGCAATGCTGGAAGGTTGCAAGCGCATTGCAAAGCCCGAATGGCATCCTCGTAAAGGTGTATGTTCCAAAGGGGCAAGTGACAGTTGTCTTCTCTTGGTCTTTTAGATGTATAGGGATTTGATAAAATCCATAGTAACCATCGACATAGCAAAAATATTCCTAGTGAGCTAACCGCTCTAAAACTTGGTCTAGAAAAGGCATTGGGAAATGATCATTACGTGTTGCCTTGTTCAGTTTCCTATAATCGATACACATCCTCCAACCAGTGGTTATTCGAGTGGGAAGGAGTTTGTTATTTTCATTCGGTATCATGGTAGTTCCACCTTTCTTTAGGACAACATGTATAAGACTCACCCATGGCGAGTCAGATATAGGATAGATGATTCCAGTAGTCAGCAAATTGATGACTTCAAGGCAGACTACTTCTTTCATATTTGAATTTAGATTTCATTTATGTTCGACAGTTGGCGTGTGGTCTTTCACCATGGGGATTTTTTGCATACAAAGCGCTTGACTGACCCTAGTGAGATCACTCATCTTATAGACGATAGCTTTTATTCTTTCCCTTAATTCTGTCAGAAGTTTATCTTCTGGTTCGGATGTTAGATCAGAATTTATGATAACCAGGTAGACCTTGAGATCGTCTAGAAACATGTACTTCAGACCCTTAGGTAGGGGCTTCATTTCAGGGGCCTTTGGCTTCTCGCATGGCTCTTTAACATTCGCAACCTTGAGTTCCTCGAATTTAGCTTCAGGATCTTCTTCTGCGGCGTTGAGTTGGAGAACACAATTCTTTACTTGTTTTTCGATGGAGTCATTAGTAGATGAGTTTGTTAGAGCCACTTATAAAGGATCATCTTGTTTATAATCCTCGTGTGAGGAGTGACATTTTCTCTATGCAATCAATCAAATAGACCTCTTCTTGCATGCTTGGTCTTCACATACTTTCAAAAACTTTGAACTCGAGTATTTCTTTACCTAGTCTGAGGACCAAGGTTCCTACTTCAACATCAATCAGATCTCTCATAGTGGCAAGGAAAGGAAGGACAAAGATAAAGGGTATCTGGGGTCCTCTTTTAAGTCCATGATGACAAAGTCACATGGGATATAAGAGTCTTTGCCTACCTTGACTGGGACATCCTCGATGATTCCTAAGGGAAGGGTCATAGAATTGTTTGCAAGATGTATGGTCATGCCAGTTGGGAGAATTCCTGCAAACCCTAGCCTCTTGCAAAGGCTAAGTGGCATGATAGAGATGCTAGCACCCAGGTCGGCCAATCCCTTCTTACATGAGGAATCACCGATATAGCATGAAATCCCAAAGGATCCTGGATCTTTCTACTTTTTTGGCATCTTGCTCTGAATAATATCGAAAGTAGTTTTCACTAACTTGATTGTCTCATATTCTTCAGTTATATATTTCCTTACGAGGAGAGATTTTAAGTACTTCGTCCAGGATGGTATCTCAGCCAACACATCTAGAAAGGGTATATCAAAATGAAGCTTCTTCATTGCTTCCTTGAATTTGTTGAAACGTGTGTCAAGCCTTGTGTTACGACCTCACCTTTCAGTAACCCCCAATTAAGGGAGACCAAGAGGATAAAGCCGCACCCATTAATTCCAGATCAAAGGTTCGACATATAACCATAAACAATTATTAAATTCTAACAGACTATACTGAAAAATGGTAATAAAATTTTTCTCTGCATACCTTTGAAAAGTTGGGAACAAACTAACCTCTAACCTCAACTGAACTATTCTATCTAATTCCTCCTTGTTCTTTAATTCTTGAATTCACAATATGTCGCTTTACTGTTTGTACTTTTGAGATTTGTACCTAAATCGCCGACAAACAAAATGACGGTCAGCCGAAGCTGGTATGTGAGGGAAACAAATATTGTTCAACTAGGTTAATAATATAATCACTCAATTAATCATTTAACAATCAAGATTACATTTTAAGCCAAACTACTCAATCCATATCTCTCCACAACTCTGTGTTGTCCCTGTAAGGACTTATATGGTACCTCTATAAAGGTGACTTGATGGACCTACCCTCTAGGCAGCCAAAGTCATTCATAACCTGATGGACCTACCCTCTAGGTAGCCTTTTACCAGGTCAGCCATTACGACACAGAGGGTATCAAGGATTGAGTTAGAAGGCATATACATTATGTGATAGTCATAGTCACTTTATGATTGCATGAAAGAAATAAACATCCAAACAGTTTAGTTGCATTCAATGCGATTAAACATCCGGGAATCATCGAGAAACCTAAACGGTTATTCATAAGTAACCACATACCTTTAGTTGCATATTTCAAGATAGAAATTAATATGTAGAGAAATCCAATCAACAAGCAAATCCAGAAATAAAAGGACAATTTTCCTTTTATTAATATTTATCCAATTTTAATCACATTACTTAGGATTTCAATTCAATTTTAGGGTTTTCTTGAAAATTAGGGTTTTCTTTTCTTTCTTAGATATTATGAACCCCACACCATAAAATATACCCAAAACCTTTAAATTGTCCCCTTTTAACATTCCTAACAGCTTTTGGGATCATTATCTTGCAATTTATCAAAATAACAAGGTTTCTACTTTCATTTACCCTAAATTAGGGTTTCCATGTAAATTAACATCCTTTTAGGCATTATAACTCTAAATTACGCACTTTTGCATTCAAACTGATAATCATATCACCTTTATCATTAAAAAAGTTAAACTTATCAATTTGATCTATTGATTTACCAAAATACACTTTAATCATGCGATTAAGGTTTCCCATCAATTCTTAATACACTTTATTAACAAATTAAGGTACTTTTGCAAAACATAACAGAACTAGGTTCTCAACTTATTTTTATCGGATTCCCCGTATTTTTCTATACAAATTATATATATAAAGTTTTCTCATACGAGTTTCCTAGCTACTTCTAAAAATTTAGCAAAGAAAAGCTATTTTCTGTAATTTTGGTCAGAGAGGGGTTTTTACCGGAAATTCGTCGACCGCACGATCAGTGCACCGCTGGTCCGCGTCTGGATCCAACGCTCCTCGTCTATTGCCCCCACTAACGGCGCGCGCTCCTTCAAACAGTCGTCGATGGTGCTCGGGTCCACGGTAGACCCTGATCCCACGGCCCACGTCGACACGCCCCACTGCCCGCCCTCAATCACCGGATCGCGATCGAACGCTCTGCGTCGTGAGCGACTTAACTTAGCCAGCCGCTCCTGACACCGTTAGATCCAATCCCAGATCACCCTGCTCCCTGATCGAACGATGGCTGCACCTCGTCGCCCCCTTCTTCTTTGTTCTTCAGGACGCGGCAGCGCCGCGGAGGAAGCTCGTCGGGGCAGGTGTAATCGAGAGGGAGAGAGAGCTACGAGGGTTGGGAAGCAGCCGCCTGGGATCGCTAGGGTGAGAGAAAACGTTTGAGGGCCTATTTATAGGTCATGGAGGGTTCCCTTTAGGGTTCCAATCCCGCCACCAAACCTGGTTCCAGCCCAATTGTGCGTTTTAGGTATACATGACCAAAGCTGGCAAAACCGGGGTCCAAACCCTTCGCCATGGTCTCATGTACCCAATGGGATACTTCCCATCCACGCTCATACCTTGCCGTGATCGGAATCGCAAGGGGAAAATCCCCTGTGAACGGCTGCAGTCCGTGTCGCTTTGGGACTCTGTACGATGAGTCGTGTCACTTTGATTAGGATCCAACAGACACGATTACCTGCGTTTAAACAGAAAAGGAAAAAGAATTCCCAATTATACAAGGAAAATCTTATTTTTGAAGATAACTTGAAAATTTAATAACTCCCAAACCTTTAATCCTTTTTGCCTCAAATTTTAAAGGAAAGTCGTTCATATGTTTATCTCTCATTTTGCAAAAATTAGAGTCATTATCCAAAGGAAACGAGCCCTTTACTTCAGTTTCAAGTTATCCCTTATTTAATTGTATTTTCCACCTATTCTTTATTTCCTTTGCCATTATCTAATTATCCTGAGTTCCTTGAACCCCAAGGAATCCTTTTAACTCGAAATCTTATTTTAGGAAAATATCTTTTGGTCTTAAAATCATTTCTTTTCATTTTCCTCATATATTCCTTTATTAAATGAAATTCCTTTTTCATTTCTTTTTTGTTTTTCTTTTAATCCTTTAATTGGGCTCAATGGCCACAAAGGCCCAATAAGAACACATTCAAGCTATCAAACACAAAAATCCATTCAATCCATTCAAACAATTCATCACATCAACCATGGATTTCATTTATCTTTAAAAAGGAAATTTATAATTTCATTACATATTTTGGAAAAATTGAGGTTATAACATCCTCCCCTCCTTATAGGAATTTTGCTCTCAAAATTCATCAATCAAGCAAACAAATCAGGATATGTGTTTTCCATGTCCGTCTTCAGCTCCTTGGCCTCATCCTCTCCATGGTGTTTCCAAAGAACCTTTACCATTTCAATATTCTTATTTCTGAGCTCTTTTACCTCAGTATCTATAATACACAAAGGTAACTCAAGATAAGACAGCTTTCCTTGAAGCTCAATAGGTTCAAAGCTCAACACATGGCTCGGGTCTTGCACATATCGCTTCAGATTGGACACATGAAACACATCATGCATCATACTATATTGAGGGGGTAACGCCAAACGATAAGCCACTTCACCAATCCGTTCTAAAACCTCAAACGGACCCACATATCGGGGAATCAACTTTCCTCTATTTTTAGCTATAGCTCGGAGCGGTCAGATTTTCAGAAAAACATGCTCTCCCACAGTGAAATGCACATCAGTCCTCTTCACATCAGCATACGACTTCTGTCGATCATGGGCTCTCTTTAGCCTTTGCCTGATCAAAGCGACTTTATCAGCATACACTTGGAGTTCATCTGACCTCAACAAGGTCCTCTCACCAACATCATCCCAGTGAAGTGGTGACCGACACGGTCTCCCTATAGAGCTTCATATGGAGGCATCCCGATACTGGCTTGCTAACTATTGTTGTATGCAAACTCAGCTAGAGGTAAGTACTACTCCCATGATCCACCCCAATCGAGAACACAAGCTCTCAAAAGATCCTCTAAAGTCTGGATTGTCTTTTCTGACTGTCCATCTGTCTGGGGGTGATTAGCGGTACTGAACTTTAATCTTGTACCAAGTTCCTCTTGAACCTGCTTCCATAGTTTGGAAGTAAACTTCGGATCTCTATCAGATATGATGGAACTGGATACGCCATGCAAACACACTATCTCTCGAATGTACAACTCAGCTAAATCTGACACTTTGGCAGTGGTTTTTAGTGCAAGGAAGTGTGCTGACTTGGTAAGGCGGTCCACCACAACCCATATTGCATCATGACCTCTCTTGGTCCGGGGTAAACCCACTACAAAATCCATGGTGATCTGATCCCATTTCCATTCCGGAATCTCTATAGACTGTAAAAGTCCACTGGTTCATTGATCTTCAGCCTTCACCATCTGGCACGTAAGACAACTGGCCACATAAGCTGCCTCTTCATTCCTAGCCACTAGAAAAACCTATGCATGTCCTTAAACATCTTAGTAGTCCCTGGGTGTGCTGTGTACTTAGAACCATGAGCTTCTTTAAAGATACGTTCTTTCAGTGGTGAGTCTTCAGGAATCCATATACGATTCTCGAATCTGATTCCTCCATCTACTCCCAAAGAAAGGCGGGTTTGAGGCTTCTTCATTAAACCTCTCATCTTGTCAAGTTCCCCACTGACCAACTGTGCTGCCACAATTTCACTCAATAAATCAGACTGTATCTGAATGTTGGCCAATCGAACTCGATCACCTAACGGTTGGGGAGTCCATTTCACCACCTCCTCTAGGCTCTTCCACTAACTAGACAGAACAGCTGCACACCTGAGATGTTTCCGATTCAATGCATCTGCCACAACATTTGCCTTCCCTGGATGATAGGAAATGGTAATTTCGTAATCCTTCATGTATTCCATCCATCTTCGTTGTCGTAAGTTCAAGTCTTTCTATGTCAGAAGGTACTTCAAGCTCTTATGGTCAGTGAAGATCTCGAAAGTAGCACCATACAGGTAATGCCGCCAAATCTTCAAGGCATGAATGATAGCAGCCAACTCTAAGTCATGTGTCGGGTAATTCACTTCATTAGGCTTGAGTTGTCGGGAAGCATATGCAACCACATGTCCATTCTGCTCCAACACACAGCCAAGACCCATTTTGGATGCATCGGTGAAGATCATGAAACCCTCATTGCCTGATGGTAGAGTCAAAACTGGTGCAGTGGTCAACTTCTCTTTCAGTTCTTGAAAACGAGCCTCACAAACATCGGACCACACAAACTTCACATCCTTCCGAGTCAACATGGTCAAGGGCAAGGCAGTCTTTGAGAAATCTGAAATAAAACGTCGATAGTATCCTGCTAACCCCAAGAAGCTTCGGATCTCGGAGGGGTTCTTCGTTGTAGGCCAGTCTCGAACTGCTGACACCTTGGCTGGATCTACGGAGATTGTTCCTCCTGAGATGATATGTCTAAGGAACATGACTCGGTCTATCCAAAACTCACATTTTGAGAATTTCCCATAGAACTTCTGCTTTCTCAGGATATTAAGGACTTTACTTAGGTGGTCTCGGTGTTGCTCTAAGTCATTGGAGTATACAAATATGTCATCTATGAACACTATGACAAACGAGTCAAGGAAGGGTTGGAACACACTATTCATAAGGTTCATGAACACACTGGGTGCATTGGACAATCCAAAAGGCATAACCACAAACTCATAATGGCCATATCATGTTCGAAAAGCTATTTTTGGAATGTCCTCACTCTTGACTCTCAACTGGTGGTAACCCGACCTTAAGTCAATTTTGGAAAAGACTCGAGCAGACTTCAACTGGTCAAACATGTCATCTATTCAGGGTAAAGGGTATTTGTTCTTAATGGTAGCTTGGTTGATCATCCGATAGTCTATACACATACGGAGCGAGCCATCCTTTTTCTTTACAAACAGGACTGGAGCTCCCCATGGTGATGTTCTAGGCCGGATAAAACCCTTGTCTAGCAATTCCTGCAATTGTTTCTTCAACTCGAGCAACTCTGTAGGGGCCATTCTATAAGGTGCATGTGAAATAGGGCTTGTTCCTGGAGCTAGCTCTATGGAAAAATCCACCTCTCTCTCGGTAGGAATCCCGGGTAGATCATCCGGAAAAACATCTGCATAGCTCTTGACTACCTCTATTTCCTCTAAGGGTTGCACCTTGGGTTCAGGCTCGGTAACAACTGCTACGAAAGCTTGGCAACCTTTACTCATCATTCTTTCTGCCTTCAGGGATGACACATACAAACTGGTGGTGGAATCTTTCCTACCTCTAATGACAAAAGGTGGGTGACCTGGTTCCCTAATGATCACTTTATTTTCCCTACAGTCGATTTGGGCCCTATAAGTATAAAGCCAATCCATTCCAATGATCACATCAAAATCATTCATGTCAAGAAGGATAAAGTCTGTAGGAAACTCATGATCTCGATATTTCACAGGTATCACCGGAGTTTTCAAAAGAGAGGTAAAGATTCGAGACACTTGGGGTTGTAACATCTAAGACATATCCTAAATCCTTGATATCCAAACAAAGCGTAGTTGCAAGATTCCTCGAAAATGAAAGTATTAGTAGATCCAGAATCAAATAATGCTTTTACATTATGTCCCATGACTTCAAGCATGCCTACATTATTGTTCACCATACATTAGACTATTACATGCTTAACTTTCAAAACATAAAGAAAAACTCTAAGGGTTATTACCCTCAATCAACCAATTTGCATTAGCTTGGGCTTCTTCATTGTCAATGGCGAACACTCGAGCTTGTCTTATTTCTCCAGCAGGTGGGGCCACAGCTACTGGTGGAGCTGCTACTGGTGGGGCTGCCACTGGACCACAAGCAGCTTGGATATGCCCTTCTTGGTGACAACGGAAATAGACTCTCTTCTTGTGGTGGCACTCACCGAAATGCCCTTTCCCACATGAGAGGCATCGCGGTCGATTATTCTCTTGATGGGGTCTCCCTTTTCCTCCCTGTCTTCCCTTGTCTTAATGACGACCTGGACCCTTCTTATGATGATTCTTCTGTCCTCGGGTTCCCTCAGTGAAACCCAAATACCCCTTGGGTGGAAGCTGTGCAGGCATCACGGTTCTTTCCATGTCTAAGGTAGTGTTGTAAGCTTATGCAAAGGTTTTAGGTTTGCTTGCCATCACATGAGGCCTGATGGTAGGGTGAAGATGCTCTATGAAGTGATCCACCCTCCTTTTTCTCACCCATCTTGTACCCAAAACGTTCCAGGATCTGAAACTTCTGCCCAAAGTCTTCCACGGAGGAATTTCCTTGAGTCATGTTAATGAATTCCCTTTCCTTTTCTTTCTTAGCTGCAACAGGGATGAATCTGGAAGTGAAGATGGTCTTGAAATCAGCCCATGCCATTGGTTCCTCAGTCAGATCTCGGCATGTGATGTGAGTCTCCCACCATATCTTAGTTGCTCCTTCCAGGAGGTGAGCAGCAAAGAGGACCTTCTTGCTCGGCTGTACTTCAAGCATGCGGAAACCATTCTCTATTGCTGGTATCCAAGCTTCTGATTTATCAACCACCTCAGTCTTATCTTCTCCCCAGAACTTTTCTATGTTCATCTTGACAAAGTCTAGGATGGTGGCTCCCACACGTGGACGAACAGGGTGTGATTCACCATTCTCAACTCTAACTATGTCTCGAAGGGCCAAAGCATTAATGGCCTCTGTCAACTTCCTCTATTGCTCCAACCACAAGGTATCAGGGGTATGGATCATTATGGTGGGTTCTGAATCATCGATTGGGTCCTCATCCATCCTGGCTTCTTCCTCATACACATGTTGCTCTTCATATCCTTGATCTTCTTCTTGGTTCAGGTTACTAAATGGTACCGGGTCAGGGTTAGGGACTTCTTGAGTGACTTCTTCAGGCCTCTCCCTCTTCTTAGAGGATCCACCCTCATGGTTCCTATTCCTCTTTCCAGAAGACTCCTTTCCTTTATGGGGAGGCCAAACACTCCTAGTCGGATTCCCAGAGCCCTCCGGGATAGCAACAGTCTTGGTTCGTGCCATCTACATAAGCATAACAAACAAACAATTAGTTTATCATTTAAACTAGTTATACTTATGTTCAATGATATCTCATTACATATCTTTTATTAATTTGTTGGAGGATTCTTAAACCCTTAACTTATTTGCCCATACCACATGAGTGTGGAGGAGAGAGAGAATCCTACTCTTAAAGCCTTAATAGAATATGTGATGAGAAGGGATGAATAAGATGAGAGAGTCCTAAAGGTATCTTATTTTGATTCATACCCTAAGACTTTGGCCAGGCAGTCACACGGGTCTGGGAGTCCTCGTATTCCGACAAGCGGTGCGGAGGAAAATCTTGCCAGCCCCCGGTTGTGATCCCTTTCTAGACACCTCCGTCTTTCGGATACTCCTCTTATAACTCCCTTGGGTTCTATGGAGTTTGTAAAATTTAATAATTACTAATGGTTACATGAAGAACCTAGGATCTGATACCAAATGTTACGACCTCACCTTTCAGTAACCCCCAATTAAGGGAGACCAAGAGGATAAAGCCGCACCCATTAATTTCGGATCAAAGGTTCGACATATAACCATAAACAATTATTAAATTCTAACAGACTATACTGAAAAATGGTAATAAAATTTTTCTCTGCATACCTTTGAAAAGTTGGGAACAAACTAACCTCTAACCTCAACTGAACTATTCTATCTAATTCCTCCTTGTTCTTTAATTCTTGAATTCACAATATGTCGCTTTACTGTTTGTACTTTTGAGATTTGCACCTAAATCTCCGACAAACAAAACGAGGTCAGCCGAAGCTGGTATGTGGGGGAAACAGATATTGTTCAACTAGGTTAACAATATAATCACTCAATTAATCATTTAATAATCAAGATTACGTTTTAAGCCAAACTACTCAATCCATATCTCTCCACAACTCTGTGTTGTCCCTGTAAGGACTTATATGGTACCTCTATAAAGGTGACTTGATGGACCTACCCTCTAGGCAGCCAAAGTCATTCATGACCTGATGGACCTACCCTATAGGTAGCCTTTTACCAGGTCAGCCATTACGACACAGAGGGTATCAAGGATTGAGTTAGATGGCATATACATTATTTGATAGTCATAGTCACTTTATGATTGCATGAAAGAAATAAACATCCAAACAGTTTAGTTGCATTCAATGCGATTAAACATCCGGGAATCATCGAGAAACCTAAACGGTTATTCATAAGTAACCACATACCTTTAGTTGCAGATTTCAAGATAGAAATTAATATGTAGAGAAATCCAATCAACAAGAAAATCCTGAAATAAAAGGACAATTTTCCTTTTATTAATATTTATCCAATTTTAATCACATTACTTAGGATTTCAATTTAATTTTAGGGTTTTCTTGAAAATTAGGGTTTTCTTTTCTTTCTTAGATATTATGAACCCCACACCATCAAATATACCCAAAACCTTTAAATTATCCCCTTTTAACATTCCTAACAGCTTTTGGGATCATTATCTTGCAATTTATCAAAATAACACTTTCATTTACCCTAAATTAGGGTTTCCATGTAAATTAACTTCCTTTTAGGAATTATAACTCTAAATTACGCACTTCTGAATTCAAACTAATAATCATATCACCTTTATCATTAACAAAGTTAAACTTATCGATTTGATCTATTGATTTACCAAAATACACTTTAATCATGCAATTAGGGTTTCCCATCAATTCTTAATACACTTTATTAACAAATTAAGGTACTTTTGCAAAATAGAACAGAACTAGGTTCTCAATTTATTTTTATCGGATTCCTCATATTTTTCTATACAACTTTCATATATAAAGTTTTCTCATACGAGTTTCCTAGCTACTTCTATAATTTTAGCAAAGAAAAGCCATTTTCTGTAATTTTGGTCAGAGAGGGGTTTTTACCGGAAATTCATCGACCGCACGATCAGTGCACCGCTGGTCCGCGTCTGGATCCAACGCTCCTCGTCTATTGCCCCCACTAGCGGCGCGCGCTCCTTCAAACGGTCGTCGATGGTGCTCGGGTCCACGGTAGACCCTGATCCCACGGCCCACGTCGACACGCCCCACTGCCCGCCCTCAATCACCGGATCGCGATCGAACGCTCTACGTCGTGAGCGACTTAACTTAGCCAGACGCTCCTGACACCGTTAGATCCAAGCCCGGATCACCCTGCTCCCTGATCGAACGATGGTTGCACGTCATCACCCCCTTCTTCTTTGTTCTTCAGGACGCGGCGGCGTCGCGGCAGAAGCTCGTCGGGGCAGGTGTAATCGAGAGGGAGAGAGAGCTATGAGGGTTGGGAAGAAGCCGCCTGGGATCGCTAGGGTGAGAGCAAATGTTTGAGGGCCTATTTATAGGTCATGGAGGGTTCCCTTTAGGGTTCCAATCCCGCCACCAAACCTGGTTCCAGCCCAATTGGGCGTTTTAGGTATACACGACCAAAGCTGGCAAAACCGGGGTCCAAACCCTTCGCCATGGTCTCATGTACCCAATGGGATACTTCCCATCCACTCTTATACCTTGCCATGATCGGAATCGCAAGGGGAAAATCCCCTATGAACGGCTGCAGTCCGTGTCCCTTTGGGACTCTGGACGATGAGTCGTGTCACTTGGATTAAGATCCAACGGACACGATTACCCACGTTTAAACAGAAAAGGAAAAAGAATTCCCAATTATACAATGAAAATCTTATTTTTGAAGATAACTTGAAAATTTAATAACTCCCAATCCTTTAATCCTTTTTGCCTCAAATTTTAAAGGAAAGTCGTTCATATGTTTATCTCTCATTGTGCAAAAATTGGAGTCATTAGCCAAAGGAAACGAGCCCTTTACTTCAGTTTCAAATTATCCCTTATTTAATTGTATTTTCCACCTATTATTTATTTCCTTTGCCATTATCTAATTATCTTGAATTCCTTGAACCCCAAGGAATCCTTTTAACTCGAAATCTTATTTTGGGAAAATATCTTTTGGTCTTAAAATATTTTCTTTTCATTTTCCTCGTATATTCCTTTATTAAATGAAATTCCTTTTTCATTTCTTTTTTGTTTTTCTTTTAATCCTTTAATTGGGCTCAATGGCCACAAAGGCCCAATAAGAACACATACAAGTTATCAAACACAAAAGTGCATTCAATGCATTCAAACAATTCATCACATCAACCATGGATTTCATTTATCTTTAAAAAGGAAATTTATAATTTCATTACATATTTTGGAAAAATTGAGGTTATCACACCTTGTCTGCTTTAGTCGAGCTGGGAAAGGAGGACGAGGCTTGTACACTGGCACATCCGGCTCAGGTGTGTCTTCTGCTTCTACAACAATAGGTTCCTCAAAACTTGGTTTGTCTATCTTATCAGCGGTTGGTGGTTGTTTCGGTTGAGATTCAGGTACTGTAGAGTCTTGGGCATTCACAAAGTCATCATCGTCTGTAACTATCATAGGTGTCTTGATAGGAGGATCAAAATAGTCTTTTCCTGATCAGGTGGTGATAGCTTTCAGTTGCTCTGGATGCTTAGGATTGTTCTCTGGTTGGCCACCAAAAGCTCTAGCAGGCGGCTTGAGGCTAGCTGAAAATTGAGCTAGTTGGGATTCAGTAGCCTTCTGATGGGCTTACTGATTTGCTATCATAGTCTGTTGTGATTGAAGCATCTTCTTAATAGCTGATAGTTTGTCATCAGAAGAGATGGGACCGGCTTGTGGCACTTGTTGTTGATGTTGATAGGGGACTTGGTTGAGATTCTGAAACTGGGGGTTGTTTTGATACTGGTTGTAGTTTCTATTCTGGAAGTTACCCCTATAGTTCCCTTGATTCCTGAAATTTTGTTGTTGATTATACTGGAATCCTGGTGGGCCTCGTTGTTGATTATCTGAACCAATTTGTTGTGAGTTTTCCGCTCCTAAAGGATTTCGGTATTGAAAACCTGGATGTTCCTATTCTGATTCGGATTGTAGTATCCTTGACCAGGGATAGTGTGGATAACATTCAGATTTTCCAACTGACCATTACCTCCTTGGGCACAAGCTTTGCCTAGAACGACATCATAGAGAATGTTACAGGCTAGCGTAGAATGATCATTGCCTTTGCATGCTTCATAGAACATAGAAGTTGATCCCGATCCTGATTGATTATCTCTTTTCTTAACACTCCTCCTGAAAAGGAAATGATACTAGAAAAAACAAACGACTGAGAAAGAAGACATGGAAAAACTATTGAACAGGGTAAATAATTTTGGCATGGACTTGACTTGTTCTTGTTGACGAGGGGCGAGCGCCTTATTTCATAGGCGGAAAAAGATGATTCGAGATTTGCTTGCTTAGAAACCAGTAGCTTTATGGATTCGGCGACAGACTTGTACTCAGGAGTAGCTTCTACCATAGCTACCTTCAACACTCTTTTTCCTACGGATCTTCCCCAGTTGGCTTGATTTTCATCTCCAAGGGTGACAACCTTCCATGCGCTATCATAACTTTGACGCATGAAGTTTCCTCCATATGAGGAATCTAGAAACCTCTTGATATCATCATCCACACCCCTATAAAAGATTTTGATGAGATGATTCTTAGGAATGCCATGGTGTAGACACTTCTGTAGTAACTCACTATATTGCTCCCATGCCTCTGCCAGGGTTTCTCCAGGGACCTGAACGAATTGTGATATTTGGCCCTTGATATTGTAGGTGAGGGAAGGAGGATATAATTCCTCCAGGAAAACATTTTGAAGTTGTTCCCAAGTGGTGATGGGTTCACATTGCAAGGAGTTATACCAACTCATGGCTCTATCGATAAGATAATATTTGAAAAGATGGAGTATGATGGCATCATATGTGACTCCATTATGCTTTGTCATAGTACATAGATCTATAAACCTTGAAGATGTTCTTGACTATCTTCTCCTTGCTTACCATAGAAAGGGTTGTTTTGAAGCAGGGTAATCCAATATGCTCTTATCTCAAAATTTGGAGCATTGATGGGAGGAGGTTGTACAGGGTGGTGAACATCAGCAGCCTTAGGGATGAAGAACTCTCTAAGGTCCTTCTATAACTCTGCTACTTGAGTTGCTTGGATTTCTTATTGAACTGCAGCTCGGGCTTCTTGCATAAGCCTATCTCTTTATGCATTAAGGGCTTGAGCCACACTTCGGGAAATTTCCTCCTCTTGAGCCATCCTAGCTTGGTTCTCTCTACTTTGATGATGAAAAGTTCTTTCTATCTCAAGGTCAAAGCTAGCAGCAAGGCCGAAACTGTTTGAGCGGTGCATGTACTAGTCCTTGGGGATACCTAGGATGGAAAGATCCTTCGGGAGTCATATGGGTAGAGTAGAGTCAAATTCAAGTGTATGATCAATAGTATCAAAAGTAAAAGTAAAATCCTAAATTAGTCTCAATAGAAGTAGAATTAACTAGATGATTCTGTTGTCCCCGGCAACGGTGCCAGAATTTGACATGGTTCTTATTGCACTAACAAATTCACCCAGGGATGAAATCCCTGAGTTTTTACTAAAACCTTGTGCAATAATACCGCCCGCAAGTGGACGTGTCTTATCGCAGTATAGTTAAGGATTGAATCCCAAGGTACGACATTTTTATGAATCTTTGCTAGTCGAATCTAGCTCAACCAAGACTAATATTTAGAACAAAGAGTTGATTGGTTTTAGTTAAACTAATTGCAAGGAAAGAAAAAGAGAGGTATTAAAGTTGGATCTAGATTAATGATGGAAATCATTGGGGTGGTATCGGGTTTCACCACCACTACACATGCAAACACATCCAAAACACATCTAGGCCAGAAACAACTATACAAATGGAGTAATAAACCCCCCGTTAGGGCGTCAGGTTCGTGTAAGCATCACCTATATGCATCAGATGTCTCGTCACCTACCAAATCATGCACTTACTACTCCAAAGATATCTTTTAGAAGTTCTCGTCAAGGAATCAACCATGTTAAATGATATTATAAAACCTAAGTACTGAAGTTCTCACAATAAAGGGTTATAATAGATCATGCAAGGTAGGTTGTCAATCCACAAGCACGCATCAAATGATTAACACGAGATGAAAAGTTATATACAAGACATGGAACGTTTTAAGATGAACATGTAAGCATGGGCAGCGGGGCTAGCCCCCACACCCCAACGAAAAGGACTACTTGCTCTTCATGATAGAAACAAGAAAAATAAGTGAGAGGGAAGATTTTGCCATGGTCATGCTGAAGAAGGTGGCTGAAGCTCGATGGAGAAACGGTCTTCTACACGATGTCGGGGTAGATCTGGAATGAGGAGGGGAAGAACACCAAGGTAGGTGAGGCAGATCTTCTCTCTCCTTCTTCCTTCTCTTCTCGTGCTCTTGCTCATAGGAGAAGGAGCAGTAGGTGTCTGATGGTGGAGTAGATCTGCAGATCTGGACTTCCACCACTCTCATAACTAGAAGATAGATTTGGATGGAGAAGAGATGGAGGAGAGGTAAGAACTCCACAGCGGTAGTCCTTGGTAGCGGAGATCATCTTCCTGAGGGTTGGGCACAGAGCGGCAGCCTCCCGACATCATGCAAGAGATGGTTTGACAAGACAGGTGGGTGGCCTATTTATAGGAACACTCCACCGACTTACCTCTGCAGTCGAGGTACAGTTCATGGTCGAGGTTGTATACTGCGGTCACGGTCCTTCTTTGCTTGGCCACGGTCATTGTGGTGTTCTACAGTTCCATTGGTGTGCCGCGGTCGCGGTGTGATACCGATCGTGGTCGAGCAGGTGTGGCGGGCAAGATCACGGTCGCGATCTAGCAACGATCGTGGTCGCGGTAGGGAGGTCGAGGTGCAACCAGGTCGCGGTAGCAGTGTGCTCAGGTCGTGATCTCCATTCAAGTCGAGGTGTAGGCATATTATAACACCACGATTGCGGTCGAGACAATGCCTCCATGGGATCACGGTCGTGGTCCTTCTTTAAGATCGTGATCGTGGTCCATCTTTAAGATCGTGGTCATTGTCCTCATGAATAAAACCCACCCCCACGCGGGAGGGGGGAGGGGGTGTTATTGCTGAGGGTCGAATGGCCTACGTTGGTTAATCCTCTGACGGATGAGGATGCATTCTGATGAAGGATCTGGCCATCAAAAAAGGGTACAAATTATTGAAAGTTTCTTGGGCCCGCTAATCGGTTAGCAGGACCACCGTCCCCTACACCTCCTACACTGGCACACATAGATGATGTTCAATCCAACAATGGAGACGAATAGATTTTATCAAAGCTCTAAATAATTATATGGAATTGAGGAAATAATATATGAGCATATTCAAGGGGTGAATATTAGTATTTAGTGCAAAACTATGCCAAAAGTGGCGACTAAAAGTAAGATGAATATGCATTCATCAAAACACCACGAACTTAAATGTTGCTCATCCTCGAGTAACACAAAATCTGAAATAGATGCCAAACAAAAACTTTCTCTTATGATTGCCTCATCTTCACATCACGTTTAAGCATCACCTATAGGCATCAGATGTCTCATCACCTACCAGATCACACACTTACTACTCTGAAGATATCTTTCAGAAGTTCTTGTCAAGGCATCAACCATGTTAAATGATATTAATAAACCTAAGTATTGAAGTTCTCACAACAAAGGGTTATAATATATCATGCAAGGCAGGTTGTCAATCCACAAGCACGCATCAAATGATTAACATGATATGAAAAGTTATATACAAGCTATGGAATGTTTTAAGATCAACATGTAAGCATGGGCAGTGGGGCTAGTCTCTGCACCCCAGCGAAAAGGACTACTCGCTCTTCATGATAGAAACAAGAAAAACAAGAGAGAGGGAAGATTCTGCCATGGTCATGGTGAAGAAGGTGGCTGAATCTCAATGGAGAAGCAGTCTTCTACACGATGTTGGGGCAGATCTAGAATGAGGAGGGGAAGAACACCGAGGTAGGAAAGGTAGATCTTCTCTCTCCTTCTTCCTTCTCTTCTCGTACTCTTGCTCGTAGGAGAAGGAGCAGTAGGTGGTTGATGGCGGAGTAGATCTACATATCTGTACTTCCACCACTCTCGTAGCTAGAAGATAGATTTGGATGGAGTGGAGATGGAGGAGAGGTAAGAACTCCACATAGGTAGTCCTTGGTGGTGGAGATCATCTTCATGAGGGCTGGGCACAGAGCGACATCCTCCCAAAGTTGTAGAAGAGATGGTTTGACAAGACAGGTGGGTGGCCTATTTATAGGCACACTCCACCGACTTACCTCCACTGTCGAGGTATGGGCCGCGGTCGAGGTTGTATACCATAGTAGCGGTCCTTCTTTGCTTGGTGGTGGTCGCGGTGGTGTTCTGTAGTTCCATTGGTGTGTTGCGGTCACGGTGTGGTACTGATCGCAGTCGAGCAGGTGCGGAGGGGCAAGATCGTGGTTGTGATCTAGCAATGATCACGGTCGCGGTATGGAGGTCGAGGTGAAACCAGGTCACGGTCGCGGTGTGCTCAGGTCACGATCTCCATGCAAGTCAAGGTGTAGGCATCTTCTAGCATCGCGGTCGGGTCAAGACAATGCCTCCTTGAGATCACGGTCACGGTCCTTCTTTAAGATCGTGATCGTGGTCCTTCTTTAGGATTGTGGTCGCAGTCCTCATGAATCAAACCCACCCCCGTAGGGGGGTGCTATTGTTGATGGTCGAATGGCATGCGTTGATGAATCCTCTGATGGATGAGGATGCATTCTAATGAAGGATCTGGCCATCAAAAAAGGGTACAAATTATCGAAAGTTTTTTGGGCCCACTAATCGGTTAGTGGGACCACTGTCCCCTACACTTCCTACACTGGAACACATAGCGCGATGTTCAATCATGCAATGGAGATGAATAGATTTGATCAAATCTCTAAATAATGATATGGAATTGAGGAAAATAATATATGAGCATTTTCAAGGGGTGAATATTAGCATTCAGTGCAAAATTGGGCCAAAAGTGGTGACTAAAAGTAAGATGAATATGCATTCATCAAAACACCACGAACTTAAATGTTGCTCGTCCTCGAGTAACACAAAATCTGAATCAGGCGCCAAACAAAAACTTTCTCTTGAGATTGCCTCATCTTCACATCACGCTTAAGAATCACCTATAGGCATCAGATGTCTCGTCACCTACCAGATCACACACTTACTACTCCTAAGATGTCTTTTAGAAGTTCTTGTCAAGGCATCAACCATGGTAAACGATATTAATAAACCTAACTATTGAATTTCTCTCAACAAAGGGTTATATTAGATCATGCAAGGCAGGTTGTCAATCCATAAGCACGCATCAAACGATTAACACGAGATCAAAAGTTATATACAAGCTATGGAATGTTTTAAGATCAACATGTAAGCATGGGCAGTGGGGCTAGTCCCTACACCCCAGTGAAAAGAACTACTCGCTCTTCATGATAGAAATAAGAAAAATAAGAGAGAGAAGATTTTTCCATGGTCATGGTGAAGAAGGTAGCCGGAGCTCGATGGAGAAACGGTCTTCTACACGATGTCGGGGCAGATCTGGAATGAGGAGGGGAAGAACACCAAGGTGAGAAAGGTAGATCTTCTCTCTCCTTCTTCCTTCTCTTCTCGTACTCTTGCTCGCAGGAGAAGGAGCGGTAGGTGGCTGATGGCGGAGTAGATCTGTAGATCTGGACTTCCACCACTCCCGTAGCTAGAAGATAGATCTGGATGGAGTGGAGATGGAGGATAGGTAAGAAATCCACAGAGTTAGTCCTTGGTGGCGGAGATCATCTTCCTGAGGGCTAGACATAGAGCGAAATCCTCCCGGTGTCATGGAAGAGATGGTTTGACAAGACGGGTGGGTGGCCTATTTATAGGCACACTCCACCGACTTACCTCCACGGTAGAGGTACTGGCAGCGTCGAGGTTGTATACCGTAGTAGCGGTCCTTCTTTGCTTGGTCGTGTTCGTGGTGGTATTCTGTAGTTCCATTGGCATGTTGCGGTCACGGTGTGGTACTGATCACGGTCGAGCAAGTGCAGAGGGGCAAGATCGTGGTCGCGATCTAGAAATGATCGCGGTCACGGTATGGAGGTCGAGGTGCAACCAGGTCGCGGTGTGCTCATGTCGTGATCTCCATGCAGGTCGAGGTGTAGGTGTCTTCTAGCACCACGGTCGCGGTCGAGACAATGCCTCCTTGGGATCGTGGTCACAGTCCTTCTTTAAGATCGTGATCACGGTCCTTCTTTAGGATTGCGGTCGCAGTCCTCATGAATCAAATCCACCCCCGCAGGGGGTGCTATTGCTGAGGGTCGAATGGCATGCGTTGATGAATCCTCTGATGTATGAGGATGCATTCTGATGAAGGATCTGGCCATCGAAAAAGGGTACAAATTATCGAAAGTTTTTTGGGCCCGTTAATCGATTAGCGGGACCACCGTCCCCTACACCTCCTACACTGGCACACATAGCGTGATGTTCAATCATGTAATGGAAATGAATAGATTTGATCAAATCTCTAAATAATGATATGGAATGGAGGAAAATAATATATGAGCATATTTAAGGAGTGAATATTAGCATTCGGTGCAAAACTAGGCCAAAAGTGGCGACTAAAACTACAATGAATATGTATTCATCAGGATTGTTAACAAACTTTTTGGAATTTAATTACCATGTATTGGTTTTATATCAGAATTCTTGATTAGGCTAAATCTTTAGAATGAGATTTATATCTTGCATCGATAGGGAATTAATGACGATTCACATGAAATGATACCAAAATGAAAATAAACATGTATGTTGTAAATTGTAGATTGTTGTACTTTTTATTATAGTGATTGTCATTTTTGTCAACCCTAATTTGGTTAATGTCATTGTAGTTGCACAAGAACATACACATGATAAATGATGAATTGAATTCTCTTTAAGATGAATAAGTAGCAAGTGAAATGTTGAACACATAAAGTTAAGTGTCCTAAGTAATGCAAGTTTCCCTTGAGGTCCATACTAGGAAAATAAAGTGAATCTCCTTGTAGTAATTAGAGGATTATAGAAAATATTTCTGGGTGTGGATGAAGACCTTGAATGTTATACCACCAGGATTTAAGATCGAGTCACACAGTGTGATTCTTGACCTAATCCTTTATTGTGAAAGTCTATGTCCATATGGAATATACTCTGATGAAATGCGAACTATAAAACATGAGAAATGTTATATATGTGTATTATATTTATGTTTGCTCATGTCCAGTGAACCCACAATGAGGATCTAATGGTAGGAGGTTGTAAATCCTAGTCTAGCCTCTTTGGGCGTCCTTGTGGTGGACTAGTATATTTTTTTTAGATGTCTTAGGGTGGTCAGATAAATTCTAAGATAATGATGTTGAGTCATTGACATAAGAATCATGTGTGGTAACTTCTACTTGGTTAAGTATGAGCCAAGTAGTTTTAGGGGAAATAAATGAGATATGAAAAGCTGTGTAGAATGTGATATGAATGTTTTCATATTTCATTTACTTCTATTTGATAAACCTATTATCATTGATTATGTTTTCTTGTTTATGGTGATCAGTTATTTTTCTATGGAAAGATAAATTGTTGTTGTGTTCTTACCTACCTAATATGAGATATGATCAATGAGTGTTAGGTTACAAGTAATCTTTGGCATCTAGTTTATGATGGGTTTGATATTACTCTTTTTGATTATGGAAACTTGAATATTTCTTTTTAGTAAATAAGCCTTCTATGGACTTCTTATTCAGGTATGAAGGATATGCTCCCGGTGCTGCTAGTGCGGTGCTACAAAATTGTTGTTATTATTGGTGGATTATAATTGTTTAGATCTTGACATTGTTACTCATATGATAAGATTTAGTTATGAAATAATTAACATCTTCTAATCCATGATAGATGCTCTCAAAGATGTTTTAAAATTTGGGGCTTTAATAAAATAAACTCTTCTTAATTAATTTAATTATTGTTGTAACATTATGTATTAAATCATAGAATAATCAATTAGACTTATCAATATATGTATGTTTCTCTTTAGTTCAATATGCTTAATTTGACATTGATACATATTGTTAGCTTGAGAGGGAGGTATCCACTCACTGGGCTCCTTATAAGTCTCATGAGGTTATTCTAAATATTTTTAGGTATAATGTCATCCAACAGAGAGGTTCTGGTAAAGATGATGTAGTCAAACTAATCTCTCTTCCTTGAAAAGGGTTGTATGTTGAATTTAATTATATCATGTATATATAATTGATGCAACTTGAACTACATATCTGTAGTAAGATCTAGTTTTGGTTATCATGTAGTTGTATGTGATTTGTGATAATTTAACTTGCAGATCCTTTCATGTGGAATTCAATTATGAGGCTTCTGTGAAAAAGAGAAAAATTACCTATGTTTCTTGTTTACAATTTTAATCATTTTTGTATAGAATAGTGTTTTATTTCTTAGTTTGGGTTTAGGTTTTGGGGTTAACTATAATGGTTGACATTTATGTGAATCAACAGATAGGTCCCTACAATGTTTTGTTAGAGCTAAGGTTAAATGAGTTTGCATGGATTATAAGATATAGGGTCAAATGATAACATGGAAGTTGAACATACCATGAATAATATGCATTTCATATTGAACTTGATATGCAATTTCTCTAGTCAAGTATCTGAGTATTGGGATATATGGTATGAAAATGTTGACTGTACATCTTCTAGCTTCCCTAATCAAGAATCTAGAGTAAGATAGTTTGGGGTATAACAAGATGTAAGATGGAGTAAATAAACTGAAAACAAAATATATAATTAAAATGTAGAACCTAAGACAAAATGGAATTTTCACATGGAAAAGATATATGTGTAGGGAAATATGGCGAAAGAATCGGTAGCAGAAACAAAAATGTTACTTCTATATTCCCAATAAACCATCGGATCACATCAACAACTATAAAATAGAAAGGATGGTTTTGAGGATATACATGGTCCTAAAGCCAGTCCAGTGACATCTCCTCATTGTTTTAGATGTGCAACTGTCTTCTAGTTGCATTAGGATTTGTCTGTTGTGCCTTCTGGTCTCCACCACAGACAAAAAACTCAAACAACTTTTGCAGCAAATCCTCCATGGATTGTTGGGTGGCATTGTTCTCCTAGTGTGGAAAGTGTCCACGCCTATAGAGAAGTCCACACGAGACCACCTAGAACTCTTTTCACTTGACTAGAACAAACAGGAAGGAGTTGTCCCCTTCTATTGGCTACTAGTCACCAACTTACTCTCCTACAATTATTCTCAGTTGCTCTTTCTCTCTCTATCCCTCCCTAGTTGGGTAGGACTTGCTTGGGCTCTCTTGGTTACCACAACCAGAGAGGACAACAATTGTTAGAGCAACTGATTCTCAATTGTGTGTGTTGGGAAGCCCCAGTACCCTTGTGAGTACCCATCACATTAAATGAGATTATTCAAAACACTAAACACAATTGATTACAAATTAAGCACATATTCAAAAAATAGAGTAAATTAAAACCGATCTCAACATCACCACATGCTCCAAAACATTTGCATTGAATCCCAACATCTTGCTTATATTCACACTATGCCAAGAATCTGATACAATTTGTTCCATGGACTTAGACACCACATATATACATAGGAGAACATTATCCATATATGTCACATAAATAAGCATCGACATGCTAACAAAAGCTTGATTTGTTTTAAGCATCGTATACAAACTTTCATGCCCATACCTAAGAGTAGAGGGATGACTCTAGAACATACTAGACATCTAAACGACCTTCTCTAATGTCCATCATCAAAGTTTCTCCTCATTTCCTCGGGTCTACTTCCTTTGTTGCCGATCACCCAAAAAGAGGTGGTAACCCATGGGTGAGACCCATGTCTTAACAAGAGATATAACTCTCAACATCGCTTACTGAGTACAATAGGTTAAGCAACTAAACAGTTTAAGCAGATCAAGCATATTAGTTAGATAGGAATAACTACAATCATGATTAATAAGATACATAAAGGAGTAGATATTAACTATCATCATTATCCTAATTATCACCGTATTCCTTGCTAACAGTATAAGAAGTCTAATGGCATAAGTATGGTTCACATCATAAGAAATTTTAGTAGTATAGCATCTCTATCATCATGAATAAGACTAGCAACATAGGCATAGCTAATAACATTAGCATGTCTAAGAAGTTGAGCAGATCTGCATCATACATAAATCTAACAATGTAAGCACGACTATCTTCATAAGCATGATTAGTAGTGTAGGTATCTATAATTATAGAGGCATGGCTAACATCATAAACATAGTTAACATAATGAGATAACTAGCATCATAATTATAACCAGCAATAGTAGCATATCTATCAACATAAGCACGACTATTGTATGTACACATCTGCAACTCGAGCCTATCCACAACATAAGCATATCTACTATCTTTAAATGCACTAAACATCATCGGTTTGCAAAGAGAACAAACAAGGGTTATCATCCAATCTGAAACATTATATATAATTGTAACGACCCCATTCCCCAACAACCCCCAATTAAGGAAGGCCAAGAAACTAGAGCCATTATCCCCAAATAGGATCAAATGATTTTGCACATAACAAAATATAATTAATAAATTCTACTAAACTAACTAAGTTTGATACAGGATAAAATTCTTTTCATGAAATTTTCAAAATATAGGATTCTAGGACTTTACCCAAAATATAAACCCACTAACTATATTATCCAAATATTAGTCTATCTTGTTCACTCTCAATGTCTTTTTCATTGTTTGTCCAATTCCATCTTCAAGCAAATTAACTTAAAATGCTGACAAATAAAATGTCGGTCGGTATAACAAGTTATACTGGTATGTGGGGGAAATAAAACTTCACAAGTAATGGTACAAACATAATTTAGCAATTATGTCTTCCCCTATTTAGGTGGATGACTTTATTGTGTCTCCCCCAATTCGGGAGGGTGACTTCTCATGTACCCCTATTCAGGCTAGTACCAACTTGTGTCTTCCCCTATTTAGGAGTATGGCCTTTCCATAAATCCAGAGGTGGCCTAGAAATGAGCTAGTCATGTCCATATATAATGTGATAGTCATATTCACTATATAGTTGGTAAGGAAGTAAAGTTCATCCAACATGTGGACCTAGAGGTTATACATTGTCCATATTTTGATAATGACTTAACCATTCCATTCATATGTATCTAATATGTGTATTCAAGATTGATTTCAGGTGTTAGGTACATGAAAAGGATCAAAATCAACAAGCCCTGATTTTCTCAATTCCAAGCCAAAAGCTATACAAGTGTCCAAATTAGGAAATCCATGTAAAAGACCTTAGAATATTTTTGTAATCACTTGTTTTGATGAATTGGCTTGTAACTAAGATGAGAAAAATGATTGGGACACTTAACAACAAGTTTAAATCACTTTTGATGCACTTTAGAAAATCGATCACAGGTTGTTGATCGGGCGAGTCGGAATCTCGACCGATCCACTGGATCCATTTTCTGGAGAGTGCATCGGTCGAGTTGTGTTTTCACAGAATTTGATCGATCAAGTAATTGACCAATTTGATTTTCATTGTTCGGTCGAGTTTCCCAGGGCAAACTCGGTTGATGGTTTGAATATCGGCTTTGTCTTTTAGACAATTGGTCGAGCTACCTTTATTGAAACTTTACCGATTACACTGTACAAAATTTGTAGAAAAAGTGATTGTAACCGTTGGTGAGCTATTTGATCAAAAATAGAGTCGTTGCTTTGAGAAAAAAGGGCTATATTTCATCCCTAAGTGTCCCACAACTCAAAGGGGCACCCTCAGCTATAAATAGGACCTCTTCGAGTTCATTCCAAGGTTGCTCATTCACTACATGCTTGGTCCTAGCTTAGTTGAGAGTGTTCTGACCCTTTGAGCCCCTTTCTCTCTCTACCTTCAAGTCAAATTTGTGAGTATGAGTGAGTTAGGTTCTGATGTATGAGAGATACTCCCTGTATTGATGTAAAGATCTCCACCTCTAGCTTTCTACCCAATTTCCTATTGAAGAAAAGGGTGAAGATCTTCTCCGAGTGAAGGAGAAGGAGTTTTTGTTCTTCAAGGTTGAAGAAAGCATGTTGTTCAAGATCTCCAAGTGAAGGAGATAGGCAAGGCATACATTCAAGAAGGATAGGTAATTCCTTGAAGGCCGATGTGACAGCCTGTATTTTCTCTCTCCTAACTTGTACCCTTTCTCTCTCATCTTTTGACCTCTTACTCAATTCAATCTCAATTTCATGGTTTGATGGTTGGGAGACACCATATTAGTCACATAAATATTCAATTTTGCTAAATGTGACATCAATTTTTACTTTTTAACTAAATATCATTATTTTTCATACCACTATCTTTGCTAGATTTTTTTTGAAGCACATCACCATAATCTTTTGGTTTGTGTACCATGTTGTAGTGGGATTGATTTCGGATCCAACAATGGGAAAATCTCCCGGATCCGAGCTATGAATCCAAAGTTACGGTCTTTGAAAGATGACATAGTCTATTTGCCTTTCTATGCCTTAAGTTGGGCCGGCCCTACATGGGCTCAGCTAGATCGTGGCCCAACCGCTTGGCTTGAAACCCACCTTCGTCCCCTTCCCGTTTGGGGAAGAAATGCAATCACAGAGACTCTACCTCGCCAAATTGGGAAAGGAGATACGTTTCAATGGAGTTAATCACCCCAAACCCTAACTCCCTGCTCTTTTTATAGACCCAGTCGCTAGCTCTTTTTCTGCCGCCTTTTTCATCTTGCACCGGTGTCCCTCCTGTCTTCTTGCTGCTTCCGCCTGCAACCACCATGGTGAGACTCCAGTAGTCAGCCGCGAGCCCTCAGCGCCATAGTCCCGTCCAACAGGCACGGAGCCCCCACCGACCTCCGACCCACTCCTCCCCGGTCTGCCATGGGCGCAGCGGCCCCTGGGAAGGTTGGGCACCGCCCTGCAGGTCTCCTCTATTCCGTTTGGGAAACAGAGGATCACGCGACTAAGAAATCGGGGGAAGGGACGAGAGGAGGTGGTGGGTGAGCGGCCCAGCAAGCGCATCGACCCAAAACTGGAGGCCCAGATCGGTAGGAGATCGATCGCTGGATGAAGGGAGGACCACCAAGGTCCCACGATCCAACGACGGCTGGTTGTCAATCGATGACATGGTAATGCCCTCTATGATATCCACTATAGTTTTCAATGTACACATTGTAAAAATGATATCTTGCTAATCCCTTGGCCAAAAATATCGAACCAATATATCAAATTGATCAGCTCGACAAGACCTACCAATTGGGCATGGTTCCAGGTCCTAAATCTAATGTTTACACCCCTTATTTCTTGAAAATGATAACTTTGTCCATGTTGAGTTCATTCAATGCACCTAAGTGATAAAACTTGAACCTTTAATGATAATCTATCTACCTAATCATGAAATCAAAACCTTTAGTACATCTTTGATCTGTAGGAGGGTCCTTATCACCCTTATTGCTTAAGAGTTACTCCCATTTGCACTATGTGACTTGTCCTTGGACTTTAATGTATGATCTTGATCAAAGTTGCTATATTTCTCGAATACGATTCATGTATCTATATCTTGTTGAGCTAATCTTGCATCTTGTCTGAATCTCATGTCTTGATGATCTGAGACCTTAGTTTCTCTATTGTGAGTCTTTTGACCCTAGAATGCATGTAAATGCCTTAAACCTTGATATGATCATAGAAAGTGCATGGCACGTCATAATGGCATGAGACTTGAACCACACCATCATGATGACCTTTAGATTAGTAAAAGATCATATAATGAACCAATAAGCAACTTGGAACCCACCTTGGCCAAAACCCTAAAATGCATCTAATTAGGGTTAATGATGAGAATCTAATGCATATATGTAATTTTGTTGTTAATCGGGTTGGCTTATGGTCTAGATGGTAATGGACGTGTTAAGTTAAGAATCTCTGAATCAGGTATGGGCCTTATCTAGTTATATGACTACTGCTTTCTTGCTTTAAAAGACATATATTATATGCTTGTTTGTCTATTTTCTCAAATATTGCCATGTAGTATTGCTATGTCATACTCGATGTTTGCTTCGGCTGTTTTACAACTTGAACACATATATATATATATGGAACTCCATTATAATATTGTTGATAAAGGGTTAGCTCTTGGCTACGGCCTTGAGGTCCCTCTCGTATAAAAGGGTTAGCTAAGCTTGAGCACCCTTACGGACCCTTCCGACGGGAAGTTGGTCAAAGGCCTTAAACATGTTTGATATTGTTGGTATAATGGAGTGAAATGACATAAAATATGGTTTCGCATCTGTTAAACAATTAACATGTTTATTCTTGTTCATTTAATCTTGAAATCTTTTCAAAATTATGCAAAGCTTATATATGTGTGTATCTTTCGGCCCCATACTCAACACCTCGTGTGTTGATCCATTTCTCGTATGTTGTTTTTAGGTTCAGAGATAGCTTGAAAGATGAAGGGCTTGGTGAGCTATGCTAGGTGTACTTGTTGTAAGATCCAGATATAGTATACATGAGCAGACTTGTACAAAGTGACTCTTGAATATGTAATTCAAATCATGTAATATAATAATATTGCTTAATATATCTTGTTGATTGTTGAGATTATGTTGGTACTTGTATCTTGTTATCTGTTCATGTGTGCTAAGCTTTACGCTTCCGCATTTTGCCTTTGGTATACGTTTGGTTCATGGACTGGGATTTTGATTTCGTGACAGCCGAAGACTTGAAGGAGTGGGTAAGTCCATGTTGATGGATGAAGACTCCATGGTTCAAGTGGGTAAGCTCCTTCTATAGGTTGAAGATCCTTGCTTGAGGGATTAAGCCCTTGGATGAATGTGGTTTTGTCTTGTAATCTTATGATGGAATATAAGAGTACCAAGATTGCAAATCCTAGAGATTAACCACCTCTAGGTAGTGGATTGACATTGCTCCTAATTAGGATGTGGAACCACTTTAAACCACCTTGTCCAAGTGTATGGTTTCCTTGTCTCTCTTCCTTGCTGTGCATGCTAGCTTAGACCTCAAATTTGTTGTATACTTTAGCTCTTGCACTTAATATAATTTGGTGGTCTAATCCGTTTTGTGAGATTTGTGATGCTCTATTCACCCCCCCTCTAGAGCCCGTGATCCAACAAGTGGTATCAGAGCAGGTCTTCTCCAAGCTACTTCTACAAGTAGGAGAAGATGGGTGATTTAGCACTTGGATCCCTCAACCTAGAAGGGAGCTTCTCCATGCGACCTCCGGTCATCGACTACACCAACTTTCTCTATTGGAAAAGAAGAATGTAGTTCTACCTCCAAGGTGTTAGCTATGAGATGTGGAAGGTAGTGCACCTCAAGTATGAAGATCCAAAGGGGGAAATCTCCACATGGACGGAAGCACAAATGAAGCAAGCTCAACTCAATGCCAAAGCTGTGAGCATCATCTATGCAGCCCTCACTCCATCCGATTTCAACCGGATCTCCTCATGGGACACCGCACATGAGATATGGAACAAGCTTTGTGTCACCAATGAAGGAATGTAGCAAGTGAAGGAAGACAAGATCTACTTGCTTGGTGATCTACTTGAGAACTTCAAGATGAGTAAGAATGAAAGAGTGGTGGATATGTATACAAGGCTCAATGTGATCATAAATGGATTGACAGCCCTTGGTAGTGTGATCGACAAAGGCACTATCAAATCCAAGATCTTGAGATCACTTCCAAAGAGATGGGAGCCCCAGGTGACATCCATTGAAGAAGTGTACAAGCTTAGTGAATTGTCAACCGAGGAGCTGGTTGGCAACCTTCAAGCTCATGAGCCAAGGCTTGACAAGCAAGAGGAAGAAGAAAAGAGAGAAGAGAAGGAGTCCAAGAAGATCAAGGACACACCCTTCAAAGCTCAAATTGAAGAGATGGTTTGGCATCTACAACTTACACTCAAGTCTCCTACTCCTTCCTCAAGTGAAGATGAAGGCCCAAATGAGTATGAAGCAAACTACTCCAAGGGCAAGCACTTCAAGGGGAAGCCTTCTTCATCCACTCCTAGATGCTATGAATGTGGCCAAAAGGGCCATTACAAGAGTGATTACCCCAAGGCCAAGAAGAGACACCACAAGAGCAACCACAAGAAGGAAAAGGAGTATAAGAAGGAAGGAAAATACAAGAGAAAGGAGAAGAAAGAAAGTATAAGCAAAGATGCAGCTCATGCAACTTGGAGGAGTTTTCCTCAAGTTCTTCTAGCTCCAAAGATGGAGAATGCCACCTTGCTCTCATGGCCTCCACAAGTGATGATGTAGGTGACGTAAGTGAGGTAAGTGAAGTCAACTTGCATGAGTTGTATAAAGAAACTCTCATTGATATACTTAATACTAGCCGTTTGTCTTTTACAAAATGCAAATCTAAAAAGAAAAGGCTAGGTAAGATTATAAATGATCTTTATGCTAAGATTGAAATTCTTGATCAAAATGAAAAGTTGCATCTTGATAGTATTGATTCCTTGCAAGGGAAATTTCTTGATCTTGAGCTCCAATACAAGGGAGTTGAAGTTGAGAATGGTGTCTACCTTAAGAACATTGAAAATCTTAAGGAAGAAAACCAAAAGTTCCTGGATGAGATTGATGTTCTTAAAACTGAAAATATAGAACTTAAAATCATTGATGATGCTAGGAGAAATGAAGTTTATGCTTATCAAAGAGAAATTCTTTTGCTTAAATCTGAAAATGCTAAGTTTCTTGCTCAAGTTAATATTTTATCTTCTAGACTTATCTTGCCAAGTAATGAGGTAGCTAGCACTACTCTAGAACGTGATTCTTATCATACTAAATCCCTCTGTTTAGAGGCTGACATGTTGCATGCTAGAGATGATCTTTCTAGTCTATCTTCTACTATCATTAGTCTTAGTGATGATAATGAAAAGTTGAGAGCTTCTTTGTAAAAGTTGCTTATGGGAAAGAAATATCTTAATGTTGTCCTAGAACACTCTACCAAACAAATTGGTACTAGTGGTTCGGGATATGATGGGACTGCTCCTAAAGGTAAAAACAAGAATAAGAGTAAGGGTAAGAAGAAGAGTGTGGAACCTCCTTTCTTCCATGGAGAGACTTTCGACTCTAAGAACCCAATGGTATGTGTTCATTTTAAATGTGATGACCATTACTCTACTTATTGTCCTTACAAGCCAAAGGGGACCAACCCAAAGATGAAATGGGTCCCAAGATAACTCCGGATCCCAAAGTTTGAGTTGGGCACCGAAATCCTTCTTTCATGCAGGTCAAAAGAAGGTGTATTGTTGATAGTGGCTGCTCAAAGCCCATGATGGGTGAAATCAGCCATTTCAACAAATTCATGAAAAAAGGAGGATCAATGACTTTTTGGGTACAACAAAAAGGGTAAGGTAATATGTGAGGGTGATGTAGGCAATGAGCTATGTATTAAAAATGTTTTGCTTATTGATGGTCTACATCACAACTTGATAAGTGTAATCCAACTTTGTGATAATGGATATCTTGTTCTCTTTACATATTTAGAATGTTTGCTTCTAGATTCCCTCATTTATAATGATATATATAAGAGAACTAGAAATGATAATCTTTATGTTATTGTGCTTGATGCTCCAAAGCCCGTACTTGACAGATGCTTGGTTGTGGATAAAAATGATATCTCTCTTTGGCATCGCCATTTGGGTCATTTGAATATGCATCAAATGAAGAAATTGAGCAAAAAGGAATTGGTTCGGGGACTTCCTAAATTGGATTTTGAAAAGGATAAGGAATGCCAACCTTGTACACAGGGAAAGCAAACCAAGTCCTCCTTCATATCCAAAGGAGTCCTAAGTACCAAAAGAGCTCTTGAACTTCTTCATATTGATCTATTCAGACCTATGAGAACTCAAAACACTTCGTGGTTCCAAGTATTGTCTTGTAATTGTCAATGATTTCTCTCGCTATACTTGGACATTCTTTCTTGTTTCGAAAAATGACACTCTAGATGTTTTCTCGAGCTTTTGTAAACGAGTTGAAAATGAAGCTTCTTGTCGGATTGTTTCTATCTGTAGTGACCATGGGGGGAGTTTGAAAATGATCTTTTTGAGCATTGTTGTGAAAATTTTGGTTCCTTGCACAATTTCTCTTCTCCTCGTACACCTCAACAAAATGGGGTTGTAGAGAGAAAGAATAGGTCGCTATAGGAGATGGATAGGACCATGCTTCTAGAGTATGACACTCCAAAGAAGTTTTGGGCTGAAGCCATTAGTATCTCATGCTTTGTGCAAAACTGAGTTTTCACTCATCCATCTTTGAAGAAAACTACATATGAGTCATGGCGTGGTAGAAAACCATCCATTGACTTCTTTCACATTTTCATATGTCCTTGTTTTGTTTTGAACATGAAGGATTCTCTCGACAAGTTTGATCTGAAATCGTACAAGGATTTCTTCCTAAGCTATAGCACTACAAGTAGGGCATATAGAGTTTTCAATATTGAATTGTTTAAAATTGAAGAATATATTAACGTCAAGTTTATTGAATCTAACTCTGCCATTGGAAAGGATATTGTTGATAATGATGTTGCAGATGATTTAATTCCTATCTTGAAAGACCTCAACATCGACAATAAAGGTAAGCAGGTGATAGAAGTAGAAGATGAAGAAAAGAAGGATCTCACTTCTCGCTTTGCAAAGAATCATCCCAAAGAGCTAATCATTGGAAATCCATTCGAGAGAGTGAAGACACGATCTGCCTACAACAAAAAACAAGTAGACAATGCCTTCATCTCACAATTAGAGCCAAAGAACATAAAAGAAGCTCTTGGAGATGATGAGTGGATCCTTGCCATGCAGGAAGAGCTAGAGCAGTTTGAGAAGAATCGTGTGTGGACTCTACTGCCAAGAACAAGTGATAGAAAAATCATTGACACCAAATGGGTCTACCACAACAAGCTTGATGAGAATGGTAAGGTGGTAAGAAACAAAGCAAGGTTGGTAGCTCAAGGTTAAAATCAGTAGGAAGGTATTGATTTTGATGAAACTTATGCTCATGTTGCTCGACTTGAATCTACTAGAATGCTACTTGCCTTTGCTAGTTATAAAAATTTCTTACTATATCAAATGGATGTTAAAAGTGTGTTTTTGAATGGTGCAATTGAGGAGGAAGTATTTCTTGCTCAACCTCTGGCCTTTGAAAATGACAAGCTACCTAACCATGTTTACTTGTTACAAAAAGCTCTTTATGGACTCAAACAAGAACCTCGAGCTTGGTATGAGAAATTAAAGAACTTTTTGTTAGAAAATGGATATGCCATGGGCAAAGTTGATTCTACCTTATTTCTAAAACACGCTTCTAGCAATTTTCTTATCATTCAAATTTATGTTGATAATATCATATTTGGAAGAACTAATCTTGACCTTTGTAAGGAGTTTAGTTCTCTTATGCAGAGTGAGTTCGAGATGAGCATGATGGGTGAGTTGACTTTCTTCCTCCGCTTCCAAATCAAGCAAACTAAAAATGGAAACTTCATCAACCAAGGCAAGTACACCAATGAACTACTCAAATGCTTTGGAATGGAGAATATGAAGTCGATGGACACACCCATGTCCAACACCGCCAAACTTGATAGTGATGAAGAAGGTGAGAAGGTAGATGAGAAGATCTATAGAGGTATGATTGGAAGTTTACTTTACTTAACTGCCTCTAGACCTGATATTATGTTTAGTGTTGGCTTGTGTGCTCGCTTTCAATTAAGTCCTAGGAAATCACATCTTATTGTTGTTAACAGGATTTTTAGGTACTTAGCCAAAACTTAAAACTTTGGTCTATGGTACCCTAAGTCAAGGGACTTTACTATTATAGCATATAGTGATGTGGATTATGCGGCCTGTTTGGTTGATCGAAAGTGCACAAGTGGCACTTTTTTCCTTCTAGGACCATGCTTGGTGTCTTGGTTTTCCAAGAAACAGAGCACCGTGGAATTATCAACTACCGAGGCTGAGTACATTGTAGTCGGGAGTTGTTGTGCCCAAGTCCTATGCATGAAGAAAATGCTCTAAGACTTTAACATACATTTTGATGCATCTCCTATCTATTGTGATCATACTAGTGCAATCAATCTTTCTTATAATCCTATATTACATAGTAGAGCTAAACATATAGAGGTTCACCATCACTTTCTTCGTGATCACATTGCCAAGAAGGATATTTATATCACGCATGTAGACATGGAAAATCAGTTGGCATACATTTTCACTAAACCTCTAGCTAGAGAGCAATTTAACTTTATTAGATCAAAATTGCTTATAACTTCTTTGGATGAATCTGACATGCCTTCTAACTAGTAGCCATCTATCATATATTTTTTCATCAATCTTTGAATGCTTGCATGCTTAAAAATGCTTTTTCTTTTTCATTTTTTGCCTTGTTTTCTCTTGTTTTGGGTATTTTTCGCAAATGCTTGTTTTATTGCAAAATAGTACCCAATGATGAGTGATATGTGTCTAAGTATGTTCAAAATACATAATGGACTCGAAAAATAAATTTAATTAGCATTCTTATGGCTAGAAATTGAGTTTGATGGTTTTAGGTCAGGTTGACCATCTGTCGAGTTTCCCCCAGGACAAACTCGACCGATCCGTGGCCGAGATTTGTTCTAAATGAACCATTCGGTCGAGTTTCTGACTCTCAAAACTCGACCGATCGACGATTTGAAGCCAACTTAAGTTTAGTTTGGCCGACTATTCTCCCTCTCAACTAGAGAATAGTCGACTGATTCCTCTTCTTCTAGCCCTAAGCTCTCTACCCTAGCCCTAACCTTCCCTATTCTAGCCCTTTCCCAACCTAGATAGGTTGACCTAGACCTCCCTGGTTGCTCCCTAGTGGTGTTTGGATGGTTTTTTAGGTTTTTTTGGTGTGTTCGATCGTTTCTCCTCTTCTTTTTTGCCTCTATGGCTTCACATAGGAGAAAACATCCCGCCCCTAGCATTGCTCCTTCCTCTTCTTCGTCAAATCACTTGATTCCCTTTAATGACACCTCCTTTGTCTCAATAGAGGCTATAAATAGGTCTAAAGACCTTCTTCCTAGGAGTCTTTTCCCTTTTTGAGCCTTGTTTGATCCTAACCCTAGGCGTCAAGCGGTTATAGACCAAGTTTCTAGGTTTCTTTCCGTTCACCACCTCTCCGCCTTGGTTGTCGAGCGTGACTACTTTTTCAATTCTATGACAAGAAAAAAAAGCAGTTCATGAGTTCTATGCTAACTTGTGTTGGAACTACGACACCCTTGTACCCCCGATGAATACTAAAGTCATCCTAACTTCAACGATTTCCGGTAAGCATTTTCAAATCTCTGAGGATATTTTAAATGTCTTCTTAATTTTCTGTATATGAGGAAAATAATACATGGCGCAAGGATTATGGCAAGTACTTTGATCTTTTAGACCCTGAAGGTTTCTACGAGAAGAATGAACTTACTCTCCCTGACATTCATCGCTACTTGAAGAAACTGGATGTTCCATATAAGAAGAAGTCAATCCTACCCTCCTCCTCCCTCGATCTCAGGAAGCACATCTTAGATTTAGTGATCAATTGCAACATCCATCTGAAGAAAAACCAAACAGATATTGCAGAGAACACTGCAGTCATCATGTACTGCATCCTTGAGAACATCAGTGTCAAGTGGTCCCGATACATTCTACACCACATGACTTGCTTTGACATCGGTAAGAACACCTGAGGCACCTATCCCCCCTATCCAGTCCTGATTTGTGGTTTGTTCCAGTTTGCTACTGAGAAATTACTCTTTTCTGACTTTCATTACAAGTTAGGCAGGAAGGGTGTATGTATTAGTGAAACCACAATTTAGAAGTATGTGTCTGTCTTTGCCTCTACCACACCTACTGCTTCTCCCTCAGCCTTTGCCTCTGCCTCTACAGCCCCTGCCTCATCTGCCCTAGCTCCACCTCCTCAGCCTCCTCCTTGACCTAGTCGTGCTTCATTCTGTGTCAAATGAAACCCTTATGGGCTACATGATTCACCAACAAGCATACAACCAACAGGTTTAGGAGCACCTGCATCAGGATCTATGTTCCATCATGTATACCATGAACATATCCTTTGCACACCCCTACCCCACCTACCAGCCCTTCCCCGGTAGTGATTATGCTTCATATGCATACAATCATTACTATCCTACCCTCGAACCTTCTGCTGATGTTGCTCTTCCACCCTTTGTTGTTGGTGGTCCTACTCCTGCTCCTTCTCCCGCCTACCTACCATTGCTTGTTGGCCCCTGGCCACCCTACTTGCCTGTCTTAGTGACTCTGCTCCATCCTTTCCTCAGGCCAATGAGCTCCATGCTCTTGGTATGACTTGGGATGAGCAGAATTCTCATTGTCCCGGTCGTGGTTTCAGTCCTCCTACTGACGAGGAGATGCTTGACCAAGATAATGATGTTGAGGCTTCTGATGACGATGATGGTGATGACGAGGACGCTTCTGATGATGGTGATGGTTTTGGTGTTGATTCTGGTGATTAAGGCACTACAGGTGAACTTTCAGATGGAGATGAGGACTATGAGCCTGGAGCCGATGACGATGACGTTGTGGATATAGATAGTTTAGATGTCTAGCTTGTTTCTTAGTTTTTAGTCTAGTATGTTGATCATATATATCTTTCTAGGCTATTTTGTATAAGAAACATCTGGGCACATTATCAGAGTTGTACTATTTTATCTTCTATTTTTCATCACTTCTTTATTGTAGTTTCTTTTATGCGAACATGCTTCTGAGTTGTAATATATGTGATGTGCACTCTTGCTCTTTTATCAGCTATATATTATGTGTTGGTGCCATCTTTCACTATATTTTGATTATGACTGAGATTGTATGTTTCTTTTGTCTCTTTTTGACATATAATATGAGATTGTTTATATGATTATCTGGTTGATTGTGTTTTAGAGAAGACCTATATATATGCTCTTCTACCCCCCCTACCTTTTGATAATGTCAAAAGGGGGAAAGAACTTTCAATGTCTTGAAACTCAATCATATTGGCATACTGTTGTTTATTGCTTATGAGATCCTTTTCTTGTTCATTTACTATTTTATCATGTGACTTGTAAAGGACCATATAGTACATGTATGCTATAATTTCTTTGTGTAGATAGACTAACTATGCAGGTTAGAGGAAGCATAGATTGAGGGGGAGAAATTCACATTGTTCAAATCTTGAACCCCCCAATTCACAAGGCAAAGGTATAATTTCTATATCCTTTTCAATATGCTTAAGGAATGGTTTGTCATTGTCAAAAAAGGGGGAGAATGTTGACCTAGAGGTTATACATTGTCCATATTTTGATAATGATTTAACCATTCCATTCATATATATCTAATACGTGTATTCAAGATTGATTTTAGGTGTTAGGTACATGAAAAGGATCAAAATCAACAAGCCCTAATTTGCTCAAGTTCAAGCCAAAATATATACAAGTGTGCAATTTAGGAAATCCATGTAAATGACCTTAGAATATTTTTGTAATCACTTGTATTGATGAATGGCTTGTAACTAAGATGAGAAAATTGATTGGGACACTTAACACCGAGTTTTAGTCACTTTTTATGTACTTTAGAAAATCGATCACAGGTTGTTGATCAGTCGAGTTGGAATCTCGACCGATCCACTGGATCCATTTTCTGGAGAGTGCATCGATCGAGTTGTATTTTCACATAACTCGACCGATCGAGTAACTAACCAATTCGATTTTCATCGGTCGGTTGAGTTTTCCCAGGATAAACACGACCAATGGTTTGAATATTAGCTTTGTCTTTTAGTCGATTGGTCGAGTTACCTTTATTGAAACTCGACCGATTGCACTGTACGAAATTTGTAAAAAAAGTGATTGTGACCGTTGGTGAGTAATTTGATCAAAAATAGAGTCGTTGTTGTGAGAAAAAATGGCTATATTTCGGCCCTAAGTATCCTACAACTCAAAGGGGCACCCTCAGCTATAAATAGGACCTCTTGGAGTTCATTCCAAGGTTGCTCATTCACTACATGCTTGGTCCTAGCTTAGTTGAGAGTGTTCCAACCCTTTGAGCCCCTTTCTCTCTCTCTACCTTAAAGTCAAATTCGTGAGTATGAGTGAGTTAGGTTCTGATGTATGAGAGCTACTCCCTGTATTGATGTAAAGCTCTCCACCTCTAGCTTCCTACTCCCTTTCCTATTGAAGAAAAGGCTGAAGATCTTCTCCAGGTGAAGGAGAAAGAGTTGCTGTTCTTCAAGGTTGAAGAAAGCATGGTGTTCAAGATCTCCAAGTGACGGAGATAGCCAAGGTAGACGTTCAAGAAGGATATGTAATTCGTTGAAGGCCGAAGACTTGAAAAAGGAGTGGGTAAGTCCATGTTGATGGCTGAAGACTCCATGGTTCAAGTGGGTAAGCTCCTTCTATAGGTTGAAGATCCTTGCTTGAGGTACTAAGCCCTTGGATGAATGTGGTTTTGTCTTGTAATCTTATGATGGAATATAAGAGTACTAATATTGCAAATCCTAGAGATTAACCACCTCTAGGTAGTGGATTGACATTGCTCCTAGTTAGGACGTGGAACCACTCTAAACCACCTTGTCTAAGTGTATGCTTTCCTTGTCTCTCTTCCTTGTTGTGCATGCTAGTTAGGACCTCAAATTTGATTTATAATTTAGCTCTTGCACTTAATATAATTTGATGGCTTAATCTGTTTTGTGAGATTTGTAAAGATTTATTCACCCCCCTCTAGAGCCCTTGATTCAACACAACAGTCATATATTTGCAAATCACGCGGAGCATCCCGAGAAAATCACGTGAAACTAAATTGATTACTCATAAGTGTAACCACATACCTGATCAGGTGCATTGAATGTCAAAGCAAGAGCAATCAAACAAGCAACCAAGCAAATTATCCTAAAAGTTAAAGCGATACACCCATGTATTATTATTTTATCCAAATCATCATTAAGACTGCCTTGGGTCTCAAGTTAGGGTTTTGTTAGGGTGTAGACAACGAATAAGGATATAAACCCTATTTCCATCACATGTTAAAAATTAGGTGAAGACTCTAATCATTTGATCTGTATTCCATTAAGTTCATTAACAACAAGGCAAATTAGGATCTCTAACCTAATTCTACATATGCATGGTTATCTATTTTAGAAACCATGAATATCATCATCATGACCATAATCATGTCAAGCTACCCTTATATTCCATATTATCAGTTTTCATTTTAGAGGATCATGATTAACAAGTTTATTCATCAAAAATAGGGTTTCTATGCATAATTTACATTAAAGATTACATCTTTATACACTTTTGGAAAAGTAATTATAATTAGACTTTGAAACCATATTATTTGAATTCCTCTCATTTTTCCGATCAAAATGATATGTAATATCATTATCTTTGGATGTCCCTAGCATTTTCTATAATTAAAATAAGATAAAAACACCATACCTTAATGGTGAGGCCACGCGGCGCCTCCCTATTGGTTGGTGCCTTCATGAGATGACGCCAGCTGGGGACGCGGTTCAGGCTTTGGCTGACACTAAACTGCCCGGTTTCTCCTGGACCGGCCAACAAGTTGCGGTTCGACTGATCCACCGCCCAACCTTCCCCTTCTTTCACCCTCGCGTTTGCGGACGAACAGCGTGAAGCGACCGCTCGACGCCGACACTCCTCCGGTCAGCAGCCAAAGGCGCAAACCCAGGGTTATGTTCCCTGACTGTCGCGGCGTATGAGAGTCATTTCCGAACCCCTTTCTTTATTGCACCCAGCAGGTCCAGGTTTCCGATCATCTCCTTCCTCTGAATTAGCAGGAAACCCTACTTGCTGGTTCCATCGGGTAAGGCAGCGTCGCCACTCCATCCGCTTGCCTTTGTCGTTACTTCCTCTTCCGCCAACTCCCTTTCTCACGGTGTTGTGCTAGGGACGAGTCAACCCACCATGAACTCTGACTCTCACCGCTTCGTATCTTCACACGGTCATTCCATAGCCCCGTTCCTCTCCTCCGAACACACACAAGGGCTCGCTAACTTATGTGGTGGCCAAGGTCTCTACACAGGGCGTTCCTGACTCCTGACTATTGCTTTCTCACGCTGCTTCGACGTCTGTTCTCTCTTCCAGGGTGGTATGTCATGGTCGAGGCTCAGCAGGAGACCTGCTGCCGTCGAATACCATTCTCAGACATATATGACTGGGGTCCTTGGTTGCTTGGAGGGATCAGGAGACAGAGTCCCGTTCTGTTAAAAAACAGACTCCCGTGGTCCTTATCTAGGCCCCGAAGGGAACCCTAGAAGCTGTAAGAAGCAACGAGAAGGAAGGGTCGCGCGGTTCCAAGCCTAAATTCCTTTAATCATACCTTCCCATGTCCTAGCCTCTTCCGCTTGTTTCCTTCTCCCCTATTAATCACTTTCCAGACCTATCGTTCCATTGCCCTATAATACACAAAAACATGGCTTATTCCAAAGCATGCCATTGTATTTTTCTTATACTTATCGGCTCTTTCCTCTTGGTCATGACAAGTAAAAAGAGTCGAAAAGCATAGTTGTTAAAAGAAAACCATTCAATGGATTCCCATTATGAAGACACACATGTATACATATCCATACATATCCTTCTAAGTATTATCATTTTTACTTGATAGACACACAAAAAGTCATGTTCAACTTATATTTATTAATTTAGACGTATTGGGATATCATTTCCATATAAAATTTACTCCTTTTGAAAATGGAATATTCATTTTCTCCAATTTCTAGAGTTCTCTTCCTTTCTATTATTATTTACAAGTTAAGAAAAAATATTCTCGTTTGATGCCTTAACCATTGTGTTGCCCATCTTGACTAGATAATTATCCTTCACTTATACACAAAATTCTCTTTTTTTACATAATTGCATATTTCAAAATCCATTGTGAATTACCTTTAGTAATTGTTTTATTATTAGAGTTTCCTCTCTTTCTTTATCCAAAACTCTATTAATGGTTTAACAAACTAGTAGAAATCACAAAATTCACAACAAGAGAATTTTTTGCAAAAGGAAGTCATACTTTCAAAACAATGTATAACATATCTCCAATATGTCCTTTAATTAAAATATTTGTATTTTAATTAAATAAATACTGAAAAACCAGGTTATAACATCCTTCCCCTCTTATAAGAATTTTCCCCTCAAAATTCAGCTAATCATACAAACAAAACAGGGTAACACTTTTCCATGTCCATCTTCAGCTCCTATGTGGCTTCATCATCTCTGTGGTGCTTCCAAAGAACTTTTACCATCTCTATCTTTTTTTTTGTTGAGTTCTTTCACCTTGGTATCCAGTACTCTCACATGTGACTCAAGATATACCAGGCTCCCATGGATCTAAATAGGTTCAATGCTCAACACATGACTAGGATCTTTCACATAGCGCTTTAGATTGGACACATAGAACACATCATGCATCATACACTACAAAAAATTTGGCCTTTGTTGAAGAACATTTGTGAGGAACCAAAAATCGTGAATAATGATGTCTATTTGTGAGGGCTCATCCTTCAAATATGGGACCAAATCCCTCAACCGTGTTTTTAACATTCTTAGAACGTTTATGTGAACACTAATCCCTCACAAATACATTACTCACTAATCACTCCATGAAAAATACCATGCCAAATGTTTCCCTCCATCTCATAACCCTTCCCTCCTTTCTAAAACACAACATTTATGAATCAAAATTAAAAATATCCGTGCTTCCCCCTCTCGCGCCGTGCACTTCCCCCTTTAGCATTGTGCACTTCCCCCTCTTGCGCCGTGCTTCCCCCTCTCGCGTCGTGCACTTCCCCCTCTTCGTCGTGTGCGTCCTGCCGGTCTCCCCTCTTCGCGCCGGTCCTCCCCTCTCCACCCTCCATTGCTCCGCGCATAAACCCTTGGCCCGTACACAAGAATGGAAACCCTCCGCCCTCCATTACTCCGACAGGCCAAATCCGACGCCCTCACAAGAACGGAAACCAATTTCCCGTCCTCTGTGCTCTCGTGACGGAGTCCTTTGGACTGCAAAGACACCCCGAGCGACGGAAACGACACCCGAGCTACTCCAGTCCAGCGGGCTGCAGAAACGGCCTCGCGGAAGGCCCTGAACGCCGAATTCTTTCTCGAATCTTTCAGGAGGGCCCTGTCGTCGTTGGTTCGCTAAGTAGTATTGTCGGCATTCGTCATCTTCCTCTTTCTCCGGCAGGCGGCGGTCGTTATATTTGAAAAAAGGTATCCATTTCTGGTCGCCCCAGCCATCTCACCGCTATTACTGTGCTTTGTTATTCTCATCCTTTTGTAGCGTTCCTCAATACTATCTATTATTTTCCTTTTATTTGTTTCATTTGTGTTTAGCGACATGTATTATTGTGTTCCATCATCTAGGTGAATTTCATTCTCCAGTCTTGAACTAAGTATTCACTAAATACACTCTGAATTTTCCCTTCACCCTTGCCTCCTTTCCGCTTCCTTGGATTACTGTGATGTTTCATCTCATGCGCAGCTGAGATAAATGCATCCCCATTTTCTACATTTTCGTCATCTATGGCATCACCATCACTAAACTCGCCTTTCTTATAAAAAAAGAACACATCATCCATCTCATTGTTGTCCTTAACTACTTGCCCACCCTGCATCAACTTATTGTCATCAAAAGACAATTTCAAGCAAAACAGTTTCAAGCTCTGGTCAAAAACCTCAACTCCTTTTTCTTCAAGAGAAATCAACCACTCTGTTTAAGATTGATAGCAAAATTGCATTAACACACATGAGAAATTTATAAACATGGTCTGCGAGGAAAACCATAAATTTTATAGAACTGAAGTATGATTCACATACTGAGTAGTGTGACGGGTGTGTTTGTGTTCGGTGTTGAAAACTTGCTTATCCCTCTTTGAATGGTTATCCACTTAACTAAGCTGGAGGGGAGGGATGACCTTGAGAAAGCATTTGTATAGGCAATTGCCTTCACCTGGTCTCCATTTTTCCTGCACAATCAATAAAATTTAAAAACCGAAGTTGATGCTTAGGAAGCTAGCATAATGGATAAACTTGACTGAAGAATGTACCGGGACGCATGAATGGCTTCATGGAATACCATTAACCTCATCAGACAAAGGGACCTCAACATATCAGACAACTGTTCGACCTCTATGATAGATAAGAAAGATTAATCAACTAGCAGCACAGAATCATATAGGACCTCCCGTAAAACAGCTTCATCTTTTGGATTCTGAATAATAAGAATAAATCATAAGTCAGAATATTAGACATAGGGACAGAGATCCTCATTGCACTTATAAGGTTGATATCTTCAATATAGTAAACTTTCCCTATCAGGTACAACAGATAGTTATTGGGAAAAGCAAGCAACTTAATAATATAAACAAAACCAAAACCCTGCAGGATTCCTTTAGACGTTGACTTAAACTGGATAGAAGCCTAGAATCATATTACCAAGAGAAGCTGAAGCATGACTAAGACAACAATGATAAGCAAACAAATCTAGGATCAATAAAATTGTATAGCGGAATGCTCTTTTAAATATCTTCTGTTTAAAATAAGATTCAAGACATTGCCTTCATTTTTGTGAACTAAACTACCACAGTTCTGTGATTCTTCTATATCCGACTGACTCCTAGTAGAAGCATAGTTTGATATCTAATCTATATTTCTGGTTCAAACATGCTCCTTCATCCAACATTACAAGATCTTCATATAAATCTTCATGGTTTGATTTAAATTGAAGACGGTGAAAAGATGTATCCTTGATCGCGCACACCTGTCAGACGCCACTACTAGTGTGCAATGTGGCTCTACCGAATTTGCTGCCACTATCGTTGTATGCCACTGTCTTACTACCTACTCATGCTATGGGTTCCATTGGTTATGACACCATCAGTGTTGTCGGATTGCCACGGATAATCAAGCCCCTTAGACATAACTAAGGTACTTCATTGGGCCACAATGAACATCATAACTCACAACCACCCTCTATGTGCAAGTATTTCTTGAATCCACACATTATTGGAGTGTTTGAGTTGTTTGGTATTTGATGAGCATAGACATGACTATTTGCATCAGGAAATTAAAGGGTGATTGTCCAATCGAAGATAGAAAGAGGGCATGGTTTCAATATCTAGTAGGAGAAAATAGAAAACGAGGACGTTGATGTTGGTTTAATGTGCATGTGTCCTGGTGTAGACAATTAGACATATAGAATAATCATAAAATCCATAATCGTAGCCAAAATGCACTTGAGGTTTAAATTATCCGCAACTTTTACTTTAGTCCCAAAGGTTGTCAATCCTCAACCCATGGTTGTCAAGGCTCCCAGCTAGTAACTTGGTTTAGTTGGGTGCAAGATCCAAGACATTTATTTCTAGATAACATATTATATACTAATGTATTTCATGTATTAAATCAATGTCTTACACGCTAAAGCATTATGTAATAGTGATGTATAATCCAAAAAAATGCACGTATATACTATATATATGTGTCAGTTATGAAAATAAAATGATATGCATAAATCATAAATTCAATCAAAACTCTTGAGGTGTTCCTTGACATATATAGGCGCCTTGTCTTGATACTAGGGATGATATGGACATGGACTTGCATGGTGATAACGTAGACTGCCATGAGAATTGAACTTGGTAAGGGCAATGTATTAGAAAGCGGGAAGCGGGAGGCGTGCGGACGACACCCTGTAATCGATTAAGCGGTAGGCGGGCGATTAAGAGGGCGATTTTTGAAAAAGCGGGTGTCTAAATTTTATATATTTTTATACAAAATTACATGTATGTGTATATAAAAAATATATTTATAAGGAACTTCAATACATATCTAATTAGAAAATCAGTAATTAACTAAGTATTCATCAATACTTACTATCAATCAGCATCTCTAATCACTAAAATCAGCAAGCAGATCAGTAATTGTATATAACAAACTATGAATTATTGAATTAAAGTAATCACTAAAGTAATACTAACCAGCAGTACCAATCATTAATCACTGAAAGCAACAAGGAAATCAGTAAAACTAATCATGCATTACTAGTATAATAGAGCAATAGGATATTTACTTAGATGCATTACAGCAGTACCCAATTATTACAGCTTACACACAAAGTATGCATTCTAAATTAGGACTAGCTATATCATAGAACATTTAATGTATACAAGTTTCGTATATTATAGTCAATACTACTTGGCTATGCAATTAATTAATGTTAGATTCTTACATTAGGATTTTTAAACAAAAGCGGAAAAAAGCGGGTGAGGCAGGCAAAAAGTGGGCGATTTTGTTCAAAATGATTAAGCGGGCGATTAATGGAAAAATTAAGTGGATGGGGGTCATGGGCGCTTAAGCGGCCCGCCTGGACATTTTTTATTTCACTGGGTAAGGGGCATCTAACCTTCTTTGGCTCTATGTCTCTGCCAGCGAGAACCATACAGGAGTGAAACAACAAAGGAATACAAGGTGAATCGCCTGTGGGGTTCAGAGGATGTCCCATAAGCGATAAAATGGTTGGTAGGTTAATTGTTATTAATGTGTGTTATCAAGGTGAATTTGACTCCCATTCTCGATTTATGGGCTAAATGATTTATGAAAAATGCCGCACAAAGTGTTCACATGGGCGATCTTGACTACCTTGTTGGCAGGAAATTAATGACTATGATGTCACCTTGAGAGGAGTTGGGCATTGCCATCTGAGGGTTGTCTCCATCATCTTCATTGGATAGGTTCTGCAGAAACAATGGCGTCTCTAGAACCGTCTTGTGCTGCTACCGAAGCCTACAGCTCTCCTTTTTTTTTATAAAGCCTACAGCTCTCCTTTATTCCCCATCATTTAACATTTTTACCTCTCTCTCTCTCTCTTAACTGAGTGTTAATCTATGGAGCTTCTTTTTTGTGTATTGAAATTCGTGTATATCTATAAAAAGATCTTGTTATATATTGGCCATAGACGAAAAATTGAGCATTGGCGCAAAAACCCATGAGCTCTATGAGGTGGGCAACATTTTTTGTGCTTGTTCAAGAAGGGTGAGGATGGAATGGACAATCCCTTCAATAGGCTGGAGTTGGTTTGGCATGCCTAGATTCTATTGCCATCCGTAGGTGGGGGTTGTGGGGCTGGGGTGGGGGTTGGTATGGGGAAAGCCCAACCTTGATGCTGCAATCTACTATTGTTAATTAGTTTTTTTCCTTTTCTGGAAGAATGTTATCTCGAATTGTAATATAAACTGTGAAGTGCATTAGTCTACCGCATATTCTTAGGTATTTTTTGGACAAGGTACCTTATGATGTTTCGGCCTGTCCTGAATTTGGAAAGCGTAGAGCCGGAAGCGAGTGGCCAACCCTTAGTAGGTCTTAAGCATGATACTTCCAATTAAAGGTGCACTTTCTGAAAAGTCAGACATTCCAACAAAACAATATTGATATTTACGTGCTGCCCTTTTGATTTTACTATGCTCTTGATCATTAATGCTTATTCTATCTGAATCCCTAGTTCTATATGACATGCATGTCTTATAATGTTATAAACTGTCCTATTTTTTTATTATTAGGACCCATTGGCTTTTTGAAAACAATTCTGTCAAAGTATCTTTATAATGCAGTTTCCTTTTGAATGATGTGGCATACCTACCCATTAGGTTAATATTTTTTTTTTCCAAACTACAAATCTGTGATGGGCAGTTCCTCCTTATACGCAGTGACTTTCTGCTGATGCATTGTGTTGTTAACTTATCCATCCATATTCTTTATGCAAACTACCTTACAGTGATATCTTGCATCTAATCCATCCTCATATTGTTTCAGAGTTCAATTCTATTAAATTTGATACATGAGATAGAGCCTTTATATGTAAGCATTATTCAGAAAGATGTCCCAGCAGAAACAGTTGATGCAATGAAGAGGACTATCTCTAGCATGTTGGGTTTGCTTCCATCCGATCAGTTTCATGTATCAGTCGAGGCCCTTTGGGAGCCCCTTTCAAAACTATTGGTTTCCTCCATAATGACCGGGTATGTCAGCAAATGAATAGTTAAATACACCCTCAAATTCCTAGCAGAATACTGAAAAATATATGTTTGGAATTTCACTTTTTCATGAAGCAAGTATTAGTTTAAAAGGAAATCAAACTATGATACTATGATTTAGGAGCATGTCCAAAACATTTCTTGCCATCTTAAAACTGATATTCATAGTAAAGCCATATATTTCCTTTAGGGGCATCTTGACCAGCATCAAAGAGAAAACCTTGAATGTAATGCATGAAATAAATAAATTCAGTTAGCAATTCTTTATTAGTTGCATGTTCTAGCAAGCAACAAAGAGCGGAGAAAACAGGCTTTGTGAAATGTTGAGAGAACTAAACAAGTGTGAGATTTTTTGTCCAGAAATAGAGTACTGACCACAGCAAGGAATCATACCGGTTAAGATTTTTGGGCACCAGGTGGCTTACCTGGGTGCCTTTGTCCAAAATATTTATTCTGGCTTTTAAGATGCAAAATTTCAATGTTTAAATTTTGTATATGTTAATTAAAAGCAGCCTCATATATATTATAGACGTATATGTGACATTCACAAAGTCAGAATTGGTAGGTTTTGAAACTCAAGTTGACAAGTCCGCATCACAATTTCATGTGGGTTGGACATTTGTGTTGTCCTCTCTAGACGGGGCATATTAATAATTTAATATATAGTACCATACTCGTACAATTTTATATATAAACCATTAGTACTTGCAATCACCGTATCTAAACTAGGCCTTATTCATCATTGTTTTACTTCATTGATTATATTTCTAAAAATGTTGCTAATCAAGAATTGGATATTTAAAAGCAGTGAATTAAAAGCAACCTCATATATATTATAGACGTTGATGTATATTTCTAGAATAGTAAAGATGTAGACATGGAAGTGACCAAATACAGGGGAGCAACTAAATTCATGGTATAGTTGTAATGAAATTTTTCACAACATATATCAGTATGAACTACATGCATGTATACCTTTTTGGTTCAGTGTTAGTGTATTCAGCTATAAGAGGAATCAACTGTACCAATAAGTTGTGGCAAATATACCTTTTTGGTTCAGCAATCATTATCTCAAGTTCTGCCACTCTTGTGTCATCAGGATCATTCGTATATATGTTTACATCACCAACCATTGTTGAAACAATATATTTTTATCTGTACAAAGATAATCTCAAGAGTATTATTAAATCCATAGATGAAGCTTTAATTGGTATATTATAGATTTAGGCTGCATATTACTCAAGTTGGGCATACCAAATATATATGCTTTGGGTTTGAGGAAAAATGTTAGACCTTAGAACAGTCTTGCTTTTATTTTTATTTATTTTTGTCTTTCCTGCTGTATATGTAGTGTAGGGCCATACAATGTGTTAGAATCTACTCACTGAATCTCCCTGAATTTTGATTATGGCTTTGTTACTTGTCGTGTTGTGCTAATAAAACACATGGCCTCTTTGATGGCTAGAAAGGTTTAGAAGGCGGCAATTCTCATTCTGGTTAGGGTTTTAAGGATACCCACCCTACTGCAGAGAATTCTTCTATTATACATACTGAGTTGTATGATAAGAATACATAAAGTGTACGACTTGTGTAATGTTCTCATGCTATAATTGTTCTGATTTTTAGCACTTCTGTGTTATGTATGTCCCAGTGTTTACTGCACCCTGTATACCAGCCTCTTCGTTACTATAAAATTTATAATTTCATAGAAACACATTTCTTATATTCCTAGCTCATTTTCACCCTTTATACTGATAATAAGATCCACATGTTTCCGCTTAATTGTGTTGTATTTTAAAATTGCAGATTGATATGGACACAATAGAAGTCAGCAACCTGAACAGGCAGTTTCTATTTCGTCAAAGTCACGTCGGGCAGTCAAAAGCCAAAGTACATAATAAGAATTCTGTGTTAGGCCAGTTTCTTTTATTGTGTTTACCTAACTTCATCTTGCAAAGCAGGTTGCTCGTGATGCTGTATTAAAGTTTAAGCCCCATATCAACATCACCCCATATCACGCTAATGTCAAAGATCCAGATTTCAATGTTGATTTCTATAAGCAGTTTAATGTTGTTTTAAATGGTCTTGACAACTTAGATGCTAGACGGCACGTTAACCGCCTTTGCTTAGCTGCTGGTGTTCCTCTTGTTGAAAGTGGTACCACAGGTTTTCTAGGACAGGTGAACACCTTGCTTTATGTTTTTCTAATGAATGAACTTCCTGATTTGTATAATCTGAGGTCTCTTGTTATTGTTCTTGACCTTAATGATTCTTCTTATTCTGCTTGATGAACCTGGGCATATGTCATTTCTTTCTATTTACCATTAGAAAAAATGGATATAAGCTAATGATTGTAAAATGTGTGCAATATTTTTTTATACTCTGAAATATCCATGTCTGTCTTGTTTCTGTTCTTAAAATGGTCCAATATATCATATACCAATAAGTTCCAAATGCTGACTGAAAAGCTGTGAAAATTTTCACATGTTCAGTATAATGTTTTGATCTTCATCATGCACTGTTCAAGTTCTTATACACACTGTTGAATTTCTAATACCTAACTGGTAGTGGTATCATGTCCCAATCTATCAATTTTACCAAGATATCATACACCGTGGTTCAGCTGGATTATGAAAATTTCTATCTCTTCTCAAGTTTAGTTTTATTCACTGCTTGAGGGTCTTTGATTGCTTTTCTTATATATATCTACATAAAACATATGATTAACTAACTCTGTTGATGTTACTTTGTCTTTTAGAATTCAACCATGGGGATCGACATCTGTCCTTTATTTTGTTACCATGCAGTTTCTTGCGGCTTTGGTTGCTTTTCTTGAAATTTATCATAGTCGAATTCTTCTTCGATATTCGTTCTGGTGGGATGCATCTTCTGTCCATCGTTTCGGTATGTAACTTTCTTTGAAGTGATTATGTTATCTGATTGTTTAATATCTTTGATCATGCAAGAATGACAGACTAAACACAAACTTGTACTTGGATTGTCCACTGCATCCAGAATATCTTTTTGTTGTTGTATTATGGCTTTATCTTTGATTTTTTTTTGGGTGGCATTGTGTCTGCACCCAAATGTACGGCTGTCCAATCATTAATATTATGGAAAAGTACATCTCCATTTATGTAACAGTATTTAACATGTATTGTTAGGTTCATACTCTTTACTCAAATTGCATTGCTGTTTTTTTTTTCACAAAGGTTCTCGCTTTAAGGTTGCATTCTGCTTGTTGTTGCCGGGAGTACATCTCGTTGTTGGTATCAGCCATCCTTCCTGGATATGTTTACCATTCTTCATATGTAGTTGAGTTGGCCTTGTCAATTGGTCTTTGACAAGCAATTTTCTAGGTCTCTTCAAGTTAGACTTTTTATCTGTTTATATTTTTGATCTAGTTCTAGCCTAGATAAAACATTTATTCTGTGGTCGTGGTGAACAAGGGAGTATAACTTCCTAACATGCTAAATCAAACAAAAACTATAGATGGAAAGAACTTGAAATTCAACTAATAGTTAATGAAAATATTATATTTATTACGACAAGATGATGCTAGCAGGTGATTGAGATTGAGGTGGCAGCAGCGCACTAGTTATGAAGAGCAAAGTGGTTGTTGTTCTCTAGGGCTAGAATTCTAGCAGAAATCCTTAGCTACCATGTTAATAATATAAAAGAATGTAAAAGTTATACAGACAAGAAGCTCCAGCTCCCGCATAGATAGGGTGGGTCACACACAAAAATCAAACAACACTGAATGGCAAATGCGTTACCAGACCAGGCTGTAGCACATGGTACAATTAATGACAAAATAACTCAGAATTAACTAGCATTTGTCTCATGTTTCCATTCAAAGGAATATTGTGGCAGAATCTGTAGCTCTTATTCAGTCATGGGGAAAGCTTTAATATAAAAATACATCTAGAATCATACCATGCTCGCTGCACTAATGCTGTTAGAATGTTGTTGTACCACTATATTGTGTGGCGTTAATGCTTAGTTTATTTCTGATGTTAGGATTTATTCTATCTGTATACAGTGAAGGTGATGTCAGCCTCTGTTTTCAAGACTAAAAGGTTATGGGATCTGGAGGGAGTCATCCCTTTGGACTCCCATAGGAATATGACTTCCTCAAAAGAAAATTTAAGCAAGCATCGCAACTAGATTAGTAAGTCTCCCATAAGGTAATCAGTATAGTTCCCTGCAAATTAGGCTTCAGACCCATTATGTACATATATTTTGTCTGTACTGTTTGTCTTTTTGGTATATTGAAATCTGCTCTTATCTCTTTCCAAGTGGCAACCGTATGAGGCATGTCATTGATGAAGAGCACCACACCATTTGAAGGAATATAGAGACGTGACAGATCTTAAGAATTTCTAGCATGATATGTTGATTGTCATCAATCTCAAATTTTAGAATCATATGTATTCGTTATTTATATCAATGTTGAGCACACAATGTACGGATAATATTTTTCTTCATTAATAGAAATTGGTTTGAGGTGATTTAACATTTTTATGTGTCATTTTGGTGTTGAAAATTCTTATGATGTCATGTGACTCTTATAAAAATATTGCTTGAGGTTATATATACAAAGTTTTCATTTAAAATTAATTAACATTCAACAAATCATTCAATAAATCAATAACCAAATCATTTACAGTAATCCCTCAAAAATATATTAATGAAGGTCTTTAGTCTCTCAAAAATGAGATCCAGATTGACCATCACAATTGTATTGATGACGACCACATAGCCCCTAAAAATAATATTAATGAAGGCATTAGCCCTTCAAAAATATATTCTCCAAGACCATCAAGTCCCTCAAAAATGTATTTATGAGAACTAAACATGCCCTCAAAAATGTATTTATGAAGGCTAAATAGTCCCTCAAAAATATATTTATGAAGGCTAAATAGTCCCTCAATATAACATTCTTGAGGGTCAGTTGGTCCGTGACAATTGTATTTGTGAGGGCCACTGGTATTTGTCACGTGAGTTCTCTTCACGGACCATTTATGAGAGCCAGACCCACAACGGTCCCTATTTGTGAGGGCCTATAGAGAGGGGTTTGTGACAGGATTCACTCGTGAATAATGACCCAATTTTTTGTAGTGATACTATATTAAGGGGGTAAGTCTAAACGATAATATGCTTACCAATTCATTCTAGAATCTCAAACAGACCCATGTATCGGGAACTCAACTTTCCTCTGTTCTTATCTATAGCTCGGAGGGGTCGAATTTGCAGGAACACATAGCCATTTATAACAAAGTACAAATTTGTGCACTTTGCATCAGCATACGACCTCTGTCAATCTTGGGCTCTCTTATGCTCCTACCTGATCAAAGTGACTTTATCGATATGTATCAGTAGTTCCTCTAACCTTAGCAAGGTCCTCTCATAAATATCATCTCAGTGAAGCGGTGACTGACACAACCTCTCATAAACAACTTCACATAGGTATCCTAGTACTGGCTTGGTAGCTATCATTATAGGCAAACTCAACTAAGGGAAAGTATTGCTCCCATGATCCACCCCAATCGAGCACACATGCTCTAAACATATGTTCTAAGGTCTGGATCATTCTCTATGACTGTCCATTAGTCCAGGGGTGATAACCATATTGAATTCCAATCTTGCAATGAGTTTTTCATGTACTTATTTTCACAACTTAGGAATAAAATTTGGGTTATGTTCAGAAATACTCAAGCTTAAAAACCATGAAAGTGAACTATCTCCTTAACATATAGTTCATCTAACCCATGTTACCTCAGGATCTTACTTTATGATGGAGAAACTCACCACAAGACCATAGTGCTCGGGTCACATTTCCTCTCAGGAGTCTCAATTGGTTGCGGTAACCCTCTGGGTCTTTGGTGTTTAGCCTTCACTATTGGCTACCATATGTTGCTACGCCTCTCTTCATTTTAGGCTATCATAAATATCACTGTATCCTTTAATCGTCTTGGTGGTGCTAGGGTGTACCGTACACTTAGAACCATGATCTTTTTTCAATATTTAAGGGTGAATCTTTAGGAACTCAAATACACCTTTCATGTTGAATTCCACCACTTACACCCATCGAGGGATGTGTTTGAGGCTTCTCCATCAAACCCTACATCTCAACTAATTTTGGATCATCTAGTTGGGCTATTCAGGCTCGATTAATTGGTCATGTTTTACGCTGTCTAGGGGGGGTCACAAAAGTGGCACTTCTACGGGGGCGGTTCTCTCGATAATAAAAAAACAAATTCCTCTTGATAATTCTATCCTTCTTTGTAATCTTAATTGGATGATTACCTTTATCACCTCATCTTCCAAATCATTCATCCAATATTTTCTCTTGAGGGTGTGGTAATACCTCAAATCCTCAAGGATCCTATAAAGGATTTCAACTTGAGTTTATATTCCTCATATCATTTCCATTTCTAATATGACGTGTTTGTCTCATCTCTCACACTCATAATGAGATGAAACAAGCATTTTTCTACATTACAAATACAAATTTCATCCCATTCCAAGAGTAGAGATGATGCATCACACATTACCATCTTATTTTCATATTAGGTTGAGTCATTCTCCTCATACTACCATTATATGCACACTTGTAGGAAAAACTTTTCTCCTAACCTTTGAGTCTTGGAAGGACTCCTATTTATGATCCTTAGTCATTCCCTCAAGGTCTCTAGGGTGTCGGTACTTTTGGAGTGATCTCATCCTTATGCATCTAGAGAGTGTCTCTCACATTTACCCCTTGGCCACATGAACTTATAAAGGTGGCCAACTTCCTAACTCGTGGCCTTGAGCAAACATAGTTGTTACCTCCCGACCCTATGGTCTCATGCATTCAGGGAACAGTCAACTCCTACTCCCATTGATATCATCCCTTCTCAGCCTTAGGATTGACTTAGGGTTCTATCTTTACTTTATTTTATTTCATCACACATTTTGCTTATGGTTCCTTTGATAATATCATGCACATTGTATCCTTCGAGTCAATTGCATCCATGTTCAAAAATTCTACAATCATTATTCCATCTTCACTTCCTCATGCTAAAATGTTCTCCTTAACCTAATACTTGAGGGGGTACCATGCTTAATCCCAATGAACTCACTCAACCTTATGGGTAGTATATGCACTAGATGCCACCATTTCCCCTCTTTGTTGTAGGAACCTCAGGTTTACCTCCTTAGATTGGGTCACCTACACCAAAAGACTTAGCCACTCAACCAAGTAACAAATCAACACTTGATATCTTCCTAGCCTTCTCTTTCACGTAAACAACCCTTAGGGTCCTACACAAGAAACTCCACTCTGAATCTGAATATGAGGCTTCACAACATTTTTTTCATACCTCTCAAAGATCTTGGGACTCTCATTCCTTCACCTAGATGGTATATCATCTACACTTATGTATAAGAAGCCTCCTCCTTTGTTTGTAGGGCTTGGTCCTTCCAAGTACATCTAGGGTGAAACAAGCCTCTAGGGATCACACATACAACAACTCGATTCACTCTAGTTTAGAACATATCACATAAATATTCCCCATGTCTTGGAGTTTTGATTCCCAACCTTTTCCTTCTAGGTCTCACTCTCTCAGGAGTTTACCCTATATCTGGTCCTAGTACTAGAGGTCATCTATCTTATCTTATTTACGGGAGCATACACCCACTCATATTATCAAAGTTAAATTCTCAAATCCGACTGAGGTCATCATAAGTCATATTACCACATTCCTAAACTCTTCATCCATTCCATCTTGTAGGATCCAACAGACATTAACCCTCTGGCTTAGAACTAATTCTTTTTCTAGCCTCACTTGCTTTCATGTAGATTCATGTCTACCTCCTATTTGTACCAAGATGGGGATATACTTCTTGTTAGGGTTCTTACCAAAAGGAGTTCAGACTTTCTAGTCCTAACTCGATCTTAGGGTTAAACTCTCTCATGGATCATCTTTCCCATACTGGGTCGACCCACCTTAGGTTGGGACATTAATCCTAAAAGTTCCACTGAAGGGTTTCATATTCTCCTTGTTACATACTCACTTATTTCCCATTCTTGGTACGTATGTTCAACCTGCATATGTATCCTTACTCAATGTACCTACGTGCATGGTTGAACTCCTTACAGTTAGAGATAATGGCGTTATGGTTTTTTAACCGCTCTATTATTATGTCAATGACATCTTGTTTGTGTGCATTTATATCTGGTGGAGGATACCTTAATTTTATCATCCTTAGCCCCAGTACTCAGAAGGAGATGGAGAGAGAGAGAATAAACTTCAGGTACTTAGGGTTTGTTAAGTGAAAAGGGGACAAAGAAGGGATGAAAGTAGATGAGAAATCCTAGAGGTATCTTATTTTGAATGAAATTCTCAACTTTGGCCAGGCAGGAAATGTGGGTCCAGAAGTCCTCATAAACGACTAGCAGGGCGGAGGAAAATATATCTAGCCCCCACCCCGTAGTCCATTCTAGACACCTTCGTCAAAGGATAACACCCTAATAACTCCCTTTGGGCTCTACTTTATTTGTAAAAAAAATAATTATTAGGGATTATATGGAAAACCGTGCTCTGATACCAAATATAACGACCCCATTCCCAGGAAACCCCTAGTTAAGGAAGGCCAAGAAACTAGATTTGTTATCCCAAAATAGGATCAAATGGTTTTGCACATAATAGAAAATAATTAATAAATTATACTAAACTAACTAAGTTTTATGCAGGATAAAATTCTTTTCAAGAAAGTTTACAAAATATAGGTTTCCAGGACTTTACCCAAAATATGTACCCACCAGCTATATCCTCCAAATATTAGACTTTCTGGTTTCACTTTCAATGTCTTTATCATTGCTTATCCAGTTTCCATCTTGAAGAATATTAACCTAAAATGCCGACAAACTAAATGTCAGTCAGTATAACAAGTTATACTGGTATGCAGGAGAAATAAAACTTCACAAGTAATGGTAACAACATAATTTAGCAATTATTGTTTAACAAACCAAATGTAACATTGTCATAATGACTATGCAAATCTAGGTGTCTCCACCTTCTGTTATAACCCCTCAGAGCATCATACTCCAATATTCACAAACTTCCCCAATTTAGGAAGATGACTTTATCATGTCTCTCCCTATTCAGGTGGGTGACTTCTCAAGTACCCCCTATTCAGTTTGGTACCAACTTACGCCTTCCCCTATTCAAGATGATGGTCTTTCCATAAATCCAGAGGTGGCCTAGAAATGAGCTCGTCATGTCCATATATAATGTGATAGTCATAGTCACTTTATAGTTTGCAAGGAAGTAAAGTTCATCCAATAGTCATATATTTGCAAATCATGCGGAGAAACCCGAGAAAACCACATGAAACTAAATTGATTACTCATAAGCGTAACCAATACCTGATCAGATTCACTGAATGTCAAAGCAAGAGCAATCAAACAAGAAACCAAGAAAATTATCCTGAAACTTAAAGCAATACACCCATGTATTATTATTTTATCCAAATCATCATTAAGACTGACTTGGGTCTCAAGTTAGGGTTTGGTAAGGGTTTAGACAAGGAATGAGGATATAAACCCTATTTACGTCACATGTTAAAAATCAGGTGAAGACCCTAATCATTTGATCCATATTACCATCAAGTTCATTAACAACATGGAAAATTAGGATCTCTAGCCTAATTCTTCACCCTAACAGATATGATACATGGTTGTATTACATATTTCAATTTTTCATGAGGATTTGAGCCATACCACCCAAATCCAATTGACCACTGCGAAATCAAAATTAGTGCCATAAAGATCTGTGGAAGAGTCAGATTGCATGATCTCACCCACAACTCTCAGTCAATACAAGAGATAATGCAAAGACATAACAATCAACTGCCAACAATGACATATAGTCAACATGAAAATATCTAGCCCGCCTTGGTACAGGCCACGATGCGAGAGAACAGGGCACACATGCTTGTTCAATCTGAGGCATCCTACAATGGTACCCACTGCTACCTTTCATGTATCACAATATTTGAGGCATGACCGCAATCATCCTCCATAACCTGCAATTGTGGATGCAAGGATATATCCTCAACTTGCACCCCACATATTAACCAATTTTCTCTCTAAGTTTCCTATAGGAACTACTCGTTTCACCATTCAACAAGTTCTAACACTGGAATGGATCTATGGCATAGGGCAACTACATGATTAGAGTTTCACTTGATTAGTTTGCCAATTTGGTGAATTAAGGTTTCATCAAACAAGTGGACATACAAACCCTAGTTCATTTCTATCAAACATTGATATATAACAACTTTAGAAGATATAAAACGTATGGAACTTATTGTTCTCATCATCACATGGTACTATTTATTGTCATTCATGAGACCACACTTGTCATCATACTACCACAAGATATAAATCCTTATCACAATACCATAGGGTATCAACCCTTGTCAACATATGAGGATTACACCTCATTCAGGGCTCAACCATGCTCAAAGGTTATTAACACCATCACATTATTCCCTGCAAGATCATCATTATCCTTCCATGTCTAATAACAAGGCTTCAAAAAACATCACCGTTCATGTGATACTCAGGCTCAACATGATATTGCATTTAAGAACTAAAAGATGTTCTTAGGATAAAATTGTAGGGTTATATTAGCATTTAAGAGCATTCCTTTATTATCTCAATATATAAGGAAGCTAGGTATGATTTTCCACCATCACACTTACATTGTAGAAGTTTATCATAAGAAAGCATAAATCCTATAGCTATGATGACCACCAATTAACACATTAGGGTTATGATAAATCATTAGGAAGGATATTTCATCATTATATTAATCATTAAAGGAGGAGTAACATGATTAACCACCATCATGTATTTGCTTTAAGGTTAGGTTCAGCAAGATAAGTCATGTTGAAGCTACAAATCAACACTTATACCCAAACCCTAACTCATGACATCCCCATTGGATCATGGAGGCATAAGGTGAACCATCACCATCTAATCCCATGCTTTCCTCAAGTATGGATCCATGCATAAAACCAGGCTTAAACATCATGTATTGCATTAAGGTTAAATGTAATAAGATATGCTACGTTAAATGTACTCATCCACTCATTACGGTGACTATCTCTTTCCTTCCTATGAGGGCAAAGGTAAGACTACATGATTAAAGTCAAACCTTCATCAGATTCAACATCATTCAAGCCAACCCAACATGCCACAAGCATCAACCCAAAACCATTGGATGAGAGGAGGTAAATCATAGGTTGTAACACAAGCAACCACTTAAAAATCCATCAAATTGTGACCTAAGTGTGTCGCCATTCAAACTAGAAAAACCGTCGATTGACATACACATAGGAGCACCGTAGGTTGTGGGTTACAACCCACAATTAGTTGTAAACTTAAAGGAAACCATCAGTTGACATCATGAACAAGACCATCAGTTGATTGCATGAATATCACCATTGGTTGATAAAGTCAGAATTTACATCGATTGTGGCACTCATTGCCACCATCGGTTGACACCATCAGATCATGAGTCAAAATATCAATCAGTTGAGACTAAATCAACCATTGGTTGATGGCCTAAACTATCCATAGGTTTTGGACCTCAGAAAGGCCATTGGTTGTCCACAACAAGTGAGAAAATTTCTCCAAAAACAAAGGCAAAACCATCATTTATCAAACCAAGAAAATCATCATTTGAACTACCACTTAGAGATACCAAAGACCTTTGAATATGGGAACCCTAACCATCAGCTGCTAATGGAGAATCATGATCATCAGTTGTCCTCAAGACATAATATCTAAAATAGTAACAAAGAGACCACCATGTGTTGGCACACAAAAGGCAAACAAAACAACAAAAGAACTAGACCATCTAGTCAAGCACCAAGATAGAAAACTTCCTTTAAAACCCCAAGTAAACCCATAATTTAGAACCACTTGAAGTGAGTATTGAAACCACCCACCTTGGAGGAACATATTCATTGGTTCTAGGTTCTAAAAGAAGGCTCAAAACAGAACCAAGCACCCACCATTGGTTGTCACAAGGGCCCAACCATCAGGTGATGAAGCTAGAGGAAAAACAGTTCTCAACATATAGAAAAGACCATTATTTGCTAGGGTTAGGGTAACCATCGACCATCAGTGACCAAGTCAACATAACCTTCGGTTCTAGGATAAACTGGAGTCATTAAAACAGAAACAAAGGTAAAGACCATCGGTCATTCATAGGTGTGAAATCATCGTCCACCAAGAAAAGAAAGAAAACAACTCATTATCATATAGAAGGAGCCATCATTTGTGACCCCAAGGGTACCATACGTTCATGCATAAGAAAGGTATAAGGCTTCCTATACCTCAGGAAGTCCGTGTACCAGGTTCCAGGTTCCAGGTTCCTCTAGGGTTATAAATTCTCAAGGAACAACATTAAAACCAAAACCCTAATCATAGATATCTTTTATAAGCTTAGATCTTCATTTTAGAGCAAGAACATGAGTAAGCAAGATAGTAGTAAGAAATAAACGTGAGGAGGGTTATAAAATTCACCTATAGGAAGAAGAACAAGCTCTAAACAGCAAGAAAACTCGATCAAGGAAGGTAGAAAACCATAGTGTAAGCTCTGAACTCGGCCAAGTAAGCTCTTTCTCCACAAGGGAAGCAAACCCTAGGCATAAGGAGCAAGAAAGATGAGTTCTTTGAGAACTAGAGAAATATTTACCATGGAAGATAATGGTTCCATCTAGGTTGAAGGTTGGAGGAAGAAGAGAAGCAAAAGAAATGGAGAAAGGAGAAACTTACTAGTTTAGGTTAAGATCACCTAAAGGGAGCTTCACAAACCCTAGATGAGGGTAGATCTAAACCTTGGATGCTCTAGCAAGAAGGTCAGTTGTCTTCTTCTTCCTTGGGCACCTCCTCCACCACCAAATAGATAAATACTAATATATAGAGAGGAGAGAATAGATAAGGAACCAAAGGTTTCATTTGTGAGTTAAAGGATAGGTATATAAAGCTTATGGATAAGGGAGAAGAGAAGCTTGAGGTGTCCTAGCAGCTCTCCATGTGTCAATAGCTTAGAGCTTCCACGACCATGCAAGTAGTAGCTCCATCAGTTCTGGGCATCTGCTATACCACCGTATGATGACCTCCCAGGGTGATTATCAATTTCCAACACATGATAACCATCGGTTCTTGAAACCCTAGCTTACTAGGTGATGAACCATAGTTTGATCATCTCCTTTAAGTGAACCACCAGTCCAAGTGAACCCAGCCAAGAAAACCATTGAACTACCACCTCTAGATACCACCACTGGATTTCACCACCTGGTGATGACCATTATATGTCAACCAAATAGGAGAACCATCGGCTGATGGCCTCTCTAGGTGGCTCATCCGTGAAGGGGTAAACCCTAAGTCGCCTTTGAAGAGTAATACCTCCAAACCCAGGTACAACTAGGAAACCCATGGCCCAACAAGATCAAGAATGATAAGAAAACATCTAAGGATCATAATGCATGTGACAAATTGCAAGTAAAACCTCAAATTTGGGTAAATTGTAGAAAAGTCCAAAATGTACATAAAATGACATAACTTGCACAAATAATGTCTGAATTGGACCAAAACTGAAACTTAAGCTTTTCAAAGTATATAAAAGAACCTCAAAGTATTTGGTTAAGGTTTTAAGCACCCAATTATGATAATTAAGTAGGTCAACTATTCTTATGAATCGGGAAAATCACCAGAAGCTTCGATTAATATGGCTGATCGGTTCACTAGGTGAACTGGTCATCTCACCAACTTGAGCCAAATGGTGTACCATGTGAGTCGATCATTTGGTTCCCTGACTCATGAAGAAATTAGCCAATTCAATTTTCAATCAACCTAACACTCAATCCAGTTGATTCAACACTTGAACTTGATGGTTTTGAGTCCATTAAGTTAATTGGTTTTAATTGAACACCTAATTATCTTTAGTAATCAAATTAAACATCATTCATGGATGAACTCCTATTCTAAGAGAGTTCCTATGTGTGTGACCCTATAGGCCCCATATTACATTGGCAGTGAATGACCATAACAAACTATGACATCAAAAGCAAGGAGTGGTGCCTAGTCACACATCAATGCTACCCAAGTAAATGGAAAGTTAGAGAACAACTTCAACCTACAATATGTGTATGGTATTTTAGTGTTTGTATAGTTCTTTTATTACTGATATCCAGATTGAACTCGTGGCATGGAGTAGTCATCCTTTCCAACATTCAATATTGTTTCTTGAACCAGAGTAGGCTTACTGAGATATATGTAAGCTCAATATCACATATTGAATCCATTTGCATGACCATCAATTTCTCAGTCTCTCTAATCAAGAGGCCTAGGATATCATACTCCTATAGGCGGGACAAATCTCATATAGATCACTCACAGTCATCCCCATGTGTCACAGTGCACTCATTCATCATCTTTACGACAACCCTTATTCAGGGTCACGCTTGATGATGTCAAAGCATACACTACATCATGTCATGAGTGTAGTGACTTCAGGTCTAAGAACCACAATCACCACCAATACCATAAGAGATGATTCTGACTACCAATGTATGGTCTCCATGTATCACTCTTATGTTGGGTCTGTTTGATACTCTGTTCTCTAACAAGTATCTATGTGCTTGGTTTGATATTACATATCTTAACTAATGAGATTTTGTCATCGACCAACACACATTCCAGTCTTGTGTGTCATTATTGTCTATCAGACTTCCATATGACATAAGACTAGGTACATAACAATAATGCATGTACTCTTAACATCCATATGATCTCATTGTTCAAGTCACGTACTTGAAAACATACGTCATTGAGTAATATAATTCTATAGACATTTATTAAGTAACTTAATTATCTCATACTAAATGAAACATAATAAATTGAAAGTTTGACTTTATTATTAATCAAATCATTTACAATTATGCCATTACAATTATCATACAATTTTCTATATAGGCATATATGTCCCAACATACTCCCACTTGCACTTAGAGCCAATCACCCACAAATCTTATCCCAAGTGATCTAGCATGACAATCATGCTTCTACTGCAAAAGTGCCTTTGTGAAGGGATCATGAACATTGTTCTCAGTTGGTACTCTACAAAACTTCACATCTCATCAATGTACAATCTCTCATATGAGATGGAACTATCTTTGTATATGCTTTGAGAGTTGATGTGATTCCTTAGCTTGTGTAATATCTCCATTGTTGTCACAATATAGTCAATCGGGCCGTGCGATGCTTGGAACAACCCCAAGTTTAGAGATGAACTTTTTGATCCATACAACCTCTTTTTAAGCATTAGATGTAGCAATATACTCGACCTCTTTTGTAGAATCGAAAATTGTCTCTTGCATGGAAATCTTCCAGCTTACAACTCTGTTTTTTAGGTAGAACATGAATCTAGATTACAATCTGTAATCATCTTTGTTAGTTTGTAAGCTTGCATCAGTGTAACCCTTTACCACCAACTCTTCCTCTTCACCGTAGACAAGGAATTGATCCTTACTTCTTCTCAAGTACTTAAGGATGATCTTTATGGTTGTCCAGTGAGCAACACCTATTCCTAACTAATATCTTCTCATCATGCTCAAGGCATGTGATACATCGGGATAGGAACACAACATTGGATACATGATTGATCCAATTGTTGATGCATATGAAGTCATACTCATGTGTTCTCTTTCTTCACAAGAGCTGTGACTTTGATCTTTAGAAATGGTAACTCCATGTACTGATTCCTCTCTTTGAGTTGTCCATGTTGAAATACTTCAACACTTTGTCAGTGTATGTGCTCTAACTTATTCCAAGAATACTTCTAGATCTATCTCTATTGATCTTGATCCCTAAGATATAGTATGCTTCTCCCAATTATTTCATAGAAAATATAAGTCCCATCCATGTCTTTACCTTTTGTAAAGTAGGGAAGTCATTCCTTATCAACAATATGTCATCTGCATACAATATGAGGAATTTCACTATGTTGCCACTGACTTTATTGTACACACAAGGTTCATCTTCATTTTGAATAAACCCAAACTCTTTGAATGCCTCATCAAAATGAAGATTCCAACTCTAAGACACTTTCTTTAATCCCTATATTGACCTTTGTGGCTTACAAACTTTATTTACATCCTTTGGATTTATAAAACCCTCAGGTTGTGTCAGGTACACATCCTCAAGTAGATTCTCATTAAGGAACGTGATTTTAACATCCATCTTCCAGATCTCATAGTCATGATAAGCTGCAATAGCAAGCATGATCCTGATGGACTTAACCATGGCCACTGGACAAAAGGTTTCTCATATCCAACACCTTGAACTTGTCTCAAACCCTTTGCAACCAATCTGTCCTTATAGGTTTGTACTTTACCATCCATGTCGGTCTTCTTCTTGAAGACCCACTTGCTCCCTATGAGTTTTACCCCTTTAGGTGGATCCACCAAGGTCCATACCTTGTTGGTATACATGGATTCCATCTCATATCTCATGGCCTCAGGGGTCCCTCAGTAGATTCTAGATAGGTTGTTGTCTCATCATCTATGACCAACTCAGCACCTTCCTGAATCACAAGATATCCAAATCTCACAAGGCACATCCTATCATATCTATGAGGTACATGTGTTACTTGAGGAATTTGAGATTCCACAATAATTTTTTATTCTCTTTGTTCCTCTTATTCATCTATTGGTTCAATGTTTTCTTGTTGGTCTCAAACCTATTCAAATTCCACTTTCCTCCCATTGATCCTTTGGAAATAAATTCCTTCTCTAGGAATACAATATCTCTAGAAACAAACACTTTGTTGTTGGATTGGGGATAAAAGTAATATTGTTAGTCTCCTTAGGATATACAACAATAACATTTATTAGATTGAGGACCAATATTTTCAAGAAACATTTTCCTTACATAAGCTTCACATTCCCAAATCTTCATAAAGGACACATTGGGATGTTTCCCATACGATATCTCATATGGTGTCTTTTGAACAAATTTAGATGGTACTCGATTTAGTGTAAATCCATAGGTTTCAAGAGCATAACTTAGGAAGATCACTAAACTCATCATTGATCACACCATATCCAACAATGTATGATTCCTTCTTTTCGGTACACCATTATGTTGAGGTGTTCTAGGTGGAGTCCATTGAGATATAATCCCATGGGCTCTAAGAAGGTCCTCAAACGCTTAGCTCAAGTATTCTCCACCTTGATCAGAATGAAGTGTCTTAATACTTTTTCCAAGTTGGTTTTGTAATTCATTCATAAACTCCTCGAACATGCCAAGATTTTTTGACTTATGTTTCATCAAGTTAACATATCCATACCTACTGAAGTCATGAGTGAAGGTAATTAAATATTGATACCCACCTCTAGAGGTTGTTCTAAAAGGCCCACATACATCCGTATGTATGAGTCTTAATAGATCAATATCCCTCTCATTGTTACTAGTGAAATGGGTCTTAGTCATCTTGCCCAACAAACAAGATTCACATGTCTCTATTGATTCGAAATGAAAAGAGTCCAAATAACCATCTTTATGGAGTCTAGGTATGTGATTGTCATTTACGTGCCCTAGACGACATTGCCAATGGTATGTTTTGTTTAAGTTGTTTAGTTTTAGTCTTTTGGTATATATGTTATAAACATTTGTCTTTAGATGTATTAAATAAAGACCATAATACATCGGGGAACTACCATAAAAGATCCCATCTTTTGAAATAGAACATCAACCATTCTTAATATGAAATTCATATGCATCCTTGTCCATACAAGATACATAAATAATTTTTATATTTATGATAGGTACATAATAAAAGTTCACTAACTCTATTACAATCCATGTGGGTAAAGAAAAGATATAGGTTCCAACTATAGTGGCCACAACTATTGCACCATTTGCAACAGTTCAACCTTGCCCTTTTACAAAGTCCTACTTCTTTTCAAATCCTACATATTCAAACATACATGAGGTCCATATCCAGTATCTAGTACCCATGATGAAGAAGTATATAAGTTTATCTCAATAACGTATATACCTAAAGTAGATATATGTATCCTCATATTCTTCTTCATGAATGCCTTCAAGTACAAAGGATAAGTTCCTTTTGTACTTTTCTTTATCCTCATCTTGGGTGTTGAAGATTTGGATTTGGGTTTGGCCTTAGAACTTTTCACGGATTTGCTTTCATCCTTTGACTTAACTCTGTTGATCATTATCACATGTTTGTCCTTCTTCATTCCTTCTTCAGCATGAATCAGCATACCAAGCAAATCTGACATCGGTCTGGCCATATTGTTCACATGATAACATGCAATAAAGTGGCTATATGATTCTATCAATGATTTCATAATCATATTTGTGGCCAACTCTTGGCTCAAAGAAATTCTAGTTTTTCAAGATGATACATATGTCCAATCATATTGAGCACATGTTATTCTACTGAGTTTCCCTCTGTCATCTTACACTCAAAGAGAGTCTTTATGACATCGACCCTTTCATGCTTTGTGAGATTATGGTTTACTTTCTTAAGATGTGTTACTGTCTCAATAATTCCCATGTCCTCTCAATGTTCATGTGAATCATAGTTCATGCAGCTTAGCATAAGGACTTTATGTCCAAGGTGTCATTGGCATGCTTCCATTAAGCATTCAGTTTAGCCCTAGGCACGTCAGGAGCAGGTATTTCTGGCATTGCTTTATCAAGGGCATAGAGCTTGCACTCCTCATTGAGAACCCTTCTCAAAGTCCAAAATCATTCATGGAAATTTGTCCCATCAAGTTTGTCCTTACTAAGGACTGATCACAATGTTGATTTGTTCTTCATTTGATTCTACTAGAGAAAATTTGCATTTTGTCAAAAGAAACCCTTTTTGATTTGATTCGATTTGAAAATTTTGACGATAGTTAATTAGGTCTGTATTAATTATCACTCCTACTATTTTATTCAAATTTATAGTCCTCACATATCAATTTGGAATACTACAGCCTACAATATTCTAGTGGGCCAAGGTCTAAAATAATTCAACTATTATTTGGCCAATTCCAGTGCCAATGATCAAGATTGGCAACTTTTTCCAATTGCATCATATGCAACTCTTGGATAAATGATATGCGCAACTCCTTGCCATAATTATATGCATATTTTTGGTGCTAAACCTCATTAATACCACACAGTCAAGTGTGACCCAAAAGCCAACACGATAATAATGCACCCCTCTTGGCGGGCCCACATCATTACCATCAAACTTCCATGAGATAGATAGTGCACCACCCTTAGGATGCCCACACTTATTCGATCAATATTTTCATGTGTGCTCCTAATGGAAAGAATCTAAGAATTAATATCTAATTGAGGGAGTTTTTATTTATAAATGCATATACTTTATCCAATCACCACATATATAGTATGTATCATATACATACTATATCCCACAATGAAAACATGCAATAAACAAAAGTGATAGTTATGGCCATCCTAATTTAATTCCTTGAAGCCACAAAGAATTACCACAACCTAGGGTATACATGTCATGCAAAATTTGTTGTTTATGAAGATTTGTGCTTGTCAATCTGGTTTGATCGGTTCAACCCATGAACTGATCGGATTGCCTCCTAGTTGCTCGGTTGGTCATCTTCCCAATTGTCTAGACTCTGGTCCACCATCTTTTGGGTCCTCCAGTTGATCGACTAAGCCTCCAATTGATGGGTCCTCTTTGGTCCTCCATCTTTTGGGCTCATCTTATTCATAGCAACAAAAATTTAAACTATCCTACTATTACATGATTTTGAGAATCCTCGAGTTACATTCAAGGGGAGCAAAGGTAGGAGAGAATAATAATTTTACAATTGAAAGATAAGGTAGAGGCTCCATATGGAAACTAAGATAAAACAAGAATAACCAACCAGACACAATCATGCACTGATAATTAGGGTTACTGGCCATAAACACACAACACCTCCACCATCAAAACTCACTTTTAGGGTGATGCATGTAAATTGCACTATATATATATATATATATATATATATATATATATATATATATATGCATATATATATAACTTTGGGATTATGTGTGGTATTTATTGGACATAATGTATTCACATCGCATGTAATAAATTAATGATAAAATTAAAAATACGATCATATCAATTATCCCAAAATATAGTAGATTGATGTGGCTCAGATATCACTGTAGGGAAATATGGCGACAGAATGTGCAGTGGAAACAAAAAAATTACTTCTATATTCCCCATAAATCAGCGGATTGCGTCAACAACTATATAATTTAAATGATGGTTTCAAGGATATGCCTAGTCCTAGAGAAAGTCCAGTGACATCTCATCATAGTTATAAATGTGAACTGTCTTCTAGTTGTATTAGGACTTGTCTGTTGCACCTTCTGGTCTCCACCATGAATAGCAGACTTGAACAACGTCTGTAGTGGCTCCTCCATGGACTATAGGGTGGCATTGTTCTCTTAGCGGGAAAAGTATACACACCTCTAGAGAATTCCACATGGACCACCAAGAACTCATGTCATTATACTAGAACATATAGGAAGGAGTTGCCCCCTTCTGTTAGCATACTAGTCACTAACTTACTCTCCCACAATTATTCTCTCCCTCTATATCCCTCCCTAGTCGGGTAGGACTTGTTTGGGCTCTCTTGGTTACCACAACCAGAGATAGCAAAAATTGTCAGAGTAACTGATTCTCAATTGTGTGTGTTGGGAGTCACCCAATACCCCTATACTTATAGGAGGGGCTAGGGTCTAGGTTCCCACTTTGTGTGGGAGTCAATGGTTCCATAATTTCCATGAATTTCACAACCTATGACAGGTGAAGCGGTTGGTTCACTGGTGAACCAATCGGTTGGCAGTGTGAGTTATTTGGTTCACACGGTGAACCAGTCGTTTCACATTTTTCCTTAATCATAATTGCATTTGCAATTTGTTTCCAATTAATGCCCAACATTAATCCTTGTTCCAATCAAATTGAAAAAAGTGAAACGGTCAACTATTCTCATGAATCAGAAAAATCACCAGAATATTTGATTGATATGATCAAGCCGATAGGTTCACTAGGTGAACTGGTCCTCTCACCAACTTGAGTCGGTCGGTTCACCATGTGAGATGATCATTTGGTGCCCTGACTCATGCATAAATCGATCAATTCAATTTCCAATCAACCTGACACTCTAGCCTCAACATTTAAACTCGATGGTTCTGAGTCCAGTCAGTTAATTGGTTTTTTAATTGAATACTTAAACATCTTTAGTAATCAACTTAAACATCATTTATGATGAAAGTTTCATTCCAGGTGAGTTCCTATGTGTGTGACCCTATAGGTCCCATATTACGTTGGCAGAGAATGTCCATAACAAATTATGACATCACAAGAAAAGAGTGGTGCCTAGTCACACATCAATGCTACCCAAGTAAATGAAAGGTTGGAGAACAACTTCAACCTACAATATGTGAATGGTGTTTCTATGTTCGTATAGTTCCTTTGTTGTTGATATCCGGATTCAACTTGGGGCATGGAGTAGTCATCCTCTTCAACATTCAATCTTATTTCTTGAACCAGAGCAGACTGTTTGAGATACATGCAATCTCAATATCACATGTTGACTCACATGTTCATGGCCATGCATTTCTCAATCTCGCTAATCAAGAGGCCTACGATATCATACTCCTCTAGGAGGGACAAATTCCATCTACATCACTTACAGTATCCCCATGTGTCACAGTGCACCCAATCATCATCTTTATGACAACCCTTATTCATGATCACGGTAGATGATGTCAAATCATACTGAATATCATGTGATGGTGTAGTGACTTCATGTCTAAGAATGACAATCACCACCAACACTATAAAAGATGATTCTGACTACCAACATATGGTCTCCATGTGTCACTCTTATGGTGGTTCTGTCTGATACTTTGTTCTCTAACAAGTATTTATTTTCTTAGATTGATATCACATATCATGACTAATGAGATTTTGTCATCAATCAACACACATTCTAGTCTTATGTGTCATTGTTATCTATAGCCTTCCACAATGACAACTGGCTAGGGACATAATAAGAATGTATGTACTCTTAACATTTGTATGATGTCATTGTTCAATTCATGTACTTGGAAACATATGTCATTGAGTAATATCATTCTCTAGACATTTATTAAGTTACTTCATTATCTCATAATTGAATGAAACAGAATAAATTGGAAGTTTTCCTTTATTATTAATCAAATCATTTAAAATTATGCCATTACAATCATCATATAATTTGCTCTATGGGCACATATATACCAACAATATGAACCTAAAGGTTGGAGTATGGTGGTGTGATATTTCATTTTTATAGATTTATTGGTAAATCAAAATATTTTGGAAATCATAATGATAGAGTGGAAACTACATATCAAACAATATCATAAATTTTCATTGTTTTTGGAGGATATATAGTGACAATAGATTGCTTCATTGGCAAAAATTTATGACAAGAACAACTTCACTGACAACACATGTTATTGAAATAATGAAATTCAGCGTAGAACGTGTTTCTAATTATTCCAACCACATCATTTGATTTGTATCAATAACCTAACACCTTGGTAGATCACATATTCGTCATTCATCCTAAAAGTATGAAAATTTAAAGAGAGGGAGGGAGAATTAGATTTTTAGGGAGAAAAGGTGGTAGTGTTGATGTCGAATTTCAGCTTTTAAAAGCTTGGAAAATCACATAGCTCTATCAATTTTAGCTAAGATTTTATGATGAATCTTCTCTCATGTGTATGAATTTCATCCTTCACCTGATTTGAATCAAAAAGTTATCAAATCACCCTCTTTACTCTTTCTTTCTCTTCAATTATCCATCTCTAGGGTGATTGAGTTCAAAGAGAAATAAAAGAATTGGTTGTTAAGACTTCGATAGATTTCTAGAATTTCATCTCTTGGTTTATGAACATGAGACTTTTTACTCCTGAGGTGAGTGTTTATGTCCCTATTATCTATCTAATAGTGTTACAAATCTTAATTATATCTTAGTCAAGGTAAAAAAATGAACCACTTATTGTATTTTTATACAGTTGCGTAATCAATTGGATTTTTTAAGAATAAAAAAATGGACTGAGATTCATTTGTATTGACTTGCATTTTTTAATTCGATGATCTTTGAATCAATTCTACTAAATATAATAGTAAATGAAATAGATTTTTTTGTTCAAGTTTTTTAAATTAGCCTATGTGAATAAAATGCTTAGAAATTGGGTGGATTTGTATAGAATGTAGTTTGAATTGAATTTTTTGGATAAAATGTGAAATTTGTAGTGAATCTTAGTATTTATAGTGTATGGTAGTCAGGGAACATGTTTTAGTAGGAGATATTTACGTTTAGGGTTACTGTTGAGAGACCAAATCAAGTAAGTCGAGGGAGTGGTGTATGTGTTCAATTGATGTATGTTGTGATTTGAATGGAAATAAGGGTTTATGTATTTTTTAATAACCCTAATAGATATCAAGTGACACTAATGAGGTTTGTAGGTAATGTGTTGTTTGATATGATCAATAAATATATACTCATCAAGTCAACTTCTTGAAAATCATAAAATTTCATTATCAGAATAAGACTGATAAATAAAAAGCTATAACTTGTATATAATCTTGTAAATGGAAAGGGAGTGTTCTTATTGGTTATATTAGTACTTTTGTTTAAATAAGTAACTCTTTTAAGATGATAAAATCCTATACCTTTTAGAGCATGGTTATAGAAGTAAGTTTAATGTAAATACAACTCTTTTCTATTAGTCACATAATAATGAATTTAGTTATTGATTAAGTACTAATGAGTGAGTAAGAGAAACTTGAATATGTTTCACTTCTTTAATCTTTTATGGAATCGATAGATTGCTTTTTTTTTACTAAAATATCACTGGGAGTGAAAGGATAATGCAATATAGTAATCTAAGTGAAAGAAATAAAACAAATTAAGTGGTTTTAAGATGAAATTAAATAAGTACTAAAATACCACTAAAATTGAAAGGATAATGTAATATAATAACCTAATTGTAAGTAACAAAGAAAACTAAGTGGTTGGAGTTTAAATTGAATAAGTTATGGTGTAAATATGATAAATCACATAATGAAATAGAACAATCGATATAAGAACCTCACCCTAACTCAAAATTTAATATGAAGCATTTAGTGTTAATAATGAATATTTGTTCTACAATGAGTGTGTAAATAATTTGGATAACTAGATATAGTTAGTTTATATATAAGATGAAGTTCAAATATGATAACTGACCAATAGTAACATGTTCTTATGTTGTAATCATGTTATAAAATGCTTATGTTTTAAGAATGGTTTATTCTGAGGCATTTTAAACGAGATAAGATATGTGTTGAATAGTAGGCCTAATAAAAGCATGGAAAATAGTAAAATATAGGAAATAAAAGTGTTATGCACATTTCTCCATTGAGATTTCCTAATACCTATAGAAATCTAGATGGAATACTTATACGTATTATAATAAATCTGATCTCAGCATGATGGTTTATATAGGATGATTATATAGTAGTACTCTTACGGGTGTTGATGTCTTTGTAAATATTTATTGGAAAGTGTTATATAGAATGAATGATAAAAAACATCTCGGGATTGAATTAGTTGAATGGATATTGTTTGAGAATCCTTGATTAGGTTAAGTACTTGAGAATGAGAAGATATCTCAGGCTGATAGCCCTCTGATGTGAGAATGGGAAATAAGCATGTATGTTGTAAAATATAGATTGTGGTTCTTCTTGTTATAAAAATCGTAAGGAATGAGACTTTTGAGGGGATCCACTCCTTACACATTAAATAAAAAAATAATCCTAATATCGAACACTTAAACATTTTCTTGCATGGCAATATGATCCAATACATTAAATTTTGTATATTTGAAACACAAAAGATAACAATGGAAAATAATACTACTGACTACACAATTATATATGATTACAAGGTTGGTATTTATATGGGTAAATATATGAGGTACAAGCTATATCACTAATGCGGGATGAAGACATTTGTATGCGAAAAAATTAAGAATTGGGCAATTATAAGGAAAAAGGTCGACCAACAATATAACAAGGCTTCTCAATCAAAAGAGAGAGAGAAAGGAAATCATCCAGTGGATGTCAAAAGGTTCATTTTAACATGATAACAAATAGATTTAATTGCCATTTAATAATTAAGTAGGCTAAAAAGCATACTTAGAAAAATTAGGGCACATAACCCATCAGAAATAATAAAGTGTTAGTATGAAGATGAGATAAACACAGTCCTAGTGAAATATAATATACAATGGTGATTGAGGAATATAATCATATACTTGGTAGTGAACCCAAAACATAATGTGGTGGGTGCATAAACCATGTATGAGGATCATAAACTCCATCCCAAAAATGTGACAGGGGCACATAACCCAAAAATCCAAAGCATTCATATAACCTAGTACACTAAATCCACAAGCATGTAGTAATGAAGAGGCAAGTCAAGCAGTCACAATAAGCATTAAATCAAAGTTTCCACAATAAAATGAAGCATTAAAGTTTCCTCCAAAAAAATTGAGCAAGTTAGGGTTTTTATATCATAAAATGAAACAACATAATCTAATTTTACCATGTAGGATATAACTTGAGAAAAGATGCATAAGATACACATCTTAGATCACAAATTGCAATCTCATCCAAGTCATGTTATACATAGGATATTTTTAAGATCTAAGAGTCAAAATAATTTAAATAGATCTCAAAATATAATTCTACATTTATATTTGAAATTAGGTAAAAGGATTGAGGAAACATAGGTGATTACGCGAATATGATTTTAGAAGGATGCAACATGCCTCAAAACATAGATCAACTATCAAGGGAAAACTAAGATCCCAACAAGGTATGCTTAACATATTAACACATTGAATATATATCATTAATGATGTGTATGCTTAAAATATTATATTATTAACTCTTAATGTCATTGAATTTTGGTTGTGAATTATATCGAGTATGATAGATATTATTCTTCTAATTTCAATGAGAATTTATTTATATTTTCTTGATAAATAGAGAACTAGTATGAATTTAATAGGGTAAGTCAAGCTAATAAAATAACTTACTCCCATGTGGCTTCCACTATTCCATGATGATGCCACAACACATTCACTAAATCCATATCCTTCTTCCTCAACTTGTGCATACTCCTATCCAAGATGAACATCACTACTACTAAATGCTTTTTACAACGGGAAAAACACAATAGTTTTGTTGGTTGTGTTGTAGTTAGCATATCTTTTACAACAAGTCTATTTGTGTGTTGTGAGTTATATATTTTATACAACACAAGTTATATATAATGGGCCAAACTCGTTGTAGTACATGTGATACTACAATAGGTGCTAAATTGTTGTAATAGATTGTGATATCACAACATACTCAAACCCTTTGTAAAAGACCATAATTACAAAACATGCTCTAACCCGTTGTAATAGTCACGTATGCTAACTTGTTGTAATAGATCATCATTACACAACATACTCTAAACCGCTGTAAAAGATCATAATTACACAACATGCTCTAACTCGTTGTAATAGTCATGTATGTTAACCCATTATAATAGACCATCATTACACAACATACTCTAACCTATTGTAAAAGATCATAATTACACAATATGCTCTACCCGTTGCAATAGTCACATATGTTAACCCATTGTAATAGACCATCACAACATACTATAACCCATTGTAGTATACTATAATTACAGGAATTAATTAGATGGGAGACAAAGAAATTGAGGAGGAAGGGGGACACCGTAGTAGGAGTCCCAGACAGACCAGAAGCACCAAGCAAACCAAGAGGGCGGAGAAGAAGAGAGTACATGAACCCAGTGGAGGGGGAGGGGAAAAAACCAAACATTAATGTCCATCCTAGGATGGAATGTGAGAGGTATTGCTCGACCATACTCACAGAGGAAGCTAAAAAGTATATTGACGCAATCCAGAATTGACTTGTGTTTCTGCTTTGAAACCAAAGTTAGAAGAGAAAGAAGAGACAACATTAATAACATGTTCCCTACGGGGTGGCTATCCCTCAATAATCTGGATGCTATTAATGGCGGTCAGATTGTGTTGGGTTGGGACCCTTCCATGTGGAAGGTGGTGGTTATTAATGTCACCGATCAAACTATGACTGTGAGCTGCTTTGGCAGAGATGGTTTCAGTTGTATAGCCACTGGTGTTTATGGCGAAAACATAGAAGTAGAAAGGAATTCCATGTGGGATACCATTACGGAAACAACACAAAATGAAGTGTCGTGGCTCGTCCTTGGCGATTTCAACTGCATTAGAAGACAATCAAAAAAAGGGGAGGCAGAAGAGTACCTGAAAGAATACTTCAGAAATTCAATGATACAGTGGATAGTGCAGCCATCCACGAGGTGAAGACGATAGGAGGAAAAGTCACATGGACTAATAAACAGAAGCAAAATAGAATTGCTGCCCAACTTGACAGGGTTCTAGTCAATGACAAATGGCTAGAATCTTTTCCCCATCAGGTGGTCAAGCTGGACAGCCATCCTTTCAGTGATCATGCTAGCATGAGAGTGGACTTGAAGGAGGCCGAAATCACAAAAAGATCATTTAGATTCTTAAACTACTGGTGTGATTGGCATGGGTTCAGTGAAGTAGTCGAGAAGGGATGGAACATTGAAGTTGATGGTAATCCGCTCTATGTATTCCTGAAGAAATTAAAGAATACCAAGATGGCTTTGAAGAAATGGGCGAGAGAGGCCATCAATCTACCGAACCTGCTGAGAGAGGCGAATGATACCTATTCCAAGGCTGCTCTTAATTTGAGGGAGGATCCTTTAAATAACGATCTCATCAAGGAGGAAGCTAAGGCTGAGGAAAAAATTGATGCACCTGGAGAAAGCACGAGAAGTTCATGCCTGGCAGATCAGTAGGCTGAAGTGGATTAATGAAGGAGATAGGAATACTAAAACCTATCAATCGGCTATTAAAAGGAAAGAAATGACAGAGATTATTCATGAGATCTCTGACAACAATGATGTTACCAAAAGAGGGAGGAAGGATATTTCTGACACGATTGTGGAGTTCTTCAACGGACTCTACAATCAACCTTTGGTTTCTGATTGCAGGTGGGATCACATTCTTCCTGAAAGAAGAGTCACTGACCAAATGAATCAACTACTGCTTACAGACACAAACGAAGAAGAGATAAAGAAAGTCATTTTCTCCATCCACATTTCCAAGGCCACGGGGCCTGATGGTTTCAACTGTAAATTCTACCAGTGTAAATGGGAGCTTATAAAGAAGGACCTTTGTATGGCAGTTATGTGGTTCCTGAAAGGAGGTAATATGGTGAGAGAGGTGAACCATTCTTTCATCAAGTTGATCCCTAAGGTTAAAATCCAAGCACAACGAAAGAATATAGACCAATCGCTTGTTGTTCTGTACTCTACAAGATTATCTCTAAGATTATAGCTGGTAGACTCAAGCTCATCCTACCTGATATAGTCTCAAAATAAAAAAATGCTTTTATCCAAGGAAGAAATATTGCGGATTGTGCTTTGCTTGCCTCTGAGTTTCTCAATGATTTCGGGATCAAGAAAGCCACTGCTAAGACTTGCATCAAACTAGATATAACTAAAGCTTATGACTTCGTCAAATGGGAAGCAATATGGAAGATCATGCATAGCTTGGGCTTTGATGATAGGTGGATCAACCGAATCCAACAATGTGTGCAAACCACCTCTTTCTCCATTCTGATCAATGGTGCCCCAGCAGGGTTGTTCAAAGCTACAAATGGTATCCGTCAAGGTGATCCCCTATCTCCCTTGATTTTTGCAGTGGTAATGGAGGGGCTGTCCTTCGCCATTCAAAAGGCTAAAATTTTGAAGAAGATTAAAACTTTCAAGGTCAAGAATACAGAGGTCACAACTCATCTAATCTTTGTCGATGATGTTTTGATTTTCTCCACCAGCCAAGCTAAGAGACTTCAAGAATACAAGAAGGTTCTCAACCATTTTGGCAAACTCACTGGACTCTATATTAGTGAAATCAAATCGAGAATCTATAATTCTAAATCATGTGACCACAGAAGAGGAAGACTAAAAGCAGCCTTTGGAGTCAAGATCAATAGAATGCCAACCAGGTACTTGGGGGTTCCCTTGGCTAGTAGAAAAGGCTACAGTAAAGATTTTGGAATGTGCATTGACAAGCTTAGGAAAAAGATTGACAGCTGGAGTGGGCTACACATCTCCCTTGCTGGGTGCCTTGTTCTTATCAGATCTGTTCTACAGAGTACTATCAGGTTTTGGGCATGTCTTAGTGAAATCCCTAGACCAAGCCTGGATAAAATGAGATATATCACTACTTCCTTTCTGTGGGGGGGGGGGGAATCACACAGTATTACCTGGACTAAAATTGCCAAGCCGTTTAAAGAAGGTGGGCTGCAGCTAGCTGACCCTGAGGAGATAATGGAAGAAAGAAGATGGAAAAGAATACAAACATTCATAACTGAGCCAAACTCCACATGGGTTAGATGGATGTGTGCTAGGTACAACAACCACATCAGTATGGAAGATAATACTAATCCTTCGCGTGTTTGGAGGGGGATGTGCAAGTCCTACGAAAGCATTGCCAACAGATTTCAAGTTGATAATCAAGGTGTTGGCGTCTTGCTAGACCCAACAACTCGGATCAACTGAATACAACGACCGGAGGTCAGCTGGTGGAAAGTGGTATGGGGCAAATTTTACTATCCAAAATGGAGCACTATGATGTTCAAAGTTATCAAGAACCGCATTCCTACCAATGATAGGCTTTTACAGTGGGGGCTGATGGTTGATAGGGAATGTGAGTTATGTCAAATGGTGACGAATCTACCGAGCACCTCTTTTTCAGATGTAGCTACACTCTTCCGTTATGGAGAACTACTTGTATTAGAAATGGCCGGGGTGCTGACCTGCCTTGCGACCTGATGGAAATCATTCAATGGTGTCATAATGTGTCTAAGGACTCGTGGCTCTTATCACTTTGTGGTACTATCTTGGGCTGCATTCTGTATACGGTTTGGAAGGAAAGAAATGGCAGGAAGCATGGTGTTATTCCCAAAAATCACATGCAGTTGATGGATGATATCAGTAGAGATTTCAGATCCGTGTGTGCAAGGAAAAAACAAATCAGCTTGTGCTTGAACTGTAATGCTAGAAAATTTTGGGGGTTTTTGTAGTTGTTAACCCACTATTTTCTGTTTAGAGTTTGGAGCTGCTCTATCGCATACAACAAGTTTTTGTATAGCATGTTCATATGACGTTGTGCTGCTTAGACAGCCTTGTAAAGTGTAGCAAAGTTTTTGGCAATATAAATTTTACCTATTCCAAACAAAAATACTATAATTACACAACAAGCTTTCACCTATTGTAATAGTTACCCGTTGTAATAGACCACAATCAAACAATAGGTTTGCATGTCATTTGTTGTATATGTACAACAAAGAATATATGTGTTGCATAAAATGAAATTGGTTCAGCGGTTTGAGATGTGCCTTACTTTCAAGTGGTCTCAAGTTTGAAACCTTGTGTCTAGATGTATTTTCCTTTTATCTCAGCATGTTATATACAACACCCCTATTACAACGGGTGTGTTCAATGAACTACAACATGTATTAACTGTTGTATAAAATACATGTATTACAACATGTGCAACACCTAAAAGAACCCCCCATAAGACCAAGCGATCTAATACAACAGTTGACACCCGTTGTAAAATGGAAAAATGAACTGTTGTAAAAACCATTTTTTGTAGTAGTGCATTGAGCTCTCAACATAGGATATATCATCATTCAGCCCACCTCCACTGGTTGTATGCTCTGCTGTATATCTCTATGGAACTTCCTCAACATCAAAATGTGAAGCACATCCTGCAATATGTGCAACTATGTCAGTAAATCCAACGTATGCCACTTTCCCAACTCGAGCTATGATTGGGTAAGGTCCCATAAGCCTAGGAACCAACTTACCCTTCTTCCTAAACCTCATAATACCCTTCCTAGTAGAGACTTAAGATACACATAGTATGCAACTTGAAACCCTAAAGGTCGATAATGGTAGTCTGCATATGACTTTTGTCCCTCATATGCTACCTTTAACTATTTCCTAATTATTTTGATATTAATTGTAGTTTGTTGAGCAAGCTCATGACCTAACAATTGATATTCACCTACCTCATACCAAAAGAGTGGTGATCTACAACACCTTCATACAAGCCTCCTACATGCCATATTCATACTCTTCTGGTAACTATTGTTGTAGGGAAATTCAATCAGGATCAAGTGCATATACTAACTTCTAAGAAATTGGAGTACACATGATCTCAAAAAAAATTCTAATATATGTATGGTCCTTTTTGACAGACCATTTGTCTACAAGTGGAAGGTTGTATTGAACTGCATTGTGTCTCCAAAGTTGATGTAACCATTTTGAAAATCTACTTGTAAATGGAAGACCTCTTTCTAATACAATTACAATTGGTACACCATGCTAGACGAACTATCTCATCAACATATATCTACACTGACTACTATGCAATGTATGTGTTCTTGACCAGTAAAAAGTGGGTTGACTTTGTCAACCGATCAATGATCACCTAAATAGAATCATGGCCCCTAGATATCCTAAGAAGACCAACCACAAAGACTGTGGTCACATAATCCCATTTTCATTGGGGAATTGGCAAAGGTTGCAACCCACTATAGCTTTGTGATGCTCCCTCTTGACCTACTGACAAAGTGGACACTTGGAAACAAATTATGTCCTGTCACGCTTCAAACCTGACCACTAATACAAGTCTTTGAGATTATGATACATCTTTGTACTTCTAGGACGTATCATGTCCATTGAGGAATGAGCCCAATTAGGTATCATCTCCCTCAAACCACCAACTCTAGGAAACACCATTCTATTGAAAAAACACATTGTCCCTTCATTTGTCTCGTGAAACCCATTATGATTTCTATTTCTACACCCTAATATGATATTATCTATCACGGTTTATTCCTTCTATACATCTTTGATCTATTTGTTTCATAGTCATCTTCACTTGTAACTGTTCCAGCAAACCTACCAACAAGGAGACCTCCCATTGTACATTCATATGCCCAAAAAACACCAACATGCCCTACTTCTAACAAGCCATGGAGTACGATTGTACTTAATATGCAGACAATGACGAATATGAGGAAGACTTTTTGCCCCACGCATCAGCCACCACATTCACCTTTCGTGGATGATAACCTATTATGCAATCATAGTCCTTGATCAGCTCATCCATCTATATTTCCTCATGTTAAACTCCTACTTTACTAGATGCATTGAAGATTCTTGTGATCCATAAACATTTGACACTTCTATCCATACATGTAGCACCTCGAAATCTTCATATAGCTTCCGATTCCAGATAATGAGTTAGATAGTTCTTCTCATGTTTCTTGAGATGTCGAGAAGCAAAAGAAAACACACTCTTATTCTGCATAATCACACATCCCAACCCATTCTTCAAAGAATCACAGAAAACTATGTAGCCTTTCCCAGACTCTGGTAGCACCAACATTGAGGTAGCTGTCGACTTCTCCTTCAACAACTGAAAAGAATATTGACACTTCTTACTCCCAAAAAAGGCACACCCTTCCTAGTTAGCTTGGTTAAAGGTAAATCTACCATACTAAAGTTCTTGATGAACCTCTTGTAATAACCAGACAAACCTAAGAAGATTCAAACCTCAACCATTTTCTTGGGTTGTTCCCACTTTAACACTGACTCCACCTTCTTGGGCTCTACACAAACACCCTTTCTAAATATGACATGACCGAGAAATGATACCTTGTCTAGCCAAAATTTGCACTTGTTCAACTTAGCCTGTAGTCTATGTTGCATTAGCAACCTTAATACCTGACAAAGATCTGTCTCATGTTTCTAATTGTCTCTAGGGTATATCAAGATATCATCTATGAACATTACCAAGAATTGAACAAGGTACGGTCTAAAAAATCATTCATTGGGTCCATAAATGATGTTGGTGTTGGTGTATTTATTGTCCCGAAAGGAATAACCAGAAACTCATAATGACCATAAATAGTCCTATAAGAAGTTGTATCTATGTCATCTACCCTAGTCCTCAACTGGTGATATCCTGGCCTCAAATGTTTCTTGGAAAACATTGTCGCTCCTCTCAAATGATCAAACAAGTCATCTATCCTCGACAATGGACACTTGTTCTTGATTGTGACCTTGTTAAACTATTGGTAGTTTATACAAAGTCTCATAGAACCATCCTTCTTCTTCACAAATAACACTAGATAACCACAAGGGGACATGCTCAACCATATGAAATCCTTCTTCTACAATTCATGTAACTATTTCTTCAACTCCTTCATCTCAGTTGGATCCATCCTATAAGGTGCATGGGATATCGATTGTGTTCCAAGAACTAGATTGATTTCAAAATCAATCTTTCTATGGGGTGGAATGCTAGGAAACTCATTGGGAAAAACATCCTTGAATCCATGCACCACAAGTACAACCTAGATATTAAGACTCCCCGCCTTAGTATCCACCATATGTTCCAAGAAAACTTCACATCCATTTCGCATCAACTTCTTTTCTATCACATATGAAATTAGACATGCGGAGAGAATCTTTATATGTCCTTGAAAAGTTCAAGAGATATCCCCATTACAAAATTTTGCAACTTTGGAACCACAATCCAAAATAAGATTGTACTTCTTCAAGGTGTTATCTCTAAGACCATATAATCCAGGCATATTGAATGTCATAAGATCTACTTGAATGTTGCATCTTGAGAAATAAAGAATGTAGAATGGACACACCTATCGCAACATGGAGGAACCAACTAAAGTGGTTTCAAACAAAAGACCACCAATTCTACTACTAACAAGAAAGCTACAACTACTTATCATCTCACTGGTGATACATTAGTGTGTTTCACCTGAGTCAATCAAAATAGATACATATGTAGATGCAGACTAAATCATAATGGAAAATTTCCATATAACATGTCATCACTATTAGGTTGAACAATTCCTTCTGACTGACTCATAACAGATAATTTAGTCATTTCCTATTGACGTCCTCAACCTTAACCTCTACATATTGGTCCAGAAGACACTATTTGAGATGTTTGGCACAATGCCTTCTTCCACCATGGCTATTGTACTATTATTGTGAGCTATGATGTCTATGCCTCAGTCATTTTGTTACTTCATGATTCCTCTATGGACAAGGCCATTTGACATGCCCAACTTATCCACACTTGAAGCAAGTCCACATATTGTATTGTGTAATAGACGGTCATGTCATAGACATCGATCATAAATTGTTCACCCCATCTAGAAGAATACCACGGACTGTCCTATTTCTAGGAGATCACTCTGACTACACTTGTTGACCTCTATTCTGGCTGCTAATACTGCTATTGTTTATGTGATGCATAAATTTGTTTCTTCTTTTAACTATTTTACTGTTGTCCCTAAAACTGAGACGACCTCTTCCTTACAATGGAATCTCGTAGGTTCACATGTGTCCACTCTGTCCTCCTAACTGCCTCCACAAAGGTGGGAAATTTCTCGTCTGTCTCCAAAGATGATGATTTCCATACCAATTCATCCTTCAAACCCTTTCCATACCTCTTAATCCTTTCCTTCTCTATGGTTTTCATGTGAGGAAAGAACCTCAACAACTCCATAAACTTTGCCTCATAGGCATTCATAGAACATGGTCATTGGTTCAAATGCTCAAACGAAGACATCTTATCCTCCAAATCAAAGTAATATCTCATGAACTCTCATTGAAACTATGCCCAATTGATCACTTCACCCAACCTCTTCTCCTCTTCAATGATCCAATGACGAATACTACCCTTTAAGAGGTAAATCGCATGTTTAACCTTGTCCTTCTCAATGACATCCAAGATCTAAAACACCTTATCCAACTCAATCAGACACATGTCTATGTCATTTGAGTCTACTATTCCTACATAATTCGTGGCACCAACACACTTCAACCTCTCAAAGGTCTTCCCGGGACCCTTTGACTTAGTATTTGAGGCAGGTGCCCTGGGTGGAGGTATAGGTGCCATGTTAGCCAAATGTGTGATCATTATCATTAGCTACCTATAAACTAATTGGAAGGCTAGATCAACTAAGGTTTTAAAATCCAAAGGATGTAGGACGAGCTTTTCTAGCTCCATTCAGGTACACCTATCACTATTACTTGTCTCCTACCATTACCTCTAGGAACCACATAACTACTCTCAGCATGTTATTCATGTTCTCCAAACATATTTGCATAATCATAAACCATGGTTACATATGTTGGATATGTAAGGATAGGACAACGACCTAAGTCTTATGTTCAAGTAGACTTAGTGGATCTATATATTTGTAACCACCAAATGTGACAACATGCCAAACAAAATGAGATCACTCAAAACCAAAATAATGATCAAACAGTGATTAACACTATCACCAAAGGTACAACATTAAAATGGAACAAAAATTCCAATTATCCCATATGAATCCTTGCACAAGGGCCCAAACTTCACATATATTTAGTATAGGTAACTTTGCATGAGTTCAGTTCCCTCCACCACAACCTATATACAAAATGTGTGTTCTAGATAATTACAACATTTACAAAAACTCATGACATACGAACAAAAATTTGAATCATTGCACATCATCTACAAATTCCCCTACCCATACTTGAGAGTACAAGGATGACTCTAGGACAAAACCACACCAGTCTCTCACATCTACATATCTCTGAACTAATGATCCTCGCTACCAAGGGTAGAATTGTGTTATGATCACCTAAAAGGTGTGGAAAACCACGAGGTGAGACCTCAAGTCCCAATGATATGATTTAAAACCTGATATAATTTGTTTCTTACAAGAATAATATGGAATTAAATCCATTGAAGCATACAATATAACATGTGAAAGAACTAATCAAAGTATTACAATAGGTATTGATAAAGATACAAATATGAGTAGTTGAACATGCAAAGAAATGTATCACACATGATACTAGAAGGAATAGAAAAGAAATTTATTAGTATACAATGTGATTCTCCAAATAACCCTAGCAAATATACAACAGAGATGATTGTGTATTTTATTAAGCCTTGGAAGCTTGGTGTGTGCCACTCAAACTACTAGCTGGCCACTACAAAGTTGCAATCAGCCACATATAAGATCATAGGATGACTAGAACCCTAAAGGTCTCTCCCCTCAGTCATTACACGTGAGAAACTATCATGGCGAATGGCCCAACCTACCGGTAAGGGCACAATTGATATTCCACTAAAACATTTGTCTATCTTGCATACACAGGCCATGGCACAAAAAACTAGAGTATAAACCATCAATTCTAAGTTACGACCGCAACTACTACCTATCAAAAACATCTGAGATACAGTCTCAGCTGCTCTCTATAACCTTGAAATCTAGATGACAGAGATGAACCATCCTCTCACCCAAATTTACTCAATAGTATACTACTTAGAGCTCCTTCTCACAATTTATATCGCTACAACAACTACTCTTTCATCATCCAATAAGTTCTCACATTAAGATAGTTCTACAGTCATAGGTCACTACATGAGTATGGTTACTTGATTAATTAGTCGCTTGAATCATATTTAGACTACATCAATAAAGTTACATACAAAATCACCTAGATGTATTTATGAAGATAAATTATGTATCACAACTTTATAATATGTAAAATGTATAAAAAGTTTCATATTCCTCAATCGTAGTATACCCAACCATCCTTGGCTATAAAGAGGACCAAACCCCAAATCGGGGCACATAAAAGCCCGATTTATCATTAAGACCATAACATTGATAACTCCTAGGAATCTCATTCGCATTCAAAATTTTACACAATTTAAAAATGCATAAACAAGGTAGTACCTAAGCTTCAGAATAAGACTCCACCAGATCTAAAACTTATGCAATTTCTAAGAATTGGGCAAAATGAGGTTCAAAGATAGCATGCATGAGCAATCTTCATTATGGAATCTTGTACAATCAAAATTACAGCACCATACAATAAATATAAACCTTTGGGTATCCACAAGATGACTACCATACATAAAGGATTAACATGTGGGTCGAACTTTCCTTCCTTGGGTACCAAAACACAATAAAAATGACATTTGTAATAGTCATTGCACTTATCTTTCGAATTTTAGTTCTTGTATGTTTAAAATAGATACTCATTGTACATAAGAAAGGTACTTAGAGTGTAAAAGAGATATTCATCTTACTCATCTAAAATAGTGCATAAAGGATCATCTTTTAACATATTATGAATTGCTAGAGCAAGTTCAGTAATATGCATGTAATATGCTATAAATGCATCAAAAGTTATCAAGTGTGGAGTAGTAATCAATTTTATTGTAGAATCAATTGCTTCTAGCTTCACCCCATTAGAGACATAAAATCCTTTTAGGATCTTCATCATGGACTGCCTATGTGTGATGGATCTTTGCATCATGTCGACTAATGATACTTCTCTTTATAGCTCATTCAGGAATTGGATTACTTCTAATCCTTTCAGGTTATTTTCTTTATAGACCTTAGGTGTTGGGAGTCTTTCTTCATATTGACGGTAAGAATGAGAATTCCCTCAATCTTTTCTTTTGTTGTTATCTCGAAGCCATATGTAGGAACTCCTTCATTGACAGCTACCTTTATCTTCCCTTCCTTCAGGAATGTGGGAAGCTCTAGTTATGTGGTAGGGTCCACAACATGTAGATTCTTTGGTCTAGGAACTATTGGACTTATCATGGTGGGTGTGAATATTGTGATAATAATTGGATGAGGTATGACAACAGGCTTAGTTGTTTCCAGGGACGTGCTTTTGGGACCCAAACTGGGCAGACATTTTGTCCTAGACATTCCCTTGGTATGATGAATGGCCTTCGAGTGTTCACAAGGATCACAACTTTGTTCTCTTGGATAGTAGCAATGACATGGAACCTTGGTACCAAATTATTGAGTTTCATGTTCAAGGGAGTAATTGGTTATGTCTCTTGATCTTTAAGTTGCGATATGGTGGTAAAATTATTGGATGATGAGGGTGTATCTTCTAGTGCAGCTCTATTGACTTCCCCTTACTCAATTAGATCTTGAAAGACATGTTGAAGATCAAGGCACATGTCCGTCTTGTGCCCCTTGGTGTGATGGAAATCAGAATAGGCATTGGAGTTATAGATGTCAGGTAAGGGATTTGGTCGATCCCTTATGGTTGGACACTTCAAAAGATGTTGTCTGGTGGGTAGGATAGTGTTGAGGGAATCTCCCAAGGAATGAACTTCCTCTTGGGTTTTGTGGGATCTTATGCGACTGAAGTCATTGTTGGTGGATCCTTTTGTGGTGGAGGGTTGTATGCAATGGGTTGTGTGCAAGAGGTTGGACTAGAGGTGGAACATACATGTAGAATTGGTTTGGATGGTATTCATACGATGGTGGTACGTATTGAGGTTGGAAGTATTGGGCATTAAGTGGAAACATTTGGGCTTGTTGTTTTTTAATGCAATAGTTACATTGTTGACTTGAGGATGTAGTGCCTACTAGAGATATTTAAATGATTTCTTGTTATCGTTTATTAAAATTTTTTCCATCTTGAATTAGTATGTCTACCATTATTGAGTCAACTCCATTATCCTTTGTCCACTTTGAATTATGATATGTTGTTGGGGATGCATGTTGAGGATCAAGGGTGATATCTATGTTTTGATAGACCCCTCTCTTGATGGATTTCTCAATCTGAACCTTGAATAAGTTCAGAGAATGTATTTTACCTTTGCAAGGATAACAACATTGTAAGTGCAAGTTAACTATATTGAGGGTCTCTTTATCGGTGGGATTGAGCTCTAGTTGGCCTTCATTCTCTCCATTGACCAACGAACTTAGAAAACATTTCCTCAATCTTCTATTGTAGTGCTTCTAGGTCCTCCTTGGTTGGGATTTGATCCATATTCTAGGATACCAACCAATAAACCTCTAGTCCAAATGTGCCTAAGTGGTGAGTGTTGTCATGTCTTGTTTTTTGTACCATGCCAGGGCCCAGCCTGTCACGGTTGGTACAAAATAGTGGATTAAGATCTTCTCATCATCTTGCATCGGACCATGACAAAACAATAGGAATTGACATGGCAAAGTGAATTGCCCTTCCCTGAGTATTTATGGAACTTTAACATGTACAAATTATTAACTAATTTTGCATCTAAGAAGTGTCAAAAATTGATGAATATATTCCCTTAGTCCTTCTTTCCCTCCAACTACTTAAGCTTACAAAGGATCTTGAGCATGAGGGGATCTTCTGAGGCATGTTCTACAATGGCTTTCACTTTGTCGACTACTGCCACATGCACTACTGGAAATTTGATCATTTTTGGTAGATCCATGTATACCGGTGGTGGGAACCCATATAATTCTCCCATATATCGATTGTACTAAGAGGGTGATGGTGTCTAAATGATTGAGGGTAGGTGAATACCCCTTTAGTATTCTCATCTTATCCATGATGAATACCCGTAGAAGTTTTTGCCTTTTGTGTGGCTTTGGGATGCTCCCTTGGAATCTCAAACTCTTTTTCCTTCTCCTCATTGACCTTGTAGTCTAGGACTAGAGTGGATATCATCAACTCAGAAGATGTTAGTACCAAATCAGCATTCACATCTAGTGGATACTAGTAGGGCTAGGATGGAATGGACCTATTTGATTTAGATATTGGTTCTACATGATGAATGGAAAATAATGTGTTGATGTGCTAGCATTGAGCTCCTAACTACATCTCTTGGGCGGTGCATGCGTCCCAGCTGGTTGAAACTGTATGGATGCACATAGGGAATGTTAATTGATAGGTCTCAAGTACCCAATTGTGAACCCTCTATGGAGGTCGAACATTCCAATACCTGGGTAGGTTCTTTGGGCTTCTCCCTTGTGATGGGTTTGTCCTACTAGTTGTTTTTAGCATCTTATTTAGAACTCCCTTTGGGTTGTTACTTAACATTGGTTGACCCAGCCATCTCAATCGGTCGCTTGTAATACTTATTGATATACAAATTCATATTAGCTCCCATGATGTCCTAAAATTTTAGTTATGAGGTTAAAATGCAAAATGTTAGTATAGAATACTTAGATATATTTGACATTAAAATAAACTCCTTCATGCATTTTATAATATGAAGAGTAAGACAACTTACCCCTTCTTAGGAGAATCGAAAAGGATACTCCTTGGTCTACCACAATCCTCTGAATGGAAAATAGTTGCAAAGGAGATTTAGAATTAAATTTTGGATAAATCATGAATGCCCCTGCCATGGGTGAGATAGAAGGGATTTCCGTTCCAACATAATATGTACCTATTAACAACATGACAATGTAGATAGAAGTGCTTTTCTGATAACATGGGGTAAGGTTAAGATGATAACCCACAATCAGCGGGGTCCAATGATTTTGGTTGAGAAAACATCCATTCGACATAGTAAATGTGTTATGACCTTCCTTAGGGGCATTGTCATGAGAGAATTATTCAATAAAATGGGAAGGGGTTAGGTAATTAATCAAGGTTAAGATAGCCTATATAAGGTTAGTGTTTGTAGTTGATTAATAACCTACTCCTCATGAGTCATCATCATTTGAAGGGGATCTAGGCTCACTCAAGGACCTCAACAACATCTTAAATGATAAAACTCTCACCAATTTGATAGATTCTCTAGAGAAAGGTGGAAAAACAAAGTTATATAGCCCAACCCGATGGATGGGGAAGTTTAGTGCGGGCGGTGGTCCAATTTAGGTTATAATCCTAGCCTGTAAGATATGAACGTGAAGGTGGTGTAACGGTTTAGCTTTATGTCATGGTCATGGACCGTGGTTAGCGGACATGGGTAGGTCATGAAGTGTGTGGTGATATCTCAGTCAGATTAGAGACCAATCAAGTTAGATGTGATTGAAGTAGTCAAAATGTGAGTTTGATATTCGAAAATGAGCTGGAAGCTAGATCTAATCTAAATAAGTAAGAATCCTTATGGAAAAACCATGAAGCTTTGTCTTGATGGATCCATCTGAGTTAAAGTCCTTCAAGGAGATATATTTTGGTCAAACGTGTGAGTATCTCAAGGATGATGAAAATGGTACAAAGTTGGATATTATTTGTTTATAAAAGTAGACAATTTATACGTAAAACTGGGCGTAAATTTGGAGTAAGGTTGGAGACTAGGAAGAGGTTAAGTAAACCTACTAAACTAGGTCAATATGTGGATACCCATAGGTTGACCCGTTTAAGTTAGATTCAGATGATGAAATTTTCCATCAGCTAGAAATCACCCAAATTGATGCCCACCAGTGTAGTTAGTGGGTTTTACAGGTGTCTTCAAGACACACGTGGGTGACCTAGTTTACTAAAATAATTATATTTATATAAATATAATGCCTATATGATCTTAAGACATACCCCATTACACATTTATCAAGTAACTAAATTGTTGATGTGTAAGGTATACAGACTAAAAGGAAAAATTCTTAAGGCCATGCTTGATATCTTTTGTTAATTTTACATGCTAATTGAAACAAAGTACTTATATTATATGTTGTTATTTATGTTAATGAGAATACAATTGTTGCATGTTTTATATTCAATTGGACAAATTATTTTCTCTTTGTGTTCATTTTGTGTAGTACATAAACATAAGAAGATGTTATATTAGGAATATCTAACGTTAGAAGGTAAAATATAGTGTTACTATGGTGAGATATTATGATATTTGCAACATCTATATCATTTATTTTTTAATTTTACACTACAAAAAATGGTTTTTTATAACTTCTATGTAAAAACAAAGAAATAGATATTAGATTGAGTTCAATGCCAAACATAATGTGTAGTTTCTCTCCTTTTCCTATATTATCACTAAAAATATTGATAAACCATTTATGTTTTGCTATATATTAGAAACTAGAAACATATTTTTATAGTGCATATATCATATGGGCACCAGTAGGCGACCCATAACCCGTTGGCTCGAGTTTGGATGTGCTATTGTTCAACCCATTCTTAACATTGGTTCTATTTAACCCGCACCGGCGAGACCCACACTCGCAATGATTTGAAACCCACACATTTGACAAGTATAAGGTTAAGGTGTCCTGAAAGGTTTTCTTGATTTGGCCCGCCTTTTTATTTGTTATGATCATGGGTCAATCGATGTGAGTTTATTGCACATACAAATTCCCTAAGAAGGATTATCCTAGGTTGTAAAGTATTTATCACAATTGCAACTAATCCCCCACGAGCGGATGGATACATTTTAGTATGATTAAGAGTTGAACCCAAAGAAAACATTTTTAAGAAATCGTCTTTAAAACTAATGGGTAAGAACAATGATTGGATTAGAGAAATCGTCTTTAAAACATATTCAAAGTAGTTCGTGAAGAGTAATTATAAACTAATGATTGGATTAGAGATTGCAAGGAAAAGAATTGATTAAACTAAGGGTTTAATCAATATTAAAATAACATTTGGATGTCCAAGTTTCATCGACATCACCTACATACTTATCCAAACTATTACAAATCAATAACCTCAACAATTAAACTAGGACCAAGTGAATTTGCCTCCTTGTAAATGTGAATTTTACAAGGACTAAATTTTCTATGGGCTCGAGGTCTCGTTACCCATGGTTCATGATTGAATTTTCTTGTCGTGATTGCATATAGGATCCCACGCATCCATTCGGGAATTTAATGGTAAGTTTCTTGGTATCTACGCTCCCAATTATATCAAACATGCTAAATGAGATATCATCTCAAGAAGCAAGTAGAAAATGAATGGAGAATAGTTTACATGATGAGTTAAAATTGAGTTTCATAACAACTAAGATAGAGTATGGATGATGGGGCTAATCCCCATGCCCTAGAAAGAAGCTCTAGTCGCTCATAGTCATGGAAAGAGCACAGATACAAGAAGAGAGAGGAGAGATCATGCCAATAATGGAGAAGAGAGAAGAAACTAGAGGTCTCTGACTTTTGTAATCCGCCTAGGCCATGAAACTCTTGAAGAACTCCAGTAGAATGGTACCCTTACTTATCATATACTTTGGCTCCTTTCTTTAGAACGTTCTCAAGATACAAAGTAAACAAAATAGAATGTATATTAGGTTGGCCTCCCTTGTTGTTGTCTAATAGTATTTTCTATTGGTGGTGTAACGTTTTTTATGATTTTCGCGCTCATTGAGGAACCAGATGGTATGGCTAGATGATTTCCAACTTGGAGGAGCGACTAATGGACTTCATTCAACTTACTAACAATATTGATCGATCAATCTCTTCCTGTAAGTCTTTTAGAGAATTTTTGGATGGTTGGATCACAAGAGGGGATTTCTCGATCTTCTAGAAGTTAGGGTTGTTGTGGGGGCTCTAACTTTGGAGGAAATTTTGGTTGGTTGTCCCATCACTTTAGTCATTGAGGAACTCTTCTATAGGTGAATTGTTTGATCAAGGGAGTGAATTGGCCTATCATTATGTCTCAAAAATTTGTCAGAGTTACTATAAATTTGGATGACCTCTTGATCATCTGATCGTTGGGGGAGATCGGTTGGTTTTATGTTTGGCCTGGAGACGTCTTGGATGAGCAACTTGGTCATCTGATCAGCAAGACAGATCGCCCGATCAGCATGCCTGACTTGTGTTGTTCAACTCTAATTTGCAATGAATTTATTCCTAAGTCTTGATTATGATCTCGGGGAAGGAAATCTCCATTTCTCTTGAATTGGTGAGTGCTTTCTTCTACATAAGAGCAAGAAATTCAATCAAAATCCTAGTATTTAAGGGTAAGAACAAGTTTGATGAAACTAAGTAAATCATGAAGCAATTGACATCTAAAATCAGTAAAACTAATCAAGAAATCGCAATGAAAAGGTGATTAATATGCATTCATAATACTATCCTTAACTTGAAATTTGATCGTTCACTAGAAATCACAAAATCAAAACGACCTTTCAAGTAACACTACTAGCATGTCGTCCTCTCTTTCACAACATCACTTGGTTCCCTACAACCAATTATTTCCAAGAAACCCATCTCCTAGACTCACAAAAATGTAATGTCAAATTCCTTTTGTTGACTTCACATTGACAACAAGTTTCCATATCAAAACATGGAATTACAACCACAATATCATTAATGTCTCAGAAGCTTCCGCATATTCAAATGAGATTTACGCAAGTAGAGGGATCTACAGTGGGAAATGATCTTTGGGGCAATTGTTTCCCCATGGAAAAAAATTGGAGTGAATGGAGGTATAGAAGAGAAGATTGTGAATCTCTTCTCTATTTGACTCGAGATTTCTAGTTTTTGCTACAATACAGTGATTGCATTTTTCTTTTTAGTGTTCACATTGGCATCTTTTTGTTGTGATATGCCTCTATTACATACGAGGGGTATGGAAGAAGTGAAGGGGAGAGATACCCTAAAACTAGAGTTTGACACATTCTTTTTAGATTGTTTTTATTTCTTTTTGGTAGATGATGGGTGAGTAAGTGGTGGAAGAAGTGTAGAAAAGGTTGAACTTGTGCATCTCATTTTTAAGAATTAAAAAAATAGGAACAGACTTCAACAACGAGTTCAATTATATCAAGTAAAATTCAAAGTAGTGATAATTCTACAAGAAGCTTATGGTTATCAATAAGAGAACATATAATTTGATTCCTTTCAACCCATACAACTTTCCATCTTTTCCGATGAGTGATATTATATAGGATCATTCGGTTAATGATAGGTTATAGCATTGGAATTTGAGATCCATTGTTGCAAAACGGATTTGTTTAATTCAAATGGTAGGTGCATTGCTGATTTGCAAACCTAAACATGCAAAAAAAAGTTGAATCTAGGTGACTAGATAATGGCAGATTACATGTAGCTAAACATGAAATTTGAAAGAAAAAAATGATAGAAGGAAACAAATGCAATGTAATTAACTATAAAGCAACTGATGGAAAAGGAAATTTGAAGGGGGTGGAATGGAGATATACCATCCACCCTTCACTCTAAACATAGAAATTTGTTCATCCCCAAGCAAGCTCTAAACTCAGAATAGAGGGGAAGAATATCACTGGAAATGACATTACCTATCGTTTTGACATGACAATGTCTACTATGGAGGTGGAGGGGTGGCCTTGTTTGGTAGGACCTATAATGAATCCCAATATGGTCTATCAAACCAATCTCGGTACATGAAAGATCTAGGCGGCTCCTCAGGAAATGGCAGATCGGTGTACTAGATTCCCCAATACGAAGAGGTCAAGGAAGGATATGTCTATCCTGCACCAAAGTTGGCGTAGTAAGTGAGATTTTTGGTAGTCCCCTCAGTCCTTGTGCCATTTCTCATGCACTTACGACATGAGATACATATGATTCAGCTAGTGGTCATGTCTCTGTTGTCCCCGAAAATGGTGTCAAAATTTGATGTGAGTTTGTTGCACCCACAAGTTACCTAAAAAGTATTATCCTAGGTTTTTAAATCTATTATCACAATTGCAACTAACTTACTCGCAAGCGGATGGACTAATCGCAATAGGGTAAAGAGTCGAGCCCAAAAGGAAACATTTTCAAGAAATCTCTTTTAAAATCAATTGTTAAGAACAATATTTAAAAAAGATTTGGAGAGTGATTATAAATTAATGATTGAATTAAAGATTGCAAGGAAAATAACACATTCAACTAAGGGTTTAATCAATATTAAAAGAACAATGGGACATCCAAGTTTCACCTCCATCACCTAGGTACCTATCCATGTTGTTACAACTCAATAATCTAAATAATCAAACCAGTACCAAGTGAAATTGGCCCCTTGAGGAAAGTAAATTGCGCAAAGACTAAATTCCCCATGCACTCAAGGTTTCTTTACCCGCAGTTCATGATTAAGTCATCATGTGGGATCCCTTCTGTGATGCCATCTAGGATCCTAACCAGCTATTCGGGGATCTAGTCCTAAGTTTCTCGGTCTCTACACTCAAGATCATGTCAAATATGATAAATAAGAGATCAATTCCAAAAGAAAGCATAAATTCAGTGAAGAATAGTTCAAAATAATGAGGAAAATTAAGTTTGATAACTACTAAGATAGAGTACAGGTGATGGAGCTACTCCCCATAGTGAGAAGGTTTACTCTCTCAAAGTCATGGAAAGAACATAGATGCAAGAATCGAGAGGAGAGATCATAGTGTCAATGGTGAAGAGAGAAACAACCAAAGGTCACTAACTTCTACAATATGCTCCGACCACGACAAGCTTGAATAACTCTGCTAGGATGGTCCTCTTCCTTGTCGTCTACTCTAGCACTTTTCTCTAAAATGTGATTTTGACATAGAGTAAATAGAATAGAATGAATGTTATGTCGGTCTCCCTTTTTTGTCCAATGGTATCTTCAAGAGGTTGTGTAAATTTTTATCTTCCCGCCACGTTGATTGGGGGGCAGGTGGTTTAGTCACATATCCTTCACTTGGTGGTGTGACTAATGGATTAATAATCAGCCGAACAACAATATTGATCGTCCGATCTCCACTCTGATAAGTCTTTTGGAGAATCTATGGATTAGTCGATCCCAAGAGAGGACTGCTTGATCTACTGGAAGTTGGGGTTGTTGTTGGGGATCTAACTTTGGAGGCAATTTTGGTTGGTCAGTCAATCAACACCATCATTGAGGAACTCTATTACAAGTGAATTGGTTGATCAAGGGAGTGGATTACCCGATCACTAAGTCTCACATATTCATCAATGTTATTGTAATTTTGGACAACATTTTGATCAACTGATAAGTGGAGGGATCAATCGATTTGATGTTTGGCATGGTAAAGTCTCATATGAGCAAGTTCGTCAGCTAATCATGACTATCGCCCTATCAACATGACTAACTTGTGTTATTTAGCTCCATTTTTTTGTGAATTTGTTCCCAATTCTTAAGTATGATCTCAAGGACGGAAATCTCTTTTCTTCTTGAGTTGGTGTGTGCTTTCTTCAACATAAGAGCATGACATTTAGTCAAAATCCTTGTATTTGAGGATAAGTGTTCGACAAAAACTAAGTAAAACATGATGCCAATTGACAACTAAAATGAGTAAAGGTAATCTAGAAATTGCAATGAAAAAGTAATGAATATGCATCCATCATCAAGCTTGAAGATCAATCTAAGTTTGGAGTGCCTTCCAACATCCTTTTGGTAGGTACCTAGGGTTAAAACGTGAGTAGTAGCGCAATATAGGTTGGGCATCCTTTTGGCAAGGATCGAGTCAAAGGATCTTGGATAGGTCTATTAGAAGTTTGGAGGGATGATTTTGACAGCATTCTAGTGCAAAGTAGGCCATGAAAAATGTGAAAGTCAACCACTCAAGGGGAAATAGTGGGCACGGATAAATTTTGGTAGCCTAACAATGGGGTGCAAGATGTGGTAGTAAGGTAATCCAATGAAATTTGGACAGCCTACAAACTTAGATAGGTTGGGAGATTGATCGATCAAATTGTCAAATTTGTTGTGTGAACACATTCATGACAGTTTTAAGGATATTATTGAAAATTGGTATCTAGGAAATGGCTTCATATTTGAAACATTGTTTGAGATTATTAAGACTGAAAACATTATTCAACTTTGAAGAGATTGTTCAACTTCTCTAAGGTTCAACTTTGAAGAGATTGTTCAGCTTTTAAAAAACAAATCAATTTTGTTAAGATTGTTCATACTTTGAGGTTATTGTTCTATTGGATCAATGGGCTCTAGAAAGAGGGTTTGAATAGAGCTAAAACACTTAAACAGGATTCATTATACCTTCAAATTACTTCAAGATATTAGATTGCAAATATGAAATTTGTGTGCAACTAAACATACATACCAAGGATGAGAGAGACTGAATGAGATCAAGAACAAGCTATGTATAGTGGTTTCAAACTCTAAACTAAAAGAGTGTAGATCCACTACCTAGAGAGGTCAACCTATAGGATTTTGCAACCATTGCATACTTATATTCCATTATAAGACATACAATAAGACCTTCCTTTCCAGGGCAAGGATACCTAACCTTCTTTTTTAAGGAAAAAAAGGATCCAATAAACCTTACAAGGTCTTATCTATCCTTTGAGCAAGAGTCTTCAACCTATACAAGGGATTAACCACTTCTACACAAGACAAACCTTGACCAAGGAGCTCCCCTCTTGCAACAAGTCCTCCGCCTTGAAGGAATTACCTACTCTCCTCAAGGATCTTCATCCTTCACCAAGGAGAAGCTTTCACCAACTTTGCTTTTGATAAAGGGATTGGGAAAGGGAAGATTTGAGAGTGTTACAATGAGTACGATGGAGTAGCTCTCTCACACATAGCTTATCTCACTTAGATTGACATTTTGATATGTAAGAAAGAGAGAGAATGGGACTCTTAGTAGACAAATCCACTCAACTATAGTGAGGATCATAAGAAGCAAACTTAGGATGCAAGGGTCCCTATTTATAGTTGGAGTGTTTACTATGTAGTAGAAGCACTTGGAGATGAATTCTAGTCGTTTGGGATGTTGCAACATATCTATTTTTGAGTTTTGCAACACTCCAATGACTAAAAACACTTTTCCTACACATTTCGTACAGTGCACTCGGTCAAATTTAAATAAAGAAAATTCGATCAATAGCACTATGCAACAAAGCAAATTTGAAGTGTCGGTCGAGTTTATCATGGATGAAACTCAGCTAGCGGCTTAAATTTATTTTGGTTGTATAGGGGTATCAGTCGAGTTTGTCCAAGGGTGGACAAACTCGGTCGACCCTGGTAATTCCCAAAATCCATCAAGGGTGTCCATCGAGTCTATCAAAGATGAAACTCAGCCAAAAAACTCCTTGTAATGTATTTTAGAAATTATCATTAGAATGCTTAAATAAAATGCTTAAACAGTTGTTTTAAGTGCTCCTAATATTTTTTCATCTTAATTACAAGTCATAGCATTAAAACAAATGATTACAAAAATTGTCCTAAGGGTTTTAGGCATATTCCACAAAAATGCATTTGCATTGACTTTGGCTTGTATTTGGTGAAGCTAGGGCTTAATTGAATTGATCATTTTCATGTACCTAATACCTGAAATCAATCAAATAGACATATTAGATATATATGAATGGAATGGTTAAGCCATCATCAAAAAATGGACAATGTATAATTGTTAGGTCAACATGTTCAACTTTGAATGGATCGTTCAATTTTGAATAGATTGTTCGATTTTGTTAAGATTGTACAATTTTGAATAAATTTTGGATTTTGAAAAGATAGTCAACTTTGTTAACTTTGTTAATTAAAGAGACAGTTCAACTTTGTTGAGATTGTTGATTATGGAAAAGATTGTTGATCTTCAAAAAGATTAATTCATTTTGAAAAGATTATTAGTCGTTTTAATGATTGTTAATTTTGAAAATATTTTTCATTTTGATGTTAATCTTTGAAAAGTTTGCTTCATTTTGAAAATATTGATTCATTTTGAAAATATTTTTAACTTCTGAAAAGATTGTTAATCATGAAAATATCGTTAACCTTGCAAAGATTGTTTCACTTTAAAAATATTGTTAATCTTTGACTGAAGGTTGTTTTATTTTTAAAAAGATTGTTAAAAATCTTTAACTAAAGATTGTTTCATTTTGAAAAGATTGGTAATAAATGACTGAAGGTGGCTAATTGACACGTGAAGTTGTCAGTAAATTATAAACAAGCTATGCATGAGGGTTATAATCTTAATCATGTTTTAAGTAACAAACTAAGGAATAAGAAAGAAAAGAAAAACAACCGTAAAAAATGCAAAACAAGCCATACACATTTGAGATGCATCGCTTCAAACATTGAACCCTCACCTTCTTAGCCCAAGAGTTAGATCTGATTGACGTCCTCACCCACACATGAATTGTAAAAGGAGGATTGGTCCTTAACCTCTATGTGACAAGATGACACTCATTATGTGGGTACACCAGTTTCATCAGATATCGTTATTGCTCCCAATATACCTCAGGACCACGATGGTGATAATCAGTCGTTCGCACCCCCTCTTTTCCCGTACTCGATATTGACTCTTTTTAATTATTATTTTAAATGGTGGTTTCAGTTTAGTTAAAGGAAAACAAAGCCAAGAAAATAATAAAAACATGCTTTTAATTTTGGGATCTTTATGGCTAAAGACGGTCGTGGATTTTGCATAATTTCCCTAAAGATCTTAGTGTGTAGGTAATCAGATCCTAATCACCTCAAGATCTCCCACATTAGAGATCCATCTCGGGCAGTTATAACCAAAGCATGAGAAAAAGAGAGGAGATGATTAAAAAGGTGATTATAGATGAGCCATATCTATTCATTCACTAAAATCAAGAAAGGTATTGGATTAGGTCACATGGAGTGGACCTAAATCACTCAATGACAAGAATAAGAAGTTGAAGTAAGCAATTATGGACAATTGTGAACATGGTAGTTATAAGTAGATATGTGAATCAGGCTAGTTATAGTTGCCATCACATGGCCTAATGGTGTTCGGACAATGATTGCACTAGAGAAAGGATCCTCTAGTCACTTGAATGACTGAAAATGAAGGGGGGCTAGTTGGATCTCTAGCTTTAGGAGAGTCAAAAGTGATGAAATGGCATGATGGTATGAGGGGTATTTATAGGATAGAATTAGGGTTTCAGACTCAGGTGATGTTTTGCGACAAGCAGTGAAGTATTTCCTTTCACGTGGCAAACACATGGTTGAATATGTGGTTTCTCCATGTCGCACATGGCATATGGTTGGATTCCTCCAAGTATTTTAGGTCAGAAAAAATATTTTATCCAAATTTTTAGATTTTTCAGAAGTCTTTTACATATATTTAGGATAAAGTTGGTTTAGATTGCAAGATTCAATCATATTTGGAATAAATATCAATAAAAATGAAGGAAGATAAGAGGATAATTCTTTATGATTAATCTTTCTTATTATCTAAGATACATATTTTCATGAAGATAATAGCAACTATATATCTGTAGGATTAAAAATGATATTTTATTCAGGTTAATCAAACTGGAAAATATATGAGAATAGTCTTAAAAAGATGAATGAACAAGCAAATTGCACTGAAGTTTTTTTTGAAGTTAAATTGCACTTGAGTTAAAAAAAATTACTATTTGTAAAAATTCATGAATTATGGCTAATGGGAAAAATTGGTGGAGTAAATAGTTGAAAATATGAAAAACTACGAATAAATGGAATAAACTACATTTTATTTAGAGAGTTGATCCAATCTTGATTTTTGAATGAAGACCGACAATGGAGTGTCAAGAAATGTCATTTTCCTAATTTTTTCATTAGAAATTAATGAACTCAATTTCCTTAGATAAATCTTAACTAATTATTGGTATGTCAAAAATGTATATTAAATATTTTTATGGAATCACAGGAGTATTGTTTACATGAATATATCAGTTTGTAACCTAATTCAGTAGTAAATATAAATATAATAATAATAACAAGGTTATTTTAGGGTTTATGTAATATAATTGAACTAATTTAAAATTGTGTAAGATTACTCTAGTGTTTACCCTCTTTGACTTTTGATTAGTCGAGATAGGGAGACTTCTAAAAGTATTTTGCATTCTCTTTCATGTCACATTGTTCAGTTGACATATATTCTTTGTAGACCCACTTGAGGCTTATCTCGTGAAAATTTTCCTTGTTGAGTCTGTTTAACTTATTTGAGTTTGTCTCTTGAAATCATTAGGTATTCTCATCCAATTGTTGTAATTGCAAATTGACACCTTAATTTCCTTGTTTTGATCATATTATTACAATTCTCGCCATACTAGTGAACTTGAAATAATTTTATTGATATTGTGATATAACTTGGATTTCGATCCTCTTGTTAGGAATTGGACTATGTATGCAACTTGCCTCTCTACTTATGATTACAAGTATAGTGTTGTTAGTTTCAACACTTCATATGGTAATGCCTAATTTGTTTATTTTATACATAAAGGAATTAGGTGGTGATTCTTGTTCCCATTCAATTGGGTGGTGATGCTCGCTACTCAAAAATATATAGTATGGGTTTGTGGTGGTAATAAAACTCTATTGTTTATGTTATTATACTTATGAACTGACCTATAGGATTTTAATTGTTGCGATCAATATTGTAATTTAGGGTAAAATGTTGATTATGCCTCTTCATATGTTGTGAATGATTCTATTAGAAGATTATTGTGACATGCTCTTAGAGAAATGATGTTCTCTCTCTCTCTCTCTCTCTCTCTCTCTCTCTCTCTCTCTCTCTCTCTCTGACCGAAGCCTTTTTATTTTACTTATGGTCCTTTTATTATTTCCTAATATTGCCTAATTTATTAATTAATTTTCTCATAATATCTTTCATCAAGGTTTCTTATGTTGTTCTTCTTTTGTGAGATTTTGTTCCCAAACCCTTAGGTGAAGGTAATTCTTGAAAAGCTAACCATGTTGCCTCAGAAAATGCACAACAGTAATTGATTTTTTGGAGTTAGAATTGAGATGGACATGCCTCTCTCTACAAGCTATATTTAGTTTTGTTATCTAGCATTTCCTTAATTTATCCATCCATGTGGATGTTAATCTTTTGAGTTAAGAAATTATAATAATTAGGTCATTTATTCCAGTGTTATACTTTTGGTACAGGAAACAAGATCGAATTTGTTGGATAATGCAAAATACATTTATTTGTGAAAACTATACTTGTGTGGGATGTTCAATTTATTTAATTTAATAATCGGTGGTGCCCCTGTCAAGTCCCATTTCATAAGTTTCTCCCAAAAGAGTCACTTCATAGGTTTCTCCACAAAAAATCTCCAAGTATTCTATTTTTTGTTGAACATTCTGGAGACTTTTGCATCTTCTTGTTCATCATTTACATATTGTTGCTTTTTTTAGTCAACCAAATAATGTTCTATGGCGTCTGTATTATAAGCCTTTAGACCCTATTTGGCAACATACCGGAGTTTGTTAGAGTGTCTATTTATTTAAGTGGTTTAGTCTATTTACTTAAGTTCGATTCAATCTATTTGCAATATGGGCCCAAGTGTGTCTTGGCCCATTAGGGTTTGTCTTGTGTTTGTATTCTTCCCCCTTATCCTATTTATAGGAAAGGATGGTTGCCTCCTATCAATAAGAAAAATCGACATGAAAGGGATTTTTCCTACTCATATCGTTTTTCACATGGTATCAGAGCAGTCTGTCCTATGTTGCCCCTAACCCTAAGAGAGAGAGAGAACAAAGGAAAGATGTTTCCCCTTTTGGGCAGGCACTGCCACGCTAGGTGTTGCTAATGGCTGCCCCCATGGATTTCCATCCTTGCTTCTCCTTGTAGTCATCTCCTTCGAGCTGTCTCCATCTTCACAACAACAAAAATTATCTTGAAGTTGTTGGAGCTATACCTACAAGGGTCGTCATGCCTCCGTCAATCTTGCTTGCTAATGAAGCTACCGTTATCCTATTTGCCTCCATCATCACAGATCTACGTTGTCATTATCTACTTGACCACTGATTTACTCCATCCCACCACCTATGAGATTTAATCCATAATACTGAATAAAGATCTCACTTTTCTGTTGATATTGGGAATATATCGTCCCTATGTTGCTATGGTAAAGATCTAGAAGGATCCCCCCTTTTGTTGTTGTCTTCAAGGTTTTTCTATTGTTGTTCACCGCCAACATGGCATGTTTCTTCCAAACACAGCGAGTAGGCGGTGTCTATTTCGTTTGCAAAGTCTGCTCATGTAAAGACATGATGTGTCACTTTTTGACACGACGTTTTGCTTGTACTATGACATGGTGTGTCATGTAATGACATGTTGTGTTGCCTTGCACTCTGTCTTGAGGTTCTGTCAACTGACACGATGTGTCGCTCAACGACAGGGCATGTCTCTTGCTTCTTGTCGACGCTAACCACTGCTATTGTGATATCAGACATGGTGTGTCTCTTCATCGAAACGGAGTGTCGCCTGCTTCTGCTGGCGTTGAGTACTACTGATGCATCCACTGTTTTACAACGTTTAATGTCTCTTCAACGACACAGTGTGTCCATTGCTTCCTGTTTCTACATCTTGGCATTGCACATCATCTACTCATGGCAAAAGGTTCTATGTATAGCGTGCTTCTATCTTTTTCTAACCAACACCAATTATCTTCCCTTTTTTAACATTTTTATAATTTTTGTACATCCCTTGGTCTTCCAACCATGCATACCTTTTTTGTCTACCTCCTCAATACTTGTTCCAACCCCGTATCATTTTTTTACCTAATCTTTTTTATGGGGGCTCTGCCCCCACACCCCCAGATTTATTGTCTCAAGGGCCAGACAAAACTCCTTTTGGATCGTAAAAAGATCTATTTAATATTCTATCCAGATCTATGTAATCAAGTCATGTTGTATTTTGGCTTGCATTATCGAGTACTCCTCCACAGATTTGCCTACACAACCCTACCTCTACCATTGTTTTTTACTCTCCACTCCAACCACTCTCTTGACTCTTTTGTAGTTGATGTTAAGGGGGAGAGTAGAGGATGAAGAGTAGAGGGAAGAGATGAGATGAAGGAGAGATGAAGAAAGGAGAAGAAGAAGAATTTAGTTATGTTGTTATATGAAACTTCATGCCACTTTTTACTGTTGATATATGTATCATTTTTCTACTATATGGTGTTCCTTTTGCTTCTATGTGGACCCTTCTATTATTATGTGGATTATTCATGTATGTTTACACTATGGAGCTTTTCGCTGCTATTATTGTTTATTCATCATCTATCTCAATTGCTGCTATTGAGTTACATATTGGGACGTCATTCTTAATACTTGTGCTATGAGGCATATTTTACATGTTTTGTGCTTTTACACTATCTGTTGTCCATGCTTTGTTTGCACGTTGAGCTTCTATTGTGAACCAACACTCTATGGACTTTGACATATGCTACAATGATGGATACTTTATGAAGAGGGAAGATGATGAAGACTTTTGTTGTTGACTTTACATGGAGCTTCGTCTACATTGCATATTTGAGTTATCTATTTATTTGCTACTATGCACACTGGTCTGTCCACCTACGTCGTTGATTTTTGCTTCTGTGTGCCAATACTCTCTAGCTTGTTCATGCTTTGCGCACGTCGACTCTCAACGTGTTAATGCTTGTGTATGTTGACTCTCTACTACTGTTATCCAACACTCTCTGGTTTGTCTGTGCTTAGTTTGCACATTGACTATTATTGCTTCTTGTGACCTAGCACTCTTTAGGACTTGTGATCCAACACTCTCTGACTACTACAATAATGACTGTAATGAAGATCTTGGTGATCTTTTGCTCTAGATGCCATTATGATGATCAAGAAGCCTCTATGCCTGCCTAGATATCTGCTACTTTGGAGTATCTACTTGAGGGGGGGTCTTTTGAGTATTTGAGTGCTTGAATGATTTATTGTAACATTGAGGGAAGAGAAATTCTTGTATGGGTTTGGTTATCTTTTTATTCTATTTAGTTTGTTTGTCTATTTACAAGCTAATTTGGGATTCTCTCAAGCTCCAACTTGAGGGGGAGTGTTAGTGTCTATTTACTAAGTGGTTTAGCATATTTACTCAAGTTTTGTTTAGTCTATTTGTAATGAGCTCAAGTGTGTCTTGACGCATTAGGGTTTTTTGTGTGTCTGTATGCTTCTCCCTTATCATATTTATAGGAAAGGGTGGTTACCTCCAATCAATAAGAAAAATCTACACAAAAGGAGTTTTCCCCGCTTATCATTTTTCACAAAGATTATATCGTGTATGTACTTTAAGGTCGTAGCCCTTATTTAGAAATAGACCGAGGTTGAAGGTTGGGATTAACTCAATCCCTTTGATGGGACAGACATAACAAATTTGCTCCAAAGTTGATTTCATTAAAAGTATTATATCACATTAATGTCAGAACAGAAATGTCAATCTTGATTGAGTTTCCATTCCCAAAAATAGTAAGGACTGGAAAAGGTAGGATTCAATCCTGAATGGGGGACTAAAATTTGGATCAACAAACCCCATCAGTTCAATTGTTCAACTCATGTGTTACCAAACAACACTCACATTGCAACATTTATTCTCGAAAGACAGACTCTAATCCCTTTTGAATTTCAGAGTAGTGTTAGGCCAAACATGGCCTTAGGGTTTAATTTTCTTTTGTCATTTATTACTTAACAAATTGTTGGGCAGCATTAGTTATTTCTATATCTCCACTATGTTTTGGGTGCTAAATTTATAATTATTATTACCTTTAAGATGTTCATTTTAAAGTGTTTCAACTTGTATTGTTGTTGATGTTGAAGGGTTGAGACTCTTCATTTTATCATTATAAACTCCATAACGAATAATCATTTCATTATTAGTATTGTTTAAGCTCAAGGGCACAATTATCTTTTCATAAATGAGAATCGGTGTTTTTCTCCACTTAGATCATCGTACTAGGTTTGAATTCAGAGGATAAACCCTTAATCCTCTTTTTTCTTTCAATTATTCAGCCTAATATTGTACTCCAACTTGAAATTTTGCTCTAGAGGTCATGAAATTATGGGCTTCACAAGAGCTGGTTAGGGAAAGACTTGTGGAAAGGCTAGAGCTGATCCAAGGGACAGTGCCACAGATCATCTATTCATGCATCACCTGTCACAAATATAGGGAGGGGGGATGTCGAACCGGCGATGATACGGCACCTCGAGAACGAAAATCACATATTAGACAAACACACTTATAAAAGAGAAGATTGAATCACAAAGATTTCATCCTCCCAGAGTTTTTAAATACAACTTACGTTTAATTAAGCACCTGGAGAACATAACTGTGTCCCAGGATACCAAGGGCAAAGGTAGCACGGAACTGATATAGTTGAGCTTATGTGGTACATTATTTCGCCATGAGGATGGTGTCTATCCATGTTGTTTTGCCATACCTCACCAGGCCGTAAAATATGGATGCAATAAACCCAGAAGTTCAAACGATGAAAGCATAGTTAATATTATTGGAGGATATATGTTTCCGGAACCAGGATCCCCAAAGAAATATGTACTGGCGCCTAGGAAGCTAGAAGGAAAATAACGTACACACACTGTCATAACATCTTATGCCTCAAACAACATAGCAAGGCAACTTGCCCGTCTCATGGCTGAATCGAAGGAGACCAACACTTTTTAGAGTAAGGTGGTCCGGATCACGGGATCTTTCTTTCTGGTGGAGGGGTCCAGCTTACTTCATGAAGCGAAGAGCGTAGATCTTAGGCATGTGACATACTTTTTTTAAAAGAAAAATTTCCAACCCACCCCAAACCCCAACCCCCAACCTACCCCTTCCCTATCCCGTGTGGCTCTACATATGAATTGAAAACAATGCCAGCAACAATGAGTGTCTAATAGCAGTTTACATTGCAAAAATTACAAACAAGATCTGGTGCAATATAATTAATTGATAAAGGAAATGACAAAAATAATAGAAACTATTGGATAAAGGAAATGACAAAAATAATAGAAACTACTGGAAAAAATCATACAAGTAATTTGTGAATGACGGACAGATTGCTCGACTCACACTATCAGTTACTACAATTTCTAGTAAATAATATAATGCCGCCAGTTGAGCAAAACATGCACAGCAGTGAGAGTTTCATATACACTGATTTACTGGGTATGTGTTCATGATTCTTCGGCCTTCTGTAGCAAAGTTCTCACGAGAATAATATAGAACGGATATTTGCAGTCTTTACTAAAGTTGGTCATATCAAAGAAATTTTTTGGAGCATTGAATCATTAGACAAAAGGACTATTGTAGCGTGCAATTGCTACACCAAAATAGGCAGCTCTTGAACATCTGGAGTTGATCAAATTTGAAGCATTTTAGCTGGAATAAGAAACGGTCTACAGATAGAAAAAAAAGGTAGAAACTTCACATCTACCAGATTCCTTCTGCCAACTGCTTCGATAGTATCAAACGACGTCCACTGACCAGGAAATCTCTATGAATTCAACTATCTCCAGACGTAGGAAGGTATGTGCCATCATGGGCAACAATGTCTGAACCTCTTAATAAAGATATAGCAAGAAACTTGGAATCAGAAATAGTTTGAAACACTACGATCCATTCATCCACAAACAGGCTAAAGTATATCTTCCATAAAATCTGTGACAACAGAGAGAGAGTTATATGTTTGTTTATCTATTAAAAGTTAAAAACAAAACTAATAAAGACCAGTGTCGTACATTCCATTCAAGGATCACATCATAAGTGCATCAGAAATGTTGCAATTCTGAAAAGCAACTCTTATTGCATCCTCGTTTAAGTTGCGACCTGCAAAATATCCAAATTAAATCAAGAATGTCAAGCCATTGTGAAATATAGTCCTAGACAATACAGAGCACAGTTCAGATAAATTCCTATGAAAACAATCTTGTTCATTTGTTGTTCTCCAGATCTCCATTTACGAGAAGGAACAATCTCGTATGTTTCTCGGACTGCCTACAATATGACATACAAGAAAAATTAGTTGAGTCCAGACTAAATAGGACATTCTTAATGGGACAAAAAAAAGGTAGTTCAGCTACTTATTGATTCAAAACTGCCTGCATTGCAATCGGAAAGTCTGGATAACTGGGAGGGATATAATTATTTCAGAAAAATATGATAAGGAAATTATCAAACAAACACTAGTTCTGGACTAGATTAATGGTTAGGCTAATATTCATAGCAATTGGAAATAACAGGCGATAATTTCTGATATTTTGTATACGTTCATGGGTTTCCAGATGCCAATCAGTGAGCAGCGTAGTTGTTTCAATCCATATAATACTACTAAACACTTGCATCTAGTGGTATCCCAAGTGCCCACTAGAATACCCACAGGATACTTCACAATCATTATCACATCAAACAATACGCCTTTAAAGACACTAGTCTGAGCCAGTTAGAGTTCAGCCTTGTTGCGGTCATATATTCGTGTACAGTTTGGCACTGAATCCACTGTTTATCCCCTAAATCCACTGTTTTTTCCCTAAAAGGCTAAATCAGTTTTATTATATCCATTTCAAACTTCCTAAAAAACAGCTGAAGTATGAACTAGTTAACAACTAGGTTATTTTCATTTGCACTCCCGTCCCTATTAAAATAGTACAACCAGAGATGGGGAAGATATGCCAACTCCAGCCGCAGCTACATTGCACTTCCCTCCATGTTAAGATAGTACAAGCTCAGATGGAGAAGTGTCAACTCCACTCCCGGCTTCCCTTACCCGTTCTTGTCAGCTGCAGAGTGTAACCTCAGATATCTTGAAACTTTGTGGCTGACGGCCTTATGTCCTTTGTGCCTCATTAGGCTTGGTCATGATGCACATCTTCTAGCTGTCACATCTGTAGGATAAGGATGCTTTTTTCGGATGGGCGTTGCCCATGGGCGCCCAGAAGCCTAGGCACCTTTTTTACATTTTTATATATGTATGATATGGTTTTTTTTCTACTTTGATCTAGATTCAGTAGTGAAAAACCAAACTAAAAAGCCGTCCAAGCCATAAGAACAGGCCCAAGAAAGCACACCAAGCACACAGGCAGGCCGGCCAAGCCGTCCAAACGCCCATCTAGGATGGGCGCCCAGAGCCTGGAGGTGCCTAAGTATGCCTAGGTAGGTACCCGGACAACCATATTTAACGTCATTCACCTACATTCGGAATATTATAAATCCCCTATAGTTTTGTTGTTCTCTCCTTAGTCCGTAGTTCGAGCACTTTATGAGAAATAATTGAGTTGAGTTTGTTCTGGTCATAAGTTCACGAAGCATTGAGTCCATTGTTTTCTCCTTAAACAATCTTTTCATCAGATCCTCTTCAAGTTTTAGAAAAAGTGGTCTGCACAAGGAACCAGTTAACAAATAGGATTTGCTTTCGCTTGCACTCCCCTCGCACTCCCCTCCTCGGTAAAATAGCACAACTGTAGATCGACAACATCTGCCAACACCCCTCACAGCTCCCCCCCCCCCTCCTTACTCCTAGTCAGCTGCACGACATAACCACATTGACATATCTTGACACCTTTTGAATGACGGCCTCATTCCTTGCAGCCTCTGTGGGCTCGGTCATGGAGCAGCATTTTTTAGCTTCAGCCTGTGTAGAATGGGGTATCTACTATTCTAGGTAGCACAGACACAGACACAGGACATGGTGATTTCTGAAAATATAGGACATGGACATGGCACTGGACAATATACATATAGTTACCCGTGCAGGTAGTGAATATATATATATATATATATATAATGGCATATAGTATGCTATATGTATAAACACAAAATGATCTAAAAAGATCATCCACATGGACAACAGCATGTAATCCAACAAGCAGACAACATATAACAATATAACATTATATCCATAAGTCACAATGTGGAAATCAAAACAAATATCAGATGTTTGATTATAAAATTATTGCGCTAAAGATATATAGAATTGTAAAAATTAAGAGCATAGAATTTTGGACAGTAGTTTTCTTATTGTTGATGGAAGTAATGGTGAACATGTATTATCAAGAGGAAGAAGGGGGAGGGGTGAGGAAATATATTGTTGCTAGTCGTGAAGAAATGGAGAATGGTGTCTTGGAGGTTGAGGGAAAAAAGGAGGAATGCATTCTAGAGCTACTTAAGATAGAGGCAAGAAATAGAGTAGGTGTAGTGAGGACAGTAATCTGCTTCTTTTGGTTGGACGGTAGGAAGAAGAAGAGCAGGGGGGAGTGGCAAGAGAAGGTAGGAGACGCGGAGGACCAACGTGAAATAAAAAGATGGGTAGCGGTGTTGTGACTGTTGCCACATCCAAATAGGGAAAAGGAGGGGCGGGAATAAAAAACAGAAGGGCAGAAGGAAAAGTAGATGAGCATAGAGCAGGAAAAAGAGGTCAAGGAACATTTTTGCAGCTATTGTAGCTTTATAGTAGGAAAAGGAGGAGGGTGACAAGAAGAAGCATGAAGACAAGGAAGAGGGGAAGAGAAGCAAAGGAGGAAGAGTTACATGGACCTAGAAGAGAAGGCGGTGAATCCAACAGCTTTCTTTCTCGAGGTTGAAGTGGCAGTCTTTGAATGCTGCAGCCAGTTGGTGGAGATGATATCGCTGATTATGGCTGCTACAATTGCTAAAGAAGGGCGGTGATGGCTTGACTGTAGCTATTGGAGCCATAGTTATCCAGGCTCTCGCCTCGGCCCCCTAGGCTCTAGGTGGACTGCTTTAAACTGGGCGCTTAGGCTTTCAGATAACTAAAGTGGATGCCTATGGCCTTTTAGGCCCAAATTAAAACACTTAAAGACCAAATTAAAGTTGATTAGGTCTGAATTTGGTCAAATAATTAGATCAAGGTTAGTTATTTTAGGGGAGAAATAGGTCTAAGTTAAGTCAAATCTAATCCAATTTGGGCAGATTAGGTCTGATTTGTGCAAAATAGATCTGATTTGGGAAAAACATGTCATATTTGGGGGAATTAAGTTTGATTTTGCCAAATTAGGGCTCATTTGGGTCAATGTAGGACAGACTAGGGGAAGTCTAGTTAGGTCATGTTATGCCAAAATAGGTCTGACTAAGGCCAAATTAGGGCAGACTTATTTAAATAAGGTCCAACTTAAATCATGTTAGGACAAAATATGGCCGAATAGGTATAGCTTAGGTCATGACAATTGCGGCATAGGTGAAGTTACGATTGGTTAAGCTTAGGGATAAGCAATAAAATGTACATAGTGATGTATATATTTGAATATAGCTAATGTATATGCAAAATCATTTATATATATCTAAAATACAAACAAATATGACAAACGCCTAGGCCCCTAGGTCCCCTAGGCTTCCCTTGGATGGGAAGGAGCGCCTAGCTTCCTAGACAAGTATGATTGGAACCAAAAAGCCTTGATGTTAGTAGGGAAAGGAGTAGTGGAGGACAAGATGGGGGATCTGAAGAGGGCTTGAGGTTGTTTTTGTACACTTAGCTAAAGTGGGTTGGGCAAGCATGTCTTCGATGTGTCCACGACGTGTCCAAGCCGTGCCCAGCACTGCAATAAAAAATTTCATAAGTTGACATGCGGAAAGTGCGTCCAAGGTGTGTCCATGTCGGACACAAACATGGCAACCTCCAGGAAGTGTTTGTGCTTCCGAGCTCCTATTCTATGTTGGATGTCATCCACCTAGGTCTTGATGAATGGCAAAAATAAATACTAATATGAATTAGAGATTGCAATCGCAAACCCGACCGGACACAAATTGATGACCCAGAATTATCCAAATCCAACCTTAAGGCTGTTCATTCTGTTCCAATCTAAAACTCAACCATGTGTGCAAATTTTGGTCTATCCTAATAATCCAAACCCAACCCATTTAACCCAAAAATAACCCATTATGGCCTGAAATATAGCTCTTGGTGAATTTTATTAAAAATATAAATGGATGACAATACTTTGTAACCTTTTTGGCAAGCTCTATAAGGCATGCTAAGATCATATTGCTCTCAATTTTGCATGTTTATATTGAAATACCTCTTGGTGAATTTTCTTGAAAAAGTTTGGGGCCCAACACACACATATGGGTGACAACCAAATTTGACCTGACCAACTGCCAGCCCTAATGAAAATAAACTAAACCATTGTTCAATGGTTTAAAAACTGTCAAATATGTTGAGAATTGTGGAAATAAGATGGAAAGTTGATGAGATATTTCTTATTGAGAGATGGCAAACTCCCTCCTATATATAGGAGAGAAGACGAGTACAAGCAAACTTAACCTTAATGGGGCAACATGTTCACGCCCATTAAAATAATAAACTAAATAACAATAATTTTAGCAAGAATATTGTAAATTCATTGCAATTTAGTTATTATTTCCTAATTTTGATGGGTTGAGAATAGGTTAAAAGTTTTATTGTATAGGGTCTTTGTATCATGGGTGTGGGCTAATGCTTATAGAATGAAAAAAGCAAGTGTTTGCCGTCCACCACCCAACACTTAATGTCATCCATTATTTTAATCGATAATTCGACATGTGTCTATTTGTACCAATTGGTCACGTCTAGTTGGATGTTCCACATTGGGCGACAGTGGTACTACCAACAACATTGACACGTAGCACTGTGGATAATGATCTGTAGGTTGGCGCGGTTGAATCTACCGCAGTGGGTGTTGGTTTTGTAAAAATAATTGCAATATTATATTGTTTTTCTTGATAGCAGCTTTTGGCACTCCATTATTTCAGGATAGAGTTTGTTTATCCAGTACCACACATTGGTGTTATTAAATGACATTCACGGCTATTTGTGATGACTGATGACAATTCACCACTGTTATTCTGGATACTGTTCACTGACATTTCAATGACTGTTGCTTTTGGCACACGTATGGTTTGCCGCTGCACCGTGGTCGGATGGTTTGGTGTATCCCATAAACCATTCACCAGAAAACTGGATAACCGATCCATCATCCTATCAGCACAGTGAACATCAACGTCAAACAGGGAGGATGGGAACGGATGTGGGTGAGATAATGGACGATGGAATAAATTGCCATCCCTGCCAGTGGCCCATCAGTAATCGTGTCCAAGTCTGTACTTTACCTCTTCCTATATATATGAGTAGGTTTGCTTATTGGATACAACGCTTCCTTGTCTAATTTCATTTCTTTACATGGTGAGTGGCTGAACAGATGGGGACCAGAAGGTGTTTCTTTTCTCATTTATCATCTACATCAGGGAGTTTGCTCAGTACATTCAATATGAACACGTCCTCCTCGAGCTTGGCCCCACACATCTTAACGCACCTTGAGAATCATCCTGATAGTGATCATAAGTTCGCCAAGACAAAAAAAAACGAAGGAACTGTCCTACCCATGCACTGGTTCAGGCCGCTCTGGCCCTCTTGTCTCAAGGCTGCATGCCTTCTGTCAGGTTTAGCAAAATCTGGCATCAGTATCGGCATCCGAGAGCACATTGTCAAGCATCTATTAATGACCAGGAGTCACTGACCAGGACAACCTCCCTTTGTTTCCAAAAATTGCTAATGCCACCCTCGTTGGAGGAAAGCTATGGAGAATGATACTAAAGTCATTTGATCTCTTTCTTTGACAATTCGGAAGTCATTGGGTGTTATTGGGTCTTTGTTATTAAAAAACAAAGGCATCCTGATGGAGCTATTAAAAGACTCAAAGAAAGACTAGTTGCAAAGGGGGTATACACAGACATCTGGCCTTTTTCCGTAGAGACATCTTAAGTCTTTAGTCTCCAGAATTTATTCCTTTTGCATTCTGATTCTAATATTGTATCAGTTACATGTCAAGAACACATTCTTATACAAAGACCTGCAGAAAACAACGTATTAAACTCCTGGAGTAGTTGCTTAAGGGGAATCTACCAAAGTTTGTCATCTCCATAAGGCCATTTTTGGTCTTAACCAGAGTGCCAAGAGCTTGGTTTGACAAACTTAGCATATTCTGACGTCTTCTAAGTTTTAACTTCAGAAGCTCCTAGCTTGATCAAAGTGTGTTTACCATAATCATAATGATAAAATCTGCCATAATTGTTCTGATTGTGTATGTGGATGACGTCATGCTTTCTGGCAGTAAGCATTATGGTATTCATTATTCAGGAAAAACAGGCATATATCAAAGCATTTAATCACCAACAACCTTGGGAAGCTTTGGTATTTTTTATGCATTAAAGTTGCAATGATAGAAATGAAGTCTCTTTATGACGTAGGACAGGTACCGACTCTACAGACTGACAAGCGCAGACGTTGCCACTTGCCACACTATTAGTTAGGCTTTACTGGCTTACGTTATTTCATTGTCTTTTCCTTGTTTAATTGGGCTTTTGTACAGTCAAGTGGTTTAGTCCAACATTGGCTACCGCACGTTTAGTCCTTCTCTTAGAAGCCTATATAAAGGCTCTATTGTATCATTGTTTAGACACACTTGATGAATGAGAATTATTCCCTTTAGTCATTTAGCCACATTTATTTTAGCTCAGTAGAATTTTATCACTTGTCTCAGCACAAGCACATGTTTTATCAGTTCTGCTAGAGTTTGTAAGTACTGGTCTTGTGTTTAGTTCAACACCAGGGAGTATAGAAGTGCTACTATGTCTAAAATTCCATTTATACAAGCTTTGTAACTCTAATCATATTTAGTATTGGTATCAGAGCAGGACACTCTTAGGAAACTCTAGAGTGAAGAGAAAAATGAGAGTTGCCTCTTCCTGCGGACAACCGACGTCTCTTCCTGACTTGGCCGCCCACCAGGCATTTTTCCAGCCTCCATGATCGTCTACTTCTCTCTTCTTCTCTGTTGGTAAAAAACTCCACCAAATATCCAGGTTTTTTTAATATGTTGCTATTGTCTGCATGTGTTCTATCTCATCCTGCTGCTGCCACAAAAAATCCTCCATCCAGCCCTCTAGCACCGCCAAGTTGGTCTTGCCTGCATGGCATATTGGTAGAGCAATCAAACATGTCAGTTTGTTCCTAGTCAAAGTCCCTCTTTTAAATTTTCTCTTACAGTTAAACCCATCGTTTCTTTCTTCCTCTCGTTCTTTCTTCTTTTTTCCTTTTTCCTATTTTTCCTCATTCTTATTTCCATTTCCATCACTTATCTTTTCAAATCATTTCATTTTCTTGTTTTGCTTTTTGCCCATTTCCTTTTCCTTTACTTTTCTCATTGGGTTCCTTTTTTTTGCCGGATTATTTCATTCTCATTTTCTTCTTTTCCCCATTTGTTTCCGGTTCTACTTCCATTTTCTTTATCTACTTTCCAGTTCCATTGTTAACCATTATCCTTTTCAGTTTCTTTCCTTGTAATCAACATAACCCACCACCCTTTCTCATACTTGTTGAGGCAGCTGACTAGTCGACTGGTCGCTGGGAGGGGTACTGACTAGCCAACCACCCAAATCAGGCTTCGGCTTGTTGCTCATCCAGGCCGACTGGTCGGTCGACTAGCCGGACTAGTCGGCCTAATTCCCAACTAGGCGGGTGCTTAGTCAGATATGGGCTTTAGTTTTTTTTTCCATTTTTTTCGTGTTTGATTATTTTTGTTTGTCTTTTCCCATCATTTTTATTTGAATATCAATTTCATTCACACTGCACTAGTTTATCACGTAACTTTATTTATAGTTGTAACAATTTAACAAGTACTAAAAGTCTGAATTTAACAGTGGTATGTCACTCTTTCTCTTTTTAATTATACTTGTGAATCCAAATACATGAAATAGTCTTCATTGAAAATAGTTTGTGGTGTTTTATGACATTATTTACCAAATCTGGGTTATTATATGCTTAGATATATACTTACATTAATGGATTTATATAATGTATTGTATACAACTATATGGACTTCAGTAATATTATGTATATATCTACGACTAGGCGACCGACTAGTCGATTGGTCGACGACTAGCCAGCTGGTCGCCTAGCTAGGGAAGGTGGCAGATTGGCCACCTTGACAACTATGCCCTTTCCGTTTGCAATCCCCCTTGCTTCTCTGTCACTTTTCTATTCTACAAGTAGTGTTTCACCCCTACGCTTCCACACCTCACAACATGGCCCCCACTTTTGTTTTTGTTACTCTACCGCTCTTAGAGTTATTCCCTTTACCGTTGTCCACCTAGTCCACTATTCTTCTCCATGTTTGGTGTGAGGAGAAGAAATAGAGGAGTTGTTGTGAGGGGGAGAAATAGGGGAAAGGTGAGATGTAGAAAGGAAATTTATTTTCTATCTATGATGATCTTCCTACTACTTCCTACTGCTCTATACACATTTTTGGATCTTCATTGCTACTCTATATGCTTCTTATAGAGCTTGGTATGTGGAGCTTCATTTATGATGCTATACATCTTGAAGTTTATTTCTTGCCTACATAACCGCACATGTGGTTGTTCAATCCGGATATGTTGTCTCTACATTTCTGCAACATGGTTGTGCTCTCTTGTGCACGTCGAATCTCTACTACTGTGTTCCAACACTCTTTGGCATGTTTGTGTTTTGTACATACGTGACGTATTGCTGCTGACTCTACCGCTGATGTGGTGCTCCTCCCGGCCCTCGTTACTGCAACCGGTGTGGCCGAGACAATCATACTGAAGATCGATGCTGGATTAAGCACGGCAAGCCCGCTTGGGCTAACCAGGATGCTACAGAAACTGCTACTCCTGTAAACGCGGACTGGTTACGTACTGAGTTCGAGAAGATGTTCCAAGAGCATCTCGCACAGCTGCCATCCTCATCTACACCAGGACCCTCTGCCATGCTCGCTTCTCCATCATCTGGTAACAAACAATGGTGCATTAACTCGGGTGCATCCACTCATATGGCTGGTGATCTTCGTCTTTTTTCTGTTCTGAATAAAACTGCTACTATATCATCTATTATTGTTGCAAATGGCTCAAGAACTGCAGTTCATGGCACTGGCACGGTTCCTATTTCACCAAAACTGCAATTGCATTCTGTTTTATATATTCTAAAGTTTCCTGTTAATCTGTTGTCAGTCAGTAAGATGATAAAAAACTCAAGTGCTCTATTAAATTTGATCCTTCTGGCTGTGTTTTGAAGGATCTCCGCACGAAGACGAGGATTGGTTCGGGCCGTGAAGGACCAGATGGGTTGTATTATTTGGATGGACCTCTTGTTGCTTCTGCTATGCTATCTACTTCAGTGACGGGACTACAGTGGCACTTTTGCCTGGGCCATCCATCTGCTGCAAAATTAAAACATTTATTTCCTACTTTATCTGAGAACAATTTTTCCTGTAAAACTTGTGTTTTGGGCAAACAAACTCGGTCCGTTTTTTCTGCTAAGAAAGTTATTGCTTCTAAAGAAATTTTTGACATTGTTCATGCTGATATTTGGGGACCGTGTTCCGTTTCGAGTCACTCGGGTGTGAAATATTTTATGACCTTTATTGATGATTATTCTCAAACCACATGGTTGTTTTTACTTAAAGGTCGAGATACTGTGTTGGATACTATTCGTACCTTCTTTGCTGAAATTCACACCCAATTTAACCGACCTATTAAAATCTTTCGTACTGATAATGCCCTTGAGTTCATGCAACAATCCGTTACCTCCTTCTGTGCTGCCCGAGGAACCATTTATCAGACCACTTGCCCTTACACTCCTCAACAAAATGGCATCGCTGAAAGAAAAAACTGTCACTTACTTGAGGTTGCTCGCACTCTTCTCATACACTACAAAGTACCCCATCATTTCTGGCCTGAAGCTGTCTCCACGGCTTGCTATCTCATCAATCGCATGCCCTCGTCTGTTTTGAAAAATCAGGTCCCGTATGCTATTTTATTTCCCGATAAACCCTTATTCTCCATGCCTCCTCGCATCTTCGGGAGTACTTGTTTTGTGAAAAATCTTCGTCCTGGGCTCACCAAACTTGATGCTCGCTCGGTCAAATGTGTTTTTCTGGGATATTCCCGTACACAAAAAGGCTACCGTTGTTTTGATCCTATTAAAAATAGTGGTTTGTTAGTGCGGATGTGACCTTTTTTGAGCATATGCCTTACTATTCTACTGATGGCGCAACCTTGTCTGCTAATATTATGGCTACTACACCGTTACCGGTGATTGTTGAGGATTTACCGTCTTCTGATATGCCCAAAGAACGCCCATTGCAAGTCTATCAGCGCAAGTCAAAGAACCACACTGCTTCTGAAGCCCCGGCCGAACCAAATCCTACGTATGCGGATGATCCACCATCCACTGAGGTATTTTCTGATTTGGATCTTCCTATCAGTTTACGGAAAGGCATTCGATCATGTACTAAGCATCCTATCAGTAATTTTTGTTCATCTAATAGTCTCTGTGGTAGCTTTGCTTACTTCAATTTTGTTCTGTCTGCTGTGACAATTCCTAAATCAGTCGAAGAAGCCCTTCGCATTCCTGCCTGGAAACATGCTATGGAGCAAGAAATGCATGCACTCTGTGATCGTCATACATGGGATCTGGTTGATCGACCCTCTCCGTGCCATACTGTTGGCTGCCACTAGATATTTACTATTAAAAATCAGCCCAATGGTACCATTGAACGCCTGAAAGCCAGATTGGTCGCAAAAGGTTACACAGACATACGGTATTGACTACTTTGAGACTTTTTCTCCAGTTGCACGCCTGAACTTTGTTTTTCTCCAGTCTTTGATATGTCCACTACTTATTGTGTGTTCCACCACTCTCTAGCTTGTCTGTGCTTTATTTGTGTTAGAGAGTCTGTATTAGCCTAGTTAGTTAATAGGTTAATTAGTTAGTGGGCCTTTAGTGTCTCGGCCCATTTAGATTACTTGGGACACAAGTCTCAGGGTTTCTCCCTTGCTCCTATATATAGGGCAGGGTGTCCAGTCTTGTAATCATCTAATCCCATTGCATTCAATATAATCTTATATTCCACATGGTATCAGAGCACGTTCGCTCCTGAGGGAACCCTAGCCGCCGCCCCTCTTCCCTCTCTTCCCCGGCGCACTACAACAACCCTAGAGCCACTGTTGCCTCTCTTCGAGAGAGCAACCGCAGGCTCTCCCCGCCTGCGGGCGGCCGTCACCATGGCCTAGGCCGGCTGCCTGCTAGGAAAATCCGGCCTACATGGCTCTTTCTTCCCTTTCATAGCTACTCTCTAGCCGCCATATCCAGCGGTAATATCCAATGCCACCATCACCTCCTCCATCTGCCGCCAGTCGTTGCAACCAGCAGCAATAGTTGCTGCCGTCGACCAGCAGTCGTCGTCGGCCTAAGGTAGTTGTAGCTATCCGCGCTACCACCAGCAAACAGCAGCGCTATAGTCAACATCTGTGTCGCCCATCCGCAAAGAGCAGCGCCATCATCAGCCGCCATCCACAACAACTCACCGCTGTATGCAGCAGCAATAGCTACTGCCACCAGCCTCCAGAAACCATCACCGCCGTGGGAAACAACAACAGTTGACGCTGTCTTCGGGCTAGCCGCAGCCACCTGCTGCTGCTGTAGCCACAGCCAACCAGTCCAGGCACCGTCGGCCCTATTTCACCGGCTGTCTCCAGCAGCCGCCATCATAGTCACTATCGTCGTCGTCGTGTTTGTCTACTGCAGAGTTGCTGCCTCTTCATCCAGCAACCATATCCCCAGCCGACGATCACACTCTTCAACCGGCGTCTCATCGTCCTGGCTCCCGGGTCAACTGTTGATGTCTATTGCAAGCGGTCACCCATCACTTTCCACCGCTACCAAACAACCATGTTTACTGCCCCCACATGCATTATCTATGTCTCTATTCGGATCCTTATTCAGTCCTATCTTTTGCTAATTGAATCCCATTTTGACCCTAACGGGCCAAACAAATCCCTTTTTGGGTCAGGATCAGATCCATTTATTCTACCCGAATCTTACTTTGACCCATTTAGCATCCTCTCTCCAGTTATCGGTTTCCATTCTCCACATTTTTATACATCTCCATATCACAAAATCCTCTCAAATCCACCAATTCCTTTCCCACCCACCCATATCTTTGTGTGTATCCCTTTCCACAGTGCAGGGGGTCATGTATCCATTTCTTCACACCAAACACTCACTCTAGTCGTATTTAGAGTGCGGGGCGGATACAGAGGAGAGGAAGAGATGAGAAGAGAGAGCTAGCATGAGAGAGTGTGAGAGAGAATGTATGAGAGAGAGTATGAGATGAGATGAGATGATGCTATATATATTCAGGTTATATATGTTCCAGGCTATTATATTCATGGAGCTTCACGTTCTTCAACAAGTCTGTTCTCCACATCCAACCATCTTCATTCAGCGTCGATACCGTATCCGCGTTCGTACCGTGTTATGTACGTCAGGTGTTGATGGTGTACTTCAATTGCATTAGCATGAGACAAATGGGTGCTTCTTCAGATTCTCAGAAGCTCAGCAAGCCTGCCAAGTCTACATCTTCAAGGTTGATAGTTCGTCCAGAGATATCTTCATCAAGCTACTTCATCATGTCTTCTCTGAGCCGCATCTGCTATTTCGACATCACCTGTTGCTGATCTTCTTGGGACTTTTCTTGATGGATGATATCTCCTTTCTTGTCAAGCCCCCAAGGTTCTCGCTACAGAGTTATGGTACATGCATCGTATCACCAGCACATCGTCCGTTCGTGTTCGTGCCACGTTATGCACGTCTTCTCAGACGTTTTGAAGACACCACTACTGCTACATCATCACTGGAGATCCGTGTTCGTGCCGCGTTAAGTACGTAATTCAATGAAGATGGTGTAGTGATGGTGTTGAGGATCGTCTGCTCCAAGTGGCGAATTACTGTTGCAGTATTCAGGTCCCATTTCAAATGTTCTTCATTCCAGATGCACTCCAAAAGACATTCATCGAAGCTCAAGGATCTCCAGCCTGCAAAATACAATTTCAAAGCAAAGAGGCGCCATCATATGATTCAGGGGGAGTTTTGTTTAAGGGGGAGTATCAATCTTTTGTATGGGGAGTGATATTTATCTTTTATCTTTCATTTATCATTTCTTTTATCGTTAACGAGTCTTGTAACCTCCAAGCTTTGGACGTGTTTCACCCATGCTCCAGCTTGAGGGGGAGTGTTAGAGAGTTTGTATTAGCCTATTTAGTTAGTAGGTTAATTAGTTAGTGGGCCTTTAGTGTCTCGGCCCGTTTAGATTACTTGGGACACAAGTCTCAGGGTTTCTCCCTTGCTCCTATATATAGGGCAGGGTGTCCAGTCTTGTAATCATCTAATCCCATTGCATTCAATATAATCTTATATTTCACAATTTGCATGTTGACTCTTTGCTTGTCGGTGCTTATATGCAAGCCGACGCTATTTCATGTCTAGCACAATCTGGGTATTGTGACCCAACACCCTTTAAACTACGACGTCAGTGACCGAGATGAACATAGATCTAATGCTCCATAGCTCGAGATGCTACTTTGTTTATTTGGGAGGCGCTTCTGCTATCTACCTTGGATTTTTCTTCACGTTGCAGCTTCACCACTATGTGCTTTAGGGGGAGTCGACTTATCTAGCTACTATTTTCATACTATCTACTTTAAAAATACCTGCTTGCTACTTGTGTTATGTTCTAGTCTTACGGTGGAGTGCTTGAGCATTCGTGTTATGGGATTCCGGGGGAGATCAGACTTTTGTACAGGATTTTGTTACCTTGTATGTCCTGTTGAGTCTGTCTCGACAAGCCAGACATGTGTTTCACCCATGCTTCAGCTTGAGGGTGGGTGTTAGAGTTTGTATAGTTCTTTTTATAGAAGTGCAACCGTGTCTGGACTCCTAATTGTACAAGCTTTTTAATCACTTGTTAACTATTTCAATCTAATCAAATTTACTATTCTACAAGTTGCATGAAATAGGTGTGCCAGGGTCCAGCCCTGCTAATACACCTTTAGCTCCAAATACTACTTGAGATGATAATGACCAATCGTCACCTTTCTCAAACACTTCCCAATAAAAGCACTTGATGGACAATCTGATTTACCTAACCGTCACTAGACCTTATATTACTACTATTGTCGGTCCATTGAGTAGGTGCAGGATAATCCCATGGTCTGCCATTGGGATGTCATCAATCATATCTTATGTTCCCTGAAGGTAACTCATGGGTAAGCTTACTGTACAAATAGAATGGACATCATGACCTCTATGGTATTCAACTTCAACTAAGTTGATAGCAAAATACATGGAAAATATAGTTTTGGCTATTGCGCTTTTGTTGGTGGGCAAATTATAGCCTAGAGAAGCAAAATGTCGGCAGTATATGCAAGATCTAGCGCAGAGGCTAAATACAGGGATAGCTCGTACCACAAGACTTGATTCAAGTATCCAAATAATGTCTTAGTGTAGTATGATAAAAGACAACAATGTTTTTACAGTTGATTCTGCTTTCGGTGAAAGGACCTAACACGGAGATCCATAATCATTTTGTTCCTAAGGCAATACTCAGCAGATGGATCTCCACTTAGTATGTACCAATTGAGGATCGAGTTGTTTCCTTATAAATCCCTTGCCAAAGAGCACGTTTATCATCTTATCAGCTTAAACATACCAAATATTTATGCTCCAACTTGAGGGGAGTGTTAAGTAATAGATATTAATGTGTGAAACATTTATGTATCATCTTTTCTTCTCTTAGAATTTCATGTAATCTGTCCCTTTGAACGTTCAGCCCCACATTGTGTAAACTTAGTTTCCAACGCTTCTGAATCCCTACAAAAAAGTGTGGTTTCACATTTTTAACTATCCTAGAGAAAGGAAATGCCTAGTGACACTTCCTATGTTGGATTGCCTTAGAATTTGTAGAGGCACAAAGCCCCTAACCAGCTCACAAGTGGATCCCAAGCCTTGGGCAAGCATGCCAAACTCAAACTAGCCTATGCTTCATGATTACATGGGTCTGCAAGCATCATTACAAATAGGAGCAAGGTCATAGCCAAAAGGAAAAAGGCACGCAGGCCCATACCCATATCTGAAATGTACCCAAACAATGAATAAGCATGCATGCTTGAGTGACCAGACCAATACAACGCCCAAGTAAAAGGACGCACAAACCCTCAACACTTCCATGAGCATGTCGACCTACACAAGACATTCAACATCCACATGATCCTTCACAGTGCAGGTGGAACAAGAGTGGGGCAAACATGCATTTGTCAGCCAAAACAAAGCAAGTACACAAACCCAAGCACATAATGGGTACTGAGGCCCTAGTTTTCAATGAACACATTGGCCCTTTGCCGCTAGGTACAAATACCTACACTCAGGCAATGTATTAGAAAGCGGGAAGTGGGAGGCGTGCGGACGGCACCCTGTAACCGATTAAGCGGTAGGCGAGTGATTAAGCGGGCGATTTTTGAAAAAGTGGGTGTCTAAATTTTATATATTTTTATACAAAATTACATGTATGTGTATATAAAAAATATATTTATAAGGAACTTATATACATATCTAATCAGCAAATCAGTAATTAACTAAGTATTCATCAATACTTACTATTAATCAGCATCTCTAAACACTAAAATCAGCAAGCAGATCAGTAATTGTATATAACAAACTATGAATTATTGAATTAAAGTAATCACTAAAGTAATACTAACCAGCAGTACCAATCATTAATCACTGAAAGCAGCAAGGAAATCAGTAAAACTAATCATGCATTACTAGTATAATAGAGCAATAGGATATTTACTTAGATGCATTACAGCAGTACCCAATTATTACAGCTTACAAACAAAGTATGCATTCTAAATTAGGACTAGCTATATCATAGAACATTTAATGTATATAAGTTTCGTATATTATAGTCAACACTACTTGGCTATGTAATTAATTAATGTTAGATGCTTACATTAGGATTTTTAAACAAAATCGGGAAAAAAGCGGGAAAAAGTGGGTGAGGCGGGCAAAAAGCGGGCGATTTTGTTCAAAATGATTAATCGGGCGATTAATGGCAAAATTAAGCTTCTGGGGGTCATGGGCGCTTAAGCGGCCCGCCTGGCCGTTTTTTAATTCACTGCACTCAGGTACAGCTTGCCTACATAGCCCATCAACCCACGTAGGTGTTCCCAAGCCATATACAGTTGCCTGCAGTGTTTCAAAAAGCGGTATGCGTTATGGGTTCAGAGAGGTCACCTTGTAGAGTATATGCGGTATGCGGGAGTATATGCGAGAGTATATGCGGTTTTGGATTTTTTTAATTAATTATATATATATATATATATATATATATATATATATATATATATTAATCATGATTTACATATTTAATTTGTGCAATTGTGTATCTAAATAGTACAATTACAAGAATAATGGATGCAATTATGCAAATATGCAATCATCACAACTTAAATAAATACAAACATGCACTATAATCTAAATTTAAACAAACATAAATGAATGTAAATGTATAAAAGAAGAAATTAGAATATCTCTAACTAAAAATCGGGGTATAATCGGCCTTGTATGCGGCCGTACAACCGATTATGCGGCTTGGACCGCTTTTTGGACCGATTTTCATTATGCGTTTTTTTGGAGGTCCGCACCTTGTATGCGGCCGCTTATGCGGGCGCATACACCGATTTTTAAAACACTGGTTGCCTGCACCTCATAATCATCAGCAGTGAGAATGATTGGATATTGACGAGTTCTAGGAATAACAAGGACTCAATACAACAACACCCACCATGTTCCCCTTTGCCTTCCTCTGTAGGAAGAGAGACAGAGAGTAATGTGAAACTAGATGCTAATTTGAAATTGACAAAACTATCTAATAATTAATGGAAATAATAATATCTCATCAATTTCAATCAACAAATATATATATATATATATGTGTGTGTGTGTGTGTGTGTTGAGAGTATGGTGCAGGACTTCGACTTCGTGCCGACTTCGCCAGGTGTGGAAGTGGAAGTTTTTGGAAACTTCGAGGAAATTTCGAGGAAGTTTAGACGCAAACTTCGACAAACTTCGATGCCGATTTTTGAAGAAAATGATGTGAATTTGAAGGAAACTTCAATTGAAAATTTATACCTCTCTCTTATAATTGCTAATTTAACAAAATTACACGATTCATGAGTCTTTAGCCCTAAGTAGGGTGATAATATGATGTGCGCCTGCAATGGTCAAACATGCAATACACATACTAATACAGGTCAAGTGTTGAACATATGTATTTATGCAAATATACAACCAAATAGTAGTTACAAGACACTCTCTAGGAAAGAGTGACATCAACAAACATAGGAGTTGATATTAGAAGTTGTGAAAAGGGTTGGAGGCAACACTTATGTATTATATGGTCGTTAGTGCACTAGTTAGAATTAATGTTCTGGGTCGTCTCAATTTCGCCCCAACTTCGCCAACTTCGAGGAAACTTCGACAACTTCGGAGAAGTTGAGACGAAAATACATACAAAAAAATCAACTTCGACGAAATCAGGGAAACTTCGCCCTGAAGTTTAGACGAAGCCGAAGTATTGAGGATTCGACTTCGCCTAGGCTCGAAGTTCGAAGTTTCGGCGAAACTTCGCCCAACTTCGCCGAAGTTTAGGTCCATGGTTGAGAGTCTGTTTATTATTGTTATTAGTGTCTTTGTTATATGGGCCCAAGTGTCTTGGCACATTAGGGTTGGTCTTATGTTTGTACGCTTCCCTGTCCTCCTATTTATAGGAGCAGGGTTTCTTCTATTCAATACAACTCATAGTCGTCCTTTATTTTCTAAGATGGTATCAGAGCAGCCGTCCTAGGGACCAAAGCCCTGCGTGAGAGAGTGTAAATCAAAGGAGTGCCCCCTGCGGGCGGCTGCCGCCCTTGGCGGAGATTGGCTTCCCGTAGGGAAATTTCTGATCGTTCTCGTTCCTTTCCTGCTTGCGTCATATCCTATACCTTTCGTCGTTGTTGCTCCTCTTCTCACTACCGCTTTTGTGCTCTGCCTGCCCTTTCCACAGCCCCTTGCCCGTCGCCGACCCCCTTGCTGCCGCAAATACTACTCCATGTTGCTTCACACTTGTCAAAGCCTTACTCACTGCTGCTATTGCCCGTCTACTTCACCCCTTGCGCCCGCGCCGCCACCCTATTGTTGCTCGTCATTAGCGTCATCCTATCGCTGCAACTGCTGCTTGGCCGCCGCCAATCACCCGACTCTTCTTCTGCCAACCTGCGCCGCCTCCGCTCCACTTCCCGTCGGCCCCTGCTACCTCGCGCCCCCTGCTCCGCCAAGTTGTTGCTTGTTTCCTAGCCAACCATCTTGTTGCTACCTTGCCGCTCCTGTTGGCCCACCACCCGCGGACAACTCCTACTGCCCCCCGCAGTCACCGCTGCCTACCTTGCGGCCACCCACTACTTTCCATCGCTGCCCACCACTTCTCATCGCTACCAAACAACCCTCTACACATTAAAAAAAATGTGCCCTTCAATATATTTCTTGTATTGCCCCCCCATATACACTCTACATATTTGTGCTAATCGGATCACTTTTTTAGCCTACCGGGCCAAACAAATCCCTTTTTCGGGTCGACAATAGATCCATTTATTTTTCTATCCGGATCTACCTATTCGGGTCGTTTTCTACCTTGGCTCGCGTTATCGGTTACCTCCACATATTTGCCTACAAAAACCTTGCCTCTACCATTGTTTTGACTCTCCACGTCAACCATTCTTTAACTCCTTTCCTGCTTGGCGAGAGGTGGAGAATAAAGGATGAAGAGTAGAGGGAAGAGTTGGAGGAGAGATGGAGAGAAGAAGAGGACTTTTATTCTGTTGTTCTATTGGGCTTCATGCCACATTAACTACTGATATATGGTTCCTTCTGCTGCTATGTGATGCTTGTTGCTGCTATTATTGCTTATTCATCATCTTATCTCGACTACTGCTATGAAGTTACATATTCGGACGTCGTTCTTACTACTTGTGCTATGATTAGCACATTTTGTTTGTTGTTTTGTGCTTTTGCACTTTCTGTTGTCCGTTCTTTATTTGCACGTTGATTTTTCTCTATGGACCAGCACTATCTGGACTTTGACGTCTGCTGTCGTGATGGATACTTTATGAAGAGGGAAGATGATGAAGACATTTGTTGCTGACTATACATGGAGCTTTGTCTACTGGAGTTATTTATTTGCTTGCTACTCTGCCTACTGGTCTTCTATCTGCCTATGTCGTCGACTTTTGCTGATGTGCACCAGCACTCTCTGGCATGCCCATGCCTTGCTTGCACGTCGACTCTCTACTTCTGTGTGCCAGCATTCTCTAGCTCGTCCGTGCCATGTTTCACACGTTGACCCGTCCGTACTTTATTTGTACGTTGACTACTACTGCTACTGTGATGATGTGATCCAGCACTCTCTGGGCTCTGCTACTCTGCCACTGTGACCCAACACTCTCTGGCTACTATGACGACTACTTTGATGAAGACCTTGGTGCCTATCTTCAGATGATTGTGTTGTTGCTTATTTCTTCTCCAGATGATCGAGAAGCTTCTGTGACATGCTTGCCTTCTTGTATAGAGTGTCTACTTGAGGGGGAGTTTATGAGTGTTTGCGTGCTTTAATTGTAAAATTGAGGGGCAGAAATTTCTTGTATGGCTTGGTTTATCCTTTTGTTTTGTTTCTTTGTTTTCTAGTCTTACTCTCTATTTGCAAGCTGATTTGGGATTCTCCCAACTTTAGCTTGAAGGGGAGTGTTAGAGAGTTTGTTTATTATTGTTATTAGTGTAATTGTTATATGGGCCCAAGTGTCTTGGCCCATTAGGGTTGGTCTTATGTCTGTACGCTTCCCCGTCCTCCTATTTATAGGAGCAGGGTTTCTTCTATTCAATACAACTCATAGCCGTCCTTTATTTTCTAAGAATTATATATATATATATATAGAGAGAGAGAGAGAGAGTCAGGCTAGAATACACTCAAGTACTTTTTCATGATGCAATATCTTTTTTAAAAATCCAATCCGTTTCTCTTCTTAAACATCTTGTGAATAGCTCATATATAAAATTTGAGCCATTAGGACATTTATAGGTCATGTTATAAGGACCACAAAACTAATGCATTTCAAATTAGTTTCGTGCGCCGATTTTGTTTCCCTCATATGAGTGACACTGATCCAAATGGGCTTAAAATTTGTATACAACCTAATTATAGTATGACAATGAAGATCAATGGTTTGCATTTTTCAAAAAATAGTTTTGATATGCAAACACCACTTGAGTGTATTCTGCGATCTGTACACTTGAGTGTATTCTAGCCTCACACACACACACACACACACATATGTGCCAATGACAATTCGTCTCATGTCAGTCTCGTGTTTAATTGAAAAGCATGTGTGCATATTACAATGTAGTGATCACCAAATTACTATTATGTATGTCTGATTTTCGTGACTAAAAAGCAAAATTAACTTGATGGAATACTAAAAGACTAAATATAAACTAATCTAAATTATCTAATAAAAGCAAACCAAATATCAAATAGATTTCAATCATCAAGTCTTCTTTTTAATGAGGCTTCCAAAGCCTATATATAGGCATCTATAACTAATCCTAGTTAAGTGGTAGCTAATGTGGGACTAAACCACAAGGCTTACCAAAATCTGAAAAACATAAATAAAAGAAATAATGCCCATATATGAAATAGCATATATTTCGTCCTACACTACAACTATAATAACAATCTAACACATTGTGATAATTGATTAACCATTGTATCCTTTAAAATTCAACCTTCTCTAAGGAGCTTCAATGCTAGCAACATGCTTGTTTCATATAGTCAATACATGCTGCAACTTGTTTCCACATAATGCAACTAAATAACTTAGGGTTCGTATAAAAGCAACAACTTCTAATACATGTGAAAGAATTTTGTATTGAATTGATTCTATTAGATTAGATGAATAAAAGAGGTACAACCCTGTCCTATATATAGGATCACAGGAGAAACCCTGATACTTAGGATATAAGCAATCTAAACGGGTCGAGACACTAAAGGCCCACTTAACTAACTAATTAACCTATTAACTAACTAGGCTAATATATAACCTCTAACACTCCCCCTCAAGCTGGATCATGGGTGAAACACATGTCCAAGCTTGGAGTTACATGACTCGATAAAAGAAAAGATAGAAATGATAAAGGAAGATAGAAGATAAATATCACTCCCATACAAAATATTGATACTCCCCCTTAATTAATTCTCCCCTTGACTCATATGATGGTGACGCCTCTCTTCTTTGATATTGTATTATGCAGGTTGGAGATCCTCGAGCTTTGATGAAGGTCTTTTGGAGTGCATATGGAATGAAGAACATCTGAAATGGAACCTGAATACTATAACAATAATTCGCCACTTGGAGCAGACGATCATCAATACCACGACTACATCATCTTCATTGGATTACGTACTTAACGTGGCACGAACGTGGATGCCCAATGTTGATGTAGCAGTAGCGGAATCTTTGAATTGTCTGAGAACACGTGCATAACGTGGCACGAACACGAACGGACAATATGTTGGTGATACGATGCAGGTACCATAACTCTGACGCATGAACCTTGGGGGCTTAACGGGAAAGGAGATCATCCATCAAGGAAAGTCCCAAGTAGATTAGCGGAAGGCGATGCTAATACAGCAGATGCGGCTCAGAGAAGACATGATAAAGCAGCTCGGTGAAGATATCCCTGGATGAACTACCAACCTTGCAGATGTAGACTTGGCAGGCTTGCTGAGCTTCTAAAATCTGAAGAAGCACCCATCTGTCTCATGTAAATGCGGGTGAAGAAGTACACCATCAACACCTGACGTACATAATGTGGATAGCTTGGTGTTGACGCTGAATGAAGATCCTTTATTGCTGTCTGGAGTAGAGAACGAATGTGTTGAACAATGTGAAGCTCCATGAAGATAATAGCCTGGAACATATATAGTCTGAATACGTATATCATCTCTTCTCATACTCTCTCTCATACATATTCTCTCACTCTCTCTCTTTCTTCTCAGCTCTTCCTCTCCTCTCTATCCTCCCCCGCACACCAAATAAGACGATAGTGAGTGTTTGGTGTGGAGAAATGGATATATGACCCCCCCGTACTATGGAAAGGGATACACACATGATAGGTGGGTGGGAAAGGAATTGGTGGATTTGAGAGGATTTTGTGATATGGAAATGTGTAAATGTGGAGAATGAAACCGGTAACCGGAGAGAATATGCTAAATGGGTCAATATAAGATCCAGGTAGAAAAGTAAATGGATCTAATCCCGACCCGAAAAGGCTTAAAATAAGATCTGATCAGCAAAAGATAGAATCGATTAAGGATCCAAATAGCAAGAGGCATATTGTATATGGGGTAGTAAAAACAATTTGGAGTTGTTTGGTAGCGGTGGAGAGTGATGGGTGACTGATTAAGGCGTTGGGCAGCAGCGACGAGATAGAGAGCAGGCGTGAAGCAGCGGTAGAGGCGGCGGCAGTTTTTGATGGTCGACGACTATTGTAGAAGGTCGGCGGCGGCTGCTAGATGTTGTCGGCGGTGGTGGCGCTGTTGTTCAGGTTGATGGCGGCTACGGATGGCGACGCTCTTTGCGGATGGGCGGCGCAGATTTTGACGATAGTGTTGTTGTTTACTGCTGTTTGTTGGTGGTAGCGCAGATAGCTACGGCTGCCTTGGGCCGGCGGCGGCTGTTGGCCGACAGCAGCAGCTATTGCTACTAGTTGTAACGGCTGGTGGAAGATGGAGGAGGTGATGGTGGCGTTGGATATTACCGCCGGATATGGCAGCTAGAGAGTAGCTATGAAAGGGAAGAAAGAGCCATGTAGGCCAGATTTGCCTAGCGGGCAGCCGGCCTAAGCCATGGCGACAGCCGACCGCAAAGGGGCACTCCCCTTCAGTTGCTCTCTCTCGGAGAGAGGCGGCGGCCGGCCTGGGGCTGTGTTCTTCGGCGGCTAGGAGAGGAGGGAAGCGGAGGCGGCTAGGGTTCCCTTAAGGAGCGAACACACTCTGATACCATGTGAAAGAATTTTGTATTGAACTGATTCTATTAGATTAGATGAATAAAAGAGGTACAGCCCTGTCCTATATATAGGATCACAGGAGAAACCCTGATACTTAGGATATAAGCAATCTAAACGGGCCGAGACACTAAAGGCCCACTTAACTAACTAATTAACCTATTAACTAAATAGGTTAATATATAGCCTTTAACAATACATAATATGAGAGAAGTCAGTGACCAAACTTAAAGGATTTCATGATGCGAGGGAAATGCCCCGGAACCTAGGAGAATGGATTAATGTTATGCCAAAATTATCCCCATAGAAAGCTCAACTACAAAAATACTCCAAAACAAGCCATCAACTAGATAACAAACAATTTTTAATATAGAACAATAAACTACACGCAAATTCTCTACACAATTTTACAAGGTCAAGAACATAATACAAGGAATTAAAATAATAACATGCTAGGGTGGTTTGGAGCTTGAGACAACCTGCAATGTATAAAGCTCATCTGATTTATGAATTTTTAAGATTCCTTTACAACGGTAGATGTTGGTCTCCCCTTTTTGTTCCCAAAGGATTTCCTCTAGCCACATGTGAACCTGTTCAGTAACATGGCAACAAATTTAGATGCAAAATTCATTCCTTTCAATTAAAGTTATGGAAATGACAAAAAATGTGCAATTTCATGGAATATATAATACAAGAAAAATATTATTTCACATTAATATTATATAAAAATATGATATTAACTTGAAAATGGTAATGAATCAGAACAAAGCTTGTCTGAAAATGACATAATGGGAAAATCCCTAGTGTTCTTGTTGTCATTAGTGTGGGCAAACCCTTCTCCCATATAGGATAAGATGTACAAGATACTAAAAACATTAACGGACTAAGAGTTTAAACACTAATGGGACAAATAGACTTGAGCACATGCAAAATAAACGAAAAGACTTGTATACTCTACCAAAGTTATCCCATCCACTTAAAATCAAGAACTCGTAGTTAACATTAGGAAAACTTATGTTATATCACTATATGATTCGACCAAGGAACCACATACTATTAATGCACTTCAAATTTAAGAGGGGTTTTTCATATCATGCAACAATATTTGATGGGCAAATTACAATTATGATGGTTTCAACACCTTACAAACATGGAAGTTGTGGAGTTCGATAAACCAAGATGCACACTTAAAAATGATAAAACAAGGTAGAGATGCCTTTACTAAATCTTGTTGTGTTTGCGGGTGTGCCTCTCTCTTTGGATTTCTTGGTTTGTAGCATGTGTGAACGTTTTTCATGTGCGTGTGGGTAGTTGTCTATGAGTGTATGCACCTCCCTCCCTGTCTCGCCTAGAGTGTATGTGTGTGTGTGTGCCGCATGTATATGCAACAAAACCTTTTTTCCTGGTTGGTCAATTTTCTATGATATTAATCAAGTTTTACAGATAAAACTTGAATTTATAATGTGTAAGGGTCTAAGTGAGTGTGCAAGAATGTGTGTATGTGTGTTTGCACACATTTGATGTCTCTATATGCATGTCAATATGCAAGAATCATCGTCAAATACTTGTGCTTTTAAGTAGTGTTTGGCAACACGATTGCTGTCCCATCACTCTGTTGGCAGTGAGATGGTTCACCATGAGATTTTTCTCCGATGAAAAAATAACATCTGCAAATGCTGCCCATCGCTGCTTTTTATGCAAAAACAATACAAATAGCTAGTGGTGGTCAATTTTGGTAACTGTGATTGAAAATGATTGGTCTTGCCTGGCATATTTAATCGTTGCCCGAGGAGCCACCGCGATGCTAAACGAAGCATTTGTGTGTCTATGTTTGTGTGTGCGTGCAATAGTGGAAGGGTAAGTTTGGTGCTAACAAACTTTTCCAAATGATTGGCCGACCTATTATTGATTTTTCTTCAAATTTTCCTCAAAAATCTTGAATTCATTATGTACATAAATATAGGCAAGTGGGTGGGGATGCAAGTGCAGATGAGTGTTTGTTTGTGTACCTATATATATAGACATATATGTGTGTGTGCATGTATGAACGTGTATCTCTATGTTGGATGGTTTGAGTGTGGTTGGGTGTGTACATGTGAGTGCATTACACTATATGCATGTGATTATGATACAACCCGAATTCTATGAATGAATAATCAAATTTAATTGAATTTTCAATAAATCTTTGCCAAAAAAAGGATAATTCCTGAATTCATATTTAAGGTTTACCTAAAAATAATCGAATCTAGAATTGGTTACTTACTATCAGTGTTTAAAAAGGGGCAAGCGGGAGGCGCGTGGACATCACCTAGGGGCCGCTTGAGCGCCGGGCAGGCGCTCAAGCGAGCTCTTTTTGAAAAAGTGGATGCTTACTTTTCTATATGGTTTTATACAAAAATACACAAATAATGTAGATAATAATAACTTTTTAGAAACTTGTATACATAATTAAACCCATGTGACAGTGTAAACACCCTACACAATAATATTTCTACTTAATAGTTGCTTACCTATAGACAGAGCATTAAGATACATTATCACATAGAACAGTATGCTAGTATCATACTATCACGTAACCTACTTAATAGTCAGTAGTGTATATAGTGGTATTTATTACATACAGTCGTATACTAGTATCATGCCATAATATAATGCACTTATTAGTTAGTATTATATAGTAATACAATACTACACAGTATTTTGCATCGATTCTGTACTACGTTTACAGACTGGCCGTTGTTTATAGATTAATGTCCCATACTTAGTAATTAGTATTATACAGCAGTATAATATTACAGATTTATGATAAGGTTACATAGTTTTGCAGGACATATTCATGGTATTATTTGCTATGTGGACTTAAAGGTTAATAGTCGTTACTGTAGCAGAATTAATGTAGTATTACACATTATATAATAATTGTACAGTAATTAGATACATAGTTGTTTAACACAATAGTAACATATTAACGTGTTAAAAAATGATACAATACCAATAGCCTAGTATTACATACTAAAAATTACGTTACATTTCCTTTTTCGGCCTAGAAAGGTGGGCCTAGCTCCTGCTTTTCGCTTAAGCGACCTCAAGGGGCGCTCATAAGCAGTGCTCAGGCGGCCGCTTAAGCTAGCAGAGGGGGCTTGAAGCGGCCGCTTACTGCAGAGCTACCTAAAGGCTAATCAGAGTGGCCAGGGGTCTGGGCCGCTTGAAAATCCTAGGCCGCTTTTCAAAACAGTGGTTACTATCACACTACATCGATAACTAAACTTATTATGATTGTTTAAACTAAGCATTTGAAGGAATTCAGAAGTTCATAAGATTCAAACTTTTATTTGATACATACATATGTGTGCGCACACATGATATTAGGCTTCATACATTGCCCATGTGGGTAACGTGTGTGCACACGCATGTGCGTTAGGCTTCATACATTGCCCATGTGGGCGACCATAGTTGATGATTTCAAATTGATTTTCAAAATCTTTCAACACATATTTTTCTAGTTAGGTAAATTTTGTAATGATAAATTCAATGATGCAATGTTCAGATTTCATAATAGAATAAAGGGGGTTGATGAGCTGCTTTGAACGTTACCTCTCTTATCTTGTACATGTGGTATATCATACTACATACTCTCCTATATATGACGAATCTAGTTGCTTGCACCTCCAGAAGCTCAAAGATGATTGTTGGTACATCAGCCTGGGAGAGACACGTGTATGCCGTGTCGAGAGAGGGAAGTCGATCACAAGGATGACGTTGTCAACAAGAGCAAACTCGGAATGAAGATCTTTGAGGAATTTTCCTGTTATAAGGTTTTGTAGTTCATTAGTCTAAGAATCAAAAGAGATCGACAAGACGTTTAGGTTGATGACAAGAGATTGTATAGCTTCAAATTATTCCTCTAGTTTCATCTAGCCATGTTGCTCAGAGAAACTTGGCCTAGACATTGTATATGTAGAGAAAATTCAATTCTTCTGTAACAAACTTCTTGGAAACATTCCAGGTATCCTACGAATTGTAATAAAACATGTACTTAGTGGCAACTGATGGTTCCATGCTATTCTATACGTAGTAAACCAATTGATTGTTGTCTTGGGACCAGGTGCAATTGTCTTCTCTTATGTGAGCACAATTATGTACTTTTGAGTTTATTCCTAGACTCAAAAAGCAATGTCACATCATTCATCCAGAGAAGATGGTTGTTAGTGCTAAGTTTCATCGTCATCATCTAAAGTCTCAGTTCTAATGTCACTACTACATTTTTGGTCAATAACGTCGCTGCCCATAACGTCATTTTCATTAGAATAACCGACCTAATAGACCATTGCATCGGTTTTATCATAAAAACTGACCTTACAGGTTTCCCGCGGAAAAAAATCGCGCGATTTTGGCTTCGCGCCTCGATCTATAGCGTCGATTTTTCCAAATAACCGATGCTATAGGGTCAAAAAAATGCGGGCACCGCTTTGGAACTCTAGGGTCGGTTTTTATGGATAATCGACCTTATAGATACTGACCTCTAGGGTCGGTTTTTTCAAATACCCGACCTTATATATGGTCTACGAAATTCCGGGCACCACTTAGTCTCTAGCGTCGGTTTTCTCAAATAACCGACCCTATAGACCCGACTTGTAGCGTCGGTTTTGCCCTAAAGATCGGGCTGATATTAGACCAAAACGATAGACCCGACTAGTGTTTCAGTTTATTTTGCTAAAAAGCACAGCGCTAGAGACCCCCTCCTTCTCTGTCGTTGTGTCCAAGGAGCCCATTGTCGTGTCCTTCCAACGCCGCCGTCGTGTCCAACGAGCCGAGCCGTGGTGTGGCCTCCGTGTCCAAGGAGCCGAGCCGTGTTGTGCCGCCGCCGAGCCGTACGTGTTGTGTCGCCGCCGCCAACTAAAGGTCGCAAGGTATATTTTATTTACCCGAAAATCGGTCGCAAGCTTTTGAAACCCTGCCCCCCGTCGAAGAGCCCTTCTCGGTTGGAAAGGAGAGGCGGGGTAGGTGGGGGTTGCGGTGGACGGCCTGCTGTGGTCGGGGCTGGGGTCCAACGGTGGGTGGTGATGGGTGTTGCGGTCGGGGCTGGGGTTGGCGGTGGGTAGCGATGGGTGTTGGTGGTAGTAGCACGATCGTGCCATGACCACAACTGTTTTTCTTCTTATTGTCATGTCGCGATTGAGGAGAGGTTCGGAGTGAATATATTTGTTAGGTAACACGGTCGTGTTGGGTGTGGCTGAGTGAATATATTTGTTAGGTAGCACGGCTGTGCTGGGTAGCACGGCCGTGGTGGCTGAGTTGCTGAACTGCATTTGTTAAAATCTTCTTGCTCCTCTAATATTGATGTATATTGACCCTAATGCCTTACATTATAAGAGAATTGAATCATGCATTTGTGTTGTTGCAGGTGTTGTTGACTTGTATATATTTCTTCTTTAGCCTTCAAGTGAGGTATAATATTCTCACTCTCCCAATGTGCCATTAGGCTTCATTTTGATTCAAATATTTAATACATACGGTAGCGCTTGGTAGACATTCCAAAAATATGAGGGTAGACATTGTGTAGTCTCAGATTGACACTTTAGGGTTTATATATGAGATCATCGATGCATGATGTTTAACTTAATATATAAATATGACAATAATACATTTATGCATGTATCAACTTAGAAACCCGTTCAAAATTTACTCATAGGAGTAAATTTTGGATAGTCCCCGGTTGGGACAGTTTTTGGATATTTAATCTCACTTAGGATGTAATTGTGTAATGTATGTTTAGTTTTGAAGAAAAATTTAGTAGTATTTCCTCATTTGTTCTCTGGGTACATATGTGAGTGGTTATTTACCATTTACATCGGTGTACTTGGAGAACTTAGGGGAAATGCTGCTGAAATTTTCTTCAAAACTAAACATACATTATACAGTTACTAGTGAGATTAAATATTCAAAAATGGGATAGGTGGTACACTTTAGTATAAAAGTAATTAACTTCCTATCAATAAAAACTTACAGCTTATAGTATCAATATTAAATGCTTAGTTTTATAATTAATTTTTAATGTGATATAGAAAATGGATCGAAGTTGGATGTCTATCAAGAACCGTTGTAGTCCAGAGTTTGCCAAAGGTCTTGATGAATTTATCAGATTTGCTGAGGAACATAGGAAACTACCTACAGATAGGTTCTATTGTCCATGTAGAAATTGTGGTAACAATTTGGAAGTTGATATTGCTGAGAAAATTAAGGATCATGTCATATGCAATGGGATCATACAAGGTTATAATGAATGGTATTGGCATGGAGAGAAAATTAATAATGGATCAGAAAATGTCGATACTAATAGTTGTGGCATAAAAGATATAGATAATGATGATAATTTCAATGATGAACCGATTCAGGATGACCCGATTCAGGATGATATGGTTGATGAGATGCTACGTAGTTGTCGGGACAATGTCATTGATCCACCTTCTTTATTTGCAAACATTGTCCATGATGCTGAAAAACCTTTATATAAGGGTTGTACTAAGTTCACGAGGTTGAGTGTTGTGATGCGATTATATACTCTTAAAGCTCAAAATCGGTGGAGTGATAAGAGTTTCACTTCACTGTTGTCTTTGTTAAAGGAAATTTTTCCTGAAGGCAACGAGCTTCCAATTTCAACATATCAAGCAAAGAAAATAATGTGTCCAATGGGAATAGAGGCTAAGAAGATTCATGCAAAAAATGATTGTGTTATTTCAGAAGGACTATAGTAATTTAATAAATTGTCCAAAATGTGGTGCGTCAAGGTATAAGACCACAAATTCAGCTAAGGCTAAAAATGGCTCTCCTGTCAAGGTGATGTGGTATCTACCAATAATACCACGACTTCAACGCTTATTTGCTAATACAGAAGATGCGCAAAATTTGTCTTGGCATGGGGAGTTAAAGGCCAATGATGATGGCGTCCTACGACATGCATCTGATTCACCACAATGGAAGAAAATTGATTTATTATACCCTCAATTTGGTAAAGAACCAAGAAACTTAAGACTTGGACTCTGTACAGATGGAATGAATCCCTATGGTACATTAAGCAGCCAACATAGCACGTGGCCTGTTATGATTGTTATATACAATCTTCCTCCTTGGTTGTGTATGAAAAATAAGTATGTCATGTTGTCAATATTGATATCAGGGCCCAAGCAACCTGGAAATGATATTGATGTTTACCTTCAACCTCTAATAGATGACCTAATGAAACTATGGGAAGAAGGTATTATGACATATGATGCTTCACGTAAAGAGATCTTCAGTTTGTGTGTTATGTTGTTTTGCACGATTAATGACTTTCCAGCTTATGGAAATTTGTCTGGATATAGCATAAAATGATACAAAGTGTGTCCTGTTTGTGAGGAAAATACTGATTCAATCAGACTGAAACATGGTGGTAAAATCATACATCTTGGTCATCGGAGATTTCTCCCACCAGTGCATCCTTATCGAAGGCAACGCAAAACCTTTAATGGGTCAACTGAGGAACGAAGTGCTCCTAAACCTATACCAGGAAATGGTGTATATGATAGGGTGAAACATATTGTTAATGAATTTGGAAAGTGTTCAAGTAGTCGTACACTCGCATGTGACAAATCTCTATACAATAAGAGGTCAATATTCTAGGATCTTCCTTATTGGAGATCTTTGGCAATTAGACACTGCATTGACGTCATGCATGTTGAAAAAAATATTTGTGATAGCATCATTGGTACGCTATTGAACATACCAGGAAAGACTAAAGATGGCATCAAATCTAGAAAAGATTTAGAATTAATGGGTATAAGAAAAGAATTATAAGTGGAGATCAGGGGTCGCCGCACATATTTACCACCAGCTTGTTACACTTTGTCAAAGAAGGAGAAAAAGACTTTCTGCGAGTGCTTGTATAATATTAAGGTTCCACAAAGATACTCTTCTAATATTTGTAGATTGGTATCCATGAAGGATCTGAAGTTGATAAGTCTCAAATCTCACGATTGTCACACCTTAATGCAACAAATTTTACCTGTGACTATTCGATCTATATTGCCAAAGCATGTAAGGTTTGCAATCACAAGACTTTGTTTCTTCTTCAATGAAATATGCAACAAAGTGATACATCATGATACTCTCGATAAATTACAGAAAGATGTAATTGCTACCATGCGTCAGCTTGAAATGTACTTTCCTCCATTTTTTGATATCATGGTTTATCTTGTAGTACATATTACAAGGGAGGTGAAGATGTTGGGTCCAATTTTCTTACACTGGATGTATCCATTTGAACGTTACATGAGTGTTTTTAAAGGTGATGTTCGGAATCGTTATCGTCCTGAAGGGAGTATTGTTGAGGGTTACGTGGCTAGGGAGGTGATGGACTTTTGCAATGATTTTTTGAATTGCAATGAAACTTCTAGCGATCTAAAAAATTCCCATCACACTGAATCTTATTGTGACAAAGGAACTCTGGGAGGACGAGTGAAAGGAATCAGTCGTGAGTTGTAGGAACAAGCGCATTTGTATATTTTACACAACATCGATGAAGTTAGTAGCTACATCACATAACACAATGATCTTATCAAGAGAAATCATCCGCGATCCATTTCAATGTGGCTTGCAAGAGAGCATAATCGAACATTTATTAGGTGGTTTGAAGAGAAAGTATTTAATCAACTATCTGATTATGCCTTCCGCCGCCAACTACAAGAGAAGCAATCCTCTTCTGGAGAAGAATCTAGTACAACTCAAGTTGAGCATCCACCCCGACACTTGACATGGATTGATGCTAGAAAGAATCGAGCAGGTGAAATCGTCAACCCTGCAACTAAGGAGGTGGCACAAAAGATGGTAGGTTTATCCCAACTAAGTAAAGAGTAACTCCCACAAACTTAGATTTATTTATATCTAATTGATATTGTGATTTAATATTTTTATTAACTATGAATAGATTGATCTCCACGAGCAAAGAAAGGAAGGAAAGTTCATACCAACTGGCCACATGTATGAACTATCAATTGCTCTTGGTACGCAGGAGCATCTTGGCCGTGTTAGGGGATTAGGAGCTGGCATGGGATTCAAGTCTTATTTTGGCCCTTCGCAATCTAAAAGAGGTCGTGCAGGAGGTCTTACACAAGAGGAGGTTGAAGCATTAGTAGCGCAGAAAGTAAAAGAAATAATGTCTTCATTTCATCCTACTCAACCTTCTCAACCTATTCATATTGTGCGTCTCTCAAGTGATGAGGTACAAGCCCATGCTACAGTTGTAGAAGGTCATGGGAGCACTCCCAATGACCCACCACAACAATCTACAGTAAGTTTTTATTCTATATGTTGTGTTATTAGTATGACATATATATGATAATATATATAGTTGTAACAGGTATTTGTTCTACTGCTTCTTATGTAACTTATATTATTTCAATCTAGGTTGGTATGAACTGTAAACTTGCAGTGGAGGTTCCAGAATATAATATTGTGGCAGCGGGCAAGGTGTACAACCTTGGTGGTACATTGCATTGCCAACAAATTACTGATGACATTTGTCGTGTGTCCATCCATCTTGTGTATGACGGAATGGGGGACAAACCACTACCCATACCTAATCCTGAATATAGTACAGTTGAAGAAGCAGAGGGTGTTATGGTAGGTTAGCCTAGACACTTGGTTATCAATGACAAGGTATACTTGAATTCTACCATGTTTTTCATATTTAACTGCATATATGAACTCGTGTAATAGAAGTATGTAATTTAATTAACAGGTTTGCAAACCAAAAAGTAAAAATCTACTAGTCGTCCTCCTATGCCCAAGTCATCTATTATTCCAGAATCCACATTCGACGAGTTGGGAAGTAAATGTAAATGTTTGTGTCGATACTTACCCAACCAAAGCTCTTGACTACAAATGTTGATCAATTTAATAGAATATGCAACTGGGAGGGACATTGACAATTATATTTTTCTTTATGATATTATAGAGTTGTTTCGGTATGATTGACTGAATACTTCGATATTAGAAGTATGGATAAGGTAAGGATCTATCAATATAGAAAATTCCAATACACATTTTTAACTTATTTCTACATATGAAAATAATTACAAATATTTAACAGCCATTTATATATCGAGGCCACAAACTTTGATGTAAAGAATGTTGGATTCTTAGTTCCTTCGTTCACTAGTCAGGTGGAGACACATATTGAGGAAGTGAGTGAGTACTTCTCTGATGCATTCAAATATTTTGCTAGTGTGGGAAAGGAAATTATCCTAATTCCTTTTAACGTCCAGTAAGTATTATTATTCAATATAATTTTAACAATGAACAAATGTATTTATTTTAATGTTTGTTTTATTCTTACTCAGATCTAGACATTGGGAATTAGTGGTGATTGTCCCAAAATTGATGACTCTTTATTATCTTGACCCAATGGGAAAAATAACAAGGGGTCACAAACTGAAATTGCCAGCTATGGCGTAAGCATAAATATAGTCAATGCTTCAACATGATATTTCTGTTTAGAATTTCTATTTTACCAACTATCGTTTAATTGATAGGGGTATAAAAGTTTTTCGTGAAGGCAGAGGACATATACCCACAAAATTAAAGACATTGACTTTGAAAAATATCAAGGTAGCTACTTTGACAACTGCTTAGTCTTATATGTATTAATTTTCAACTCTTATATGTCAACTCTTATAGTCTTCTGTTTATAGTAGTTTACTAACAGTAAGTATAATTCGTTATTTGTAGTGTCCTATACAAAATAATGGCTGGGCTTGTGGCTACTATCGAATGAAATATATGCAAGCTATTGTCAAACAAGCATCAAATGACATTCAGACTATAGATCAGGTAATAAAGAATAACATTATAAATTTACAAGTGAGTTGTAGTCATTTTATAAAATATTAGCATGTGTATTTTCTGTTACAGATCTTTACAACTCAGCATTACACACGTGAGGACTTAAATAAATTCTGAGAAGAGTGGTCAGATTCTTTTCTAAATGAAGTCAATATAGCATTGGAATAAATATGTCAGTTGTGTCCCATTTATGTATGTGGTTTCAGTACTCTTTCATATTTACTTTTGTATCTGACATTTAATATCATCTCAGACTTGCAATCTATCATTTTGTAAATTATGATGTGACTATGTGTACTCAACTCAATATATGAATCATTTTTGTTATGAATGTGTGGTTTGGAATGGTGACGGTTGAGCATCAATGCTCCCCTCTCCCATATCTTATTCTTGTTCTTCTGTTTTGTTCTGTTTAGTTTCTGCAGAAATTTAAAAAAAAATTGGACCCTATAGTGTCGGTTTCTTAAAAAACCGACCTTATAGGTGTCTTGGCCGTTCCGCGTAGAACGGTCGTGCTGCATAGAACGGGCGTGTTGGGATGAGGTAGAACGGTCGTGCCGCGTAGAACGGCGTGTTGAGATATGGTAGAACGGCCGTGCTAATATAGACCAACACGGCCGTGCTAGGCGGCACGGCCGTTCTATCATATTCCAAGACTCTATTGAGTCGGTTTTCCTCATATAACCATCCTTAGAAAGAATCTTTAGAGTCAGTTATTTAGTAAAAAACCGACGTTATAGGGTTCAGGTACAATTTCATTTCTCATTTGGGTTTAGTTTTTGAGAGCGTATAGGGTCGATTTTTACTATACAAGGTCGGGTTTTTTTTGTTAAAAAAACTGACCCTATAGAGCAATTTCTGTAGCGACGGCCACTTAGGCGTCGTCTAAAAAGTGATGCTATAGGCTTAAAAAAACCCACGCTATAGACCATTTTTATACTAGTGTGTCTTCAATCGACTACATGGATCCTTCTTTCCCAATCAGCTTTATTGTGGAGCATATTATAATGAAAATGTAAGATTGAAGAACTTTCATTAAGCTCTTCCCATGTTATTTTTGGGCATGCCTCTTCTCGCTTTGACTGCGCTTGAATCAATAGCTTTGTTTTGAAACTTGGCACAACTTTCTTTTATAGGTTCCCGAAAATGTTCACGATTAATACGTCGGTTTCCGATTATTCGTGACTTTTCACAATTTTTCCCACTTTTTTGCGATTTATACAACACGATTCTTCGTGACTTTTCACGTTTTGTCACGAAGTCTCTTTTAAGTCATTTGCTCTTTTTTAATAATCCATGTATAGAGAAAACTTTTGGTATACACTAAACATTCAACCCCCCACTCTCCTGCCAATCCATTCTTATTATTCAACTATTCTTAAATTCTTTTCCTACTTTTTTCACTCAATAAGATTGTATGTCTAGTGACATTGATAGTTACATTTGTATATGATATGTATGTATATACATACATACATATATATGTATCTATGTGTATACATACATGTGTGTGTATATATATACATGTGTGTGTGTGTGTATATATATATGTGTGTGTGTGTGTGTATATATATATATATATATATATATATATATGTGTGTGTGTGTGTGTATATATATATATATATATACACATGTGTGTATATATATATATACATACACACACATGTATATATATGTATATACACATATATAAGTATATATATGTATATAGGTATATATAGCCAACTTATTCTCGATTATTTCCTAATAATTGACCGAACTTTGACCGGAACATATCTCGATCTTTTCACGAATTTTTCCGATTTTTTTTCGAATTCTGGTTTTTTTTTGGCAAACGAAAAGTTGTTGAATCCCGAACTTGTCACTATGGACTATAAGATGTGTAGTCTCAAGCTTGAGGAGTAGGAGGTTAGAATAGAATGAATGGGCCTAACTGGTGCCTCTATGTAGTTTGTACTGAACCTCTCTCTTCCTTATCTTGTACATGTAGTATATTATACCACACACTCTCCAACAAGACACTCTTATTAACCTTTTTCACTATTAAAGATTAATCATATTCAAGGTTGTCAGAACCGAACCGGTGAGTGAACCGGTGAGGCTTCTGGTTCTCGGTTCACTGGTTCAACCAATGGTTGAACCGGTTCAACCGGTGACGTCAGCATGACACCATAAATTATTTTTATAACTTTATAATACATGAATAGTTAAGGAAAAAGTAAGTAAATCTAGGAGTATATCAAACACTAGCATGGAAATGACAATAATTCAATTTGAAAGTGCATTTCCCGTGTCAAATTATCAAGTAATCAAATAAACTTTCATTAACATGAGGAGATACCACGGTATAATTGGCATAAGGATATTGGAAACCCTATAGAAATATAAATATAGACAGTAGCACTAGGCTTTTGTATAGTCATTGACCTGGCAGGACGGTAGGAATATGTTAAAGAATGAGAAAAGGTAGGTAGAATATTTTAACTATATGGAAATTACTAAGGGACTAGATGAAGAAGAGAGGTACCGGTGCAATTGCAAGAGGATCAATACAACAAAAGAAGGCAGCAGCAAGTAGCAACAAAAATAGAAGCAAATGCTACAGCAAACTATTGAAAAAACATGAAAAGGAGGATAAGGAGGAAGATAAGGAAGAGGAGGAATAGGGAAAAGGGAGGAGGGTATAGCATGTACCTGCAGCAACAACAAAATTCAGCAAAAAATACATCAAATCATTGGTCAGTCAGACTCGGCCGGTTCAGTAAAAACCGGACCGGTTCACCGGTTCTTGACCGGTTCAAAGGGATTTCCGGGTTGGGGGCCAAACCAAACCGGTATAGGCACCGGTTCCCGGTTCAACCAGTTGAACCGGCCGGTTCGGTTCGGTTCTGATAACTATGATCATATTGCTTATGCAACTAAAAAATATTTTCATCGAGTCTTCATCATCATCATCATCATCTAAGCCTCAGTCCCAACTATGTTGGGGTCGGCTACATGGATCCTTCGTTTCCATTCAGCTCTATCATGGGCCATATTCTGGTTGAGATGTAGAGATTCAAAATGTATCGTTATAAGATCATCTCATGTTAATTTAGGTCTTCCTCTTCTTCAATTTATTGTGCTTGACTCAATAGCATTGCTTTGTATAGGCGCATTAGTCGGTCTACATTCCACATGTTCGTACCATCTGAGTCGGTCCTCGCGCAACTTGTCCTCAATGCTCGCCACCCCCACTTTATTCCTAATATAATCATTTCTCAAGCGATCTTTTCTTGCCTTCCCACATCCATCTCAGCATACGCATTTCATCCACGTTCATCTTGTTGAGACCTTGTTTCTTCACCGCCCAACATTCACTCGTGTAGAGCATGGCTAGCCTTATAGTTGTTCTATAAAACTTGTTAACCTGAGAGGGATCTTCCGATCACATAATACTCCAATTGCACTTCTCCATTTCAACCATCCTACAGTGATCCTATGACAAACGTCATTTTAGACATCCCCATCTATTTGAATAATAGAACCCAAGTAACGAAATTTATCACATTTTGGTATATCTACTCCGTCCAACTTGGCTCCATCATTCACACTGCGGGATTGGCTGAAATTGCAATACATATACTCAGTTTTGCTCCTGCAAATCATCAATTGATTTGATTCCAATGCCTATCTCCACCGTTCAACGAGTCTTCCGCGTCTTTATTTATTTGTAAGTGGTTTAATTGTTTGCAAGCTATCTTTTCTTTCTTTTTTTTTACATTTTGTGCAACAAAACACTAGGTTTCTTTTGCGAAAAAACACAGATCAACTTTACCCAAACTCCTTTTCAAAAAACCCAAAAAGAAAATCTTCCTTAAACTTGAGAATTTCATTATTCTTATTTCATTATTCTTATTTCATTATAACATTTTGAATGTTTATTTCTCTTGTAATGATGCTTACCGGTATTTGTTTCTGATGTAAAGTACTAGAAAGTTGTGTGATATGTTTGATAAGAGAAACCCTGCTCCAGTATATAGGAAACAGTGGGAAGCTTACAGGATCAGGCGCAATCCTAATGAACCAAGACACACTTGGGCCCATATACAAATAGACCCAACAACTAATTAACTACATAATAAGACTACTCAACAGTTTCAACCGCTGAAAAAGTCTGAGATTATAATATATGTTATATAAAAATTTATTAATAACACTAACTTGAGGCATTGTCATTTCCAATATACCTTTCTGTAGACTTTCTAAGAACGATCTTTATGATCCATACTTTAAATTTCAAGGCTTTCATCCAGCGCCAAGTTTTATGCACATCAAGTTACCGTCAATTATATAGTTGTCTCCCAAAAAGGCACTTTGTTCATCATTTGTTTGTCTGAGCATTATAGGTTAAAACCATCCATCAGCATCTTAGATACAAATTTTCAAGTAGCAAGTCATCAGGCTCAAATAGGCTCTTCGCTATCATTCAGTAATCATCCTTTTCATTTCACGGCTTTATTGGCCATTAGATAGTAAGAAAAACAAAGTCTATTAGACATTATAAATATTAAGGGATCCTGAACGTTGTAGGTGGTTTTTCTCATATAAGATCTGGAGCATCATTAATGTAAATTTCATTTCCGGGTTAAACTGAAAGGATGAATTACGTGGCGAATTATAGGCCACGAGAACTGGGCAATAAAGTGAAAAGCACAGAAGTAAGAATGCTAGGTAACTAAACCCTCAACATAAGTATGTGAACCTGGGCACAAAGATGAGCAGAAGCATAGACAGAATTTTGATCTTTAATTGATCATCACATGCAATTAGTAATGCAGGCCAGAGAGTGATGGATAAGGTTAACATATGCAGGTTATGGTGTAGAAGTAACAAACACTTGCAGAAGGAACACATGGCAGGCCATAGAATTAATTTGTAGGTAGTAGGCTGTCAAAAGGTTGTAGAAGCAAGCAACCAGAGAGCATGGCCTTACATGAAGAAGCTAGTTGGTCTTTCAAAGCCCTTGGACACTCAACATCATGGCATTCCATAGCACAGCTATGCCACCCAAGGGATGGCTTCCATGTTTGAAGCCCATTCCCATATATGCCAGGTCCTCGCAGTCAACCGATGGAGCCTTCTATAGTTCACCTGAGTTTCCACTTTCCAGTAACAGGGCCTAGGCACGCCTAATAGTGAAATTTAAAAATGATAAGACAAGGTAGAGATGTCTTTACTATATCTTGTTGTGTTTGTAAAATGATAAGACAAGGTAGAGATGTCTTTACTATATCTTGTTGTGTTTGTGGGTGTGCCTCTCTCTATGGATTTGTTGGTTTGTGGCATGTGTAAATTTGTCTGTATGTGCGTTTGTGTATATTTGTGGGTGGGTGTGTGGTTTCCTGTGAGTGAATGCACCTCCCTCTCTCACTCTCTATGTGCGCGTGTGTGCACGTGTGTGTGACACGTGTACATATAAAAAATTTCCTGGTTGCTTGATCCTTTATTTGATATTAATCAAGTTTTCCAGAAATAACCTGAATTCAATGCAGTGTTTTAAAAAGCGGTCTAAGCCCCCACTTAAGTGGCTGCTTAAGCGCTCCAAGGTCCATGCCGCTTTATTTGGCCTAAAGGCGGCACTTTGGCGCACATAAATCAGGCGCTCACTTTCTCCGCTTAACAGGCTGCCTAAAGGCTAGTTTTAGGCGCATGCCTGAGGCCGCCTAAACTAAGCTAGCAGCTAGGACCAAGATACATTCTTCCGCATCTCTAAATACACTTTTATTTTTACTTCTACATAGTAGCATATAGTATAAAATAGTAAATATAGGCATGCAATATTTACTGTTACAATAAGAGTCACTCATCTATAATAATATTGAACTATTATCTGCATAATATATGTATTTATACCGTATAGTAAGCAATATCTACTGTTGTATATGGTATTGTATATTACCACGTTAGTATACATTACTCCTACTGTATATTACTGTCTCATCTATTATTGTTGCATAAACACAACACTACATTATAATATTTAACATTATTGCATTACGTAATCAATTGCATGTAACTGTTTTAAATTAGGTTATATATTTGTATTATCAATGTTATGCTGTAATATAAGTATTAATATATTATCTACATTAGTATTGTAAGTTTGTAAAATCAAAGCATTTTTGTATTTTCTACACTAGTAGTGTGATACCACTATTATAATATGCAATATATTTGTTAAAGAGTATATATTAGCCTATTTAGTTAATAGGTAAATTAGTTAGTGGGCCTTTAGTGTCTCGGCCCGTTTAGATTACTTGGGACACAAGTCTCAGGGTTTCTCCCTTGCTCCTATATATAGGACAGGGCTGTACCTCTTTTAATTATCTAATCTAATCGAATCAGTTCAATACAATATTCTTTCACAATATTGTATGTATTATATTACTCTATTACCTACGTTTACACTACTGTAAAACATGTTGTCTATGTATACTACTAGGTGCACCACATTAATATTATAATTTGTATAGTTATACATTTTACACTATTACATGGGTTTAGATATGTATTAAAGTTCAAAAATATATAGTTACATATGTTTTTATGTGTGTAATTCTGTATAAAATGTGCAAGACTAAAGCATCCGCTTTTCATAGAAGTACCCGCCTGGCACTTAAGCGGAAGGTCGTCTTCGCACGCCTCCCGCTTCACGCATTCTAAAACATTGATAATGTGTAAGGGTCTAAGACGGTGAGTGTACAAGAATGTGCATGTGTGTTGGCGCACATATGTTTGTGTGCATATGTGTGCCAATATGCAGTGTTTTGAAAAACAACCCGAGTGGTCGCTTAAGTGGCCGCTTGAGCTTCACAAGGTGTTGGATGCTCCAAATAACTGCTAAGCGGACTGCCGTGCGGATTACAGTTATGCGGCCTCTTAAAGCCCGCTTCACCCGCTTGAGCGTCCGCCTGAGAGTCTTCTTTGAGCGGCCGCATGGGCGCGCTTTTGTTCTGGGCGGCCAAATCAGGCCCAATCCTCAGACCCAATTATTTTCCGGCCCACATGGATTCAAAAGATGTTGTTTAATAACACTATATTGATATAATAGTACATTAATACAACACTGTTGTAGCATACATTAATACATTACTGTTGTAGCATACATTAACAGTTTAATACATTACCGTTGTACACATATAACATGTATACATTAGTGTATAATACATGGCTATGCTACATAATATACATTATATATCTACTGCAGATTGTATTTTTGTACCTTATATTATATAATAATACATTCACAATTTTATACACCATACATCTTATTAGTATATATATTTTACTATGTGTTGTTTCTTAGTGTATTTTTGGCTTTTGTCTTTGTAAGCCTCTTGTACTTTTATCCCATATTGCCTAGCTCTACTCTATGTCTTACTCTCTTGTATAAAAGATAGGGTCATGTATTTGTTTTACTCACTCAATAAGAAATAACCTTTACCCTATTCTAGATGGTATCAGAGCCTCCCGATCCTCCGTGAATCCCTCCCTCCTTAACCCTAGCTGCCCCCTGCCTCCCTTGCTACCGCCGCCACCCTTATACCCACAGCCCACCCTCTTCTCCACAGCCCACCACCGCCTTCCTAACTCTCCGTCTCCACCACCTCCTTCATCCCTTATTCTTATTCCATCCAGTTGATCACCCCATCCACCCATCCTCTTCCTGTTGGTCTCCGGACATCTTCGGACACTTTCCAGTTCTAGCACGTTGAAGACGTAAAATCAGTTTCGTTCTCTGACTGCCTACGCCTCATGGTGGAGTGATTTTCCCCTATGTTGGCGTAAGTTCTTTTATATTCCTTATTGCCCCTACGTGGGTTCTTGAGATTCGATGCTTCAATCTCCTATCTTCTATCTATAGATCTGCCCATGTCTTGGGCTTCTGCTGTTGTCTGCCTCTGTTAACTGCTACGTCAACCTTCTGCTTGCTACTGCTGCCTGCGCCCTTGATTCACACTACATGTTGTCGTTGTAGCGACCTCAGACGTTCCCCGCAACATGTGCGTCACCACTGTCAAACTAGATGGCTCCAACTATCACTTATGGGCAGCCTCCTTTGAACTCTACGTCAAGGCTCAAGGACGCTTCTCGCATTTGTCTACCAAAGGTCCAACGATTTCTGCTACAGATGTTGATGACAAGACGAAATAGGCCTATGATCTTTGGTCTAAAGAAGAGTATGGCGTCATGACCTGGCCGGTCAATAGTGGGGAGTCCAAAATCAGCCAATCTTTGCTCCGCCTAAAGACGGCCAAAGAGATGTGGGATCAACTTTCCCACGTGTATTCTCACCAGCAGAATCCGAAGAAGGTGTTTGAGATCTTCAAAAACTTGGCCAAACTGGAGTACTCAGCTACTGATTCTGTAGAGGACTACTATAATCAATGCTTTGCGCTCTGGGATGAGTTCGAGGTCTATTACCCCCTATCATTTGATATTACTGAGATCCAGCGTCAGCGCAATGAGTTACACTTAGTTCAGTTTCTTGCTGGCATGTCGTCGTCCTTTGCGGGGGTAGTCGATCAAATCCTTTCTAGAGATCCTCTTCCTACCCTCCGTGATGTTCTAAAGCGTGTGCAGCGTCTTCCCTCTATTTCTCAAGCACTTTCGGATGTATATGACGGGACAGCCCTCACTGTTAGGACTGGTGACTCCTTCCGTGAGCGCGGTCGCAGTCGAGGACGCGGTCGTGGACAATCCTCTACTGGTCAAGGACAGGGGTCCTCCTCTACTGTTGATGCTACTGAACAACGCTATTGCAACTTCTGCAAACGGACTAATCATAATGAAGACCGTTGCTGGATCAAACATGGGAAACCTGCATGGGCAAATCAAGTCACGACTGAGCAACCTGACACTATTGCCTCATCTTTGCTCCACTTGGATCAGATCGGAATTTGAGAAACTGCTTCAAGCGCGTTTGGCCTCTTCTACAGAGACTTCCACTGATGGCAGTACTGCTCTCCTAACCCAGTCTGGTAAAAATACTTGGGTGATCGACTCTGGTGCGACCTCCCACATTACTGGCAATCCAAAACCAAATACAGGTGTTTGTGAACTATTAACAACGGTCTTCATTATGATTAGTCCGTTTGCAGAAGTTGCAATAGTGTTGTTCAATAGCATCAAGCAGTAGAGGATCAAACATGGGAAACCTGCATGGGAAAATCAAGTCACGACTGAGCAACCTGACACTACTGCCTCCTCTTCGCCTCCACTTGGATCAGATCGGAATTTGAGACACTGCTTCAAGCGCGTTTGGCCTCTTCTGCAGAGACTTCCAGTGATGGCAGTACTGCTCTCCTAACCCAGTCTGGTAAAAACACTTGGGTGATCGACTCTATTGCAACCTCCCACATTAATGGCAATCCTACCTTATTTTCTATTTTGCATAAAACTACTGCTATTCCTCCTGTTACTCTTGTTGATGGTTCACAAACACTTGTATCTGGTTTTGGCAATATTTGTACTTCTGGCCGCCTACCTTTGCGCTCTGCATTATATGTTCCTAAATTTCCAATTAATTTATTATATGTCAGTCGGATTGTTAAGAGTTTGCGTTGTTCTATAGCATTTGATCCAGATGGTGTTATCTTTCAGGATCTGCATACGAGGACGAAGATTGGTTCGGGCCATGAGGGACCAGACGGCTTATACTACCTGGATGTACCAAAGACTGCTGTGCTTTTGAATTCTTCTGTGACGGGCATCCAATGGCACTATCGGTTGGGACATCTATCGGCGGCCAAGTTGAAGCACATTTTACCTTATATTTCTGATTCTGTTTTTCATTGTGAAACTTGCCATTTAGGCAAACATACTAGGTCTACTTTTTCAAAAAAACTATGTATTGGCTCAAAATAGCTTTTTGATATAGTGCATGCTGATATTTGGGATCCGTGTTCTGTTCCCAGTGTCTCTGGCTTTTGGTATTTTATGAGTTTTACTGATGATTTCTCTAGAACCACCTGGATATTCCTGTTGAAAGATCAGTCTAACATTCTTGATACTATTACTGCCTTTTTTCTGAAATAAGTACCCAAATCAGTAAACCTATAAAAATCTTTCGCACTGGCAATGCCCTCGAATTCATGCAAGCCTCAGTCAGTTCTTTTTGTCGCAAACTGGGTACTATTCACCAAGCTCCATGCGCTTATACTCCGCAACAGAATGGAGTTACCGAACGCAAAAATCGGCATCTTCTTGAAGTTGTTCGTACTCTTCTGTTTCACTATCATGTTCCCCACTGTTTTTGGCCCGAAGCTATTTCTACCAGTGAATTAAAAGACGGCCAGGCGGGCCGCTTAAGCGCCCATGACCCCCAGCCGCTTAATTTTGCCATTAATCGCCCGCTTTTTGCCCGCCTCACCCGCTTTTTCCCTCTTTTTTCCCGCTTTTGTTTAAAAATCCTAATGTAAGCATCTAACATTAATTAATTACATAGCCAAGTAGTGTTGACTATAATATACGAAAACTTGTATACATTAAATGTTCTATGATATAGCTAGCCCTAATTTAGAATGCATACTTTGTGTGTAAGCTGTAATAATTGGGTACTGCTGTAATGCATCTAAGTAAATATCCTATTGCTCTATTATACTAGTAATGCATGATTAGTTTTACTGATTTCCTTGCTGCTTTCAGTGATTAATGATTGGTACTGCTGGTTAGTATTACTTTAGTGATTACTTTAATTCAATAATTCATAGTTTGTTATATACAATTACTGATCTGCTTGCTGATTTTAGTGATTAGAGATGCTGATTAATAGTAAGTATTGATGAATACTTAGTTAATTACTGATTTGCTGATTAGATATGTATAGAAGTTCCTTATAAATATATTTTTTATATACACATACATGTAATTTTGTATAAAAATATATAAAATTTAGACACCCGCTTTTTCAAAAATCGCCCGCCTACCGCTTAATCGGTTACAGGGTGTCGTCTGCATGCCTCCCGCTTCCCGCTTTCTAATACATTGATTTCTACTGCATGTTATCTTATCAATCGCATGCCATCTTCTGTTCTTAAAAATAAAGTTCCATATCAAATTATATATGTTGATGCTTCGTTGTTCTCTGTCCCTCCTCGGATTTTTGGAAGCAGCAGCTTTGTTAAAAATCTGCGTCCTGGATTAACTAAACTTGATCCCCGAGCCATCAAATGTGTCTTCTTAGGGTACTCTAGGACTCAAAAAGGGTATCATTGCTATGATCCTATTAGAAAGAAATGGTTGATCTCAGTTGATGTCGTCTTCTTTGAACATATGCCATTTTATTCTTCTGTTGGTTCGGCCGTAACATCGGATTTATTTGCGGATACACCTTTACCGCTGATTGATGATTCTGACTCATCGGATACCAGTCCCATTGTTGCTCCTACACTTAAGGTTTATCAAAGAAGACCGAAGCCTCCAACTCCCTCCATGGCCCCTCCAGATTCTTCATCCTCGATGGCAGATCCACCTCCATCCGAGGTATTTTCCGACTTAGATATACCTACCAGCTTACGTAAAGGTACTCGGACTTGTACACAACATCCCATTGGGAAGTTTTGTACCACTGATCACTTGGGGACTAATTTTGCAAATTTCACATCTGTTCTTTCCGTTGTATCTATTCCTAAGAATGCTTCTCAGGCTCTTAAGCATCCAGCTTGGCGTCGGGCCATGGAATCTGAAATGCAGGCTCAAACTGAACGCAACACTTGGTAGTTAGTTGATCCTCCTACTGATTGTTCTCCAATTGGATGTTGATGGGTCTTTACGATCAAATATCAGCCTGATGGGACTATTGATCGTCTCAAAGCTCGCCTTGCTGCCAAAGGCTATACTCAGACATATGGCGTGGATTACTTTGAGACCTTCTCAACTGTTACCCGTCTAAACTCGGTTCGTTTACTCATTTCTGTAGCAGTTAATTCTGACTGGTTGTTTCAGCTCGATGTCAAGAATGCTTTTCTATATGGTGATCTGTATGAGGAGGTATACTTGGAACAACCTCCTAGTTTTATGCTTCAAAGGGAGTCCTCAAAAGTGTGTCGTCTGCGCAAAGCAATTTACGGACTGAAGCAAAGCCCCCGTTCCTGGTTTGATAAGCTGAGCTCTATTCTTCAAAAATTCAGTTTCGTCGTTCTTATTCTGATCATTCTGTATTTATCAAACATACCTCCTCTGGGCTTGTTATCTTGATTTTTTATGTTGATGACATCATATTATCTGGGAGTGACCTTGTAGGTATTTAGGCTACTAAACGCTACTTGGAAACTCATTTTGTCACTAAAGATTTAGGTACTCTGCGATACTTTCTTGGGATTGAAGTGTCTCGGTCATCTTCTGGTCTGTGCCTATCTCAGCGCAAATATGTTCCGGATCTTCTATCTGAAACAGGTCTTCTTCGAGCCAAGCCTACTAGTACCCCGTTGGATCCAAACACTAATTGGGATGATGAGACATCCCCTCCTTATCATGATCATCATCAGTATCGTCGCATGGTCGGCAAGCTTATTTATCTTACTGTCACTCGAGCTGATATCACATCTGCAGTTGGACTTGTTAGCAGGTATCCCAATAAGCCGAGACATTGTCACAGGGATGTTGCCTGCCATATTTTAAAATATTTAAAAAGTTCTCCTGTGAAAGGTCTTCTGTATAAGAAACATGGCCACTGTAATCTCATAGGGTATTTCGACTCTGACTACGCTGGGAGCAAAATAGATCATCGATCTACTTCTGGTTACTGCACGTTTGTAGGTGGTAACTTGGTCACCTGGCGCAGCAAGAAACAAACAGTTATTGCTCGTTCTAGTGCAGAAGAAGAATATCGAGCCATGGCTCATACTACCTGTGAACTTTTTTGGGTTCATGGCCTTCTGAAAGATTTTGGTATCACTCATTCCAATTCTATTCCTATGTACTGTGACAACAAGGATGCAATCTTTATTGCAAGTAATCCTACTTTTCATGAACATACTAAGCACATCGAAATTGACTGTCATTTTGTACGAGATGTTGTCTTATCTGGTCAAATATCTACGCCTTATACACATACTTCTGATCAAGTTGCAGATATCTTCACCAAGATTCTTCCGAAGACTCGGTTCACTGCTCTGATTGACAAGCTGGGCATGATTGATATCTATGCTCCAGCTTGAGGGGGGGTATTAGTATATATATTTTACTGTTTTGTGTTGTTTCTTACTTAATGTATTTTTGGCTTTTGTCTTTGCAAGCCTCTTGTACTTTTATTCCATATTTCCTAGCTCTACTTTATGTCTTACTCTCTTGTCTTATAAAAGAGAGGGTCATGCATTCGTTTTACTCACTCAATAAGAAATAACCTTTACCCTATTCTAGACATCTTCCACTGTCTACTGCATATTAGTATCTTAATTTATAATTCGGTAAATTACTATGGTCACAATATGAACAAACACTAAAGTATTTGTATTGTAAATGGTTTACATTGTTGTGTAGGATGATTTTTACACTTAAATACATGATTTAAAAGTTCCTAATTATATGAAAATATGTGTAATCTATACTACTATAAAAAGAGCGACTTTGTGCTGCGCTCTCCTTGATTTTCTCTCTTCTCACAATTTTTCTCAACTTTTTTTATATTTGTTCTATTTTATTTTATTTTCATGATAAAATCAGTTACTACAAACCTCTCAACTTCTCCGTCATATCCCTTCAATCATAACCATCCATTGCACCACCCCACTTCGCCCCACTCTCCGTACGGTTCGTTATCATCCCATTAAACCGGTTCCTCATCTCTCTCCTAATTTGTTGTAACAATAAAACAAATTCTACTTTTCAAGTTAGCAAAAGATTCTCCACGTTTCTCTCTTTTATCAGGTGCCACTCTTCCAACACCTAAGACCCGATCAATCACATTTACGACTTCACAAGATAATTATCACCAGTCAAAAACGGCCAACCCCACGTATCCCTCCCTGAAGTTCACACACAACTGAAAAGTACCCACTTCTAATTCACTGTCATTGCTCTGCGCACACTAAGCCCCCATATATATTAGGCACCATCCTCGGCAGGCACAATTCTAAAGGATTTATTCTTAACATGAGCAGTAAAGCGCCCTAAGATCAACTATTAGCTCTAGCCGCTGGAGCCAAACCAACCTCAGCATGTGTACATAGTCGTATTCTCGGACTAGCATGGAGGAGAAAGACAAGCCTTTTCTACCACTGGACGGGACAACTCCCAAACTTGTTGTCAAGAGCTAGTGGGCATTCTACAGAGCCTAAAGCTGGAGCCAAAGGTTGGTCATTTCGACTACTGATTAACTTTTTGCAATGTATAGGTATCAACTTCAGGTGCGCAAGCAACCGTTTCTTTTGGATTCATCCTGATAAGCATTCTACTGCATTATGACTGAATGCATTTTGCTATATTTATGGAGTCATTCCTACAATCTTGAGCAAGCGTTCTACTACATTATGACTGTATGCATTTCAAATTTTTTGTTAAGTTTCAGAGCATCAAAGTTGTTATAAGTTAGCAACAACTTTTGCATATGTCGCCGGTCCAGGAGAATGAACCAAGTATCGGGACGTATCCAAGGTCGTCCAAAAATTACATCCCTGTCAGTCAATCTTTGGGACCAAACATGATGCAAATTGAGGGGTGTGCATCGACTGGATGGTCATCCAACAAGCAGACCGCCATTGCTAATACCGAGCATGGATATCAACCTTCAATACACCAATTCTCCTAACAGTCATGTAACTAACAACAGAAACGATGTGTATCGTCAAGAGACTCAAGACAAGCGTCTCTATTTGATTATTTTGCCATTTACTTAGGCTGGATCGCTCAATAGGTTTGACTATCTTATTTGATTGTGCCATGGCCAATATGGTCTTGCAGGAACGTTGCCATGTATGTTCAGTTTTTTATGGACGACACAAGATAATCTTGACTCAACCATAGCAAATGCAGATTTCTTTTGTTTGTTATTGCAGCCTATAGTAACAAGGTTCTAAATTGACATGGTCCACTTTGATATATACAATAATACACCAAGATTTTATTGGACATGTTCCATATACTAACAAAGGTATATACACGTTTTTGGTAAATATATACACTTTAATAGTAGTGAATATCATATTTTAGTTTTTAAATATTCAATGTAAAATAAACATGTTGAATGGGGCACGTGCATGTGCATGTGCATGTGTGTTAACTAGTTTGGTATAAAATTGTATAAGAATTCAGCACCCACTTTTTCAAAAAGTGCCTGCTTGAGCACCCACCTGGTGCTCAAGCAGCCACAAGGTGTCGTCCGCACGCCTCCGGCTTCCCGCTTTTGAAAACAACGCCAATATGTAAGAATCATCGGTAAATGTGTGCCTTTGTGTGTGTGTCAGTGTGTGCCTATGTTTATGAGTGTATCCATTGGTGGAAAGGCAAGTGTGATGCTACCAAACTTTTCCAAATGGTTGGTCGGTCTTATATTGATTTTTCAGTCGAACCTCCAAAATTTTGCACAGGAATCCCGAATTCAATATATACATAAATATAGGCAAGTGGTTAAGGGTGCATGCGCAGGTGAGTGTATGTTTGTGTATCTTTATGTTGGCTGGGCAGAGTGTGGGTGGGTGTGTACCTGTGTGTGGATTGCACTGTGAGTGGCTCTGTGTGTGTGGGTCTATGATACAGTCTGAATTCTATAAATCAATAATCAGCTTTTATATGGTTTAACAATCAATCTTTACCAAAAATTTTGGATAATTCCTGATTTCACATTTAAGGTTTACCCAAAAGATAATCGGATGAAGAATTGGTTACTATCAAGTGGTTGCGAGGAACTGGCATAGGTCTTGAGAATTGTATTATTCTTATTTTTTATAATATTTTGAATGTTTCTTTCCCGTGTAATGATGCAATGCTTACAAGGTGGTATTTGTTTCAATGGCTCAAAGAGACAAAAATGTATTGCATTAACTTATAATTATTATAGTACTAACTTGAGGCATTGTCATTTCCAATTCACCTTTTTGTAGACTTTCTATAAACGACTGTTGTGATCCCTCCTTTGAATTTCAAGGCATTCATCCAGTGCCAAGTTTTGTGCACAGTCCAGTTATACTCGGTTACACAGTTGCCTCCCAAAAAGGCACTTTGTTCATTTATTCGACTGTCCATTACAGGTTTAAGCCCATCCATTAGCACCTCGGATACAAAATTTCAAGCAGCAATTCAGCAGGCTACTAGGTCTACCCCATAATAGTTGATTCATTGACCGTCGTCATAATTGAGCAGATAACACTAGAGTCAAATCTTCATCAGGCTTTTCACTATCATGCAGCAATCATCCTTTTCATTTCAGAGCTTTATTGGCCCTTAAATGGTAAGAAACTAAGTCTCCTAGACATTATAAATATTAAGGAATCCTGAACACATTAGCATGTTCTTCTTGCTACGGTTTGGTTCAGGATCTGATCCAGATTACCGTTGTCTTTTTGTGCCACATAGGCACAGCTCCCGACCAGCTCAATTGGGATCCAGTCCGGCGTTGTTTTGCAAAAATTGGACTAACAGGGTCCGCTTGGGATTTTGTAATCACGAGGTCTACATCAACTCAACTCTTCTTTTAGCATGATTAGAAATCCCAGTCCGGATTTAGCTCTGTCTTCTATTTTATTTTGTTTTATATGCAACGCCGGATCCCGATCCTGAACCAAACACCCCCCTTAGATTTCATTACGCTGTTAAATTGCAAAGGATGAATTACGTGTGGCAAATAATGGGCCAGGATAATTGGGCAAAAACGTGAGAAGCATAGAAGCAAGTAGGCTAGGTAGCTCAAACCCTCAACCTAAGTTTGTGAACGTGGGTACAAAGATGAGCAGAAGCATAGACAGAATTTTGATCTATAATTGATCATCAGACGCAATTAGATTTGCAGGCCAGTAGCAAGGCCTTAACCCTTATTATCTCTTCCAGGATCATTTCTCTCTGCAGAACCTGAAAAAAGGGAGAAGTGCAAGCTAGAAATGGTGTATCAAGTCACTTTAGCTTCTCTATAACCCTTGCATAATCAATGGATGCATACACGACCAGTAGACAGATTCGAGATTGAAAATCTGTGGTTATAGGAGGTACACTTGCATAAATGCATCGGACAGGAAATGTGGTTGGTATGAAGACAAAGTTAAAACCTAAAGATGAGGTATCATGCACTGCTAATAATCTTTTACTTTGTCACAGACAGAGATGAACTGAAAAGTAGTTACTCAGGACTTGTTTGGGCATGAAAGATTGAAGAAATAACTAGTAATTGATAGTTATACGTATCAAGCTAGGAAGCACGAATACTCCAAAATAGGTGATGTACCCGTATCCAATACGTATACGATACCAATACTCGCTGGATACACCTAAATACATATCTGATACCTCTCCAGCTGTATCCCATTTTCTTCTGCTTTTTTTTGCCCAGATACGACATGGATACGTCCTGGGTACGTTCTGGATACGGCCCGACCATTTAACCCTTTTCCTAAAAAACCACTACCTCACTCACGTGATCAGTAAAATACGCAAACCCCCTAATCCCCTGACTCCCACGATACTCTCTCTGGACCACGACACCTGAGCTCCCGACTCGCACAGCTCCCGCCTCAACCTACTAGGGCTGAGCGGTGCTGGGTTCTCCGGCTGCTGTCGATGACCAGGGGCTTTCCTCTGCCCTGTGCGCCGCTGCTGCAGCTAACAACGGCTGCCGAAGCTAGCAATCTTCACAGCGGATAGCGTTGTGAACGAGGCTTTTTCCTGCTATCTTTGCTGCGGCTGGAGGGGCTCTTCTTCTCCACAGCCAGGTACTTCGTCGTCTTCTCTCTTCTGTTGCTATGCTCCTCTCTTTTCTGCTTCCATCTTCTTCCTTCTCTTTTTTTCGTTTTGAGACCTCTTTTCAATGGATTGACCTGTGTTTTTATTGATTCGCTGTGCAAATCAGTAAAACGGTTCCTTTGCCTTGTGTGATACATTTTGAAGCTTGGCTTTGCTTCAGTCCACGTCATATTTCTATTGTTGTGCGGCTTGTGCCTCATCTTCTCCAAAAGCCCATTGGTGGTTAACGTACAACCTTTGTTTCTCATCTTCTCCAAAGGGATTCAATTTTCTATTTGTGGTTACAGCCTCTTCTAGCTTTTGAATTTCTACCTTGACTCTTTAGTCTTTTCAGAATTCTATTGTGGGGCATTGTCTTTGGTAATCCCCTTTGAAGGTAAGCCTCCCTAGCTTTCTCTAATTTTTCTGTTTAGTTGTTCTAATTTTATAATCGTTTCTTGCTGTTAATATACCTAGTTATCTATAAATGTCTTTGCTGTTTCATATTTCAGTTCAAAAAAATTATTAAATTTTGATTCTCGGATATACTTTTCATATACATAATATTCAATTACTAGTTCTATTGTTTAGGATATGATACATGAAATGTGAAAGGTTTAGAATATGATATTATCATGTCTTTTTGTAACTTCTACTCACATTAATATGAATGAAAGACCCCTTTTATATCATTGTTTGAGATTATTGAATTGGTTTCATTTTCTTTTGATATATTGTAATTTGTGAATGAAATTTGATTGTCTTCATCTATTTTTAGAATAAATATATTGGTTATTTTTAAAAATATTGAAATAAATATTAAAGAATTGTCGTATCCATGTTGTACCCGTATCCTATATTTTCAAAAAAAGGCCATATCCCTGTATCCATACCCGTACCCATACATGTACACGTATCCGATACGTAGTTGTATCTGTGCTTCCTAGCTATCAAGGTTATGAAAAGCAGGAAGTGAGCCAAAAGGTTTCTACGACCAGTTCTGCCAGAATGAGCACTTATTTAAGGGCGGATGAGCAAAATTTACATTGCGAAACAACCAGCATCCCCGTCGATACTATCGACAGGAGGTCGATGGTATCGACTTCATCACAGCAACAGAAGAGCATTCCGTCGATACCATCGACAATCCTGTCGATGGTACCGAGACCGAGAGTTGATCAGCGGCGGAAATGGACGACCTGTCTCCTGGTTCTATCTTTATTATATTACTTGTTTTATTGTTATTCTCTTATTTTCTTCTTTGTACCACAATGTATCTTACCCTAATATATAAAAACAAGGAGAGACAGCTATTTCCCTCTCAAGAAAGTTGCTCCTTGCAGCCGACTAATCTCTTGGTGTTCGTCTCCTCTCCTCCTCATCTCTTCTCACATGGTATCAGAGCAGCTTTGATCCGCCGCCCCGCTTCCTCAACAAGTCGCCGTCACAGCCTCCCTGTCTCCTTTCTCCTTCTCAGCCGTCGTCGCCGCCCAACTTCTCCAGGCGCCGCGGCCACCTCGGTCGTCGGGCCGGCAGGAACAGCAGCCTGCCGCCGGCGCGGGTGCTGCTGGGCTAGCATCCGCTAGCCGTCTTCATCGCTGGATCGATAGCAGCTTTCCCTCGCTGTTGTAGATCTAGCCACCAAGGACCGGAGCCGCTAGCAAGCTTCCAGTTGATTTACAGCAGTTTTCGGCCAGTTCTCGGGATTCGGAACTACTGTTTGGGAGTCTCCGGGTGATCCAACGGCTATCTAAAGCCCAATCCGAGGGACTCGTCTCTTCCAGAGTGCTCTCCTAATCACATATCCTCCATGTGTGATTAGGAAAATCGATTGGAGGTTGTGAATGCGTCAGTAACGCATTTATCCGTGTTTTTTTGTGTTGTGACGTGTATCTCTCCGTCACCTCATCTATCTCCGTGACGTGTATCTCTCTGTCACCTCAGCTTTCTCTGTGACGTGTATCAATTCATCACTAAGTTCCCGTCTACAATGGAGGACACCAAGAATCCCTACAGCGAGGCGTCTCTTATCCCCTCCATCAAGCTCAACGGGAAAAACTATCTACTATGGATGAACGATGTTCACACTGTCTTGGAATCTCGCGATAAGGCGAGACATGTTGACTCGGGTCCCCTGGACTCTACTGATAAAGGATACGCTGAATGGAAGCGTCATGACAGTCTTGTGAAGACTTGGTTATGGAATAGTATGGAACCTGCATTTGCGGCTAGGTTTATGTTCTATACTACAGCTAAAGAGATATGGGACGCAGTGAAGCAGCACTATTCTCAGGAGAAGAATGCTCTTCGGCAATTCATGATATATGATCGTCTGTTTGCTGAGAGGCAGTGTGATAGATATCTTGAGGAATACTTTGGAGCTATTCAGGCACTTGCTCAAGAGCTGAGTTACTATCATCCTGTGACAGTTGTTGTACAGATCAAAGACAGAGACGACCTGGTTACTGCTAAATTTCTATCCGGGCTTAATCCCAATTGCGGTTCTGCCAGGAGTGTCATTCTAGCTTCTGATAAATTGCCAAGTTTTGTGGAAGCCTATTTGAGAATTCAACAGTCTATTTTTGAGTCTGTTAATCCTGTCTCTACTATATCTTCTGGGGAGTTTCAAGCATTTGTAGCTGTTGCGGTGAGAGGAGGACGACCTGGTATGGGCAGAGGGCGTGGGACACGTCCTAAGTGTACTTTCTGTGACAAACCGGGACATACAATGGAGAAGGTGTTGGAAGAAACATGGGAGACCTGCTGCACCTCCTGTGGGGGCAGCACATTGTCCCACCTCTACAGATTCCTCTCCGTCTTCAGTTGTGGGCACCAATTCTGGGACCGACATCACTCTCACTCAGGAGGAGTATGATCGGTTCATTCAGGCTACACAACACATGAGTGTGGGATCTTCATCTTCGTCATCAGCAAATCTGGCATCTACTGCGGGTAATCAGGCTACATCTCTCATAACTTCTGGCTCAATCATTATTGTTGTATATGTTGATGACATAGTGATTATTGGCAGTGATTCTACAGGCATATCTCCTGTGAAGGAAGGGTTGCAGAGACACTTCCAAACGAAGGATCTGGGTAAACTGAGATATTTTCTGGGCATTGAGGTGCTTAGATCTCATGTAGTCGTCAACCTATCTCAGAGGAAATATGTGCTTGACTTACTACAGGAGACAGGCATGACTGAATCTAAATCGGTATCTACTCCTATGGATTATCACATCAAGGAGACGGTTGATGATGTTGAATACTCAGATCCAGGATATTACAGGAGAATAGTTGGCAAGCTAATATATCTGATTGTTACACGACCTGACATTTCTTTTGCTGTAGGCGTCGTGAGTCAGCATATGCACTCACCACGACAATCACACTGGACAGCAGTTTGCCAGGTTCTGAGATATCTGAAGAGTGCTCCTGGTAAGGGGATCACTTATTCTAAACCCAAGGTGACTCCATCTACTTTGACTCTCACAGGGTATTCAGATGCAGATTGGGTTGGTGATCATACTAATAGAAGGTCTACATCAGGCTACTGTACCTTTCTAGGTGATCATTTGATTACTTGGAAAAGTAAAAAGCAGCACGTGGTAGCTAGATCTAGCACTGAGGCTGAATACCGTGCTATGGCCCATGCATGTTGTGAACTACAATGGGTCAAATCTGTTCTTTCTGAGTTAAAAATCACTATCATGTCTTCTATGGAGCTCAAGTGTGACAACCAGTCTGATATACACATTGCCAGGAATCCTATCTTTCATGAGCGTACAAAGCATATATAAGTTGATTGCCATTTTATTCGTGATCAAATCAAAGATGGTACTATTGTGACAGTACGTCAAGTCTGAAGATCAACTAGCGGATATCTTGACAAAGCCTTTGGGTCCAACAGCTTTTCAGAGATTATGTGGCAAGCTGGGCATACACGATGTGTACTCTCCAACTTGAGGGGGAGTGTGAAACAACCTGCATCCCCGTCGATACTATCGACAGGAGGTCGATGGTATCGACTTGATCACAGTAACAGAAGAGCATTCGGTCGATACCATCGACAGTCCTGTCGATGGTATCAAGAGTTGATCAGCGGCGGAAATTGACGACCCGTCTCCTGATCTATCTTTATTATATTACTTGTTTTATTGTTTTTCTCTTATTTTCTTCTTTGTACCACAATGTATCTTACCCTAATATATAAAAACAAGGAGAGACGGCTATTGCCCTCTCAAGAAAGCTGCTCCTTGCAGCCGACTAATCTCTCGGTGTTCGTCTTCTGTCCTCATCTTTTCTCACATACATCTTTACAATAAACCACCTAAAACAGTAACTACTTTATTAGTTAAACTGAAAGTAACTATTAAGCGACTAATCAACTCCATAGAATGATCTACTGCTATTTTGAAAATGATGTTTGCTAGTAAGGTGGCATTAATAAACACCTAAGATAAGTCAAATACTAATACTAATATTGTTCATGTATCATTTAATATAATGGTATAAAGTTATCGGCCGTAGTTAATTAGTCGCTTACCAGCCTACCATAATATCAAAGACAGCAATAAGTCATTACTGATGGATAATGATGGTATAATAATGATTATACGTTTAGCGTGGTGATGTAGTGGATTGACTTGATTCAGGCCTTAAGATTGATGATGTACTTGGATGTTGTGTCTGTGTGACTGTGCCTGTGTGACTGTCTTTGTGTGTGTGTGCATGCACACACGTGTGTGTGTGTTTGTGAACGTGTGTAAATAGGCCATATGTTGGGTTAGGCAACATTTTAGCACCCTGAAATAAAAGGCAGGGTCCTTAAAATGGGAAGCAATGTGTTAACAAGCGGGAGGCAGGCGGACAGAACCTTGTAGCCGCATAAGTGTCCACGTGGCCACGTGGATGCTTAAGCGGGCGTTATTTTTTCGCAGAGGATTCATTATTTTGTATACAATTTTACAAAATTTTAAATATACATATATAATATTGTATATCTATTTGATGTTACTTAGTTAAACTCATTTATAAGTTTAAAATTAATCTTAAATCCTAACAATAAATTAATTAAAGACATCACTGTATTATAGGTTGTACCTCTATTATACAATTACACTTGCTATATATTTTATATTTACACAGTTATATGGTAGGTACTAGCTATAGTTGCTACATAATTGAACTAGGCTAACAGAATGACAAGGGTATAAGGCACATACTAGTAGACCACAGTACTATAGCTTTTATATGTTACATATATAATAATTTACATACCAGAATACTTACATAATATGTTTCTGTTATCTCATAGTAGTATATATTATAATCTAGTAACAACTAAGATAAACATCAATATGATAAGTACCTATATAATACAGCTAGCTATGTTACAAATTCAAAATTTCATAGTAAACAGTAGATAAGCGGGCATTTTATTAAAAAGCGAGTTCATTATTTTATACGCAATTCTTCAAAAATATAATATATATACACATATAATATTGTATTTTTATATGGTTTTATATAGTTAAACACATGTATAATATAAGTATAAAATTAATCTTAAATCCTAGCAATAAATCAATTAAAAATATCACTAAATTATAGGTTAGTACCTATATAATGCAATTACACATGTTATATATTTTACATTAACATAGCTAAACAGTAGGTACTAACTATAGCTACTACAAAATTGAACAACTAGACTAACATAATGACGTGTATAAGGCACATACTAGTAGACCACAGTACTATAACTTTTATATGTTACATATATAATAATTCACATACCAGTAGACTTATATAATATGTTGCTATTATCTCACAGAAGTATACATTAAACCTAATAACAATTGTTAAAAAGTAAAGGATGGCTAGTCGATATATTGATAAGAGGCAACCCTGCTCCTATATATAGGAAAACAGGGAAGCATACAAGACACAACTAAACCCTAATGGGCCAAGACATACTTGGGCCCATATTACAAAACACTTAATAACTTAAACAAATAGACTCTCTAATACTCCCCCTCAAGCTGAAGTTGGGAGAATCCCAAATCAGCTTGCAAACAGAGAGTCAGACTAAAAATAAAGAGACAAAGAAAAAAATAAACCAAGCCCATACAAGATGTTTCTCCCCTTCAATATTACATTAAAGCACTCAAAACACTCAAAAACTCATGCACTCCCCCTCAAGTGGATACTCCAAGCAAGTCACAGAAGCTTCTTGATCATCTGGAGCAGAAATAAGCAATAACACAATCATCTGGAGCAAAAGATATAATAGTTGATAGGCACCAAGGTCTTCATCAACGTCGTCGTCGTAGTAGCCAGAGGATGATGGATCACAGGCAGCAAAGTCCAGAGAGTGTTGGATCACAGGCAGTAGAGGTCAACGTACAAATAAAGTACGGATGGATCAACGTGCGAAAAAGAGCACAGACAAGCCAGAGAGTGCTGGTACACAGTAATAGAGAGTCGACGACATAGACAGATAGAAGACCAGTAGGCAGAGTAGCAAGCAAATAAATAACTCCAGTAGACGAAGCTCCATGTAAAGTCAGCAACAAATGTCTTCATCATCTTCCCTCTTCATAAAGTAGCCATCACAGTAACAGACGTCATAAATCCAGAGAGTGCTAGTCCACAGAGTAGAAAGTCAACGTGCAAATAAAGCACGGACAGCAGAAAGTGCAAAAGCACAAAGCAGCAGGTAAAGTGTGCTAATCATAGCACAAGTAGAAAAGATGACGTCCAAGTATGCAACTTCATAGCAGCAGTCGAGGTAGATGATGAATAAACAATCTAGCAGCAAAATATACCAAATAGCAGCAGAAGACTCCATATATCAGTAGTAAATGTAGCACGAAGATCCATAGAACAGCAGAATGAAATTCTTCTTCATCTCATCTCTTCTCTATTTCTCCCCCTCACACCAACCATGTAAAGAATCAAGAGTGGTTGGGGTGGATAATGATAAACGAACACCCCAGAAAGAAAAATAGGTCGTGGCACTGCCGGGGGGTTTGGGGGGCGCAGCACCCCCGAAAAAAAAAAGGTCTACAAAGATTTTTGAAGAGAAATCAAGCCCAAATTTTCATAAAGATTAATAATATCACGGATAAAATCCATCAAAATTTGCTCTAGACAGTCCAAAAAATTTGCAGCGGGCAGTAGTTGTGGGGGCGTATGGAGCAGGAGCGCGGCGTCGCTGTCCTCGATCTTCTTAATGTTGACCAAGCTGCTGATAAAAGACAAGAACTCATAGTCCGCAAGCGGTGCCTCACAGGGATCCTTCCTTCACCGCTAGCGGCCTTGTAAGCCAAGACAACACCCTCAACCCAAGCTACAACCTCGCCGTCGCCGCCGTGGAACATGAGTGGATGAACGTCGCAGAAGGGAGCAATATCGATTCTTCGCAGCAACTCCCACTAGTATTCGCAGGAAATATCATCCCAGCCATGCGCTGAGATAGTGAGAGCGCCTCCCAGGGCGTCGTAACTGACACAACACAGTCGTCCTGCGAATTCTCCTAACTGCCACACGGACGCATGAACAGAAGAGGCCTCCGGGGGGGGTTTCCAGGACCATAGCCTCCTCCGACTCAGGATCGAAGGACAAGATCTTTCCATCGGCGGTCCGCCAGTAGGCTTCCCCCACCCCCCCCGCCGCAATCCCGTGAGGGGTAGATAGGACCGCCTGGTTCCCCGGGAGCGTAAAGTGGAGACAAGGCGCCATGGTTCAGTCTGGAAACAGAAGACGATGAACTTCCGACACTCCTTGCCTGGTGTGAGGAAGGTGGAGACAACGAGGTAATCAGCGAAGAAGTGGAGGTTCGACGGCTCGAAGACGATCGCAACGCCGTCATGGGACGCGACCGAGTGCTGAGGGATCTTTGTCCACTAGGCGGTTGCGGGGTTGCAGACGGTGTAGACCGGGCCCTGGGAGTTGAAGTTCCAGGTGAACGAGTTGGCTGCGAGGACAAGGCCGTAGGAAGAGGCCAGGACATTTTCCACACCTTTTATTGTGGGGCTCAGAAATTCTAGAGGGTCAGGGTAAGGTAGGTTGTGTGCGGCCGCGGGATTGAAAGGGAGGTAGAGTGCCCTAGACCGCTCGTCCGATTTTAGCAGGAAGAAGCCGGAGAGGGAGAGCGGTGGCTGATGGACTGGCGGTGATCGAACAAGGGGATACGGTAGCAGCAGTTGACAGGCCGAATAGCACGGCGGCTGTGGAAGGTGGAGGCGGCTGAGAATAGAGGCATATCACAGGGAACAATTGAGGGATTCCCTATGGGCAGCACGCACCGCCATGGGCAGAGGCCGCCCGCAAGGAGGCGTTTCTTCACGTTTTTCTCTCTCTTAGGACTTAGGATCGCTGCTCTGATACCATGTTAAAAAGTAAAGGATGGCTAGTCGATATATTGATAAGAGGCAACCCTGCTCCTATATATAGGAAAACAGGGAAGCATACAAGACACAACTAAACCCTAATGGGCCAAGACATACTTGGGCCCATATTACAAAACACTTAATAACTTAAACAAATAGACTCTCTAATAACAATCAATTTATTAACATCGATATTATAGATAAGTACCTAGATAAATACAATTAGGCGTGTTACGAATTTAATATTTCATAGCTAAACAGTAGGTAAGCGGCTAGCTAGCTGTAGCTGCTATGTGATTGAGTAAGAAGACTAGCAGAATGACAGGAGTATAAGGTTTATACTAGTTAACATCGGTAGTACAACTTGTGTTACATATTTAATTATTTAAAAAGCAGTAAACTTTTATAATTGTTAAAGTAATGCGTAGAAGTATATATTATAATATGTATTCTATATAGAAATCTAGATATGTCATACAATAGCAAACTAGAGATTGACTCACAATTAGTCAGCACTAACAGAATGATGACACATAAGAACTGAACTGGGAACACATTTACTCAAATATGGAAAGAAACTGAACGGCATCCTGTGGGCATGTTCGGTTCCTTTTCATTCAGCGGGCCTAACACCTTCCGAGCAGCCACTTAAGCAGATAAAGTGGGCCCTCAGCAGCCGCTTTTTGTAGATTCACCTAGGGGGCAATTAGGGGCTAAATTGAGCAGATGATGGGCTGGCCAACTCAGTCCCTTTTTCAATACACTTATGGGAAGAGTGAGATTATAGTGGTCTAAAGCGTTCACTTTTCAGCAAAACACTTCATTGTCTGCTTCACATGAAATTCTCTAGGCCACAACTGCTTAAGTAGACTCCATACCTGTCAAGGCACACCAAGGGGGTGGCCAGCTAACCCGGGAGTAGATATTGAGTTTTTTTAGGGTTTCAAGTCTGCACAAATGGGTAATATGATCTTTATAAGGATTGTAACATAGTTGCCTAGGCATATTCTAGGACTTGGGATCCTAGTCTCCTAGGTGGGTAGGCGCAATGGTTTAAAATTTCAATTTCGAAGCCGTTTCCGATGGTTCAGAAACAGAAATTTACATAAGGTTTGACATTTTCGCTCCCGTCCACACAAGATTTCGACACGCATTTCGACGAACAAATAATGGAATTAAGTCTGCAAATTTACCAGGATGATTTACATACATAAAATACACTTAATTACGCAATAAAAAAATATGTTGGTATCGGATGGGGGCTCCTACATGTGTGAGCGAAACGATTTAAAACTATAATGAAGAGGATTTCAATGATATTTTCAATAACATAATGAAGGAATTAGTTTATAGATCATCACGCCAATAATAAATTTCAGTTCATACTTTATAGCTGAATATGGATAGAAAGTCTGCTACAGAACAGTTACGTGTATGCTGATGTTTTCGAGCAAGACAAAATGTTAGACCATATATCACTGCATAAGTTAAAAGTGCATTACAAGCTTAAAACTAAAGGATCAGATCCAAAAGCAGGATCAGCCAACCCAGATATGATTGGGATTTTGGCTTAGATGAATGTTCATCAGTCATGATAATGAAAAAGTTATAACCAAAGATCTTCTATAAGCCATAATTTTTAACATCAATCAAGAACAATTTCCGACAAATATATATATACCTTGTGGAGATCTACTTCTAGTTGTGTACAGATGCACAAGGTACTTAAGCCACTGTCATGCCGGCTCTCAGTAATGAATTTCCCATCTTCTAGCAGATTTACGAAATGAGCTACATGCTGCCATCAGTTATTTAAGACGAAACTTCAGCAGCACATTAGACATGGATTATAAGACATTAGCGGGCATTACATCTAACCTCAGGATCATAGGACTGCCTATCTAATACCAGATGAAGATCCACTTGGCATCGCACAGAACGAACAATAGTAGCAAGGGAGTTGATGCTTTTAATATCTTCTTCCAATAAATCTATAGCAGGTAATACTTCCTGTCCAGCATCATCTGATGCGACCAAGTCTACCTTGTTGAGAACAATAACATCCTGTTGTTTTCAAGAAATGCAAATCAAGAACAAATATAAAAACGTGTTGCTTATTTAAATCTTCCTTTGGCACACAATTCAATTTGAATGACCGAAAATGACGGGCAAAGCATTATACTGCAAAAGCGATCTGATAAAAAGCCTCTGGGAAATTTCCAGAGCTCTTGTAGCCATCAAGCTGCAACTTCAAGTTTTTAGCATCAACAACCTGATTGAAAATTAGAAATAACAAGATAAAGAAATATAAAATGGCCTCAAAAGGAAATATAAAAGCACAAAATAAAGCATATCTTAGTTTCCTAATCAACAATATCAATGTATGATCAACAGAAGATAAAATATTCTTTGTAACATAAAAGAAAGTATGCCAGATCTAAAAGAAAGAAGCTCTTGCAGTTAATTTTACTTTCTTTCACGAAAGAAGGAAAAGGGACGTAAACCAACATTTTTAGACAGCAATGAAACTGAAGCAGGTACTGAAGACCTCCATCGCTTGAATGAGATACTAAAGGGAAGTGTTCATTGGCAACCCCGGTGATCTAGCATATACATAAGCAACATATACAGTAAAAGCATATAAAGTCACAAACATAGTCAAAACAATGTTGGTATATGGTAAATATTCTGAATAATTCAAACTATGGAATTATGAGAGCAAAATTAGAAATATGTGATAGAAGTGTATTCGAGTGCAGACAATTTGTTAATATTAAAGCTCAAAGGGGTGGAGAGCCTAAAAATTCTTGTAGGGTCCTCAAACGTACCGGAATTATAAGCTTACAGTCACTGCTCACTCAATGCTTTTTCAGAGAATAGGAAGGGCAAAAATGATAGTGATGTAGGACAAAAGCTTCCCCGAGAGCTCAATAACATTGAATTGAATATTTTTGGCTATTTGGGTGTTTTGGTTACTCGCAAAAACTTATAATTAATTCTATGTACTTAGTTGTTATTTCAGGGTTGGAATTGTTGTTATTACAGGGACTTACGTGTAAGTTCTAGGATTTCTTAGTTCAATTGAGTTTTATTGTTTTATTTTTGTTAATTAGGTGATTAGTCGCAATTGACACATCAATGAGCATTTCCAGCTTGGGGTGTTTGTCCAAGCATGGTTTTGATTATCAAATTCGTGTATTTCACAAATTGGTTCCCCATTGATTGGTCCAATGCACCCCACCTTGTCTATTGCTGGGTTCCTAAATCCTAGGCATTGGAGCCATCTATCAAAATCCAAAAAGAAGGTTAGATTCACCCAAGTAAAAAAAAAAGGTGATGTATCGTTTCATCTATACATCATTGCCGTCCTTCTACATGTTCTTTGTTTCCTCCATCCAGCCGTACAACCCTCTCTATCATGTCAGGTTCATGTTCATGCTCATGGTCATCCATAGCTACACCAACCATCAGTGCAGCTACTACCCCGTCGCTACTCTGTACCAAAGGCCCAAAGTCGCATGTGGAGTTGTGGTCCTTCCCATGGCCGTCCTTGTCTCCTGTGGCTGGTGGACACCCATCGCCACTGTTGTGAAGGATGTCGGAGTGATTCGCATGCGTCAAAAGTTGCCACCCTCACCCCACCAGTTGACACAGAAGTTGGCCCCTCTTCTCCCGTTGGTGCTTGCTGTCAGCACACCCCACTAGGGCCATCGACGACAACAGCAAGCCCCACTAGGCCGGCAGGGCCTGCGGCGACACGGCACTTGGCCAAGGGTCCTCCATACCCTCTTCTCTTTCATAGTGGACAAGTAGGAGCCCCTCCTCTCTTCTACATCAACAAAGAGGGAGAACCTCCTTTGGTTGATGTAAACAGTTGTCATGACGGCAATCATTGGTGTTGCTTTCCCGTGGAAAGGAAAGAGCCCCTCTTTACCCTCTCTTTCCACACAGCTACAAGTAGTGATGAGCATCGGGTCAAGTCACATTGGGTTTTTGCTGGGCACGTATCAAAACCTGATTTGTTAAACCGGTCGCCAGCAACGTCTAGGCTAGGGAATTATTTGAAAATTTTAGCTCATACACACCCTCATAACAAACCTAGGATTCTGGCCTTACCCGAATAACATATAATGATATAAACTGAATATTTAAAATGTATAGGTAGATACATATTTCTAATAAGATCAACCAAATACATCTTAGATACTACATAATTTGGAAAGTTTGTAGTAAACTTAATCTTTTTAAAAATATACATATCCGAACGGCTGAACCATACAAATATATGGGTCAAAATTTCAGGTTAAATCCACCCATATCAGTTATATGAACTTAATTTCGGTCTGTTTATATCACAACATGAATCGACTTGGGTCGGCCCACTCTAATGCTCATCGCTAGCTACATGGTCAACCACTAAACTCCCGTCTAAGTGGATCACTGGCCCTCTCGCAGCACCCAACAGCAACCCTTTAGCTGGTCATTCGTTGTATTGGCAACCCCTTGTTGATCCATCCAAACGCTCTTCATGTATCTGCATGTACCTCTGATCCTAGGTTCTGAAGATCATTTATGTGGGCAAGAATATGCCACAATCATGGTGTGCAACAATGAGTACAATCACATAGTCCTTGGTGACCCCACAATGGCACTCGCATGGTTCTTGCTGCTACCCGCTAACGCGGACCTAGATTACACAAATTTTTGTATCTCGGAATTTGCCCGACAAGCATTGTGGCCTGTAAGGAAGATTACAACATTAGCACCAACAACAACGAAGATCAAGTCACTACTCCAGATGAGGACGAGCTTGAGTTTTGTTATACACTGCAGGCTAGGAAGCACGGACACTTCTAGATAGCTCCCGTGTCCGTGTCAGATACATTTTGGACATGGACACTTCCCAGACATGGCCCAAAACGTTTTGGACATGGCTGGGACGTGTCTGGTTCATTTTGGTCTTTTTCTGTACCCTGGACAGAGTTGGACACTGCCTAGACACTTCCTGGGACACATCAGTGCAGCAACTACTGCTGCAATAGCCTATTTCAGAGTGCAAATGTTGAATATACAGTTACTGTTTTATGTCTTATTACTGAGAAAATGTAGCATAGGGCTGAGGTCTAATCACAATTATAAAGAAATTTGTTGAAAAGAACCAATACGTAAAGTTTGAGCTGAATCAGATATTATGAATCAAATTATAGTCTAATAAGTTGTGTGAATATATCTTTTTATATTATGTTTATTTGTAATTTCTATTTATTGTTGGACCTCTATGTAATTTCTCCAGTTTTATTAATAAAAGGGTGAGTGGTCTTGAACCCTCACACAAGCTGCATTGCAACTTACGTTCACATGGTATCAAAGCAAGGCTCCTAGGGTTCCATCTAGGGCGCCACCTCCCCCCCCCCAATCTCTCCCTCGTGCCGCCGCCGCACAGCAGCACCGCAGCGCCGCCGAGCAGCACGCCGCCATAGTGACAATATATTCTGTTTTTTTTTAAAGAACGCGTTTAAAACACGTATTATTCACGTGGCGTATATGACAGCCGTTTTAAACTCCAAACCGAATAATACGTTTTAAACGTGTTTAATTCGTGTTTTATTCGCGTATTGCGTTTTAAATGTGTTTAATACATTTCTTTGCCGTTTTAAACAGTTATGTACTTTTGCTTCACATTTGTTTTCTCCACGTCCTTTTTTACTTTTAGCAGGGTTCCACTAAACCGTCCAACCTTCCTCCTCTATCCCCAGACACACCAGGAGGAGTAACCCTCGACATTCTACATGTACGCTCCATCTTTCTCCTCCATTCTCCCCCTTTCTTCCCTGATTTGAGCCTACTACTTGCTACTCCCACTTCTTCCCCTTCTTCCAATATTAGGGTAATCAATTTGATGTTTAGTCATTTTCAATCATTATATGTGTAGGCAATGTATTAAAAAACGTTAAGCGGTAACTGTGCGGACAGCACCTTGTAACTGGTTAAGCGGTAAGCGGCCGATTTTTGAAAAAACGGGTTTTAATTTTCTATATAATTTTATACAAAATTACATATATATGTATATAAATACTATTACTCTTTGGAACTTTTATATATATCTAAAGATTCTAAACACTCTACCCAACAGTAAAAACACCCAATTAGTTTATAAGATAGCTATAAGACAATAATTATAGCCATAATATAATAAATAATAGATTTGACATAGATAAATACCCCACATACATGATTCAGAAATATTTTTGCATCACATGTTTACATAGTTAAGCAGTAAACAATAGACTCATTATTGGATACCTTTCTAACTTATTGTTATACGTGCATATCATCAATTAGTCATACATTACAGCAGTACAATTAACTAAAGTATGCATTCTAAAATTAGATAATAGTTACATACATTTTACTTGTATAAATTACACTTAACAACAGTACCCTATTATCCCAACTTGCATACAAGTATGCATTCTATTAGACTAGGCTTATCATAGGATATTTAAGTTTAATATATTATAGTCAGTAATACTTGGGGCCATATAGTTTATATAAAGTTACAGGTGTACAGCAAAATTTACAAAAAACGGACAAAAAAGGCCAAAAAGCGGGAAAAAAGCGGGCAAAAAAACGGAAACAACGGGAAAAAACGGCCGATTAATTACAAAAAAATTAACCGGCGATTTTAGCAAAAATCGAACGGGCTGGGTGTTTGGCCGATTAATCGACCGTTTAATCGGCCGCTCAGCCCGTTTTTCATTTCACTGTGTAGGTGTATATATATGTGTATATATATATATAAACATGTATATATATGTATATATATAATCCTTTTTTTGCCGACTTTTTTCCGAATAGTTGACCGAACTTTTACCGTACGTTGACCGATTTTTATCCGGATTTTCCGCATAATTCCCGATTTCCGAATTTTTCAACTTGGTCGTATGTATCCCGGATACCGAATTTGTGACTATGCGCGCCGCCAGGCTGCACCACGGAGCCCCGCTGGCAGCAACCGCCGCCTTCGGCCTCAAGGGGCAACCGCCGCCGCCGCCGATCTTGCAGCCGCAACAGTCGCCGGTCAGGGCAGCAACGTAGCCGCCGGTTTTGGGCAGGCCCACTGCCCGTCAGTAGCCTCTGGTTCCTCCAGTTGACTCCGAAGGCAGAGTCTACGTAAGACGGCTCGTTAAAACTCATATCGGACGCTCCGTCCGTACGCAGCAAATTCCTAATCACATCTCCATATGTGATTAGGGAATTTTTCGATACGGGGGTTGTGGATGCGTCAGAAACGCATCTAATCTTCTGACGTGACGTGTATCTCTCCGTCACTTTCTACTCTTCTATGACGTGTAGGACACCAAGGCATTTACTATCTACAACGAGATCTCGCATTTCCCTCCATCAAGCTTAACGGGAAAAATTATCTCTTGTGGATGAATGTTGTCCATACAGTGTTAGAATCCAGAGATAAAGCACAGCATGTTGATTCTGATCCTCCTGCTTCTACTGATAAAGGCTATGTTGAATGGAAACGTCATAATAGTCTGGTGAAGACATGGCTATAGGGGATCATGGAACCTTCTATTGCTGCTAGGTTCATGTTCTATACTACTGCCAAAGACATATGGGATGTTGTGAAGAAGCATTACTCTCAGAAAAAGAATGCTCTTTGTCAGTTTATGATATATGATTGACTCTTCGCTGAACGACAGGGAGACAAGCCTTTAGAAGAATATTTCGGAGTGATCCAAGGTATTGCTCAAGAGCTGAGCTTCTATCACCTAGTGACTGTCCAAGTACAGGTCAAAGACAGAGATGACTTCATTACTACCAAGTTTCTATCGGGTCTGAATTCATCTTGCAGTTTGGCCCGCAGTGTTATCCTCGCTTCTGACAAACTTCCCAGCCTGGAAGAAGCCTACTCGAGAATTCTACAATCGAATTTTGAACCAGTTGATTCAACAACATTCTCGCCCTCTGGAGATTCTCATGCATCTGTAGTCGCTGAAGTTCGAGGAGGTCGTACAGGTATGGGACGAGGACGTGGAGCACGTCCCAAGTGCGCATTCTGTGACAAATCTGGACACACTGTTGAGAAGTATTGGAAGAAGCATGGAAGACCTGCTGCACCACCTATGGGGGCAGCAAACTATGCAAGTAATGTTGAGTCTTCTGAACCATCTGCATCAAGTTCTGGTTCTTCTGGCATCACACTCACAAAGGAAGAATATGATAGATTTCTTCTAGCTACACAGCATATGAGTGGTGTGTGGGATCTTCTTCTTCCTCTACAAATCTGACTTCGACCACTGGTAATCAGGCTACCTCTCTATTGGCTTCTGGTTCAACTTCTTCATGGGTGGTTGATTCTGGAGCATCCCAGCATATGACCGGTATGAGGAGATTACTTCACTCCATTGACTCACATATTCCTCACAAATCTGTCACCATAGCAGATGGTTCAATGATGGCTTCTAGTTCAACTTCTTCATGGGTGGTTGATTCTAGAGCATCCCAGCATATGACCGGTATGAGGAGATTAGTTCACTCCATTGACTCACATATTCCTCACAAATCTATGACCATAGCAGATGGTTCAGTGAGGAGAGTGTTAGCAAGTGGATCTGTTTCTCGAACTCCTATAATTAATCTTAAATCGGTTCAAGATGTGCATGCATTTCCTTTTAATCTTCTCTCTGTTGCAAAATTAGTTGATATTGTAAACTATACAGTGACGTTTGGGCCTTCTTGCTTTGTATTACAAGATCTCAAGAGTATGAGGACGATTGGTGGGGGAGCTAGGAAAGGTGATCTCTACCTCTTCCACGGTGACAGTCTGCCTCGCCAAGTATCTGCTCCTGCTCCGGCTATCCTTTTGAGCGGTTCTCCCTTACTGTGGCACTACAGATATGGACATCCGTCGTTGGAGAGCCTGAGAAAGTTAGAACCTGAGTTGTCCCAAGTGTCGTCATTAGAGTGTCAATCTTGTCAATTGAGAAAACATCATAGACTGTCTTATCCCAGTCGTGTCAATAAACGGGCATCTTGTCCCTTTGAGTTAGTCTATAGTGATTTTTGAGGTCCTGTAAAGACCAATAGTTATAATGGTTTTCGCTATTTTATTTCCTTTGTGGATGATTTTTCTCGCATGACATGGATTTATCTATTAAAGAGTCGAGAGTCTATGTTATCCACTGTCAAGCATTTTCATCAAGAAATAAAAGTTCAATTTGATTACAATATTAAAATTCTTCAATCTGATAATGCCTTGGAATATGTTCAACCTGCTATGGCTGATTTTTGTAGCTCTGTTGAGATGATTCATCGTACGTCTTGTCCTCACACTCAACAAAATGGAGTAGCTGAGCGCAAAAATAGTCATCTTCTTGATATTACCAGGACTATTATGTTTCAATCCAATGTCCCTAAGAGGTTCTGGTCTGATACTTTACTTACTGTTTGTTTCCTGATCAACAGGCAACCCTCTTCGGTGCTTCATGGATGTACTCCTTTTTCTGTCTTACGTCCAAAAGATCTGTCTTTCCTTGTTCCTCTCAGAGTGTTTGGGTGTACTTCATTTGTCCACAATTTTGATCCTAAGGTTGATAAATTATCCCCTAGGTCTATTAGGACTCTCTTTTTGGGTACTCCAACACTAGCAAAGGATACAAGTGCTATTGTCCCGGTCTCTGCCGTATGTTTGTCTCGGGATGTAACTTTCCATGAATCCACACCATATTTCTCTAGTGTTCCCAGTAAAGGGGAGCAATTGTGTGAAAGTGAGAGTGTCACCATCAGACATCGGTGAGAGAGTGTCATCTATCATTCCTGACTATACTGTCATTCAGGAAGAGCACCCAACAAGTGATACATTAATTCAACAATATCAACATGTTTATAGCAGACGAGGCAGGCAGGATCCAGAGGAGGTAGTGACTCTAGTCTCTGAGCCTTCCCCATCTTCCTCTACTCAAGAGATTTTTGCAGAATCATCTGACCTTGATGTTCCCATTGTTGTTCGCAAAGATACTCGTTCCTGTACTATTCGACATCCTATTGCAAATGCGTGTTGTTTGTCGAAATTATCCAACCAGGCCCGGTCATTTGCTCTTGGGATTAATTTTGTGGTTATTTCAAGAAATCATCTTGATGCTATGAAAGATACTGGCTAGAAACAGGCGATGCATATGGAAATGTCTGCTCTTCTACAAAACAACACCTGGGATCATATTGACTTACCTCCAGGGAAAAATGTTGTGAGCTGCAGATGGGTATTCACAGTAAAACATAATCCAGATGGTCCAGTTGAGAGGTTGAAGGCTAGACTGGTGGCAAAGGGTTATACTCAGACATATGGAGTTGATTTCTTTGAGACCTTTTCACCAGTGGCTCGTCTGAATTTAGTGTGGATCCTTATTTCTCTGGCTACGACCTTTAACTGGCCTCTATTTCAGTTTGATGTCAAGAATGCATTTCTCCATGGTGATCTACAAGAAGAGGTATACATGGAGCAACCTCTTGGTTTTTTTGCTCAGTGGGAGTGTTAGAAGGTGTGTAGATTGAAGAAAGCCATCTGCGGGTTGAAACAATCTCCTAGAGCTTGGTTTGACAAGTTCAGTGATGTTGTGCTAAAGATGGGCTTCTCTTGTTCTGTAACTGATCACTCCTTATTTTATTCTAGCTCTTCTGTTGGATTCATCATTATTGATGTATATGTTGATGATATAGTTATCACGGGAAGGGATTCTACAGGCATATCACGTGTGAAGGAAGGATTGCAGGGACACTTGCATACAAAGGATCTGGCCAAACTAAGATATTTTATGGGCATTGAAGTACCTTAGATCTCAGGCAGGTACTAATTTGTCTCAAAGGAAATATATGTTGGATTTACTGCAGGAAGCTGGCATGAGTGAATCCAAGCCGGTGTCTACTCCTATGAACTATCATGTGAAGGAGATGACAGATGATACTGATTATCCAGATCCAGGCTACTACAGGAAAATTGTTGGGAAGTTGATATACTTGACAGTTACTCGCCCTGATATTTCTTTTGTTGTAGGTGTGGTGAGTCAGCATTTGAGCTCACCACAACAGTCACACTGGATGGCAGTTTGCCGTATTCTGAGATATCTGAAGGGTGCACCCGGTAAGGGGATCACTTACTATAGACCTAAGACTCCTGTGTCTACTCTTGTTCTTACTAGTTATGCAGATGCAGATTGGGTTGGTAATCTAAATGACAGGAGGTCTACTTTTGGGTATTGTACATTTCTGGGAAATCACCTAATCACCTGGAAAAGTAAAAAGCGAGTGTTCTGGCTACATCAAGCACGGAAGTTGAGTATCGAGCAATGGCCCATGCCTGTTGCGAGTTGCAGTGGGTTCAATATGTACTTTCTGAGTAAAAGATTTTTGTTTCGTCTCCCATAGAGCTCAGACGTGACAATCAGGCTACTATCAATATTGCCAAGAATCCAGTCTTCGATGAGCGCACTAAACATATAGAGGTTGACTGCCATTTCATCAGAGATCAGATCAAGAATGGCAAGGTGGTGACTCCGCATGTCAAATCTAAAGATCAACTTGCAGATGTCCTCACAGAGCCATTGAGTCCAGCAACATTTCAGAGCTTTTGCAACAAGCTGGGCATACACGATGTGTACGCTCCAGATTGAGGGGGAGTGTTAATATATCTCTTTATATTATGTTATTTATAATTTCTATTTATTGTTGGACCTCTATGTAATTTCTTCAGTTCTATTAATAAAAGGGTGAGTGGTCTTGAACCCTCACACAAGTTACATTGCAAGCTGCCTTGCAACTTACATTCACAAGTAGGTTAAATGAGTAATACAAACTCATATATATGTTCTGTAATCTACTATATAGTTTTCTACTTCATATTGTTTCTACTAAACACACAAAGACACACAACTATATGCATATAAGATTATACATACATAGATGCATTAATCCAAACAACTTTAAAATAAATTCCAGTTCACACATCATACATCCACACAATAAAAACAAAATCCCTCGTCCAATGTCGTGTCCTTATCCTACATTTTAGAAATATATGGAATCTGATGTCTCATGTGCCAAAAACGAACATATCAGCACCGGTGAGCATCACATACTATCATTTGAGTGTGTTTCCAGGCTATATTCGTTCCCTTCGACATTTTACCCTACTCAAAGCATGTCACATCCAATTTCCTCTTCAATTGAGCCTACACCGACAATCAAACCAGAGCTTCATAAAGAACACTATACCAAAAAGAGTTTTTAATGCAAACAACGACGAGGTGGGTTCTGACTTCTGAGGGACTTTTCCCATCCAACAACCTAAGTATGATGATCTAGACGCCACAACACAGCCCCAGGACGTAATCCGATGATATGTGAATAGGTCATTTCAGCTTTGGACTCCCACGAACCTTAAGGTGGTGAAGGTGTAAGCCTCAAATGCGTTGTGTGCATGAATGTGTATGTGTGCATAAATAATTAAATATGAAACCACTATTTAATCGCCCGAAACAACATTATATGTGAAATGTAGGAAGTAAAAAACAAACTAGACAAGTAGATAACAAAATTTCAAAACATTAGCTAGTCATTAAACAAGTGCATCGGTTACAAGCTTCAGTAGATATTAGAGTAATAGCCCAAAACAAGGTTGTATATACAAAGGGTTAGATACTCTTTTTTGAGAAAAGACATACAGAAACCCTATTTTACAATCTTTTGAAGAAGCTTTTCTCCATCCTATTTGTCCCTCCCATTTTCACCTTCCAGACAGTGCATCTTGTGATTAAAATTTTATTACTATACCAATTTTACTCTTGAATAGCTAGGAGAATGAAAGGATCCTTTCTCAAGGAGTTGGATGGATGTTGACTAAATCATGATGCACTTCCAACTTATGTCATGCAAATCTTGAGTGCCAATCGACATGAACCAAAGTAAGGTTATTCTTCTTGAAGGGTGGCACTGATCAGAATTGTTAGCAAATCTGTGTTGTTGTTTAAGTGATTGAAGATGCTAGTTTATCTTCAACTCGAGCTGGTTTGCACTTGGGAGTGGAGACGTTCTATAAAGAAGGATCATCCAACACAAGTATTTATCATATGAGAAATGGTACTAATATTGCTAATAACAAACTATGAATTATTGATTTAATACTTTACTAGGAATCAAGTAATCAGTATTGCACCAAAAAAGTAATGCTAACCAATAGTACCAATCAGTAATCACTGAAAGGAGCAAGGAAATCAGTAAAACAAAACATGCTTTAGAAGTATAGCAGAGTAATATGATATTTACTTAGATACATTACAGAAGTACCGTATCATTAGGGCTTACACACAAAGTATGCATTCTAAATTAGGACTAGGTATATCATAGAACACTTAATGCATACAAGTTTCATATATTATAGTCAACACTACTTGGACCATGTAATTAATTAATGTTACATGCTTCCAGTAGATTTTTTTTAAAAAAAGCGGACAAAAAGCAGGAAAAAAGCGGGAAAAAGCGGGTGAAGCGGACAAAAAGCGGACGATTTTTCTTCAAAACGATTAATCGGGCGCTCTTATGGGCTAAATTAAGCGGCTGAGGGTGCTGGCCGATTAAGCGGCCGCCTGGGCCGTTTTTTTATACTGTGGGTGTGCCTCTAACAGACACCACCGCTATCAAGATAGGCAGGAATTATCCACTATAAACATTTCTTAGGTAAGAAATGGTGGGTCACCTCAAGCTGACACCTCTCCTACAATTGGACTGCGATTTCCCACTCTATCCATCTCTTTCAGTCACATCCAATGATTCTTCACTCTATCCATATCTTTTAATTATCCACAACATGTCAGGGTGTGACGATGGTGGATGAGCCTATGACTCCCTTCAAGAAGGAAAGATGACGCGGTGATGCTTGCTTGGCTTCGGCAAACAACTTCTGAAGATAACTAGGTAAAAGAATGCTCTCACAATGGGTTATACTTACCTCTCCTTCCAGAGGATCCGGGAGATAGAAATCCCGATAGTTCTCTCCTTGTTGCCAGCAAGGATCTCCTCTCTTGTCACTTCTGCGGGTAGAGCACCAAACACCTCAAATGGGCCACGAGTCAGCAATCTCATATTCAAAGTTGATAAAAGAGGTGATTAAATATGGGATTGTGATTCCATCGCATAGGCATATCTGGCAGCCCAAATTCCAAAAAAAAAAAAAAAAGATCCATGGCAAAGCTCAGTTAAAAGATTGCTACTATGGAAGTTACTAGAGACATTGTGGATTGTAGCAATGGCACTTGTGAGTTTCACGAGAGCTTTTTGTAAGCCATGGATCACTTATTTCGATTGTGTGGAATCATCCAAGTTGTGTGATTAGTAGTGCAGGTAGTGCTCCTCGGGTATGCTATGCCAAGGGCAAAGCCAGAGATAAATCTTCTCCCTGGGTGATTGAGGCATCTCAAGGATGGTAGTGTAAACCCAAAGTAGTCAGAATTACACGATTTAGCTGTATTTATTGTGCTTCCTTGCTAACTTTGGAAGGACAGAATCATCACCAATTATCAGTTTCCTTCTCTCCTATTTGATTGGTCCTTAGGTAACACCTACTAAGTGGAAGTCATGGGGAGAGATGAGCAGACAATCGGGAGATTGCATAAAAGAAGCACAAGTTTCCTAGAGCAATAACTTTTGGTAATTTTTTCTCATTTTTTCTCAACGGACTTGAGGCATTTTGGCCTCCCAAGTTAACCTCTGCCTGACCAGATAAGAATCTTAAATCAAGGGTAATTCCTGTAGGCCCTAGAACTCATGCTAAGCAGCAAGCTCCACTCTCCAGTGTTTCAAGAATAGCCTACAATTCTGCTGCACTAGTAAAGCAGCACCTTAAAGCTACACTGGTACGTGTATACTCTGTTATGTAATATTTGTTGCTACTGGAGTAAGATACCTTACCCACGATCTGTGTATAAAAGTTGCTTCAGTTACAGAAAAGCCTCTTTACATTAAAGCAATAAGCTACTCACTTTTCTTTAACAAGTGTTTTTACTTGGAAAGCTTATTTTCAGTCACTTGTTTAAGCGAGAACCACCGTAGAACTAGAAGCCCATGTGTGAAATCTGTTTTATAGTTCATGATATATGTAAAAATCTAAAAAAGTAAACTAAAAACTCAGTAAACATACAGTGAACTCACAGTAACAATGGAATCAAGTCTTATTGCTGATTCAAGCTGATCATCTAACCAAAGAACAGAAGCAAGAGGAGCAGGGTTCGCCAATCCAGTTGTTTCTATTAATATATGATCAAGTCTGCAACATGCCAAATTGAATTATATTAATTTTTTAGGACATTGAGTACAACAGAGCTATAAGATAATATAAAAATCCGCAACGAAAATAAAGATAGTATACTTGGTTTAATAGTGTCTTCTAATTCTTAACGGTTCACTTGTTTAGGTTTTCAATTACTCGAGTAATTGTTTTAATTTATTTCACTGCAGCCAAATAGAAACAACTTATAAATGATGGTTTAGGCTTTGCTTAGTGGACAACTATTTTTTCAAATGGACCTTGTATAGTTGTATGTTAGTTTTGCATCATACTTGCTCTTGCATCCAACCTCAACCCTCCCATAATCGAAAACCTTCTGAACATATTTTTCTGACAGCCTCTACCTTCGGTCTTGCTGCACAAGGAACTATAATCATCCAATCATTCACATACAAAATCATTGACCTCGTCAAGTTCCCGCTAGCTAACTATCATTCTTTCTGCAGTCGCCATGATGTTGCTTTGCAAGTTATGGAGATCCAAGCTCGAAAAGTTCTCACATCCCAGTATAGTCAGCCTACCATATTTAAATTAGGAACTACCCTCGAGGTGCATGTCAAGCACTAATACACTATCCACAACCATATATTGTGGTTTACAATTTTCTTTCAGATTCCCCTTCCCAGGTGAAATTAGTTTTTTGGCATACCAAACCGAACCCAACTACTTAACCTCTTTCACAAACTTTTTTTTTTAATGTTTCCTCTTTCACAAACTTGATCTTACAACTTACCAAAAAAAGATCATTCCATTTTAATTTTTCTGAATTTCTAGAGGAATCGTTGAAATGAGAAACATTATGGGTATACGTCTGAAATATTATAAGATTCAAGCACCCACTCAGTCCACTGTGGTTCCAATTCATCCAGCCAGTATAACTAGCTCGAATAGTTTCCAACACTACATTTCATCTAAGTGATATGGCTGGACTTACAGAGATGAGCAACCATCTCCAACAACAGACAATATTCTCCTACTTTTTGGACAAACTAAAAAATAAACGCCAAAGTGGCATAACTCACCAAAAGTCACTACATTTCAGATAATTACACTACATTTCTTCCTCAAGCGCACCTTACACAGGAAAGTTTGCATAAATCTCGAAAACCACTGTCTACATAAATGAGTTCCCTGAGTTTTTCACAGATTTTCTGACCTTTTTTACCATCTCCCTACAACTTTCTAATTAAAGTACTTCTCATACAATTAACGCAATTACCCAATTTTCCCCACATTTCACATTTTTGCAAAGTAGTTGACCAAATTTCACCAAATGTTTATCCAAACTCCCCCACATAATTCCCAAATGCCAATTTTTATACCGTCCCTGAATAAACTTGTATACCAATCTGCAAATACGCTCAAGACTCAAGCATGGGTCGCAACTCTTTTTACTCCAATCGAAGTATCTTTATGCTATCAAAGCTAGCAAATCTATTTAGGCATGACCTCCAACATAAAAATTTAAACCTTCAAGGATCTCGCAGCCTCCATACCAATTTCTAGTATTAAACTAGGATACCTACATGAATCATATATTTCCTCCGGGAAATAGATAAGTTACCTAGAAGCGAATAAAGTTAAAGAAATGGAGAATGGCTAAAGAGAATGGCTAAACTAATGGGTGACTAAAAAATAACTATACTTAATATAATCAGCGACCTAAAGTCATTCACAAAACAAAACTAATTAGCTCAGTAGGTTTCCATTCAGATTGTTAGAATATAGAAGACTACCATGCATATGCATGTGTATTATAGCGCTAGAAGCATACCTGATCAGTATGTATTGTCAAACATACATATTGTGAAAGAGTATTGGCCAAAAGTGATACCCTGCTGTAGCAGGTTAGCTTCTTATTGTATAGGAAGAGAACATGTATATGATAGACCCTAGTAAAGAAGGAAAATAAGAAAAGACTACATTAATAGCTTATATTTTCCAACACTCCCCCTCAAGCTGGAGTGTACCCATTGTGCATGCCCAGCTTGGAACTCATATGGTTGAAAGCTGAAGGTATAAGGAGCTTGGTGAAGATATCTGCAACTGGTTGTCCAGTGCGAATATGAGGAGTCTAAATCTTCTTGGAGAGCACTAGATCACGAAGAAAGTGGCAGTCCACCTCAATGTACTTGGTCCGCTCACGGAACACAGGATTGCTAGCGATGTGAATTGTTGTGTGATTATCACACACAAGAGAGATTGAAATTTCAACAGACACTCCAATTTCAGACAATATGGACATAACCCACTGCAGTTTGCAGCAAGCATGTGTCATTGCTCGAAATTCAGCCTTTGTGTTGGTCCGTGCTACTGCTACCACATTTTGTTTCTTATTCCTCCATGTCACTAAATGTGACCCAAGGAGGACACATCATCCTGAGGTAGATCATCCATCTTCAACATCACCTGCCCAATTAGCATTTGTATATCTGGTAAGCTTCAAGAAAGTGAATGAGGAATCTTTCCTTGTGAAATGAGTAAGAGCTTTCCCTGGCGATCATTTAATATAACCGAGGATCCGAATGGCTACCATCCAGTGTGACATCTTAGGTGCACTCATGAACTAGCTAACGACTCCTACTGCATAGGTCAACTTACTCGCAATCTGTCTGTACTTTGTTGGATCGGAAAAATCACTGTCATCAGAAATAGCCACCTCGGTATAATAGTCCATAGGCATAGAAACTGGTTTACAATGTGTCATGCCTATTTCTGCAAGAAGATCTCAACATTCCGCTGAGAAAGATTTGTGCCTTTCTTGGAAGTTGGAACGTAGAACTTCTATTGCAAGGAAATAACAAAGATAGTCGAGATCTTTCACCTAAAATTGTGTTTGAAGCCACTCCTTGAGCTCAAGTGTTAGTAAGATCATCACTCGTGATGACAATATCATCCGCATTACAGTAAAAATAATAGTGCCACGAGAGGATTTGCACACAAATAAAGAATGATTGATAGAAGACCAACTGAGCCCAAAGTGTATAAGTGCAGCACTAAACTTATTAAACCATGCATGTGGTGATTGCTTCAAGCCATACAAGGATTTCTTCAGTTAGCACACTTTCTGACACTCCCCCTGAGCAACATACCCAGGAGGTTACTCCATGTACACCTCTTCAAGAAGATCACGATGAAAAAAATGCATTCTTGACATCCAGACCAGTTAGAGGCCAATCATAAAGAGTAGCAACAAAAATAAGGATCTGAACGGAATTTATCCAAGCAACAGGAGAAAAGAAGTCCACACCATGTGTCTAAGTGTATCCTTTGGCCACCAATCGAGCCTTTAAGCGATTAAGAGATCCATCCGGTGTTTATTTAACTATCTACACCCAACGAAAGCCCACAATAGACTTCCCAGGAGAAAGATCCACCAAGTTCCAAGTGGAGTTCTCATAAAGAGCTTCCATCTCACTATTTGTGGCTTGTACCCAATCATCATGTCGAGTTGTTTCTGCGTATGAGCGAGGAATGGCTGTAGAATCTAACTGAAGAGCAAACGTGTGCACTACTAGTGACAAATAGGATAAGCAACATACACTAGAGATCGGATGTCGTATTGTGCAAGACACCTTTATGAGTTAAAACTAAAAGGTGTAAGTTGAAAACAGAAGTATCAAGAGAACTCTCAGCAGGAGCATATCTCAGGAGTATCTAACTATAATGAGTCAATCTGCTGAACTGATGTCGCTACATCTTCTGAGTGATGCCTTGATAGCCTAGTGTAAACCAGTGGAAAAGGTTGAATAGGTGGAGGTGTAGGTGGTGGTGGTGATATAATAGGAATAGTCTACGCACACTTTTATTACTCGGCACATGGTGGCTCTCACTCTCACTCTTATCATTTTTGAAGGTAAGTTTGCTCTCTAACCAATCCATAAGCTAGAGTTACTGAAGAGTGTGGGATATACGAATAAGAGGAAAGAAGCATGGGTTGTATACTTGTCAACAGCACTTGTCCTCCGTGTATCCAAGTTTACCACAGTATATTTGTCTCTAATCTGAGTACCTCGTCCTTGTCCAGTACCCCATCCATTGCTCTTGGCAGCCGTAGGAAGAGAAGCATGATTGTTGGATCCCCACAAACGCCTCCTCAAGGCTTGGCAGTTTATCAATAGCAATGGATGACACTTCTGATAGGAGCATGGAGAAGGTTCTATACTGGTAGAAATCTACTTGTCACCAGTTTGTCTCTGTCTTTCATTTGATGACCGGTTTTCAGTGGCTAGTGGAAGCTAAGTTCTTGAGAAATGGAATGTATGACACCAAAATAATCCTCCATAGAGTGATTATCTTGTCTTTTGACAAAGACGCAATCATAGACGGTGTAGAGACGGAGATCATTCTTCTCGTATGAGAAGTGTTTCGTTGCAGCTTCCTAGATTTGTTTAGCTGTGGACATGGTAATGAAAAACCTGCCTTGAGGCTCTCGAGGCTTAGGACTAGGGCTTACGCCTCACAATGTCTGAGGCCCGCCTCAAAGCACAAAGGCTCTGAGGCTTGGTAGAGGCGCACGCCTCAATTCTGAATGATGATCTCTTATGTTAACCACCAAACTATCTACTTTTAAGTTTATCAAAAACAGACTTCAAAAAAATCAAAGTTCTTGTAGTTGATTGTTACTTTTCAGTAATAAACATTTAATCATCATTTTCTGAGTAACATCTTTCAATCTTCTTTGTTAAATTTCTCTTTGTTTGCTACCTTCTTATTCACTATGTCGGTGAATTTCATATCATTGTTAACTAAATTTGGTTCCTCATTCCTACTAATTGAAATTCTATCTCCCTCAGTTTATCTATTGACATCTTTTATTCTTGTAGTATAAAGAATTGATATCTTGTTATTTTTTTACATATTTATTTTAGTATTTTGGTGGATCCATAGTCTCTATTATCATTATTAAGTTACTAAAATAATTACTATTTCATATTGTTGTGCTTGTATATACATATTTTTGTTATAACACATTGATACACATAACCTATAAAAATATATATATGTAAATACATATATAAATTTATTTTTTATGAGCGCCTCATACATATTTTGAGGCTTACGCCTCGCCTCACTGAGACAAAAACGCCTCGTTACGCCTCACGCATTTTTCAACCTTGACTGTGGAATAGAACATGAACGTAGATGCAATTGGGGTTCCATATTGTACTACAACCAGTATTTTAACATACCATTGTGTTTCCGTCATGCGGAGCAGACTTTTTGACTCTCATTAGGAGATTCTTACCCTATAAGACCAACCTTTTCCCAAGATTCAAGAAAGGTATAGATGCCACTCATCTAGGGAAGATAATTCTACGAGTTGAGGTTCACAGAAGTTATTTGTGATTGATCATTGTAGACTATTATAGCATAAGTCATTGGCTTTTCATCTCCTATATTGAGACTGTATCTGAATAACTGCAACAATAAAAGTTTTGAGATGCAGCACATCTACACAGACTTCTTTACACGTCGTCTGAAGTCCTGACACAGCCTGTAACTCTATTAGTCGAAGATGACAGACTTTCTGCAACACAGTGTAGAAATGTGACACAGCATGTAAGGTGTTGAAGACGAGAAGCAGTCTTCCGCCGACACGTCGTGTGGAGATCCAACACGTTGTGTAAGATGTTGAATACGTGAAGCTGACTTCTGTCAACATGTCGTATAGAAATCTAACATGACGTGTAAGATTTCAAAGACGTGAAATGGACTTTCGCAACACACCATGTAGAAATCTGACACGCTATGTAACTCTAGATTTGAACGAAACCATGTGTCGTTGGGGACAATATATGGACTGCTACATGTTGTGTCGGTCGAACAACATGTCGTGTTTGAACTTTGACGTCGCTAATGCAAAATGTAGACAGGAATTAGTGCCATCAAGGAGAAAACAATCTGGGAAGACGCACCAGGTGGTGACGGGAATTAACACCGTCACTTGTGTCAATAGATGATGTGAATCGGATGCATCAATAGCCCCTACAAGCTTGGGCACTCATTCAGGCATGGACAATACGTAGAGACGAAGAAATATAGAGAGAGGGTTGTTTGTCCCTCTCTACAGAATAGAACAAACGGTTCTCCTCCTCTCCTTCAAGCAGCCACCTTGTTGTAGCGGAGACGGAAGAGACAAAGAGGCTAGCCGCACTAGGAGAGGAGTTGTAGCTAACGGCGCAAGGCACTGAGAGAGAGGCGGCAACGGCGGGCGGGAAGAGGAGAGAGGGGGGAAGCCAGAAAGTTGGCATCTAGGGTTATATGCCCAGGGTTTGCTCTGATACCATGTGAAAGAGTACTAGGCCTAAGTGATACCCAACTATAGCAGGTTGGCCTCTTATTATATAGGAAGAGAACATTTACATTCTTGAATGGACTGTAAGGGTTAGTGTACACAATGTGTGTACCCCGTATATTTATAAAGAGAACAATTACATAGAGGTCCTTATAGAATAGGAAAATAATAAGAGACTATAAAGAGCTTAAATAAAAAACACTAGTTAACACTCCCCTTCAAGTTGGAGCATAGATATCAACTTGTCCACAAGAGAGCAGAAATGTTTCTTGGCCAGCGGCTTTGTGAAGATATCAACAACTTGGTCTTCTGAGTGAGTAAAAGGAGTGCAAATACGTCCAGTCAGAATAGATTCTCAGATGAAGTGGCAGTCAACTTCAATGTGCTTGGTCCTCTCATGCAAAATAGGATTATTTGCAATAAAATTAGTTGCTTTATTATCACAGTGCATGGTGATAGGAGCAGAAGATCCCACATCAAGTTCTTTTAGAAGAGATTGCACCTACAGAAGCTCACAAGCAGTATGAGCCATAGCACGGTATTCGGCCTCAGCAGTAGATCTGGCAACAACATTTTGCTTTTTGCTCTGCCAGGTAAACAAATTTCCACCAACCAGAAGTAGATTTTCTATCTATCTTGCTACCAGCATAGTCAGAATCAGAATAGCCTTCAAGAGAGAAATGGCCATGTGTTCTATAAAATAGACCTTTACCAGGAGATTTCTTCAAATATCTCAGGATATGACACAGTGCTTCCCAATGACACTGTTTCGACTTGTCAAGATACCTGCTAACAAGACCAACAGCAGTAGAAACATCAGCTCTAGTAACAGTCAAATAGATCAGTTTGCTAACCAGTCTTCTATATCTTTTACTATCAGGATACAGAGGAGATTCATCATCATCCCATTTCACATTAGGATCTAGAGGAGTATCAGTAGGCCGAGCTCCAAGCATGTCAGTCTCCTGTAGAAGATCAAGAACATACTTGTGTTGCGATAGAACAAGAGCATTAGCAATCCTAGAGACTTCAATCCCCAGAAAATATCTCAATTTGCCTAGATCTTTAGTAACAAAATGTTTGCATAAAGAGGCTTTAGTAGCATTAATTTCAGAGACAACACTGCCAGATAAGATAATGTTATCAGCGTACACAATAACTACAATACCAGTGGATGTCTTTTTAAGAAAAACATAATGATCAACATGAGATCTGAGAAAGCCATAAGTAGACAGAGTCTTGCTCAGTTTGTCGAACCAAGCACGTGAATTCTGTTTGAGTCCATAAATAGATTTCTTGAGGCGGCAGACTTTGTGTGACTCCCCTTGAGCAACAAACCCAGGTGGTTGCTCCATATAGTCCTCCTAGAGATCACCTAAAGAAAGGCATTTTTGACGTCTAGTTGGATAAGAGGCCAATCCAGATTGATTGCCACAGAGAGCATAACCCACACAGAATTTAGCCTGGCAAAAGGAGAAAAAGTTTCAAAATAATCAAAATCATAGGTCTGAGTGTACCCTTTCGCCACGAGGCGAGCCTTCAGGCGTTCAACTATTCCATCAGGATGATACTTTACAGTGTAAACCCAACGACATCCAACAAGTTTGCAATCAGAATGAGGATCAACCAGATCCCAAGTACCCCTATCAGTTAGAGAAGCCATCTCCTCAGTCATGGCTTGTGTCCAGGCCTTACTGTGTAAGGCATCATGCACATTTTTGGGTATAGAAACAGCAGATAGAGCAGCAACAAAATTACTAACATGAACACTCAGGTGAGCAGTGGAGACATAGTTAGCAATATTATGAGATGTACATGATCTAGTACCTTTCCTGAGAACATTAGGTAGATCTAAATCAGAAGTTACCTCAGTAGGGGCAGGACCTTCTGAAGGAGAAGATTGGTTGTCAGTGGGGTCTTGAGCAGGAGTAGGTTGCGGCGGCCGATTTCTGCATTGATAAACGATGAGAGGAGAAGATGTAGCCTCATCCGGTTGCACAGCAGAGGTAGAATCAGCAATAATAGGTAGAGGTGTTGCAATCAAATCTGAACTCAACATAATCCCTTTAGTAGAGTAGTACGGAGTATCCTCAAAGAAAACAACATCATTACTCGTGAACCACTTTTTATTAACAGGGCTATAGCAGTGGTATCCTTTCTGAGTTCTTGAGTATCCCAGAAAAATACATTTTTCAACTCGAGGGGACAACTTGTCTTGAGTAGGCAAGCGAACAAAACAAGTCGACCCAAAAATTCTCAGAGGAACAGAAAACAGAGGAAGATTTGGTTGTAGTACTTGTACAGGAATTTTATTCCCAAGAACAGAGGAAGGCATACGATTTATCAAAAAACAGGCAGTAAGAACGGCTTCTGGCCAAAAGTGTTTGGGAAAATTAGAATGCAACATTATAGTCCCGGTAAACCTCAAGTAAATGCCTATTCTTCCTCTTAGCCACACCATTTTGTTGGGGTGTATAAGTACAAGACGTCTAATGAATTGTCCCCACAGAACGGCAAAACAACTCCACATTTTTTCGAACAAATTCCAATGCATTATCAGTACGCAGAATTTTAATAGGCATAGAATATTGAGTTTTAATTTCAGCAATGAAGAACTTAATAGTGGACAGAACTTGGGATCTATCTTTCAACAGAAATAACCAGGTAGCACGGGAGTAATCATCGATGAACAAAAAAAATATTTATTGCCAGATAAACTTGAAATATGGCAAGGACCCCATACAACAGCATGTACCAAATCAAAAATATTTTTTGATACCAATCGGAGTTTTTTTGGAAAATACAGTTCTAGACTGTTTGCCTAATTGACATGCCTCGCACTGAAAACTATGCGAGCCTACACCAGAATTAACATGTTTTAATTTCTCAGCTGACGGATGCCCAAGTCTGAAATGCCACTGTAATGCAGAAACAGAAGATGATAGAGCCCAAGCCAGAGCTGTAGTGCCAATCTGTTTCAACTCATCCAAGTAGTAGAGTCCATCACGTCCTTCATGCCCCCCACCAATCTTCGGTCCTGAAAAACACAAGTACCCGATGCAAATGTCAGACTGCAGTTAAGATTGCGGACAATTTTACTGACATATAAAACAGAACGCAGAAGGACTTGAGCAAAGATATCACCAATCCCAGATACAGTAGATTTAGAACCATCAGCAAGCACAACAGTAGATTTGGAACAAGGTTTAGACAGTTTATAAAACAGAGAACGATTGTCAGATATATGAGAAGAGACTCCAGAGTCAATCACCCATTTGGTATTGCCAGCACTAGAAGATGGAGTACTTAAGAAGGCAGAATCACAACCACAGCAAGTGGCCGCGTGAGCTCCAGATTTAGCAGCAGATGAGGAGGAAGCACCAGTCCTCTCAAGCAGAAGACGTTCCACCTCGGAGCGGATGAACTCAGCAGTGGACGCAGTCGAGGGAGCAGCAGTGGTCGTCTGAGAAGCACCTTCAAATGCAGCATTGGCCCACGCAGGTGTGCCATATTTCTTCCAACACTTGTCTTCAGTATGGTTAGTGCGGCCACAAAAGTCGCAGTACCGCTGAGCAGTGGCACCTCCAGAATCATCAGCAGATGATCCACGACCAAGGGAGCCACGGCCAGATGATCAACGTCCCCGTCCAGGAGCAGTAGAACGATTTCGGAAGGTCGACCACGGCCCCTACCACGACCACGGCCAGATATAGCAGCAAGAGAAGTAGGGTCAACCGTGACAGAAGGCAGATCTGATGAGGAAGTCGGCAGGCGTTGGAGACGCTGAAAGGAACTCTCCAATGTAGGTAACGGATCGTTGGCGAGAACCTAGTCAACCACCCCAGCATATGAGTCTGGAAGGCCGCAGAGGAACTGGACAACTCGGAGTTCCTGTCGTCGCCGTTGCATCGTGGCCAAGTCAATGGATAAGGGATGGAGATTCTCGAGCTCAGCCCAGACACCCTTAAAAGTGGAAAAGTAGTCAGCAATATCAGGTCCATTAAAGTGCAGACGGGAGGACATCTGTTTGTTCAGATCAAACACCTTCTTCGGATTTTTGCTATGAGAGTAGGTGATGGCCAGTTGGTCTCACATCTCCTTAGCAGTCGGGAGACGAAGTAGAGTGACGCTGAGGCGAGTTTTGCTGTTGTTCATAATCCACATCATCACAGTCGAGTCATCCTTGACCCAGTCCTCATAGATCTTTTTGTCCTTGGACTCGGCAGTAGTAGGCAGAGTAGGAGGCGGAGCCTCAACCAGATGGGAATGCTTGCCTTGTGACTTCGCAAAGATCTCCATGGAGCAAACCCAATGTTGGTAGTTGCGTCCGTCTAGCTTCACAGTGGTCACCAGATGACGGAAGTCTTCATGGGAGGAAGCCATAAGGGAGTTGAGTCCACAAGCAACAGAGAACAGCAATAGGGATTAGAACCGCCTAGACCCTCCAGCTAGACGGCAACAGGCAGAGAGAGCAACTGGAAGGACCAGCCTACATGTAGACTACATCGAGACGCAGCAGAGAACCCGGCGGCTCAAGAGCCGATGCGGGCAGATAGAGAGAAAGGATCTCCGAAGACCTTTAACCGAACAGCCGGAGATGAACACGGACGGTCGGGCTGCACTAGCAGGCCAGTGCCGCACACGGAGGATCACCCAGTGGCGCAGCAGAGGCGCATGGCCGGCGGCGGCAGCCAGTCGGGCAGTGGCAGGCACGCGGGGGGGCGGCGGGAGAGAGAGAGAAGGAAAGGGCGGTGGCTGGGGAAGAGGGCAGCTAGTGAACCTGCTCTGATACAATCTTGAATGGACGATAAGGGTTAGGGTACACAATGTGTGTACCTCGTATATTTATAAGAGAACAATTACAGAGAGGTCCTTATAGAATAGGAACATAACAAGAGAATATAAAGAGCTTAAATAAAAACACTAGTTAACATACATATCAGACCCAGTAAAGAAGGATGATAAGAAAAGATTTGTAACACATCATATAGGCAAACTTAGACCTAAAAGTCGATCCATCCTTTCTTCCCATAATCAAATTTACACCACTAGTTTGTCCTCTAAAGAGGGATTCAAAAGCAAAGGTCACATTTAAAATCACATACTTGACAAAATCTGATGTGGAATGAGAACTTAAAATAAGTCTACAAAAGACAATTGTATTAAAAGAGGCATAATTTCAATTTGTATTCCAATTGATGATTAGCCATATCATATACAAAGAACTATTAGCCATTTCAAGTATGAAGAATTGTGTCCCGGAATAATCTATTTTTATTTTGCAACAATGTTCTTGCTTGACGCTAGCTTATCCAAGTATAATTCAATCAACTTTTATTGTGACCAATAGTTTTGAATTAAATGTGTCCTCATGGTTGTGGGCATAAACCTAGGCGGGCCCATGGTTTCCAGAATCTAGATGTCCAGCCCAAGCTGCCCAACTAGGACTTTTAGGCGGCATGGCATCCACATAGGCGCTTAGGTCCACTACCCTAGGCTCTAGTAGAGTTTAAAGAATGATGATTGGCCTCATAGATCACCACTAACCTTAACTGCGCTTTGTCCTCACGCGTAAGCCGGGGTTTACTTCCTGACTGGTTGCCCATCCTAGTACTGCTCAAAGTTGAGCACGCTTAACTATGGAGTTCTTTAGTGATGGGCTCCTGGGCTCCTGGAAAAGGAGGTGCACCTTGGTCATATGGGCAGTCCAATCATTCCTTTTAAGATCATTTTATCTGAGGCCTCAAATCCTAGGGTGTTACAATCTCCCCCACTTAGACTCTTGATGTCCTCGTCAAGGCTTAACTATATGGCTTCATAATCTATCCCCATTTCAGTGCAGACCCAAATGGCCCATGTGCACTCATCTCCCGACCACGATTACCAGTGCAAGGGTGGCTCTATCAACTAGGATAGCCTTTTCCAACATGCCTGGACAGCACGGCTCAAAGACTGGCATGCCACAGACCCAAGTGGGCCCCACCTACTAGAGGGGAATTGGCTTTGATTCCATTTGTAACGCCTAGGCCCACTGCCCTAGGCTCTAGTAGAGTTTCAAGAATGATGACTGGCCCCATAGATCACCACTAGCCTAAACTGCGCGCTTTGTTCTCACTCACGCGCAAACTGGGGTCAACTTCCCGACTGGTCCCATCCTAGTATTACTCCAAGCGGAGCACGCTTAACTATGGAGTTCATTAGTGACCGGGTCCTGGAAAAGGAGGTGCACCTTGGTGATATGGGCAATCCAATGATTCCTTTTGAGATCATTTTATCCGAGGCCTCAAATCCTGGGATGTTACAGCTGCCCATTTAAGCGGTTAGTGAGCCTAGTTTGGGCTTGATCCATCAAGTTAGAAAAAGATCCTTTTTGTTATTAATGGGCCTTTCGATAATGACAGGAAAAATTATGCTTAGCAGGACTGACCTTTATGGTGCCTGGCAGGTTGTTTTACGGTGAGTCCTTTATGATCGCATATGATCAGTGGTGGCCATAGTGGGCATTGCTAGGTTGTGAATGTAAGATGGTTTGATGATCTTTTTACGATAAATAAAGCATGGGTTGTGCCTTATAGGGCATCCCAACATTCTCCAACTTCCACATGATATCAGAGTGGAAGATGGTTTGCATGTAATCCTCTTCTCATCATTCTCCCTTCTCTTTCTTGGTCGCAATTATGTATTGAAGGTCTTGCCCTTGCCTCTAGTAAATCTCCTCTACTAGGGTTTTCTCTTTTCTATTCCCCCTCTCTTGATCAACCAAGAGAATGTCGGTTGATTCTTCTCAGAGTGTGCCCCAAGAGCCTACCAAGAAATCTAGAGCATGTGAGTCCAATCTTAGGAGTGTTCATCCTCAATAGTTGTTTGTACTGGTTGATGTGCTTGTTGTGAGTGGATCTACTCCGCAGTATCATTGTGTGTTGTTGCATATGGCCAGAAGTGTGTATGCTTCTCTCTACTCTTCCGGTGTCATTGCATCTCGTTCCATCATGGTTGCACCCTCTACTGGTTCCAAAAAATATGCATCTTCAAGTAACTGTTGTGAAGCTTGATGAAGGCATCTATCGCCCTTGATATCGCTCTCTTGAGATTTTTATGATACTACTCATGCTCGTACTAAACTTGTTGCTAGAAAAGATGGAAAGCATATATGAGACTTAGGCGTACAAATGATTGGATTCGGTATGAATGCATGGCTTTGATGTGGATTCTAGTTATTGCAGTGGCTGCAGGATCTAAGATTAGATTGCTTCTTTATATGTCATCCGCCCAACAAAGATGGGAGCAACTTTCTTGCATTTACTCTCATAAGCAAAAAAAATTAAAGGTGGCACATATATACAAAAGCTTGACTCAACTACACGTCCTCTGATTCAAGCATAGATGACATTATGCCACTTTCAAGGGGCTCTGGGATGAACTTAAAATGTACCATCTGTTGATTATTGATTTGTCCGCTCTGCAAAGAAACATCAAGAGCTATAGCTCATTCAATTTCTTACTAGATTTCTAGAATCCTAGACAAATTTTTGGCCAAACATGGAACACTAGAATGGGCAAATCAGGTCTCAGCAGAGGTTGATAGTCTTTCCGTTCATACTACAAATGTGATTTGTACTAAGGTTGAGTGTCTGCTTACCATTATCATGGAATCTTTAATGTCACATCTGGAAGGGAGTTCAGCCTTCTTAACTACATCGGGCTCACCTGGTAATAATCGTTAGGTGGTAGATTGCTTCCTCACAAATTTCTAGGGAGCTCCTATTATTCTGACCTAACTTCAACCATAGTGATCCCCCTCAATATGCTTGTTGATGGTAGTAGTGAGGTTTACGATGTTAGGAGTCTTGTGACTGTCGATTCCTTAACGACTCTCTTTACGTCTTCTACTTTATTTACTCCTAAATTTCCTCTGAACTTACTACATGTCAATAGATTTGTATATTCCTTATAGCGCCTAGACACTTTTTTATCTAGCTCTTGTGTTTGTCCTGGATTTGCACACAAGGACGAGGATTGGTAGGGCAGTGAAGGACCAGATGATCTCTGCTATACGGATTATGTTGTCAAGTCGTCTACTGCATGTGATGCTTTTTCTAGCTCTATGACATCACCCAATGGCACTACCGCCTTGGTCATCCATCTGTAGAGAAGCCACGAGTTGTGCTTCCTGGTTGCACCTTCATGCCCTTTAAGTGTTGTTGCTATCCTGGTAAAAGTAGGTTAGGTAGTCAAGTTTTTGTTCCCATTGGTTCCTTCTGATATGCGGAGACCTTGAAAGGTTCTTAGACTCTTAGTCTATATGGATATTGGTATTTTAATATTGTTATTGATGATTTCTCTAGGGCAACATGGCTACACTTATTGAAGGGTAGAACACATGTCGCCGAAATTGTGAAAACTTATTTTCCTAAAATTAAAACTCAATTTACAGAGCCTATTTGTGTGTCTTGGAGTGCTTATTCATTGGGATTTGTTCAAGGGGATCTTGATACCCTTTGTCACACCAACAATAATCTTCACCATACCTCTTATGCCTACATTCTGCAACAAAACGATGTCTGAAACAAAAGAATTGTCATCTTCTAGACATTTCTATAATGATAATATTGCAGTCCCATGTTCGAAATCATTTTTGGCCCAAACCCATCTTACAGCATGCTTCTTAATTAATCTAATGTCTTTGTCAATGTTACACAATTCTACACCACACACCATTCTATATCCTAATGCACAAATTTTTACCCTACTATTGTGCATTTTTTGATGTACTTGCTTTTTCAAGAACTTTACGGCCAAGTCAAGATAATCTCTCTCTTCATGCAAAAAAGTGTTTTTTTATTAGATACTTCAGAATCTAGAAGGGCTACCGCTGCTTCAACCCCTTTGAACTGTAATGGATTGTTAGTGTCGGCGTTAGTGTTCTTTTAGAGTTCTCCACACTTCTCTTATTATAGGTATCCTTGTATGAAAGCTTAATGAACCATGTACCATCCATCCTTGTTCACCAACAAGTAATTCTCTTCCTATTCCTACCCTTCAATCTGGTGTGTCCCTAGAGAAGCTATTTCAAGTTTAGGAATGACCACAAAAGACAACACTCTGGTGTTAAGTCATCAAGTTTCCTAATGAGCCTTCTACTAGTCCAGATTTTGTGATTGTTGATCACATGCCTAAGTTGTTTCTCCTCCTACTTCTAACCTAGATCTTCCTATTACCCTAAGGAAGCCTCCCCAATCATGTACATTTCATCCAATCGCATTTTTTGTACTACTTAAAGACTTTCTTTTTTTGGTGATGCCTTGTTTACAATTTCTATTCCAAAAATCATAGATGAAGATCTAGTTCATTTAGCAAGGTTTTAGGCAATGCAAGAAGAGAAGATTGTCCTTTTGGATGGATATACTTCAAATCTGTTTGATCCACCAGCTGACTATCAACTAGTGGGATGCAACTGGGTTTTATCAATGGAATATCAACCTAATGGTATTGTGGAAGGTCTAAAAGCCTTCCTAGTTGACAAGGAATGTATTCAAACATGTGACATTGACAACTTCAAAACTTTTTTCCATGTGGCTAGATTAAATTTTGGGCAGGCTCTGATTTAAGTTGTTCTTAACTTAGATTGGACCTCTTTTCAACTTGATGTGAAGAATGCTTTCATATATAGTGATTTGTAGGAAGGGATATATGGAGCAACCTCAAGGAGTTGGATCCTAGGAAACTATTAAGGTGTTGCCTTAAGAGGCTTGGTTACCAAATTGAGTCATATTTTGACTCAGTTTAACTTCAGCACATCGCACGGTGACCACTCTATTGTTGTTAAGAAGAGTACTACTATGTGAGTGGTTCTCATAGTCAATGTTGATGACATCATTTTATCTGGTAGTGACCCCTTTGATGGCATCGGGCTACTAAGTCTTACCTATATGCGTACTTCATTACCAAGGCCCTTGGCAAGCTACAATGTCCTTGGGAGTGAAGTGGCTCGCTCATATTATGGGGTGTCTCTCACAAAGGATGTATGATTTAGATGATGCAAAAGACGGGAATGCTTGTGGGAAAGCATGTTAATACTCCTCTTGATCTCAATGTAATGTGAGATGATGATAGTCGTCGTCCTTCCCAAATACACAAACATTGGAGACTTGTAGGCAAGTTAAAATACCTTACTGTGAGTCTGTGATAAGGGCTGACTCTATTCTGGGCTTTGAGTCGCATAGACGGACACATACTCGGGATACGGCGATTTTAGAAAATATTGGACACGGACATAGCGTCGGGAAACAAAAATTATATGTACATATGTGAATGTGGATGTATGTTTAATTAATACAGGAGCACAAAAACATCTACAATTTTTTTAAGAAATTCGATCGCATTTGCTAATTTAAAAATATGTGCATGTGTGTGTTTGTCTAGTCATCTATCACTTCATACTCCAGGTACCTGACTCATTTCCCAACTCAAGCAAAAAGCACAAACAAGGAATGCAATCATGCCACAACATATTCACATATGAATCAAGTCCATGGTGCGAATCACTACAAAATCAAACCACAATATAGTCATAAAAAAATACAAACAGAAACAACCATTTCTAAACCACAAAGAATTGCAGAGAATATAAGAACACTAACATCCAAGAATTGAGTATATCTGAGAATATTGAAAATTTAACCAACAGTAGGGAGATAGAGGATGTGTATAAAATATTGAAGTGAAGAGGAGGGAGAGAAGACAACAATGACAAAGGAGAAGAGGATGTGCCTTTGGATCGTACTTTCATGGTGCTTGTGATGGTGTAGGAGGATGACATGTGTTAATGTAGTTGATGGAAGAGGATATAGAGGAGGATGTGTGCTATTGTTGGACATACTTATGTGGTGTTGAGGAAGGGGAGGAGACTATTAGTGAAGCACGCGAAGTATAAAGAAGACTCATAAGGAGAAGGAAGAACCAGAGGATCCGATGGTGAAGAAAAGGTGGCCAACTTGAACATGTATCTGACAAGGAACTATCTTGGACACTTTTTGTTCATGTCCATTGTGTGTCCAGGCATGTCCACGGGGTGTCCAAGTTGGACAGGCGTCCAGGATGGCCACGGAACCCTTCGGAAAATGTTTGCGCTTCCCAGATTGTGGGACTTGTAAGTCGGTAACTTGATAAACCCATGCAATGCCATTGGGATGAGGTTTGTCATAGCATGCACTATCACATACCCACACTGGGAAAGGACACTATACTGACACCATAGTCATTGTGATGTATTAGATCAATATATTAAAGTGTGTGAGATGCAACGAGGCATTTTTGTCTCAGTGAGATGAGGTACAAGCCTCGAGGTGGTCGAGGTGTAAGCCTCAGATTGTATCGAGGCGCACATATAAATATATGTGTGTGTCTACGTATACCGACCTCCACTACATGTTCTGGGAGGGAGGGAATCTTTCTCTCCATATATATATATATATATATATATATATATATATATATATATATATATATATATATATATAGAGAGAGAGAGAGAGAGAGAGAGAGAGTCAGGCTAGAATACAGTCGAGTGTACATATCACACCGTACACCCCAAAGGTGTTTGCCTATGTAGACCATGTTTTTGTAAAATCTAATTGAGTTGATCTTCATGGTTACAACAATAATAGGCCACATACAAATTTGAACTCATTTGGGTGAGCACAAGTCACTCATCCAAGGACAACAAAATCGACGCACAAAACTAATTTGGAATGCATGATTTTTGCCTCCTTTAGATGCATGACCTAAAAGTGTCCAAATGAGCTGAAATTTATTATGTAGTATGTTCTTGAGATATTTAAGAAGATCAACGGTTTAGATTTTCAAAATAATTGTTGCATGATGGAAAATGACTTAGGTGTATAACGACTCCGGTACACTAGAGTGTATTCCAGCTTTGTCTATATATATATATATATATATATATATATATATATATATAGAGAGAGAGAGAGAGAGAGTCAGGCTAGAATACACTCGAGTGTATCCGGAGCGGAATACACTCAAATAGTTTTCCATGATGCAATATTTTTTTTGAAAATCTAATCCGTTGATCTTCTTAAACATATCGTGAACAACTCATACGCAAAATTTGAGCACATTTGGATATGTATAGCTCATGTTATGAAGACCGCAAAAATTATCCATTTCAAATTAGTTTCGCGTGTTGATTTTGTTGCCCATGGATGAGTGACTTACACTCATCCAAATGGGTTCAAAATTTGTATGTAGCCTAGTTATAGTATGACAGTGAAGATCAACGGTTTACATTTTGCAAAAAATAGTCTTGATATGCAAACACACTTGAGTGTATTCGTGCGATCCGTACACTCGAGTGTATTCTAGCCTGACTCTATATATATATATATATATATATATATATATAATGGGTGGGTGGGTGGGTGTGTGTGTGTGTGCGTATGTGTGTGCATGTGTTGTGTGTGTTGTGTGTGATATAGTTGTGTGTGTGTTGTGTGTAATATAGTTGTGTGTGTGTGTTGTGTAATATATAAACACATAGAATATCATATAAATATCCTATTATTGTATCACAAATACACACAGAAATAGATAAAAATCTATATTGTACATAAATACGTAGTTATAAATACACACATGCATATACATACACACAAGTATATGAGTGCATACATACATATAATTCAGTATATAACATGTCTATAGTTAAAAATACACACGTACATATAAACATACATAGATATATACAATTTGGGGTGAGTTTGGACCCTAATTAAGCCCAAAATAGAGCAATCCATGTTTTTACAAACACACAAATCGCAGCTTATGCCCCCACAAATGGCTCAATGCATCGAGCCCCTCGATACACCTCTCACAAACCGAGTTGCACACCTCGCCAAGGTAGACTGAGGCTTAAGCTTCTAGGCGTACCAGAGCCGTGTTAAGGTGTGCATTTTTAAATACTATAATATAGATATTGTAATACGAACTATGTTGGCAACTTACTTGATAGGAAGTCTAAATCTGGGTTTTATACCTTTGTGTAGGGATCTTGTCTCCTAGATAAGATAAGCAAGAAACATATAGATGTAGCGACATCTACTGAGTATAGGGATATGGCTCACATGACATGTGAGATGATGTGTGTGTGCTCCCTCCTACAAGAATTCACTATTCAATATTTGTTTCCTATGCTCATGTATTGCAACAATTAGGCAGCCATATTCATTGCAAGTAATTTCATATTCCTGGAACCCACCAGACATGTTGAAGTTGACTATCACCACCGCTTAAAAAAGCAGCCCACTCAGACGCTTCAAGGGTTTAGCCCGCATATAGTAGGATATAGTACTAAAGCGGGTTGTTAAAATTGGATTGCACTAAGGCGGGCACTGTGGACTGTTTTTCTCGCTTGGGCCAGTTGAAAAGGTTTGTTAGGTCGCTTATTAAGCGTGTTTTGTTAGAGAAGCAATTGGGTCAGCCCAAATAGCTTGATAAGTAAAAAAGAGATAGTGAAGTCATGCGCTATGTCGTGATGCCCCGTTTACTATTCAATACGGAATACCAGAGCAATTCCTTCTCTAAGTACACTTTGAATGTCTTATATGATTCCAGTAGGAGCTTGTTCTCCTCCCCCACGGTTATGTGCCTCATCCTCTCTATAAAAGAAAGACTTGGGGTGTCCCATAATCATCAAAGCAACAATTGCAATTAGGGATATGAATCTACAGTGCTTTGTGGCAACAATTACAATCCTCTATGACCATATACAGACACTAGTGACCCTAATTGGCACTGCTAGGTTACGGATTACAATACTCTATGACCATATACAGACACTAGTGGCCCTAATTGGCATTGCTAGGTTACTAATGTAATCTAATTTTATGATCTTTTGAACACAATAAAGTATGGGTCATGCCATCCTAGGCCCGCTTCAGGGCACCCGCCTGAGGTCGCTTAAGTGTAGGAGCTAGGCCCACTTCCTAGGCTCAAAATGAAAATGCAATGTAATACTTAGTATGTAATATATTAGACTGTCGATTTAGAATAATATAATTTAACATGTTAATATAGTATTATTACTAAAAGATTGTGTATCTAAATATTGTACACTTGTTAACTAGTGTAATACTGAATCGGTGTTGTTGCTATGATAATACTAACTACTATGCATCATTAATTTAATACTTTGTGACTATGTCATTAATTAGTAGCATCATACTAATGTTAGCACTATTTACCAAGTATGGAACATAAATTAAAAAATAACAGTCAGTATGTATATGTATATAATATAACAATGTAAAGTATTGTGAAGTATCGTACTACCATATAATACTAACTACTAAGTATATTATATGACGGTATGATACCGGTATACTAATTTATGTAATATGTACCACTATATATGGTACTAACGATTAAGTAGGTTACATGATAGTATGAAACTAGTGTATTGTTGTGTACTAATGTTCCACCCAACTCGTAACTATAAGTAACAATTTCGTTGTGTGGGGTGAACTTTACATTGTTCCATGGGTTTAGTGATATATACACATTTCCAAAAACGATTGTGTGTGTGTGTATGTTTGAATAAATATTGTAGGAAATTTAGCATCTACTTTTCAAAAACATCCGATTGGAGCTTTAGCAGCCACAAGGTCATGTTCACCTGCCTTCTGATTCCCACTTTTCTAAGACATTGGTATTCTCTGGGTTTTTTTCATCCACCAAAGAGCAACAATTGCTTCTATGCAACAACTTTTTTTTCTTTTCTTTTTTGTTCTTTCTTCTTTCCCTCAAACATTTCTCTTTTTTTTTTTTGCTCCAACAAGCACTTGCAGCAGTGTTGCTGCTCCATTTTTCTTCTTCCTCCCATGTTTCCTACTATTTCATCCTTTTCCCATGGAATATCTCCCATTCTCTTTAATTATATCATTTTTTTCCTTCTATTGTCTCCCCCTCCGCCCACGTTCACGCTTATGTATTTGCTTTTTTCTCTTCCATCTCCTCCTCCCACGCTAATGCATAATTCTTATTCTTCTCCTACCAAATTTCCTCCTCTTCCTACTGTTTCTCCTCTTGTTGTTGCTCCCTCCTACTACCGCATTGTCCTCTGACAACACTTCAACTGCTCCAGTGTTGTCTCTTCTTTTTTCTATTTGTTCTCCTATTTGTATATAACATTTTTTATCTCCTCACACATCTCCTGTTAGAGAGTCTATATTAGCCTATTTAGATAATAAGTTAATTCGTTAGTGGGCTTTTGTATCTCACTCCGTTTAGATTACTTGTGTCCTAAGTCTTAGGGCAGCTCCCCTCTCCTATATAAAGGAGAGGGTGTCCAGTCTTGTATTCATCCTATTGCATTCAATTCAATATAATCTTATTATTAACATGGTATCAGAGCACGTTCGCTCCTGAGGGAAACCTAGTTGTCGTCCCTCTTCCCTCTCCTCTCCGACGTGCACGCAGCCCTAGCCGCCGCTCGTCTCTTCCAGAGAGCAACCGAGGGGCAGAACCCCCGCTTGCGGGCAGCCGCCGCCGTGCCATGGCTTAGGCTAGCTGCCCGCCAGGCATATCCCGGCCTCCATGGTCTCTACTCTCCCTTCAAAACAATCATCGTCTTTTCGTACTTTGGTCGTCATCTAATCTTCGATGCCGTCCCTACATCAGCATCAGCAGCCGCTATTACCGTTGTTGATCCCCAGCAACAGCAGACGTTGCCATCATCACAGTGTCATAGTTGCCACGGCCAGTAAACAGCAGCAAGTAGCCGCCGCCAACCGCAAGCAGTAGCCACGGTAGAGCACTGCCAATCACCAGCGCAAACCCAGCCAGCGACAATCTCCACCGTCGTTGGTCCCCATCAGCAGCAGGAGTCATGCCGCCTACAGGAGCACTAATAGTTGCCGCTTCAATCATCTATTCAGTTGTTGCCATCACCGGCAAGCTAACAGCCATCGCCGCCGCTAATCCTAAGAGCAACAGCCGCCGCCATCGCTGCCATTATCCTGCCACTACTGCTTTTCATGGTGTGTCTGTTCGCAGCAGTGTTGTTGCCTCATTTAGCAGTAACCGTATCCCCAGCCAACGATCGCACTCTTCAGTCACCATCGCCATCATCCGGGCACTTGGTTGTTGTTCCACGTTGTTGCCCTGCTGCTATTTATCTCGCTATTATCACCCATTATCTCTATCTGTTGATGTCGCCTTGCTTCTGCTTAGAGAGATGATCCATTACCCCTAATTGTTCCATCTTCTCCCAAGTTGCCGACGTCCTCCAATACTTATGATATTCAGATTCTTACTCGGATCTATCTTTGGTTAATCGGATACAGTTTTAAGCCTAATCGGATTTTATCCATTTAATTTTCTACCCGGATCTTACATTGATCCATTTAGCATATTCTCTCCGGTTATCGGTTTCATTCTCCACATATTACACATCTCCATATCGCAAATTTCTCTCAAATCCACCAATTCCTTTCCCACCCACCCATCATGTGTGTATCCCCTTTTTCCGCGTGTCGGGGGGTCATATATCTATTTCTCCACACCGAATACTCACTCTCGTCGCATTTGGTGTGCGAGGGGATAGAGAGGACAGAAAGAGATGAGAAGAGAGAGTGTGTGTGGGAGAATACGTATGAGAGAGAGTGTGGGAGAATATGTATGAGAGAGAGAGAGTATGAGAAGAGATGATATATGTATTCAGGCTACTTATTCCAGGCTACTATGGAGCTTCGTATTGTTCAGCACATTTATTCTCCACTTTCAGACAAAATTATCACTCTTGTTGCATACTTGAGAGACAAATAGGTGCTTCTTCGGACTTCTCAGAAACTCAGCAATTTCAAGCCTGGCAAGTCTACATCTGCAAGGTTGATTCATCCAGTTTTATTGTCACCGAGCTATTTTTTATCACGTCTTCTTCGAGTTGCATCTGTTGTATTAGCATCGCCTTTCGCTGATCTTCTTGGGACTTTCCTTGATGGATGATATCTCCTTTCCTGTCAAGCCCCCAAGGTTCATGCGACAGAGTTATGGTACATGCATCGTATCACCAGCATATCGTTCGTTCGTGTTCGTGCCACGTTATGCACATCTTTACAGACAATTTGAAGATTCCGTTACTGCTACATCGACACTGTGTATTTGCGTTCGTGCTGCGTTAAGTACGTATTCTAGTGAAGTTGTCGTAGTCGTGGTATTGATGATCGCCTGCTCCAAGTGGCGAATTACTACTGTAGTATCAGGTTCCATTCTTCAGATACTCTTCATTCTAGATGCACTCCAAAGACCTTCAAAGCTCGAGGATCTCTAGCCTACAGAATACAATTTCAAAGAAGAGAGGCATTGTCACCACATGGTTCAGGGGGAGTCTTAATGAAGGGGGAGTATAAATTTTTTGTATGGGGAGTGATATTTATCTTTTATCTTTCATTTATCATTTCTTTTACCGTTTTATCGAGTCTTGTAACCTCCAAGCTTTGGACATGTGTTTCACCTAGGGGTGAGCAAATAATGGTTCATAACGCAAAACCGGACCGGACCGGTCAGTTCGGTCCAGTCCATGAGTTCGATCCGGTCCGCAGTCCGCTAATTTTGGTGAATTCAGTCTTCGGTCCGGTCCGATCTAAAAAGGTCCGACCGTGGACCAGACCGTAGACCGATTTTTATGTAATATATATGAATATTTGTCGGTATATAATGTAACAAGTACAAACAAAGTACACATAAGCACTAGTAGCGTAAATATTTTCTATTAATGTTATATAATTTTAGAAGTAACTAATATTATCTACTTTTTACAATTAAATAAGTTGTGAAAAAGGTAAAAAGGTTGATTACAGTCCAAACGGTCCAGTCCGGTCCTACCTCAAAACGGTCCGATCCTACCTCAAAACAGTCCGGTCTACGGTCCATAAATTCTTACAAAGTCGGTCCTCGGTCCGGTCCGGTCCGGTTCTGGACCGATGCTCACCTCTAGTTTCACCTATGCTCCAGCTTGAGGGGGAGTGTTAGAGAGTCTATATTAGCCTATTTAGTTAATAGGTTAATTAGTTAGTGGGCTTTTGTATCTCAGCCCGTTTAGATTACTTGCTTCCTAAGTCTTAGGGTGCTTCCCCTCTCCTATATAAAGGAGAGGGCGTCCAGTCTTGTATTCATCCTATTGCATTCAATTCAATATAATCTTATAATCAACATCTCCTATTGCCACTTTCTTAGATTTTCTATCGTAGGCAGCAGAGTAGCTTACATTGGTGTTGTTGCTCCCAGACACTGGTGTTATTGCTCCCAACTTACGACTAGCATTTCTACAAGTTGAGTTGTTATATGTATTAGTGTTATATAATATGCTTACTTGTGTAATGATTGTTTGTTATTTATCATATTTGAATTTTCTCATTTGGTTTTGGTATGGTTTTTGGATATATAATGAACACATTATTGCCCTTGGGGACAGAAGTAGGTGGTTCTGGCAACCTAGATAGTAACACCTCAACCGGGAGTTGAGCCATAGGGGAAGTCATTGTTCAATTTGGTAAAGGATTCAAAACAGAAGGCCAAGTGCACCTATCCTAGGTGGAAGTAGCCTCATGGCCTCCGATAAGAACATGGTGCAGTTTGGGTTGCATGGCCATGTTAGTAATGTAGGGATCAAGAGGCTTAAGGACCATTTAATAGGAAAAGGCTCTGATATAGACAAGTGCAACAACACTATGGTTGGTATAAGAAAGGAGATAATTGACCACAAGGAGAAGTGTACGATGAAGCTAATAGCTCTCACTAATGATTTGCAATTATTCAATAGGTGTCTTAAATGATGATGGACTATGGTACCAATTCATTGCAATTTGCAGGTGAGCACTCGACAGTTAGGGCTTCGCTCCGTAAGCCTAGGTTCCCTCCCCCAAACCCCTAATAATTTCTTTCGGTGGGCCATTTTCTCTTAAATACACCAAAGAACTTTCCTAGTACTCAATCATAAGCCTTTCTTAAATCAATAAAAAACATATAAATATCTCTTTCATTTGCCTATGATTTTCCATAAGCTTCCTCATACACCCACACTTGATCATGCGGCATGGTACCAAATTGTCGCCCAATATTTGTGTTATATATCTCAGTATGCACTCAATAATTCTCTGCTAAAGCTTCGTAATGCAACTCATGAGCTAGATATCTCCAAGATTTTAATGTTATGAATATCCGCCTTTTTTTAAAATAGGAAAATCATGGTACTTGTTCTCCAAACATCAGGAATTTTCATCGTTTTCGTTATCTTTTAAAGAAATTTATTAACCATATAAACTCTCTCTAATACTGTTTCCTACCAAAAAATATATATATCTACCGAACATGCTTTATCCATTTTTTTATTTTTTTCAAAGCAATATTAACCTCTAATTGTATTCATGTAGTGTGCAGATAATATATCTTTGACCCACTGCAAATAAATCTTGACATTGTTTAATGTTACTCCACCAAAAAGTGTGGAAGTAGTGTTTTCAGCATATGTAATACCCATGTCATTGACCAAAACACTACCATATTTATTCTTAATTCATTCACTTGGCTCACATGTCATCAATTTCTTTAAATTATACGAATATATATATATATATATATCAGTATATATATATATATATCAGCATATATAATACCCATGTAATATATATATATATCATGGTTGTATAGGCGGCTAGGCGACCAGTCGTTGCCTGGGGACGCCCAGGCGGAGGCCCAGGCGTTTTTATATATATAAATAGATAGATTAATTTAATGGATACATGTAAAATTTATGATAAATAATGTTAAATCAGTAGATGATTAAATAATATCCAGAAAGCTCAGGGTTGCACAACGTGTGCACCCTCATATATATATATATATATATATATATATATATATATATATATATATATATATATATATATATATATATATATATATATATATATATATATTACTGAGAGAATTACATAGAGGTCCATATATAAAGGAAAATAACAAAACAAATAACAGGCTATGTAAAACAGGAAATATATAATGTAACACTCCCCCTCAAGTTAGAGCATAGATGTCAATCATGCCCAACTTGTCCAACAGCGTGCAGAACTGTTTCTTCGCCAAGAGCTTGGTGAAGATATCAGCAACTTGGTCTTCAGATCTTGTGAATGGAGTGCATATCTTGCCAGCAAGAATAGATTCTCTGATGAAGTGGCAGTCAACTTCAATGTGTTTGGTGCGCTCATGATAGACAGGATTATTTGCAATGAAAATGGCAGCTCTGTTATCACAATGCATAGGAATGGCCGATGAGGACTCAATCCCAAACTCTTTCAGAAGAGAACGCACCCACAGCAACTCACAAGCAGTATGGGCCATGGCCCTGTACTCAGCCTCAGCATTAGATTTGGCCACTACATTCTGTTTCTTGCTTCTCCAGGTGACAAGATTGCCTCCTACAAAGGTACAGTAACCAGAAGTAGATTTTCTATCAACTTTGCTGCCTGCATAATCAGAATCAGAATACCCTTCAAGAACACAGTGCCCATTCTTTTTATAATGAAGTCCCCTGCCAGGCGACTTTTTTAAGTATCTCAAGACTTGACATGCAGCATTCCAGTGGCACTGTTTGGGTTTGTCGAGGTACCTGCTAAGAAGACCCACTGCAGTAGCAATATCAGGACGAGTAACAGTCAAATAGATCAATTTACCAATCAACCTCCTGAATTTTTTATGATCAGCAAACATAGCAGAGGAATCATCATCCCAATTGACATTGGGATCAAGAGGAGTATCTGCAGGTCTTGCTCCAAGCATACCAGTCTCCTGCAGAATATCAAGAACATATTTTCTCTGCGAAAGAACCAAGGCATTAGAGTTTCTAGAGACCTCTATGCCAAGAAAGTACTGAAGTCTGCCTAGATCTTTGGTAGCGAAGTGCTTGCCCAAATGATCTTTGGTAGCCTGAATACTAAGAGTGTCGCTGCCAGAAATAATAATGTCATCAACATACACAATCAGAACAGTAATACCGGCTGAAGTCTTTTTTGTGAAAACAGAATGGTTAACTTGTGACCTCAGAAAGCCAAAATCAATCATGATCCTGCTCAACTTATCAAACCAGGAACGAGGACTCTATTTGAGTCCATAGATAGACTTCTCAAGTCTGCAGACTTTATGAGACTCCCCCTGAGCAACAAACCCAGGAGGTTGCTCTATATACACCTCTTCCTGTAAATCACCATACAGAAAAGCATTTTTCACATCAAGCTGCAAGAGAGGCCAGTTTAGATTCACAACAACAGATAAAAGAATTCTGACAGAGTTAAGATGAGCAACAGGAGAAAAAGTCTCAAAATAATCAATGGCATATGTCTGAGTATAGCCCTTGGCAACGAGCCTTGCCTTCAACCTTTCAACCGTACCATCAGGTTGATATTTGACAGCATATACCCACCTGCAGCCTACAGGCTTACACTGAGGAGGTGGATCCACCAGCTCCCAAGTGTCTCTGTCAGTGAGAGCAATCATCTCTTCATGCATAGCAGATGTCCAAGCCGTACTTTTCAAGGCATCCTGAACATTCTTAGGTACAGCCACAGCTAGGGGTGAGCGTTCGGTCAATTCGGTCGGTTACGGTTAATTCGGTTCGGTTAAACGGTTAATTTGTGGTTTGAGATTTTAACCATTAACCTAACCAAATTGTGTAGGTTAATTCAGTTATTGTCCAATCGGTTAATGGTTAATTCGGTCGGTTAATTTGGTTAACCAAATAATACTTGTGTAATAATATTATTTGAAATAGTCATAAAATTTGGGACAATATTGTTATATTATAGTAGTATTGTTGTACATTTAATTTTGTATGGCTCGTAAAAACTTGATTACTATATATATGAGGAAGTATTTTGAAATAAAAGTACAACTATATATGTATATATGCATGTGTATGATATTATTTATGAATAAATTCTGACTATTCGGTTAATTCAGTTAACCAAACCAAAAATATCTTTAACCGTCAAATTAACCATTTAACCGATTAACCGAAATAAATTAACCAAATTAACCGAATTAACCAAATTGACCCAATAAAATTAACCATTCGGAATTAACCGTTCGGTTAATCGGTTATTAACTAAATTCTGCTCACCCCTAGCCACAGCAGATAAAGCAGATACAAAATTGCTGGAATGAGTATGGAGATGAGCAGTAGACACACACTGAGCAATGCTATGAGAAGTGCAAGAACGAGTACCCTTACGGAGTGCAATAGGTATGTCAAGATCAGAATGTACCTTAGGTGCAGCATAACTTTCTGGAGGAGAAGATTGGTTGTCTTTGGGGGGGGGGGGGGTACTTGTGTGGAAGGTGCTTTATTCCTGCGTTGATAAACAATAAGAGGAGGATCTTGCTTTGCAGTAATCTCAGTATCAGTGCGGTCAGGCATACAGTCAGAAATAACAGGTAAAGGAGGAGCCAGAATGTCTGTCAGCAAACTATCTCCTGCTGAAGAATAATACGGTGTATCTTCAAAAAAGACAACATCACTACTGGTAAACCACTTCCGAGTGTTGGGATTATAACATCTGTAACCCTTCTGAGTTCGAGAATAGCCCACAAAAATGCATTTAGCAGCTCGAGGAGATAGCTTATCAGAAGTAGGTCCAAGCAATCGAACAAAGCAAGTACACCCGAAAATTCTAGGAGGCACAGTAAACAAGGAGGTGTCAGGGTGCAAAACCTGGATGGGAATCTTATTTCCAATAACAGACGATGGCATCCTATTAATCAGAAAGCAAGCAGTCAAGATAGCCTCAGGCCAATAAGAACGGGGCACATGAGAATGCATCATTATCGTCCTGGTAACTTCTAATAAGTGTCTATTCTTCCGCTCAGCAACACCGTTTTGTTGTGGGATATATGCACACGAAGTCTGGTGAATAGTACCCACAGATTTACAAAAAACAGCCACATCTTGCTTAACAAACTCTAAAGCATTATCAGTGCGAAAAACTTTAATAGGCAAGCCAAACTGCGTTTTTATTTCAGCAAAGAAGTATTTGATAGTAGACAGCACTTCGGACCTACTTTTTAACAGAAACAACCAAGTAGCCCTCGAAAAATCATCAATAAATAGAATGAAATACTTGTAACCAGACAAGCTTGGTACATGGCATGGACCTCATACATCAGAGTGGACTAAATCAAAAATGTTTTTACTGCTCACAGTACTACGTCTAGGATACACAGTACGAGTTTGTTTCCCTAGCTGACACGATTCACACTAAAAATGACAACTGCCAATATCAGGAACTAAACTACGCAGCTTCTCTGACGAGGGATGTCCCAGCCTGTAGTTCCACTGTAGAGCAGAAACAGAAGCAGATAATGCAGATATCACAGCAGCTTTCTCTGATCGAGGTAACTGGTCCAAGTAAAAAAGCCCATCAGCACCTTCATACCCCCCACCAATCTTCGTCCTCGTGCGAAGGTCTTGAAAGACGCATGAACTAGGAACAAATGTCAAGCTACATTTTAAATTCCATAAAATTTTGCTGACAGATAATAAGTTAAGAGGAAATCTGGGCACATATAAGGCAGATTTTAGGCCAGAGTGAGAAACAATATCACCGACTCCAAGAACCGAAGACTTGGTGCCATCAGCAAGCATAACAGAAGAATGTCGAGCAGGTGCAGATATATGTTTAAACAAAGATCTATTTCCAGAAATATGTGCAGATGCACCAGAATCTATCACCCATTTGGTATTACCAGAAGTAGAAGGTGAGGAGGAGCTCAGGAATGCAATATCATAACCAGAAAAAGCAGCATGTGCTCCGCTAGTAGATGTAGTAGGAGAAGATCCAGCACGCTCAAGAAGAAGACGCTCCACCTCGGCACGAATGTAGTCTGCGGTAGCCCCCGCGGGCTCTGGTGCAGGTGTCTGAGTACCACCCTCAGACGCAGTAGATGAGGAATCTGCAGCAACATTGGCCCACGCCGGCTTACTATACTTTTCCCAGCATTTTTCTTCAATATGGTTAGACCGGCCACAAAAGGTACATACGCGTTGTCCTTGCTGAGGACGCGCAGCAGCAGAAGGTGGGGCAATAGGAGGAGCTCCACGTCCGGGAGGACGGCCATCATTGGAGCGGCCACGACCACGACTACGCCCGCCCCAAGCAGCCAAAGTAGTAGAGTCTCCAGTCTCAGGAGGCAGAGACGGTGTAGATGACGGAAGGCGCTGGAGACGCTTGTAGGCAATCTGCAAGGTAGGAAGTGGATCACTCGCCAAGATCTGATCTACCACTCCAGTATAGGACTCAGGTAAACCACTGAGAAACTGAATCAGCTGAAGCTCCGCCCGCTGTTTTTGCATAGTAGCTAAATCGGTGGACAGCGGGTGATACATCTCCAACTCACCCCACAAACCAGTGAAGGTGGAGAAGTAGTCTGAGTAGGCGCCCCAGTTGCTTGGTGATATCAAAGACCTTCTTGGGATTTTCACTATGAGAGTAGGTACTGGCGAGCTGATCCCACATCTGCTTCGCCGTAGGCAGCTGAAGAAGAGTGACACTGATCTTCTCAACGGAGCTGTTGAGAATCCATGTCATAACAGTCGAGTCATCATGAACCCAGTCGTCAAAGGCTTTGATGTCCTTTGCATCCGCCTCCTCTGCAGGCTGAGGCGGACCCGTCCGAATCAAGTGAGAGTACTTCCCTTGTGATTTGGCAAAGATCACAAAGGAACATACCCAAAGCTGGTAGTTGCGCCCGTCAAGCTTAACAGTAGTGACTTGACGACGCGAGTCTCTCCAGATGTCATCCCCAGAAGACGCCATGAGGGCAGGCAGGAAGGCAGGCACAGGCACAGGTAGGCACAGACAGAAGACAGACTACGCCGTCAGGCAGGCAGAAGCAAGTCATCGTGGACCTCTCACATACAGACTACGCCAAAGCGTAGCAGAAAACCCGGAGGCCGAAGTCTACACGGGCAGGCAGGCACAAACAACCACGAACCGAAGGTAGTCCCTTAGACGAACAATGCGCCGATCTCCCCCGAAAGACGGAACTAGTCCAGATCTACCAGTGGCTCAGTGGTCCCGTAGAAAACGACCACCCAGCAGCGCACCTGCTGTGCGAACAACAACCAAGGTTGCTCAAGCACTAGCGGTGCACCAAGCCAGGAGGCAAGACGGAACCACGGAGACCCCCGCGAAGGGACCTGCGGCCCGCTGGAGGCGGCCTGCCGGCGTTGCGGCTGCCCTGGCTAAGCCAGCGGCGGCGGCTGCTGCAGCCGGCCGGCGGACAGACCGCAGACGGCGGCGGGCGGCCTGCTGGCGGGCGGCGGGCGCGGGCGGGAGGGGGGCGGCGGTGGAGGAGAGAGAAGGGAGGGAGGGAGGGAGGCGGCTATGGTTGAGCCTGCTCTGATACCATGTGACAGAGTCAGGAATTCCAGAAAGCTCAGGGTTGCACAACGTGTGCCCCCTCATATATATATTACTGAGAGAATTACAGAGAGGTCCGTATATAAAGGAAAATAACAAAATAAATAACAGGCTATGTAAAATAGGAAATATATAATGTAACAAAAATCAATACATAAATAAACACATATCAGTAGATAACTAAATTAAAATAGTAGCTAAATAAATACAAATAAGTAGATGAGTAAATACAAATAAGTGGATAAATAAATACAAATCAGTTGATAAATAAAGTTACATTAGTAGATGATTATATAATTTCAAAATCAGTACATAAATAAATTCAAATGAGTAGAAAACCAAATAAAAAACAGTAGACGAATAAATTCAGTAGATGAATAAATACAAATAAGTAGATGAATAAATACAAATCACTTGATAAACATATATAAATCAGTAGATGATTAAATAATACCTAAATCAGCACATAAATAAATACAAATAGTAGATGAATAAATACATGAAATACAAATCAGTTGATAAACTAATATAAATCAGTAGATGATTAAATAATTCCTAAATCAGCACATAAATAAATACAAATAGTAGATGAATAAAATACAATAAATACAAATCAGTTGATAAATACAGTTAAATCAGTAGATGATTAAATAATATCAAAATTAGTACATAAATAAACACAAATCAATAGATAACTAAATAAAAATAGTAATAAATAAAAACAAATACATAAATGAATAAATACATAAGTGGATAAGTAAATACGAATCAGTTGATAATAAAGTTACATCAGTATATTCTTATATAATTTAAGAAGCAGTATAAATAAAATTAATAAATTCAAATGAGTAGATAACTATATAAAAAACAGTAGACGAATAAATTCAGTAGATGAATAAATACAAACAAGTGGATGAATAAATACAAATCAGTTGATTAACTAATATAAATCAGTGATGATTAATAAATTCTCAAATCAGTGCATAAATAAATACAAATAGTAGATGAATAAATAGAATATATACAAATCAGTTGATAAAAAAAATTAAACAGTTGATAAATAAAGTTAAATCAGTAGATGATTAAATAGTATCAAAATCAATACATAAGTAAACACATATCAGTAGATAACTAAATAAAAATAGTAGATAGATAAATACAAATAAGCATGTGAGTACATACAATTAAGTAGCGCCTGGGCGGGTCGCCTAGCCCGCCTGGGCGGACGCCGAGCCCGCCTGGCATAGCCTTTGATGCTGGGCGCCCAGATATGGAGACCCCATTGGCTGTCTAGGCCGCCTAGGCATGCCTAGGCGCCGCCTGGGCTCCCGCCCGTACAACACAGACAATATGACATATTTTTCTCTCAGCCACCCATTCTTTTTTGGAGTATGTGGGCAAGATGATTGATGAATGATGCCACGTGTGGAGGTGAAATGGATGAACTCACGGCTGAAGTACTCTCTGGCATTGTCAGAACAAAGAGTACAAATTTTCTTTTTAAATTTGATTTCCACTTTTACGCAAAAGGATTTAAATACAGACAAAAGTTCAGACCACTCCTTCATCAAATAAAGCTACTAAGCATGAGAATAATCATCGATCAAAATGACAAAATATCTAAATCTAAGTATAGATGTAACATGACTTGGACCCCATATATCAGAATGTACCAGCTTAAAGATAGGCTCGTTGATTGACTCTACCTAGACCTAAAGACAAACCTTGTTTGTTTCCTCAATTGACATGATTCACACTACAAGCTTTCTAGGTTGGACATACTTGGAACCAAAAAATTTGAGCTTTTCTACAAACGCATACCATTACGACTGTGAACCATTAAAGGAGATGCAACACACATGTTGTGGAAAGCTGTTGCAAGTAGTAGAGTCCAACCAGTTCATATCCTTCACCAATCGTCCTCCCCATCTTCAAGTCCTCTATAAGACAAGTATTTGGTAAGAAAGTGACATAGGCTTGAAGAGATCAAGTCATTTTGCTATTGATAACAAATTAAAAGGAAACTGGGGAATGAACAAGGTAGATGGAAGTGATATATGTGGGGTTGGTGACACCGTCCCAATTTTCTTCAGGCTCCGATTGGTTTGGTGTAAGTTTATGTGGAAGCATTTTCTGGAAACTCTTGTTCAATTTTTAGAACTGGAGTTCCTTTCACTTCAATGTGATTGTTTGTTGTAAGTATGAAAATTGTTAAATTTTTTATTGATTTTACTGTGTAATTATAATACGGATGAAAAAGACGTGAAGAAAGAATCACATCTACAGATAACCATAATGTTTTTTCAACCATAACAACCTCAACTAGTGGTCATGATGTAGATGTTGCTCCCTTAAAAAATATTTTAATGTGGTACATGTTGAGATAATGTCTCTTATCCTATTAGGAAAAAGAATATTATCTTAACAATATATGAAAGTCTAAACTGCCAAAGAAAATCCGGTTATGTAAGATACAATACAAGCATGCACGAGAAGAACATGAACGACCTGTCGACGGAGCCAATAACTGCCAAAGAGGAGAGAGAGCGAGAGTGGGCTACAAGATTCTATTGTGGGGTAGGATTGTCAGAGAGTGACAATTCTTGTAATCTTCTTGAAGTTGCTTAATATAATTTTGTGATCTTCTTCGCCAACTTTGTTCTCTCGTTGGTTGTACGTTTGGTAGTGATTGGCCATGTTGACAAGGGTCGTTCTTGTTCTTCTCATGCATGCTTGGACTGTATCTTGCATAACGGGTTTTTCTTGGGCTTGAAGCTTCCGCATATTACATCAGTACAATGATAATTTAATAAAAATGTTATGGTACAAAATCACATCATACTATTTATATTTCACTTTGTATGCACAAAGTACTGTAATAATATCTACATTTTGTGTTTATAAATATAAATGTTGGTTCATCATTGTTTAACACAATGCACAATCTTAATTTTTAGCATATTCTTCGCGTATCATTGTAGTGAATTATTATTTGCCTACAACATATTGCTTAAATATGAAGGCTAGAAAATGTTAGATAAGTCATATTTTTTGTCACGTGGTGCGGTGCGATATTTTTTCATAGTACTCATATTTCTCTTTTATAAACTGCACTGATAATAGTAGTTATGATATAAAAAGTTTTACATAGTGCGACTATAGTGTATAATATTGTCATATTATGTTATGGTTTTGACAATAAACCATATTCAAACCACTAAATCCCATGTTACAAATAAATTATGTGTCATTTATGAAGAATGAAGAATCTAATTCTTAAGGAAATATTGCTATTTACTCCAAAACTTGTTTTCCGCTCTTTTGAAGGGGAAACTTTGGAATTGTGTTTTATATGTAAGTGTAACTCTTAGGAAGTCACGGAACTCGAGTTCCAACACTTGCGTAAAACCAATCATGAAAAATTATTTTAAAAACTCGAGTTCATTAGTTTTCCGGACCAATTATGACAAATCAATGGAAACCTAACATAAGTAACAAATCCGCCTACAAGCGTGATACCAGGTAAGTTGGGCTTATGGGTGTAGGTCGTGAACATCTCTGGTACCCGGTGATGTGATTAGTTGCTCAAGAATCAAGAACCCGGTCTGAGTCGGGCGTTGATGCCTTGGATGTCTGTGAAATGCATGCGTTGACAAATCAGACCATTGTGCAAAGGAGACTAAAGTCAGTGCCTGCTTTGAAGCTCAAAGACGCATCAACTGAGTGTATTCTTTAGACAAAAAACATATATGTAGCCTCCTGAGCATCATCAATATCTACCATATTGGTGGACTTCACAAGGAATCGGTATAACTCATTTTGGACAGTCATAGTGGATTGGTGAACAGTAAACTCATTATCAGCCATGCTGAGAAACAAATAGAATAACTCCCTAAACAGTCACAATGTGAATACCTAAGTCAAACAGGCTTTTTGGGTGAGACACAGCTTGCAGCTACAGTAACCCGCGGATGATGGACTAAGGAAGAAGTTGTTGGCCTAATACTTGTTTAGGCGGCTAGGCGGTCCTTCCCACCTAGGGGAAGCCTGGGACGCCTAGGCTTTTCTAGGCGTTCTTTGTATTTGTTTACATTTTACATATATATAAATGATTTTGTGTATACATTCAGTTATATTCAAATATGTACATCATTATGTACGTTTGTATTGCTTATCTCTAAGCTTAATCATCATAACTTCACCTACATCACACCTTTTACGACCTAAGATAGACATATTCGGCCTTAATTTGACCTAACACAATCTAAATTGGACCTAATTTAACTCAGTCTTACCTAATTTAGCCAAAGCCAGACCGATTTTGGCAAAACATGACCTAATCAGACGTAACCTCCCCTAGTTTGTCCTATGTTGACCTAAATGAGCCCTAATTTAGCAAAATATGATCTAATTCCTCCAAATAAGACATTTTTCCCAAATTAAGCCTATTTCCCCCCAAATCAGACCTAATCTTCCCAAATTAAATCTGATTTGGACTATATTAGATCTATTTCTTCCCCAAAATAACTAAACATGATCTGATTTGACCAAATTCTGACCTAATCTATGCTAATTTTCTCCAAGTGTCTTAATTTGGGCCTAAAAGGCCTTAGCCATCCACTTTAGTTATCTAAAAGCCTAGGCGCCCAATTTAAGGCGGACCACCTAGAGCCTAGGCGGAGCCCAGAAGGGAGCCTGGATATATATATATATATATATATATATATATATCCTTGTTCCCTATTCTAATCCAACTTTATAATCTTCAAAAAAATCTAGATCTCACCCTTTTTTGGAACAACAATGATGGGCGGCCTTCCTAATATCCCAATAACCGCAAGAACCCCAAGACGACTTCTAGAAAAAATGTAGATCTCACCCCAACAGTTGACTTCTAAACTTTCCTTTTTCTTCTGGCAACAAGGACGTTACCTCATTAGCTATAATTTTTACCCGAGTTTGTTGAACCAAACTCACTCACATGCAACCCAGTGTAGCCATGGATATATTGAGGACAAGCCCGAGCCGAAGGCATTTACTATTATCAGGGAGATCTGAACCCTAGATCGATAGAGTCATTTTCAGCTCACATCAAGTGGAACCAAAAAGTCAAGGGACGCAGGGAACGGGGCTTTTTGTGTTATCCAATTCAATAAGAGGCCTAAAACCCCAATGCTTCCCACCAAAAATCAAACTTGCAATCTTAGGGTTGAGATAGGGTTCTTCACATCCGTACTCCAGCCGTAGACTGACTTCTCCACTTCACTCTTTGCCAGCACTTCACTCTTTGCCAGCTTGTATGGGAAATGTTAGAGACTCTCGACATTTAGGTAAGCTTTTATAAATCTTCCTTTTTAGATACATTTCCTTATCCCACCATCACGCCTCTGTTTGAGAAGACACATGAATTATTAATTCCCCTAAAACTTCTTTGACATTCCTCGTCATATTAATTATAAAATCTAAGCTCTATTGGCATTCTTTGTTAACTATCATAATACATTGCTTTCTTCTCTCCTCTAAAGTTCCACCATTAGATTACTCCTATTCTAGGAACACTTAGACATTCATTTCTTGGTCTTATCGTTCATATCTATAATCATCAACCTATGTTAGAGTGGTGAGTTCTTCACCTGAGTTCACTTTACAATCATTGGAACTTCTTAAATCTATTCATCTTGTCAAGAAGTAATGAATTTGGACTTGATATGATCACTTTTGAAAATAGAATGATATGATTCTTCTTTGCATAAACGAACTACTAAAAAACCTAGGTCACAAAACCACTGAATGCAAAGAAAGAGCCATTTTGGGTAGGCAGTCCTAAATGAAATTGTACCCATACACAAAGTCACAAATCTACCTCACTCGGTCACTGCAGACTAGAGGAAAGCAGTTTGTGTACTCCCAAGTCTTATAAATTTCATGTTACACGAACATATTTCTCATCATTGGTAGTAGACGCATTGAATCAAAAGATAGAACATGTCTTTACACTTTAGCATAACGCATTTCATAAAAAGACAAACATGGAGATGTCATATCCATGCCAGTAGTACAATGATGTTCACAAAATTTGCTTCCAAAATATATAACAAAAAGAGGAACAATGGCAGAAACATAAAAGAGCCACATGGACACACATTTCAAAACATGTGGTATATTTAGGTGGCTTGAGCTGATATTTAGTCAAACGGCCTAGAGCGTGCCCTTTTAATTGCCAGCGCACGTTAAAATCCCTAGCCTAGCACCTGCAGCACAATCTAAGCAAGGATTAGGGGCACTAAAATGGGCAGCGGAGTAGTTGTCTTAGCATCTCTATATATTTCACTGGTACAGACCATGCTCCAAATGTATCGCACAATCAACCTCCATAATGTTTGCCTAGGCTTGAATTAAGAATCACCTACTGCTAATGAAATCAGTAATGACTAATGAGCTTGTCATCTGGTTTTAGATGGCCAACCATAGATATGTGCTGCAAGAATCAACAATTTGGTAGCTAATATAATCTTTGATGAAGATCCCTGTGTTGAAGGAGATGCCTCAAAACATTTGTGATTTGTATCTCTGTAGTACACTTCAAATGGCTATTTCAACAAACTCTTCTCATGAAACAGCTAGACCTACAAGCATTTTTTCTCATGGCCAAGTACCAGATATTTATTGCAGCCCAGCAGCTCTTTGACATACCAAACTTGTGGGACAACTTTTATACTTCCTCCATTGTGGCCACATAAAAGACATATGAATTTTTTTTCTATAATTGGTACCATTTGTCATTGAGATAAAAAGTTTATTTAGCCCATGTTTGGCAACGGACTAGGATTTCGTAGTCTGGACTGGATTAGACGGGGTTAGTCAGGATTCAGTCTGATTCTGTTTGGCAACCCAGCCTGTTTCTGTTTGGCAACCCAGCTTGATTCTGGTCAGCTGGTCTGATTTGAGTCTGGTTGCAGTCTGATTTTGTTTGGCTACTAGGCTGGATTCAGTCTGCTTTTGTTTGGCAACGTAGTCAGTATCTGTTGATTCTGTACTGATGTTGCAGAATTATTTTAACAAGCGTAAGGAATGTGTAGTAGTGATGTTGCTTAAGCAGAAGGGGAAAAAAATTTAAAAAATCAATGTAGACTTTGTGAATGTCAGTGTTGTACTTAGGAAAACTAAACATAATATATGATGGTCATAATTACGTGATGATTTAAAATAAACCAAACTGTATTGTTGTCTTCAATTGTTGTGTATGTTGTAAATAGGTAGTATTTTACATATTTGATCCAGTAAATGTAAAATGACAAGATTTTTGAAATTGTCATGTTATCTTGTTATATACCTATAAATAAGAGAAGGTGTCGTGTTTGTGTGTGTGTTATTCCAGCATTGTGTGTGCTTTCTTAAGTAAGTGATGAGTGCGACTTAGCAAATATATTCTATCCGTGGGCTCTAACTCAAAATCATATTGTATCACTAGCCTCTCTACTTTTCTAATTTACTTCCATTTGTATATCGGGTTTAATCTTTGTGGACTGCTCTATCTAATTTTCTAAATTTTAATCAGTTCGTTCTCTTTTAACATGTTGTACATAAATTAATATGAATATTAATATGGATGCAAAGAAAATTGTAATATCTCAAGTAATGTGTGTAACACCTTGATATTGTTGTTGTTTCAATCAAAGATAACAGTCAAAGATAATTGCATAAAGAATGTATTATATAATAAATAACAAATAAATAATATAATTTAAATTCAATGGTAGCAAACGCGCCTAGCAAGGAGAATAGCATGTCTCCAGCAGAACTTAATACCACATAAAAAAAACAGATAATAACTTAGTGATTCCCGGGCAAATACATCTCTAACATACAAACTGAGGGACACAAAGAAGAGTTTTGCCCTGGACCTAGACATAGACACTGATACACAATCTAAGATGGTGACCAGCCACTGTGGGGGACAGGCTTTGATGTGGAGGAAGATTTATTTTGATCCCAGGTAGGAACGTCGCAGTCGGCCAACTTCATGGCCTCGTCGTACTCGTCCCATGACACAGGACAGGCTTCGTTCAACAACTTATTGGTTTCTTGTTTGATGTCGTCTTTTGGCCAATGAAACAGCAACGGCAGATGGTGAACAGGAAGAGTAACACCCTTGGCTTGTTTGTGGCTCCCATTTGTGCCCTCGTCACGTGTAGGCTCGCAACATTATTTGTTGCAGACAAGGTTTTCTTCTACATATTTTCGAATATTCGACGGAGACATCAATAATTTTTCAAACTTTGTCGTTTCCTTTGACCGCGATGACGACATCTATAGTTAATAAATAAATAAATATAAGTATTAGCAAATATCAATAATAGTAAGATAATTGTGCCAATATTGAATACAAATAAACGCTTCAACCAAACTTAGCTACAAACAAGTAAGAATGTGATGTGTGCCTTCAATACATAACAATAAAGTAGAAGTTTTTCAAGTGATGGTCCAAACAAAACAATGCAACACATAAGTTTTACAACTAAATGTTGCGAAGTAAACACAAACAACTACAATGTCGTGGAAATATATTACAAGTTCATGTGTTACTTTCACTGTCTAACGTGGTTGTTTGATTCACTCATCGGCGTTAAGGTATTCAGCAACCCCAGGTGGGTAAGTGTGACGAGTCGTCACGAAGTTACGCTGCACGGCCAATGGCGGGGGAGGCAATAAATCTCCCAAAATAAAAAGATTGTCTCTTATGAACTCTCTCCTTATGTGTTGCCACCTCATCTGCAACTCACTCAAAGATATGTAAGGCCCCCCAGTTATGTTTCGGAAGTCACGCCATGCCTCCATCCAAGCCTGTGTAGTATATACTCCATTAACACATCTCCCCAACTCATATTGGTTTCTCATCATACCTATGAGAACCATATCAAGCTCCGTACACCACATAAAATAAGGCGTCGTCGGAGGCCCAGCCATATTACAGATTCTGTAAATAATATATTTCAGACGTAAGGGTGTATGGCACAATTAAGAAAATATAATATGCATATTCGGTGTTAATAACATTCAGCAACATCACGATGAAAAAACATACACCAACATTACGATAAATAACAAAAGCTTGTTAATGTAATACAACGGATTAATTAAGAAAGATTTCATGTTAAAAACATCAAATGGTAGACAATGTAAATCAAGAAGACAAACTAAATGTAGCTCTGTCATTCAACGTTATGCGTCACCGTGGGTGAAGGAATGTCCAAAAGAAGACTACAATCTTCCTCCAGACTGGCAACGTAGCGTTCTAGAACCTCATGCTCATACTTTTTTTTGGTGTATATATCATCGTAGTTGTGATGAATTTCAACAAAGTCCTTCATGTTCATTGCCTGGCCCCACAGTGACTTGCACTCGACAGTTAGTAACATTATCTCAGCTTTCAAAGAATCAATTGTAGGGGGGAGATCGACTACCCAACGGAAGTATCTGCACCGATCTTTTCCCTAAAATGTATTATCAAGTTTAAGTGAATGACAACAAATGTACAGCGTACACAAGGGCAACCTATTATGTATGTATTTACTAGCGCACCTCACGAGAAGGACATATGTAATACATTTTGCCCGGCCTTTCACTCAGAATGCCAAATCATACAACCTTGCATCCTCTGTGTTAAGTCGCAAGGCTGCATCTAACCCACAATCACACCTCGGAACTTCAGATGGATTCATCGACATCTAAATCATGATTGATGATTAGTAAAACAATGTCGGGTTCTGAACATAGATTTGAAATAAAAATTTCTGAACATAAAATAGGCGTAGCTGTTTGTTCAAACATAAAAGCGAATTTAGTACGAAATGTTGTTATACATCTATCATGTATTGTATCCGTCCTCGTTTGAAGAGTCGTTATCGCTCGAGATGTGAAGTCCTTGGCGAAGATATTGGCACATCTCCCGTAGAGTGGAAATATCTTGTTGGAGCCTATCGGTGTCTGCTCTTATCGAACAGACAAAGTCACATTGTTTAGACCATAACTTGTGTTCGTTGCGTGCATATGCAAGTTGCGATAGCATTGCATCCCTAACTGCAGTAAGCGTGGCCACTGTGGGTTGAACACACTGTGCGGGCAACCTCATTTGACATCTGTTCGGCACAAGACCCCTACCACATGCAAAATACGGTCTATGGGGGTTGTTGTCTTCAAAACGTCCATTTGCCGCATCTGCGGCATCCATATACACGCGTACAGTGCATTCAAGGCCGCATGTACAGCAAGGCATTCCATTCTCCATTTCAAGACAACCTACTGAAACACAATGTGACGTTTATGATTAGGATCCATAAAACAGTTCCTGAAACAAACAATTTAGGGCTCCAGGGTCACGTGGCCGATGAGTTATCATACAAGTTAAAAAACGATGACAAGTACAACGCTAGGTCAACAAGTTTCCCAAAGGAGATTAGAAATGGTTTCACGTAAAAGATCGCCCTCCCTTGAATCGGCCGGAGTTGTTTGTTGGAGGGAACTCAGGTCAACCCTAGAAGGGGGAACGGCAGACGTTGAACTGTCATCTGGGAGTTTATTCATGATAGTGTCGCCATCATGTTGGCGTCGTATATAATTGTGGAGGATACAACAAGCCAGTACGAGGCGACACTGTGAATGTATAGGATATGTCGCCCCCTTTTTAAGGTAGGCAAACCGCCTCTTCAGTACCCCGAATGCTCTTTCAACAACATTGCGTAGTTGAGTGTGGCGGTGGTTGAAAATCTCCTTCTTGCTGGTGTAGGGATGTATGTTTCCTCGGTACTCAGAAATATGATAAGTTGTGTTGTGATAGGATGCTAGAAATTGACGAGTGTTGGCATACCCTGCATCAACTAGGTAAAACTTTCTCGGTGGAACTTTAAACCCGGCAGTGGTCATTGCTGATTGTAGGACCCGTTGGTCAGCAGCCGACCCCTCCCACTCAATTAGAACAAATGTAAACTCCATCGAGAAGTCTACTACAGCCATGACATTCAGAGAGACATTCTCATTTCTGTCGCGGTAACAATTTTGCTTGTCTTGTTTGACCAAGACTGGGATGTGTGTTCCGTCAATTGCCCCGATGGCATTCTATAACACCAAATTAGGTTGTAAACATACAGAATATTTGAAAAAAAATTATAAATTTGCAGGGGCTAACTATTACCTTGAAGTAAGGGTAGAACCTTGGGGTCTCCAATATACGAGAATGTGTTGTCGTGCATGTCGATGCGGTTTGCATGACAATATAGTCATGGGTCAACGCACATACAGCGTCCAACACTTCGTTGAACTTTCTACTTATGGTCTCACCAGAGTAAATGTAGTCCTCCACCAAAGCACGATTTGTATGTCCATGGCCAACCATCTGTAGGAAGTAGCATACAGCCTCAATTGAAGTGACGCATCTAGTACTTCGTAACAAGCCACAACTCTCAAGCTTGTCCACAAGGGCCATTATAGTATGTGGTCGCATACGGTATAGGTCATAAGCCCTTTGTTCATGACCGGTTAATATTTCTAAGACCTTTATGTGGCCACTCCTTATGCTAACTGACCTAGGTATTGTGGGTGGTATGTCGGCATCAACGGAAATGTCGTCTATGATGAAGTTCGCAATCGACTCAGCAATTGCATCGGCAATGTGATTTGCTGGACCAGACAAGGTATCTAAAATGTGTGTGAGGAGGTCAGGTGATTGTGTTTGGTCACTAGCAGACATGATGCCTACAAGTAAAACGATATCAACAAGATAATAACTACTTAAACATAATATAAACCAATTGACATGTGAAACAACGGCTTGAAGGCTACAAACAAATTAGATTGTACAAAAAATAAACGTCTGTACGGTAAAGCAATTACTACAACAATGAAGCAAATTGAAATGTCTGTACGGGAAAGCAATTATTACAACAGTTAAGCAAATATAAATTGATGGTCTGAAACATAGCAAACATAATGGAAAAAGGTAGTTCCCACTTATGATCCCGAAGGGCCAGCATCATTGGATGGAGTATACCACATGGAAGGTATGCTTGATGTGCTGTTGAAGTTGGGTGGTGGGGTGTGCGACACAAATGGTTGTTGAGATGGTACAAAATAGGATGGCATTGAAGGTATTGTTGTTGCATTGCCGACTTGGGACCTTTCCCAAAGGTCTTGTAACCATATTGTTATCTTTTGAGGGGTGTCTTGAAGGCTGAGGTAGATGTTGCGGTTTGTTGAGTCATTTATGGCGTTCACAAGTGTTGTAAAAACAGCAGTAGGGGCATCGGGGAAAGTGTCATTGAAATGTTGTAAAATGGTTGTAAACTCTTCTTTTTCAAAGGCTCTGGTTGCCACACATGTGCCTAACTCGTGAACCTTTGCGTACACCTGTGTGAATTCAGATAACACTTCATTAGAAAGCACACATCGCTCCTGTACCATTGATGGTCGCTTCCTGCGCCTATGGGCAGGAGGAGTCCTCCCCCCAACACTCGGGGTATCCATTCCGCCTCCCCCGGTGTCACCCTCGCTTTGCATCCCAGATGCGCGTATGTTCGGTTCCCCTGATGCGGTTTATGTGTTCATGGGTGTATCAGACGCATCTAAGTCGACAGTAACATCATCCTCGGAGGCAACGTCGGAAGGGATTTGTGAGTCCATGGAAGACATTGCATGGTGTCCTCTAGCAATTTTCCTCCCCGCCATCATCTCGATGTCATAGTAGTGGGGAAAGGGACGCTTAAGCAGCCTAGCAAGGTCCTTGGTTGCCTAAGTATTCAAAAAATTTGTATTAGTAAATGTAAGTGTAGATGTAGGACATTACTTTGTTGGGGTCAAGGGTGTGATTATTGTACATACCGCAATGCTCTGCCTCCACTCAGGGGTGTCAGGCAGTGTGGGCATGTGCCTTGTGTCATCCCATCCAACGCCACTCTTGTTGGTCACAATCTTCAAAGCGGCATAGTCCTTCCTCAGGTTCTTCCACCGAGTTTTGAACTGTTCTAACTTACCCGCGTCCTTCCCCATCCTATTTTGCACATCAGAAGTTGCCTCCCTCCAAGAGTCCTTAGTAAAATGACCGTCAATACACCTCTCTAAGTCATATTGTCTCCGCAATGTTGTTACTAGAGCGGCATCAGACTCTCTTGATCAAACAATACGGTATTTCGGGTCTGCGTAAGACATACTCGTGTAGGTGTTGCAGTATATAATGACAGTGAGCGGTGTTTACAATGATAATTACTATATAACATGTATGGTTTTCAAGAGGCACATTGAAATCGTTATGGTAAGAATAAATTAGTATCTGACATGTGTTACTTCTACCCTTACACAAAGCAGAGCATGGCCTTAAATACATGCCCTTAAATACAATGTTTCCAAACTGTAGGATAGACAATAAACACACAATCAGACTGCAGAGACAAACACATATTCGAGCAATCACCACATAGGGGTCGTATGACATATGTCTTAATGGACAAATGTGCATACAGTTAAGTTGATGTAACACACAGACCTAGAATATTGTAATACTCAACACTAGATGCAACATTTAAAAAATAGCAGTTCGAATGACAGCAAGATGACTTTTTCTTAAATTAAAGACACATAAAAATGAACTGATTAGCCCATAACAAACTATTCAAACGTGTAAATTGATTGGACAAATGTGCATACAATTACGTGTTGTAATTCATAGACCAGTCACGAAATAACAGCCAAGCAAGCATATATAGGGAGCTCAATCAGCAACCGAGCAAGATCATAGCTGAACCAGAAACGCAAGCAAACAGCTGAAAAACTAAAATAAGAAGTAAGCAGGTGCAGCAGCTCGAAAAGCTAGCACCATTGGTGGTCTGTTGTATTGGGTTACTAGCAGAATATACGTGTTAAGCATTTTTATAGATAAATATTCAACTAGATGTATATATAGGTAGCACCACAGTTGCTCTTTTGTGAATTAGTACAATTCTATTTAAAATATTCAACTAGATGTGAATTTCCATCTCTATCCATCATTTTGGGATTGTTCCATCATATTAAAGCATACATAAAAAAATATTAAGGAATATAAAAATTTCAGCCATTTTGATAGCTTATACCATGCATAATAGTAAACTATTAGTATATTTTTCATGAATTTTGAATAACTGCTATAACTCAAACCACTTGCCCTAAAAGATTCCAGAATTCATGTAATAGAGGTCATCTCCATGAGGAGTCAAATGTTGTTAAGCGCAAGAATTCAAATGCTTCAATAAACTTGATCTTTTTTAAGATTAATTAGTGGTTTACATGAACTGAAAACAATTTAACAAAGAAGAAATAAAACATTGACTAATGTGTTTTATGAAATGAAGAGAAAAATCTTGAGCAGTGGGTTTCACCTAGCCACATATCTCATGGTAAAATACCACAATAAAAAAAATATTCATTTGTATAGGAAAAAAGCTTTTCTAGACATCACTTTGTAGATGCAGGGATTAACCTAACCTAGACCTCACACTTATTTAGTTAGACAAGTTTTAAATCTCCTGTTGTTTCCCCTCTTAACCTAACCACTATCATAGAATATATTGATATCTTGCATTCAAATTTACCTATTGATCCATGTACGATCTCAAAACACATAGAAAGATATAAGAAATGTATTATAGGTGATCCATCAACAACACATAAAATTAAGATCACAAAAACTCAAGAGTGACATTTAGATACAACATTTAACTCATTAAAATAAATCATAAGCATGAAATAACCATGAGTCTGCTCCCGCATGCCAAATCAAAGATACTACCTGCTCATGGTGAGCTAATGTAGGCAAAAATTAGGTTCATTCATGGTATATATTGTAGAATTAATAATGGATACTCTAATTGCAAGATAGAGAGGAAAGTTGATTGTAAAATCAATGAAAGCTCAAATCCATAGTAGAAGGGTTCCAGGGAGATGTCTTCATCCTCCTACTATTATATGGGCACAATCTACCATCTTTTTTTTCTGATATGAATTAGATCCTTAACCTGAAAAGGGGTCAAATTCTTTTAATAAGATGTAAATATGTCAATTTTCCTTAATTACTCCATTACGAAATTACACATTGTATATTTGACTTTATGGAGTGATTTTATGGAGTGTAGTTCATCGATTGGGGGGACGTTGATCGTGAGTAGATATATAATGGGAATTATTGTTGGTATATATGCCCATAGAGCCATCTCAAGCGATTGCATGGAGTCGGATATTAATTAATCAATTAATGTGATTATTTGGTTAATTAATGAATTCCAAAATATTCTAATTAATCCATGAGCGTTTTAATTAACGCAGTGTTTCTGTTTACCGATGGGTTTAGGAAACCCTACTTCCCTTCGTCTCTTATTTAAAGGAGGTTGACGGTCGATGTCTATATAAGATATTGAGAGAGGCTTTTCAGTTTACGCTCACGTACGTAAACCCTAGCCGTCACCGTCCTTAGGAGAGAAAGGAGAGCAACGCGCCGGTACCACGCCGCCACACAGAAACGACTCCTTCCCGCCGGCTTAGGAAGCACGACGTGGAGTTCCAGTCCATCCGCGTGGACGAAGTAGAGACGCATACGCTGAGACGCGTGCGTTCGGAGGACATCAACGACCATCCGTACGCGTTACGAGCAGCGTACATCACCGCACGAAAGGAGCGTCGTCGGATCTTCCTGCGACAGCGAACGGGAGAGTATACAAGCGTCGTTGCACACCTTTGTGTAGCGAGATATCGCCGGACTTACTCCGCAATAAGGTATATCCCGCAAACACTCCTTCCAAATACGTTGTTGTCGATGAGATCCTGTTTCGGGTTGAGTGGAATTTTTGTTGCTTCCGCCACGCATGTTTTCTCCACAAAACCCAACAGTGGTATGAGAGCAGCGTCGATCAACGACGTATTTGGATTCGTTTTGATATGATCGAATCGTTGTATACTGTTTTTATGTTGCATACGATGTGAATTAAAACTGCTAATGTGCAAATCTAAACCTAATTTCACATACGCCGCAGGCTTCTATTTTTGACGTTTTGGACGGGGTCGACTATGGAAAATATTGATTTTCCTAAGTGCACGGAAGTAAAATTCCCGTACAGGGGCGCTGCCCCTGTGTACCCCGCATAGTCTGCGTGGGAGTCAAAAATTTATTTAATGGGGAATGTCCCGCATTAAAAGTACTGCAATTTTAATATGTATATATGTATATGTAGATATACCTATGATAACATACACGTCGCCATTAATATTTTGTTTTATGTGGTGAATGCATGCACGGTTATGGCCTAGTATCCCCTTTTGTGAATGTTGTGAATGAATGTGGATGTCAATCTTCTGAATATATTTGTTTTTGAATGCTATGGATGTATAATGGTTGCATATGGATCCTTTGTATAAAGTATTCGGCTTGCATGTCGAGCCTCATCTCTTATTTCATAGTGTAATTAATTCTTTTCCTTTATATTTGTACTCATATGATGTAATAGAGATAGGATTAGTTTTAGTTTTTGTAAATTTGATGTAAGGAGGCCACTTGAAGATCCAACTCCAAGGAGTGTCCATGGAGAAGCACCATGAAGATCTAATTCCAAGAAGCAACCTGAAGATCCAACTCCAAGGAGCGTCCATGGAGAAGCAACAAGAAGATCCAATTCCAAGAAGCAACTTGAAGTTCCAACCTCACGAAGCATCCATGAAGTTGTTCATTGTAATGTTGATCATTACAGGCTTACAGGTTGATTCACAGGTGTTGCATGAGATGCATAAGACCATAGGTGGACCGTAATCCTTTGTTGTTCCAAAGGATTACAATAGTATGGCCATAACCGATGTATTTGTGTTTGTGATTGCATGTCTATCGTTTGTGGTTGTGGATATAGTAGTATATGATATGTACTATAAGTGTGTGGTGTTTGGATATGTATATGTATTAATCAAACCCCTCAATTAATAATATTAAGTTTTAGTTGCCTTCCATAAAGCAACACACATGAAAAGCTTGATCCACTATTTGTGGGCACGCCTCCGCGTGGTACACTGTCTATCTCGTGTAAGTGTGATGGTGGGTGTGTGGGTCTGCCTCCGCAGGGTGCACACTCATCGTGTTGGCTTATGGGTTGGACTTAACTAGGGAACCTTGATAGGATCAAGTACCTAGAGGCACACAGATGCATCATGGCAAGGAGTTGTGCATGATCATCTATCTAAGAGTTGCATATGATGCAATTGGCAAGAGTTGCCTACCTTAATATTTGGTCTTTGACGCCGGCGTTGGCTGGGCATTGATCCAATTATTTTGGATCTTGGCTCACTAGAAGGTTGTGCGTTGCAATCTTCCGAGTTGATAGTGAGGGCTATCAATTTGAATAAAATAGTGGGAGCGTAATTAATTAAAGGCCTAATTAATCTCGTTTGTCAAATCTTTACAAGTCAAAATGTTTTAGACTAAATGCAATTTTTTCTTTTGTAGCAATCAAATGGCAAACAACACTCACACTTTCTCGTTGCGATCGGTCCTTGAGAAGGACAAACTTACCGGAACCAACTTTCAAAACTGGTTTATGACGTTGAGAATTGTTCTCACACATGAGCGTAAGCTCTATGTCCTTGAAACACCAGAGCCAGCGGAACCCGCCGTAAATACGCCCAAGGCTGAAAAAGATGCTTACAAGAAGCACCTTGATGATGTCGTGGATGTCAAGTGCCTAATGTTGTGCTCAATGAACTTGACTTGCAAGAGCAGCATGAGAACATGAATGTCATGGAGATGGTAACACATCTCAAGAACATGTATCAACATCAAGCAAGACAAGAGAGATATGATGTCTCAAAGGCTTTGTTCAAAAGCAAGATGAAAGAGGGATACTCAGTTGGCACTCATAAACTCACTTTAATTGGGTACGTGGAAAGCCTATCCAAGCTGGGATTTCCCCTATGTCAAAAGTTGGCCACTGATGTGATTCTACAATCGTTGCCTGAATCATATAGTCATTTTGTCATGAACTACAACAAGAACAATTTTGACAAGCCGTTGTCAGAATTGTTGGGCATGTTGAGGACAGCCGAAGCACAGATGAAGAAAGACAAGCCCAAGTCTGTGATGATGATCAGCAAGACAAAGGAAAAGTCAAAAGGCAAAGGCAAGGCTAAGAAAAGTTCTAAAGCCGGGCAGAAGCCAAAGTCATCCGCACTCAAAGCTAAAGGTGGGATCTCCAAAGAAAGCAGTTGTCACCATTGTCACCAGGCTGGACATTGGAAAAGAAATTGTCCTCTCTACCTGGAGGAACTGAGGAAGAAGAAGCAGGGGATAGAGATCTCCACTTCAAGTCAGTGTTGTCAAGGCGCCCGCCTAGGCGCGCCTAGGCGTCCTAGGCGCTAGGCAAGGCTGCCCAAACTAGGCGCCCAGCCCAGTATGTGCATTATATGGGTGTCTAAGGCCTTTTAAGCCTAAATTAAGTCATTTAAAGGATAAATTAGCATGAATCAAGTCTGGATTTGGTCGAATTAGATTAGCTTGAGTCAATCTATGGCTGAAATAGGTCTGATTTAGGCAAAATCAGGCCAAATTTTAGAAAATTAGGGAAAACATGTTTGATTTGGGCCAAATTGGTAAATCATAAAATCATTTCCTCATATGTTTGTTGTTCTTGCTTATTTTTCTTTTCTTTTTTTATCCTTTCTCCTGCATTTTAGTCCTTAATCCTACTGCTGCTGCGTTTTTTTTTTGAGTTATTCCTCCTATATCCCCTCCTACTCCGAAATCCTACTACTGTTGTGTTTTTTTTTTATTCTGTTTTCTTCAAATCCTCTTTTACATCACCTATGCTTCGTAATGTTGATGATGTTGTACTTTTGTACTTTCCTCTTTTACATCACCCTTTTTCCCTGCTTTCTTTTCTAAGTCTCCTGCTCCAATTGTTGTTGCAGGCTTGTTGATATTACTTCCCCTTTTTCTTCCTATTCTCATCTCCTGCTACTGCTGTCATAACCTCATTTTGCCCTCTTTTTATGTTTCCTATATGGTATTATATGTAGTATATATGTATAATAAGAATCAACTTAACATACTGAAAAAGATACAAAATATAAAAAACGCCCAGAACAACCTAGGCGCCCGCCCTAGCCCCTTGGGAAATGTTGACCGCCTAGCCGCCTTGACAACCATGCTTCAAGTATATACGTTATTGAGATAAACTTAAATACTTCTTCATCATGGGTACTGGATACCGGATGTGGATCTCACATATGTTCTAATATGCAGGATCTGATAAGAAGTAAGCCTTTACGAAAGGGCCAAGTCGAGTTGTGGGTTGCTAATGGAGCAAGAGTTGTTGCCACCGCAATTGGAGTTATTAGTTTATCTTTGCCTACGGGCCTTGTAATAGAATTAGAGAATTGCTATTATGTACCTGCCATTAATAGAAATATTGTTTCTGTATCTTGTATGGACAAGAGTGGATTTAAATTTCACATTAAGAATGAAATTATTTCTATTTCTAAAGATGAGATCTTTTATGGCAATGCCCCTATGTCTTATGGTATCTACTTGTTAGAACTTGAGACTAGCATATACAACGTAAATACTAAAAGGTTAAAACTTGACAACTCAAACATAACATTCTTATGGCATTGTCGTCTTGGGCACATAAACGAGAAGCATATATCTAGACTCCATAAGGATGGTTATCTAGACTCTTTTGATTTTGAATCATTAGAGACATGTGAGGCATGTTTATTAGGGAAGATGACCAAGACTCCTTTCACTGGACACAGTGAGAGAGCCAGTGATCTGCTAGGGCTCATACATACTGATGTATGTGGACCTTTTAGATCAAATGCTAGAGGAGGCTATCAATACTTCATTACCTTCACTGATGACCTCAGTAGGTATGGCTATGTATATCTTATGAAACACAAGTCAGAAACTCTTGAAATGTTCAAGACTTTCATGAATGAAGTAGAGAAGCAACTTGGTAAGAGTATTAAAGCACTCCGTTCAGATCGAGGTGGCGAATACTTAAGCTAAGAGTTTGAGGACCTTCTGAGAGACCGTAGTATTGTATCACAATGGACTCCACCTGGTACCCCACAACATAATGGTGTGTCAGAAAGAAGGAATCGTACATTATTAGACATGGTACGATCAATGATGAGTTCAGCCGAACTTCCAATATCGTTCTGGGGATATGCTCTTGAAACTGTAGCGTTTACACTTAACCGTTGACCTTCCAAATCGGTTCAAAAGACACCATATGAGATATGATGTGGGAATCGTCCCAATTTGTCTATGTTAAAGATTTGGGGATGTGAAGCTTGTGTTAGGAAACAATTTCCTGAAAAGCTTGGATCGAAATCGGAAAAATGTTATTTTGTTGGATACCCCAAGGAAACTCGGGGATACTACTTATACATACCAACTGACAACAAAGTGTTTGTTGCTAGGACTGTTGTATTTCTTGAAAAGGAATTTATTTCTAAAGGAATTAGTGGGAAGAATGTAGAGCTCGAAGAAGTTCGAGACCAACAAGAAAGCAGAGAACCTGAGGAGGTACATAAGGAACATGAAGACTCACAAATTGTTGTGGAATTTCAAGTTTCAAATGTAACACAGGAACCTCGTAGGTCTAGTAGGACATGACTTGAGCCTGAGAGATTTGGATTTCTCGTGACTCAAGGCAGTGACGAATTAGGCATAGCAGATGAGTCAACTTCCTATCTAGAAGCTACTAAGGGACCAGAATCTGAGAAATGGCTCGAAGCCATGAGATCTGAGATGGAATCCATGTACACCAACAAGGTATGGACCTTGGTGGATCCACCCGAAGGGGTAAAACCCATACGGTGCAAGTGGGTCTTCAAGAAGAAGACTGACATGGATGAAAATGTTCAAACCTATAAAGGTAGATTGGTTGTGAAAGGATTCCGTCAAATTCAAGGTGTTGATTATGACGAGACCTTCTCACCAGTTGCCATGGTTAAATCCATCAGGATCATGCTTGCCATTGCAGCTTATCATGACTATGAGATTTGGCAGATGGATGTTAAAACAGCATTCCTTAATGGGAATTTACTCGAGGATGTGTACATGACACAACCTGAGGGTTTTATCGATCCAAAGGAAGCCAATAAAGTCTGTAAGTTACAACGGTCAATCTATGGATTGAAGCAAGCGACTCGGAGCTGGAATCTACATTTTGATGAAGTAGTCAAAGTTTGGATTAAGTCAAAATGAAGATGAACCTTGTGTTTACAAAAGGGTTAGTGGGAGCACAATCGTATTTCTCATATTGTATGTGGATGACAAACTATTGATGGGAAATGACATCCCTACTCTTCAGACAGTAAAAGGTTGGCTAGGGAAGACCTTCTCTATGAAGGATTTAGGCGAAGCATCCTATATACTAGGGATCAAGATCTATAGAGATAGATCTAGAAGGCTTCTAGGCCTAAGCCAGAGCACATACATTGACAAGGTGCTAAAGAGGTTTAGCATGGAGGGTTCTAAGAGAGGTAACTTGCCCATGTCCCATGGAGTTACGATCTCTAAAACTCAATGTCCTAGTTCATGTGATGAACGGGCACGCATGAGTAAGATTCCATATGCATCAGCAATTGGATCTATCATGTACGCGATGTTATGTACTCGTCCTCATGTATCGTATGCTTTGAGCATGACGAGCCGGTATCAGTCAGATCCAAGTGAATGTCACTGGACAACCGTAAAGAACATCATAAAGTACTTGAGAAGGACTAAGGATCAATTCTTGGTATACGGTGGTAAGGAAGAGCTCGTGGTAAAGGGTTACACCGATGCTAGCTTTCAAACTGACAAAGATGACTACAGATCGCAATCTGGATTTGTGTTTTGCCTGAACAACAGAGTTGTGAGCTGGAAGAGTTCCAAGAAAGAGACGGTTGTGGATTCTACTCAGAGGCCGAATATATTGTCGCATCTAATGCTGCAAAGGAAGTTGTATGGATCAAGAAGTTCAATTCTGAACTTGGAGTGGTTCCAAGCGCTGGTGATGCAATTGAGTTGTTTTCTGACAACAACGGAGCAATTGCACAGGCTAAAGAACCAAGATCGCACCAACGTTCCAAACATATTCTACGGCGGTTCCATCTCATACGAGAGATCGTACAACGAGATGTGAAGATTTGCAGAGTACCTACAGAAAGCAATGTGGCTGACCCGCTCACAAAAACACTTTCACAGCAGAAACATGACGGACATGTTCGATCACTTGGATTGAGATTCATGAGTGATTGGGTATAAGTGCAAGTGGGAATCTGTTGCTATGTATGCCCATAGAGACTATCATTCGATGATTGTAATGGGATACTATGTAAACGATTTGTAATACTACATTGATCATATCAATAAAGGCAAGTTTTCAATCTATATGTTTGTGTTTTATATTGTGAGATGACCATAAAACTTATAGATGTCTATAGAATAATATACTCAATGACATATGTCTTCGGGTTGATGACCTGAACAGTGAGATCATATGTATGCTAAGAGTATGTATTCTTGTTTTGTCCCTAATCGGTTGTTATTGTGGAAATATCCATAGACATCAATAACACATAAGATTAGAATGTATGTTGGTTGATGGAAGAATCTCATTATCCATGATATGGAGATATCAAACCAAATACATAGATACATGTTAGAGAACAGTGTATCGGATAGATCCACCTTGAGAGTGACACATGGATACCATGATTGGTAGTTAGAGTCACATCTCATAATGATGGTGGTGATTGTGGTTCTTAGACCTGAAGTCACTACACTTGTCACATGTCGTTCGGGGTACTTTGACATCATCCACCGTGGTCCTGAATAAGGATTGCCATAAAGATGGTGCTTGGGTGCACTGTGACACATGGGGATGAATGTGAGTGATGTAGATGGAATTTGTCCTTCCTACGGGAGTTTGATATTCCGGCCACTTGATAAGCAAGACTGAGAAATGCATGGCCATGCTGATGTGAGTCAATATGTGATATTGAGCTTACATATATCTCAGACAGTCTGCTCTAGTTCAAGGAACATGGATTGAATGTTGAAAAGGATAACAATTCCATGACTCGAGTTCAATCTGGATATCAGCGACAAAGGAACTATACAATCACTGTAACACCAGTCATGAATGATAGGTTAAGTTGTTCTCCAACTTCTCTAATTACTTGGGTGGCAATGAAGTCTTGTTAGATACCAATCATTGCTTGTGAAATCATAATATGATTATGGATATCACTGCCAACGTAATTTGGAGCCTACCGGGTCACACGCATAGGATGTGTTGGAATAGGAGTATAATTGTGGATTTGATTGGAATTGCTCCGAATCACATTGATTACTAAAATATCTATGTAATAGATTAGAATAATATTGGAGTGATTGGCTCTAAGTGCAAGTGGGAGTCTGTTGGTATATATGCCCATAGAGCCATCCCAAGCGATTGCATGGAGTCGGATATTAATTAATCAATTAATGTGATTATTTGGTTAATTAATGAATTCCAGAATATTCTAATTAATCCACGAGCGTTTTAATTAACGCAGTGTTTCTGTTTACCGATGGGTTTAGGAAACTCTACTTCCCTTCGTCTCCTATTTAAAGGAGGTTGACGGTCGATGTCTATATAAGATATTGAGAGAGGCTTTTCAATTTACGCTCACGTACGTAAACCCTAGCCGTCACCGTCCTTAGGAGAGAAAGGAGAGCAACACACCGCTAGCACGCCGACGCACAGAAACGACTCCTTCCCACCGGCTTAGGAAGCGCGACGTGGAGTTCCAGTCCATCCGCGTGGACGAAGTAGAGACGCAGACGCTGAGACGCCTACGTTCGGAGGACATCAACGACCATCCGTGCGCGTTACGAGAAGCGTACATCACCGCACAAAAGGAGCGTTGTCGGATCTTCCTGCGACAGCGAACGGGAGAGAAGTTTCGTCCGTGTATACAAGCGTCGTTGCACACCTTTGTGTAGCGGGACATCGCTGAACTTGCTCCTCGATAAGGTATACCCCGCAAACACTCCTTCCAAATACGTTGTTGTCGACGAGATCCTGTTTCGGGTTGAGTGGAATTTTTGTTGCTTCCGCCGCGCATGTTTTCTCCACAAAACCCAACAATTATGACATGGACTCTATAGCCTGTAGGTTAGTAGATGACAATGAATCAATGCTATTAAAGTTACTTTTATGCCATGTAATTTTTAAGGATTTTTATCTTGGTTAACAAATGAGGAAGATAATATGTTTTAGGGACATGCGATAACATCTTTTATTCATCACAAATGTCTTCTGATCTTCACAAATTCTGACCGTTCTTTCCTGGGATCAGATCTGTTGCCTACCCAAACGGGAGATATGACAAAATAATGGGAACTGCTATTAAAGCCATGTGGATATAAATAAGCAACAAGATAGCATAATTGGACATATATTTCCATCTAAGGTTGATACAATTGGAAATATATTTTCGTCTGAGGGTGATACAATTGGACATAAGAACTCAATCAAGCAAACAAGATGCAATACAAAGTGCACTTATCAAATTCCCTAATCTTAAACCATTGCATGCCCTCAAGCAATCAGACACAGATAATGAAATGGAAAATCAAGGAAGATACATATCATGTATCAATTGGCCTAAATAAGAACTATTCAATTTTCAAATTGGCAAAGAATTAGGGTGTTAGAAATCCCATCTCAACTTCTCAAGGTTGTCGAGTAAATTTACTACTCATGTATAATAAATATAGAAAGAAAGTGCAGTCATCCCAGGTAGTAAGCATGAAGTATATTTTTGAAAACTAAATTTAGCATAAGCAATCTATTTACTTCATCACTCTAATATAAATTATTTATAAATTAAAGCTCATGTTTTGGAAAACATCCACTATTGTTAAAGTTGCCTACACATAATTTTAATTGGGACCAATCAACCCTCTTTATTAAGTCGCATCTGACTATCACAAAGATATTGGTAAAATTCAACCTAGATAGGCATCTTATGCGGGTAGTTTTGACTCTTTTTTGTGGTTTTATCTATACATGAATGATCTTTCCCAGAATACCAATTTTCATATTCATATCCACTTTGAAACCACGTGAGCATATTCTATATTTAATACCAACACAAGCATACATGAATCATATGAATGATTGTGCATAACTTTAATTTCATTTGATTAAAAAATCATTGGGATGAAAATAGATAGGAGTCCAAATTTTTATATGCAAAATTCACAATAACATCCTTTTCACTTGATAAAATCATAAAATTAAACTAAATAAGTACTAAAATTCAAGCTAGCTTTCATTAGAGAACCAACAAAATTTGTAGAATTATGCCATATTGGGATCACTTGTTCTTTCCAAAAATCATATGCAATTAATGCTACTATTATGATATCATAATATATTAAAAAAATAGAACATTAAATAAAGGTATGGCAAAGAGATATGTCCAAGACATTAACGGCCATTACTGCCCAATCATGTTAGAAAAACAAAGAAAAAGTCACATAAACCAGGGTGAGGAAAAAATAAATGACAGAAAAGGAAATCTAGGATAAGACTAACAACTACTTGCTCCCCAATTATGGTCTACTAACACAGATTGATATCCTCAGAATAACCTGGCCAGCAAAAATCTCGAAAATCAGGCATGCTAGTTGCTTTTATTTGCTATAGGGTTACTAGATATTGCTCTAACTTAGCACCCAGACACATAATAGCGGTAAATTGATGCATTTCTAGATAACAGTAGTAGTTAGAAGTAGAATAAATCAGTGTCATAGACAATGATTCAAATGTTTGCAGCTAATGTCGGCTCATTTGCCACTTAATCGATACACATGCCTGATTATTGTATGTCTGCCCTAATCGACCTCACAAACAAAGCACCCTCTACCCTAGATCGTGACCAACCTGAGCAGAAGGGGGTGAGAACGACGACAGAGTGCGGAATCGTCGGTCTGGGCAGGGCCGCCGGAGCACGAGGGATGAGAACCGTCACAATTCAGCAACAAAGGACGACGACCAGCTTCCGCAAACAGCTCCTCCAAAAGGCGTATGTGGAAGTGTAGAACCTCGCAGCAAAAGGAGAGGAATAAGAAGGCACACGGACACTTGCTAGGGTTTCTTATTGCCTTGGGCGAGCTAGGGTTTCTTCTGTGCATCGACAAGACAAATCAATGTCAGAGCAGGTAGTAGAGAAGAGCAGGGCAGGGCATGAGTACCTTGCTTTTGAGGGAGGTAGCCGGCCAGGTAGACCGGCGGTGGCAGGCGGCAGCATTAATGCTCCACGCGGACGCTTCACCCGAAGACGACTGGACTCCATCTGCGACCTTCTCGAAGTAGCAGCCTTCGTTTTTACTTCTCACACGGACCAACAGTTGAAGATGAGCGACTATATTTCGCGAGGGAGAGCGTCGAGAGGAGAAGGTTAGGGCGAGAAGGAGAGGGAGGGTTGCAAGGGATCGGGGTCGGGTGGCGCGGGGGGGGGGGGGGGGGGGGGGGGGTGTCGGGGCAACCCGGACTGAGAATTGTAATCATGCCTCGATGGGGACTGAGTTAAAACGGATAATGGGATTCCGTTATCCCAAAATGGGGATCAAAATGGGTTGGTTGCCAAACGCGTTTCTCGCCCAAGCAGGACCGGATTGGGCCGACCTGGCGCTATGGCGCTAGGCGACACGGCCTAATCTCGATCCAGTCCATTGCCAAACACGGCCTTGGGAATCCGTTAAAAGTTTGTGAATGGTTGCTCCAGCCATTGGTGAAAAAATAACCATAAGCGGATGCCTGTGAACATTTAATTCTTAAAATAACACGGTAAGAACTTTCTACAGGTTAGTACATCTAAGCCCTGTGTAAAATCCCAAAAGACGCTGTTGTTAGATTCAAACTAGATGACGTGTCAGTGCCAGGTAAACCTGTCAGTGAAACAGCCACTCGTTCATTTTGCAAATAGAATGCACCAAATCCAGCAGCATAGAACAATTATCCAAGCCTATCGTTCAAGTGAATGGACAAGTGGGCAAACGTATACCATAAATAACAACTGCAGATAGACCTGGAATACAGTAGTACCTAATTTTCCTCTGTACGAGCTGCTCTAAAGCTTGAACTAGGCTGTGTTTCACCGTGCAGCAGACACACCCATTAGCGAGTTCGACCCATTCCTCAACGAGAGCTCCATCGTCACCATCATTAATCATCGCCTTCTCCACCCCAATCTCCTCGCCAAACTCATTGAGAATGACAGCAATCCTCTTCCCATGCTGAGCGTTGAGCACGAAATTAACTAGCTAAGAAGACAAAGGTTAGCACGGGCATATAAAAGTACCTTACCAAAATGGCAATGGACAATGGTTTTTTTCATAAATGGAGAGCAAAACAAGATAACCCCCTATTAACGAGTTGAGAAGACCTGGAGGCTATTTTGAAAGGTCGATGAACCAATAAAGACATTCGTACAAGTAACATATTTTTTTGCGGCGTACCGTTGATTTGCCTGCTCCAAGATAACCAGTGATAATCGTAACTCCAACTGGACTTTCCACGGGGAATTCGGGAGGATCATTAACTTTATCTGTATCTTTGGAAGGAGGATTGCATTCATCGATTGGGACCGCAAGGGGAGGACTATCATCGTCTGCCTCCATGAAATTGGAGTTCTGAGAAACCGAACGTAGAAGCGGAAGCTGGGGAGAGTGCAGCCTCGAATGCTTGTAGTACGCGACGGCGACGGCGACGGTGACGGCGACAGCGTTAGCCGCTAGGTACGAGACAGTCGAGAACTCTCCTTGTTCTTTTTTTGAATTAATATATTTATAGTGAGTCCAACTAATTATTGTGAAAAAAAGTAACATTTAGTATCCGTCTTCATTTTGTGAGAAAAAATCAAAAATTCAGTTGTTAAAATAGCACTTATACTCTCAAATGTGTAGATTTATCACCACATGTGTGGTCTCAAATATTATTCTTTTGAGTAGACATAATGTGACGTTATGTGGTATCGGTTCTTTGAACAAAACTCCAACAAAAAAAGTTACATAGTGAAGGAATATGGTAAAATAGACCCACATCAACATATGTCATTTTTTGTAAAAAAGAATGTTGTTCGACATGACGCTATCGAGACACATCTCTAGCTCTATCAAGGGAATAAAGCAACATGCAGGCATTAAAATCTTAACTCCTGTTTTACAACTCTAGAGGTTGGGTTTTTCTCTCCTCTCCAGCCGTTCCCAGGGATCTTTGTAATTTCAAAACATCCTTTCAAAAAGCTCACCAAGCTACACACCATTTTGCCGGCTACTGCGTTCTTTTTCAAAGCAAAACTCGACAGTCTCATCAGTTTCTGACATTCATCTACTCAGAGAATATCTCTTAAACTTCTACTCCTGCTCAGAAAACACCATGAGAACAGGAGGCGTACTCACCCTGGCCTCAAGCGTAAAAAAGTCTTGCATGTCCAAAAGCGGCAAGTCAAAAATTTTCCGCCTTGCCTTGAAGAAGAAAAAACCCTCGGTGCTTGACAGAGAATCAAGGTCTACAGCCCTACCCACAGAAATGAGCTCTCGTTTCACCTTCCTGGAATTTCCACTCTCAAACCCCTCCTATTCCACAAGTATCCCCCTGTCGAAAGCTTGGATCTACCACAAGTTTGATATTTCACCGGGGACATGCATGATCAATATTGTCCACCGTTCCTTCCAGGTGACGGTATCATGGTCCTCCCCGGCCGAACAACGCTGGGGAAACAAAACCTCAACCCTTCTCATCTCGGAGGGCTGGAGCGAGATGATCACTGAACTCAAGCTCAAACCGGAATGGTCGATCTTCATCAAATCGATTGGAAACCGTACTTTCCTTGCTTGGGTGTGTGATTTCATCAATGATACGCCTCCTGAGCTAGCTTACCTTTACAAAAGACACAACCAAGAGAACTCATCATCATCATACTCTGCTGACCAGCTCTTTGTCCGGAATGAGCACCAACCCCCAGTGGGATCAAGATCATGGCCCATCTCAGTCTCCTCGGGCTCAGAGGAGGTAGACGACGCTGGCACACCTACAACGCTACAACAAACAAGTTCCATTGCAGAAAGGTACCATCTTTTTTCTTCCCCCAGGGATAAGAAGAACAATTTTTTCAATATCTCCTCACTTTACAAAACCCTAAAACCCTGATCCCCCCCTGTGGCCGATATCATCCCAGATGACTTGGATCTCCTAAACTGTTCGTTTCCCTTATTAGGACAAGATAAATCACCTCACCTTATTAACAAACTTCTAGAGAAAAACTCCACCACCCAAATCTGGAAAACGGTCCCCCCCCCAAAAAAAAAAACCTTTTCGGGCACTTCACTGTTCTCTTTGCTTCAGAAAGAACCACTCGACTTCTAGGTGTCTTTCCCGCTTTACCTGTTTTAGATGTCACCAAATAGGCCACACAAAAAGGTTCTGTAAAGCTCGCCCTCTCCCAAATCAGATCAGAACTCATGCAGACTCAGCGTTCTTCTCCACACGTTCTTTCTCTGGAATAAGATCATCTTTTTACAAAAACTTTAGAGTTCCAAAAAAGAACATCACATACCACAGGTGCATAAAACAACCCCCTCCATCTCCTCCCCTCACAAAAAATGCTTTTGCATGCCTCGCAAACCTCTCGACCGAACATGCAGACACTACCTCTTCTCGATACCAGAATATAAACCCCATGGTTGTGCCTATATCAAAACCCTACCACAAAACAAAAAAACACACAGCTTCTACACCAAAACCCGCTACCCAAACCCTCACCTTTCAACTTCAACTCCAACACATAACACAAACACCCACCTGCTACAGCAAACATGAAAACACTGGAACACCTTGAGTATGTGATTGCCCTTGACCTACCTGCTAACTCTATGTGTCTTCTCAAGGTCCTCACCTTGAGAAGCATTCTCATCTCCATCGAAAACAATATAGACAACAACCTTATAAATGTCCTAGACATCACCCGTGCCTTAGCCCTTCTCATCCCTGGACAGACAATCTGAAAGCCAAAAATCTTCTCGCCAACTCAGCTCATCTGCATTGTCCCTGAAGGAATAAAAATCAACCATCTCTTCAACCAAATTCTCACGATTCCTTGTGGATCTAGTTTCATTACAGCCAGATTATAAATGGACAGCTGACTTAGGTGCTTTCCCAGCTCCTGCTGGTGGCTCTGACTGGGTTGCTATCACAAATCTTCCACCCCACCTCTGGGAAGTTGAGATTTTCCGGGGTATAGCCCATTCCATCGGGGCTACTCTTCAATATATTAGCCCAGAAACCTTGCATCCTACCCAATACATTAAAGCTTTTTGTCTCTTCGCTGTCAAAGCAGCCATTTCTTTACCGCCAACCATCAATATTAGAATCGGTGAATCAATTTACAATATCAAACTGTCTGCTGAACATCCCTCAGAAAATAGGACAACTTTCTCCGATCTCTCAAACCATCCACCTTCTTGGCTTTGCCCAAACAAAGATAGAAAGACTACCTCAAATACCCGCTCTTCTGGTGATCGCCACCATGTTTGGGTCTGGAAAAACTCAAACTCCACCTCCACAGACAACACTTACCTTCACACAAGTAGGAAAAGAACCAGAACATTCAAACCCTCCTCTCATGAAAACACATACATTCAAGTAGGTACCATCTTCCCTTCTCCAACCTCAACAAAGGAAAGTTGCCCCACACAAAATCCAAACCAAGCCGTCATAAGAAAACAAAACAATCCTCAGCTAAAGGATGACAACTCTTTGCAGAGTTCTGATCAGGAGAGTACACTAGTACAGGAATGGTCTGTAGCGTTGGTTTTTTCAAGTCTGTAACGTCACTTTATAACCGACGTCTAAATGGTCGTCGCTATAGAATTTGCTCTATAGCGTCGGTTTATTTAACCAAATAAAACCGACCTTACAGAGTAAACACCGACACAAAAGGTTGTAAAAAATCTGACCTAGGCGAGAAAAAAGGATCCTGTAAGGTCGGTTATTCGAAAAAATCCGACCCTGTATACGTTCTCGGTCGAGAAAATTGTCAACTGAAATATTTTTGGTCGACAACTTTCTCGACCGAGAGAGTTTATAGGGTCGGTTTTTTTTTGAAATAACCGACCATAAAGATTGAATAAACATTTCAGTGTAACACTCGATTGAGATAATTGTCGACTGAAAATATTTCGGTTGACAAACTTGTCGACCGAGGGGTACACTAAAAATGTTTATTCAATCTTTAAGGTCGGTTTTTGTAAATAACCGACCTTATAGAGGACATTTAGAGTCGGTTTTCTACAAAAACCGACGCTAGATGTTATATTTGAATCGAAAATTTTCTCGACCGAAGAGTGTACACTGAATTCAATCTTTAGGGTCGGTTATTTAAAAAATCGACGCTAGAAGTTACGATTTTTTATAAATTTCTGTAGAAATTGAAATAGAACAGAAGAACAAGAAGATTCATATATTCTGGGAGAGGGGAGCATTGATGCTCAATCGTCACCATTCAGAACCACACATTCATAACAAAAATGATTCATAATCACATCATAATTTACAAAATGATAGAGTGCAAGTCTGAGATGATATTAAACAGATATAAAAGTAAATATGAAAGAGTACTCAAACCACATACATAAATGGAGTTGACATATTTAAGTCAATGCTATATCGACTTCATTTAGAAAAGACTCTGATCACTCTTCTCGGAATTCATCCAAGTCCACATGTGTGTAAGGCTGAGTTGTAAAGATCTGTAACAGAAAATGCACATGCTAATATTTTATAAAATAACTACAATCACTTGTAAATTTATGATGTTATTCTTTATTACCTGACTTATAGTCTGAATGTCATGTGATGCTTGTTTGACAATAGCTTGCATATATTTCATTACATAGTAGCCACAAGCCCAGTCATTATTTTGCATAGGACACTACAAATAACAAATTATACTTAATGTTAGTAAACTACTATAAACAACAATTGAGATAAGAGTATAAGTGTTGACATGTATTACAGTTGAAAATTAATACATATAAGAGTAAGCAGTTGTCAAAGTAGCTACCTTGACATTTTTCAAAGTCAATGTCTTTAATTTTGTGCGTATTTGTCCTCCAACTTCACGAAAAGTCTTTATACCCCTATCAATTAAACGATAGTTGGTAAAATAGAAATTCTAAATAGAAATATCATGTTGAAGCATTGATTAAATTTATGCTTATTCCATAGCTGGCAATTTCAGTTTGTGACTCCTTACTATTTTACCCATTGGGTCAAGATAATAAAGAGTCATCAATTTTGGGGCAATCACCACTAATTCCCAATGTCTAGCTCTGAGTAAGAATAAAACAAACATTAAAATAAATAATTTTATTCATTATTAAAATTATATTGAATAATAATACTTACTGGACGTTAAAAGGAATTAGAATAATTTCCTTCCCCTCACTAGCAAAATATTTGAATGCATCATAGAAGTACTCATTCACATCCTCAATATGTGTCTCCACCTGACTAGTGACTGAAGGAACTAAGAATCCAACATTCTTTATGTCAAAGTTTGTGGCCTCGGTATATAAATGATTGTTAAACATTTATAATTATTTTCATATGTAGAAATAAGCTAAAATTTTGTATTGGAATTTTCTATATATATTGATAGATCCTTAGTCCTTACCTTATCCATACTTCTATTATCGAAGTATTCAGCCAATCATACCGGAACAACTCTATAATATCATTAAGAAAAATATAATTCTCAAAGTCCCTCCCAGCTGCATCCACTGTTAAATTGACCAACATATGTGACCCCGAGCTTTGGTTGGCTAAGTATCGACACAAACATTTAGATTTGCTTCCCAATTCGTCGAATGTAGCTTCGGGAATGAAAGATGGCTTGGGCATAGGAGGACGACTAATAGAAGTTTTACTTTTTGGTTTACAAACCTGTTAATTAAATTACATACTTATATTACATGAGTTCATATATGCAGTCAAATATGAAAAATATGGTAGAAATAAGGTATACCTTGTCATTGATAACCAAGTGTCTAGACCAACCCACCATAGCACCCTCAGCTTCTTCAACTGTACTATATTCAGGATTAGGCATGGGTAGTGGTTTGTCCCCCATTCTGTCATACACAAGATGGATGGACACACAACAAATGTCATCAGTAATTTGTTGGCAATGCAATATACCACCAAGGTTGTACATTATATTCTGGAACCTCCACTGCAAGTTTATAGTTTATACCAACCTAGATTGAAATGATATAAGTGATATAAGAAATAGTAGAACAGATACATGTTACAACTATATATATTATCATATATTTATCAAACTAATAACACAACATATAGAACAAAAACTTACTGTATATTATTGTGGTGGGTCATCCAGAGTTCTCCCATGACCTTCTACAACTGGAGCATGGGCTTGTACCTCATCACTTGAGAGACACGCAGTATGAATAGGTTGAGAAGGTTGAGTAGGCTGAAATGAAGACATTATTTCTTTTACTTTCTGCGCTACTAATGCTTCAACATCCTCTTGTGTAAGACCTCCTGCACGACCTCTTTTAGATTGCGAAGGGCCAAAATAAGACTTGAATCATATGCCAGCTCCTAATCCCCTAACACGGCCAGGATGCTCCTTCGTACCAAGAGCAACTGCTAGTTCATCCATGTAGCCAGTTGGGATGAACTTTCCTTCCTTCCTTTGCTCGTGGAGATCAATCTATTCATAGTTAATAAAAATATTAAATCACAATATCAATTAGATATAAATAAATCTAAGTTTGTGGGAGTTACTCTTTACTTAGTTGGGACAAACCTACCATCTTTTGTGCCACCTCCTTAGTTGTAGGGTTGACAATTTTACCTGCTCGATTCTTTCTAACATCAATACATGTCAAGTGTCGGGGTGGTCTCTCAACTTGAGTTGTACTAGATTCTTCTCCAGAAGAGGATTGCTTCTCTTGGAGTTGGCGGCGGAAGGCATAACCACCGGGCCCCAAGCGATGGTCATGCACATTTTTAGCCTGTCTTTCCTTTTGAGCCTGGTGAATAGCCTGATCATTTAAAATGTGGTATTGCAATTTAGACTTGGCAAACATGTATAAAAAGATTCACCTCCTTAATTGTATAAAATTAGATATTCATACAATACATCACAATCTTTATTACCTGAAACTCTTCCGATCTCCTAGCTGTAACAAATCTTTCCCACACCTCAGGATCTATAAAAATATATACATCTGAAGCTTTCTTCTTTTGTTTAGGATTATATATAAATTCCCTTACAAGATAAGTCTTAAAACCCCTCCATCGTACACCACAACGTTGTAGCACTCTTTTCTTGTGATCTTTTTCATTTAGATGAAAAACACCATATACATACAAAAGAAGCAATTAATAATGTTGTTTTGAAAAGGAATTAATTCCAAGCAAACTAAATTAGAATCAATAGATAAAAAACATATTAAAATAATATCACTTCCACTCACAGATATATCTTTCCTTATGAGGTATTTATTGGTATTAGGAACATCATGCCAATTTTCTATATCTATTGCCACCTTACTGCGCACGATCGCCCCTACGTAATGCTTGAAAGCACTAGCATGTTCCCCAACAGGTGCTCCTGTCATATCAAACTGGACTGGCAATTTATCCCCTTTAGCCCTGAGCTCCTGCAGCCTATGCATCAATGTAGGACCTCTACTTTTCTTAGCATCACCACTACCATCTTCATGGTGCTCATGCTCAGAATGTTCATCTTCACTTGCCATTTTAGAACCTGCAAGTATATATGATAAAAAAAAAGTGATAATAAAAGTACAAGTGATAAGGTATACATGATAATAAAATAAATAATTCAAAGAATACATGCCTTTAGTATTAGTTGAGTTGTTAGTCAAGTAAAATTCCTTCAGCATGGTCATATGGTTTATAATATTCATCGGTATTATCTTCAACATTTACACCTGGCAAACCAAATGAGAATGGACTGGAATCATCATACTTTTTGTAGTATTCTTCTTCATTTATAGGTTCTACAGTAAACTGTCTTTTTCCATGAAGAACGACAGACCAATTTTTATTTGTCGGGTCATCAATATACAATACTTGTTTTGCTTGGTCTGCCATGATGAATGGCTCATCTTTCTCACCAATCTTTTCAAAATTCACCAATTTGAAACCTAACTCATCCACTAAAACTCCTTTGTTGTTGTCAACCCAATTACACCTAAAGATAGGAACTCTAAAATTTGTATAGTTCAATTCCCATATGTCCTCAATGACGCTGTAATATGACATCTCTGCTTCGTGTGGTCTTTTATCTTTGGCACTAGAAAAATACAACGAACAAGCTTGAACAGTGACCCCACTATTTTGGACCACACTACTTTCGTCTTGACGCTTTGTGTAGTATGAAAATCCATTTATGTCATAACCTTCATATGACATGACATCCATTTTTGGCTTAAAGGCGAGCCATTTTATGTTCTCAGCAACATTATTCGGTGATTCAGATAGTTGATTAAATACTTTCCCTTCAAACCACCTAATAAATGTTCGATTATGCTCTCTTGCAAGCCACATTGAACTGGATCGCGCATGATTTCTCTTGATAAGATCATTGTGTTCTGTGATGTAGCTACTAACTTCATCGATGTTGTGTAAAATATACAAATCCGCTTGTTCCCACAACTCACGACTGATTCCTTTCACTCGTCCTCCCAGAGTTCCTTTGCCACAATAAGATTCAGTGTGATGGGAATTTTTTAGATCGCTAGAAGTTTCATTACAATTCAAAAAATCATTACAAAAGTCCATCACCTCCCTAGCCATGTAACCCTCAACAATACTCCCTTCAGGACTATAACTATTCCGAACATCACCTTTAAAAACACTCATGTAGCGTTCAAATGGATACATCCAGTGTAAGAAAATTGGACCCAACATCTTCACCTCCCTTGTAATATGTACTACAAGTTGAACCATGATATCAAAAAATGAAGGAGCGAAGTACATTTCAAGCTGACACATGGTAACAATTACATCTTTCTGTAATTTATCGAGAGTATCAGGATGTATCACTTTGTTGCATATTTCATTGAAGAAGAAACAGAGTCTTGTGATTGCAAACCTTACATGCTTCGGCAATATAGATTGAATAGCCACGGGTAAAATTTGTTGCATTAAGGTGTGACAATCGTGAGATTTGAGACCTATCAACTTCAGATCCTTCATTGATACCAATCTACGAATATTAGAAGAGTATCTTTGTGGAACCTTAATATTATACAAGCACTCACAGAAAGTCTTTTTCTCCTTCTTTGACAAAGTGTAACAAGCTTGTGGTAAATATGTGCGGCGACCCCTGATCTCCACTGATAATTCTTTTCTAATACCCATTAATTCTAAATCTTTTCTAGAATTGTTGCCATCTTTAGTCTTTCCTGGTATGTTCAATAGTGTACCAATGATGCTATCACAAATATTTTTTTCAACATGCATGACGTCAATGCAATGTCTAATTGTCAAAGATCTCCAATAAGGAAGATCCCAGAATATTGACCTCTTCTTGTATAGAGATTTGTCACATGCGAGTGGACGACTACTTGAACTCTTTCCAAATTCATTAACAATATGTTTCACCCTATCATATACAACATTTCCTGGTATAGGTTTAGGAGCACTTCGTTCCTCAGTTGACCCATTAAAGGTTTTGTTTTGCCTTCGATAAGGATGCACTGGTGGGAGAAATCTCCGATGACCAAGATATACAATTTTACCACCATGTTTCAGTCTGATTGAATCAGTATTTTCCTCACAAACAGGACATGCTTTGTATCCTTTTATGCTATATCCAGACAAATTTCCATAAGGTGGAAAGTCATTAATCGTGCAAAATAACATAGCACGCAAACTGAAGATCTCTTTACGTGAAGCATCATATGTCATAATACCTTCTTCCCATAGTTTCATTAGGTCATCAATTAGAGGTTGAAGGTAAACATCAATATCATTTCCAGGTTGCTTGGGCCCTGATATCAATATTGACAACATCACATACTTATTTTTCTTACACAACCAAGGAGGAATATTGTATATAACAATCATAATAGGCCACGTACTGTGTTGGCTACTTAATGTACCATAGGGATTCATTCCATCTGTACAGAGTCCAAGTCTTAAGTTTCTTGCTTCTTTACCAAATTGAGGGTATAATAAATCAATTTTCTTCCATTGTGGTGAATCAGATGCATGTCATAGGATGCCATCATCATTGACCTTTAACTCCCCATGCCAAGACAAATTTTGTGCATCTTCTATATTAGCAAATAAGCGTTGAAATCGTGGTATTATTGGTAGATATCACATCACCTTGGCAAGAGAGCCATTTTTAGCCTTAGCTGAATTTGTGGTCTTATACCTTGACGCACAACATTTTGGAGAATTTATCAAATTACTATAGTCCTTCTAAAATAACACACAATCATTTGGACATGCATGAATCTTCTTAGCCTCCATTCCCATTGGGCACATTATTTTCTTTGCTTGATATGTTGAAATTGGAAGCTCATTGCCTTCAGGAAGAATTTCTTTTAACAAAGACAATAGTGAAGTGAAACTCTTATCGCTCCACCGGTTTTGAGCTTTAAGAGTATATAATCGCATCACAACACTCAACCTCGTGAACTTAGTACAACCCTTATATAATGGTTTTTCAGCATCATGGACAATGTTTACAAATAAAGAAGGTGGATCAATGACATTGTCCCGACAACTATGTAGCATCTCATCAACCATATCATACTGAATCTAGTCATCTTGAATCGGTTCATCATTAACATTATCATCATTATCTATATCTTCTATGCCACAACTATTAGTATCGACATTTTCTAATCCATAATTCAATTTCTCTCCATGCCAATACCATTCATTATAACCTTGTATGATCCCATTGCATATGACATGATTCTTAATTTCCTCACCAGTATCAACTTTCAAATTGTTACAACAATTTCTACATGGACAATATAGCCTATCTGTAGGTAGTTTCCTATGTTCCTCAGCAAATCTGATAAATTCATTAAGACCTTCGGCAAACTCTGGACTGCAACGGTTCTTGATAGACATCCAACTTCGATCCATTTTCTATATCACATTAAAATTAATTATAAAACTAACCATTTAATATTGATACTATAATAATCTGTAAGTTTTTATTGATAGGAAGTTAATTACTTATATACTAAAGTGTACCACCTATCCTATTTTTGAATATTTAATCTCACTAGTAACTGTATAATGTATGTTTAGTTTTGAAGAAAATTTCAGCAGCATTTCCCCTAAGTTCTCCAAGTACACCGATGTAAATGGCAAATAACCACTCACATATGTACCCAAAGAACAAATGAAGAAATCCTACTGAAATTTTCTATAAAACTAAATATACATTATACAGGTACATCCTAAGTGAGATTAAATATCCAAAAACAGTCCCAAAGTGGGGACTATCCAAAGTTTACTCCTAATGAGTAAATTTTGAACGGGTTTCTAAGTTAATATATAAATGCATTATTTTCATATTTACATATTAAGTTAAATATCATGCATCAACCCTAAAGTGTCAATCTAGGAGTACACATGTCTAATCTAGTATTAATTTCTAGAATTTATATAATTATTACATATGAAAAAAGACATGTTTTTATTATTGATTATCAAATCATATAAAATGGAAAATACTTGTACAAAGTAGCAAAGTAAGGCCGTTTCCAACAGTCCAAAGATTGAAATCTTTATAATATTCAGAACTATTTGTGAACATTACAACAAATATGATTAAAACATTTATAGCTCCCACATAAATAAGGAGCAGGTCCACTCTCGGTCGACAATTAGTTGACCGAGAGCCCACCTGCGCGTAGCGTCCAGGTCCACTCTCGGTCGACGAATTCGTCGACCGAGAGTGGACCTGGACTTTACAATGGCGGCGGGCGGGAATGAAGGAAGGTGGGAACGAAGGAACGAAGGAAGCAACGAACTTACTTAGAAATGGCGGTGACCTTCGTGGAGGATGAGACGACCTTCCCGGAGAGGCGGCGACCTTCGTAGAAGAGTGGAGAAGTGGCGACGACGAGCTCTTTTCGCAGATAGGAGGCAAAGCTTTGGCGGCGCGGAGAGGTGGCAACGCCTTCACGTACGGACACCATGAACCTCTTGGCAGTGTGGAGAGGTGGCAGGGCTTCACGCCAACGGCTTCACGGAGAGGAGGCAAGTCATTCGCGGCGGAATGACACAAGAAAAAGCAAGGGCTTTGCGGCGCCGCAGGAGAGAAAAATTAGAACAGAAAAGGTTTTCACGAGAGGAAGAAAGACTAGGTTTCGACTTTTTGATGAAGAGAAAGACCTATAGCGTCGGTTAACACCAAAAAACCGACGCTAAAGATAAATGGTGCCCGTGTCGGGTTATTTAAAACACTCAAATGCATTCTCATTCGACGAATTTGTCGACTGAATGGTTATCGGTCGACGATATTGTCGACCGAAGAGACCTCTAGGGTCGGTTTTAAGGAATATCCGACGCTACAGGTGCTTACACGAAGGAAATCTGGCTCCCTCTCGGTCGACGATTTTATCAACCGAGTGGTTATCGGTCGACAAATTCTTCGACCGAGAAGGAGCAAGATTTCCTTCGTATAAGCACCTCAAGGGTCGGTTATAAGGAAAAAACCATGTTTAGTGATGAACTAAGGGTTTGAATACCCAGATCTAGAAAATGTGATGATGGTGGTATTGAGGGATGTGAATTCCCAACAATGAGACAAAGGATTGAGATCCCAATGCTTTATAACGTTTTGAAAAGTACTAAACTTGAATCCAAAATTCATGTCGGTCGACAATATTGTCGACCGAGGAGCCCTTTAGGGTCGGTTATAAGGAAAAACCGACCCTAAAGGTGCTTATACACATGAAATCGGGCTCCTTCTCGGTCGACGAATTTGTCGACTGAGAGATTATTGATCGACAAATGCGTCGACCGAGAAGAGCTCTAGGGTCGGTTAAAAGTACAAAACGGACGCTAAATATGCTTATACATGCGTGAACTTAACTGGAACCAAAATTCATGTAGGTCGACAATATTTTCGACCGACATGCCCTTTAGGGTCGGTTATAAGAAAAAAACCGAACCTAGAGGTGCTTATACACGTGAAATCTGGCTCCTTCTCGGTCGACGAATTTGTCGACCGAGAGGTTATCGGTCGACAAATTCGTCGACCGAGTAGAGCTCTAGGGTCGGTTATAAGGAAAAAACTGACCCTAGAGGTACTTATACACGTGAAATCTGGCTCTTATTCGGTCGACGAATTTATCGACCGCGGAGCCCTTTAGGGTCGGTTATAAGCGAAAAACCAACCCTAGAGGTGCTTATACACGTTAAATCTGGCTCTTATTCGGTCAACGAATTTGTCGACCGAGGTTCCCTTTAGGGTCGGTTAAAAGTAAAAAACTGATGTTAGAGGTGCTGAACTAAACTGGATCCAAAATTGATATCGGTCGACAATATTGTCGACCAAGGAGCCCTTTAGGGTCGGTTATAATGGAATAACCGACCCTAGATGTGCTTATACACGTGAAATCTGGCTCTTATTCGGTGGATGAATTTGTCGACCGAGGAGCCCTTTAGGGTCGATTATAAGGGAAAAACCGACCCTAGAGGTGCTTATACGTATGTGAAGGCAAACTGGATTCAAGATGTCTAATTACCTGCATTTTTTGTAGACATATAAGGTCGGTTATTTGGAAAAACCGACCCTATAGATTGAGGCGCGAAGTCAAAATCAAGCAAATTTTTGCCGCGGGAAACTGTAATTGACTTTTTAATCCAATTGTCTATAAGTTCGCTTATTTTATGAAAACCGACCCTATAGAGATGCACTACAAGGTCGGGTTTTTTAAGAAAAGCGACCCAAGAGGTCTTAAGTGGTGCCCACATTTTTTTATAGACAAATAAGGTTGGTTATTTGGAAAATCGACCTTATAGAGATATACTACAAGGTCGGTTATTTTAAGAAAAGCGACCCAAGAGGTCTTAAGTGGTGCCCGCAATTTTGATAGACATATAAGGTCGGTTATTTGGAAAAATGAACCTATGGAGTTACACTACAAGGTCGATTTTTTAAGAAAACGGACCCAAGAGGTCTTAAGTGGTGCCCTCGTTTCTTTTAAACATATAAGGTCGGTTATTTGGAGTAACCGACCCTACAGGTAGTGACGTTATAACCCATTTCTGTACTAGTGAAAGGAAAGAAAGCAGCTACATCCAAAAGATTATGATGCCAGGCCAAAAAGAGACAAAAAATAATATCATCGTCAATAGGCCAAATCTAGGTACTTTCTCAAACTCCTCTATTTGTTCTTTCAGTGATAAATCTTCTATCCATAATATATCTTCCCCATCCCCCACAAAGGCTACAAAAGGCGATATAGATAGTATTGAGGACCTTGCTTCATGGTCAAACATCAATAGTTTCACAAAATTTGCAAAAAATATAGGCATCCATCTCGTAGACGAAGAAAAGGCACAAAAAACTCTTGATGATATATAACTCTTTATGGGTTGGTCAAATAGAAGGGTCTTAAATGCTGAAAAAATAAACTTTGATCTTCTCAAAATCAACTAGATTGAGTTCTCTTTAGAGCTATTTATCTCCTGGAAATCTTTTACCGAATCTATGAAACTTTCATCTTGGAATGTTTGTGGAGCTGCCAACCTCTAAAGACGCAAAAACATCCGCTCACACATCTACAAAAATAAAATCGACCTGATCACTATCCAAGAAATAAAAACTTGTCTGACTCCTTTTGCTCTCAAAACTATTGGGGGGGATAGAATCACTGACTGGGTCCAGTTACCCCCTTCAGGCTTCAAAGGGGGTCTCTTAGTTGGTTTCAACAATTAGATCTTAACTGCCCTAAACATCTCCACACTTGAATACTCTATTACCATTGCATTTAAAAACTCTTCTGATGGTTATCTGTGGTCATTTTCTGGGGTTTATGGGGAACCAGGGCATAACAAATCAGCCTTCCTAGCTGAACTAAATTTACTCACGACAAAACACTACTTGTCACCCTGGGTTATTAGTGGAGACTTCAACTTGACAACTCAAAACACAAACAGATTTAACTCCACAAATTCCCCTCAAACTATGTATGCTGCAGATAAAACTTTTTGCAAGCTACTCACAAATCATGCTTTGATCGACATCAAACCATCAAATGCCTCTTACACTTGGTCAAGAAATCAATCATTTTCCAGACTCAACCATTTCATATGCTCCACCAAATGGGAAGATAATCACCCCTCTCCTCTGTCCATATCACTCACATAGCCATATCAGATCATTTCCCACTCATTCTTAACATAAATTCCATCTCTTGGGGTCAGCGCCCTTTCAAGTTTGAAAATAGTTGGCTCTCTATAAACAACTTCACCAACACATGTTTTGAACATTGGAAACTTGCTGATTCCCAAACAAAAAACATAGGATTACACATCCAAAAAACATAAAAAACATCAAAACACACATCAAAAAATGGAAACTCACAAACCCAAACAATTTATATGAAACACAAAAAAATCTAGAAGAACAATTCCTTTTTGTGGATAAGGACCCTGCTGCCGACCCAACTCTTATTCTTTCTATTAAAGCTGAACTTGAATTCACAAATAAATGTATTGACACCAGATGGAGACAAAGGGCAAAAATAACATGGGCTAAGGAAGGTGACAAAAACACAAAATTCTTTCATACGATCTGTAACAAAAACTATCGACAAAATTCCATAACTCATCTACATATAAATGGCAGGCTCACCTCTCACAAACAATCTATCTCAACTCACATCACAAACCATTTCAAAAACATTTTCAACAACAACCACAACCCCTCCTGCCTTAAAGACTTGGATTGGACTAGGATTTGTCATGAAAACATACAAAAACCCCAAGACCTTATAAAACCTTTCACCCTTAGAGAATTGGATTCGGCCATATCTCGCTTAGGACTAAATAAATCACCAGGGCCTGATGGCCTTAACATAGAATTCTATCAGGCAAAATGGGACCATTACAAACTCGATTTCCTTGCTTTTTCTGAAATCTTTCTACGAAAGTAGAAACCCCCACAACATCATCAAGTTATTAAACAAAACTTTTATCACCCTAATAAGAAAAACAAGTCAACCCGATCACATCTCCCAATTCAGGCCCATTAGCCTTATCAACACTTCATACAAAATCATAGCAAAAACTCTAGCAAACAGAATCAAACCACACATGAACGATATCATTCCCCTCAATCAAAACACTTTCCTAAAAAATAGAAGCATCCAAGATTCTTATTTGATGGTTAATGAAACTATACATCTCTGCCACAAAAACAAAACCCCCCTTCTGACCATTAAACTAGACTTTGAGAAAGCATTTGATTTTGTCAACTGGAACTGCTTAACTAAAACTCTCACTGGTTTTGGTTTTCCTAACAAATGGGTAAATTGGATGCGTGCATGCATATCTACAAACCACTTTTCAACAATCATAAATGGTGTCCCCTTTGGTTATTTTCATAATTCAAATGGCCTCAGACAAGGAGACCCCCTCTCCCCTTACCTTTTTATCATCATCACAACTATCCTTTCTCGTATGATTCACCTGGGAAAACAAAGTTGTAAGGACCCTGACCTTCGTTTAGGGCTTACCCTGTTTGCTTTGCTTAACCTTGGTGCTTTGGTGCTTGCTGATCACCTTTAGTGGTGATTAGGGTTTGGTTGTGCTTTATTGAGAGTTGAAGGTGCTACTTGCAAATAACCCAAGTCTAGGGTTTTGTGGGCAAGTTTGCCACCTTGTGAGGTGTTCCTCTCTCTCTTTGTTCCTCTAAGGTTGAGGGGAAGGCTTGGGCTTGTTGCTTGAGTTCTTTGGGCCTTGGTTGAGCTTATTTGGGCCTTGAGGTGCCTTGTTTGGGCTTGGTTGAACCTTGTATCGGCCTAGGAGTGTTTGTGTTGGCCAAGTTGAGTGTGTGCCGCCCATGGCAATGGAGTGTGTCACCCAAGGAGCAACATGTTGTGTCGCCCATGATGCTTGACCTAGCTTTGACCTTGTTTAGTGGACACTTGGTACATATCTTGGACATGTGTATGGAGCTTGCTAGAGTGGAGGCTCATGCACTAGGACAAGTGTCCCTAGGTGAGTGACACCTTGCTTGAACCAACCTTGTTTTCTCCTCCCTTTCCTTCTATATAGGTGGTTCTTTCCCTTGCTTTGAGTTCCTTTGATCCTTTAGTTTCCTTCTCCACCTTGAGTGCACGACACAAACCCCTTCCTTGCTAGTGGTGGCCGATATCCCCTTAAAGAAGAGAGTGGTGGCTGATACACCCTTGGAGGAGCAAGCTTGTTGGTCGACACACCTTGGAAAAGCAAGTGGTGGCCGATAGCCTTGGAGTCTCCATCTTCCTTGCTTGGTGGTGCTTGGAGCTTGGAGCTTGGAGTGCTTAAGGCGGGTTGCATAACTTCTAGCCCTAATTACTTTATCTCTTGCTATGATCTTTCTTATATGCATGTTAGTAGCTTGGTCCTTGTTTAGCTTTCATGATTGGCCGATCCTTGTGGTCTAGGGTTTGTAGGTGAGCAACACTCCTTTCTCCCCTTGGTCTAGAAGAGTGAGTTTGAGCTTCTAGTGCCATGAGCAACACCCCTCCTTCTTAGTCGATTGAGGTGAGCTTGTGTCCTAGTTGCCATGAGAAGAGGTGTGCCATGAGCAACTAGGACACAAGCTCCATAGGTTTGGTGGTGACCCTTCTCTAGGGTTTCGGGTGTCCATGTGTGTGAGGTAGTAGATAACCCTTGTTTTATATGTACCTTGGATGGTATGGGCATGGGGAGGTGCTGCCCGCTAGCCCGCTTGACCTAGATCCCCTGCACGGCACGCTTATGAAACATCTTGCCCGACACCAGCCCTGCACACCCGGCAGGCTGCACGCCCGGCAGGCTACACGACCGGCAGGCTCCACGCCCGGCAGGCTGCACGCCCGACAGGTTGCATGCCCGGCAGGCTGCACACCCAACAGGCTGCACGCCCAACAGGCTGCACGCCCAACATAGCTTTAGGTGAGAATGAGCCATGCTCGGTACAACCTTTAGTGAGGGTTGTTGAGTACCTATAGTGAGGGTTTCACGGTTCATGGAAATTAGACTGTTATACATGTTCTTGCTTGCTAAATGTTAATGATAATGGTAATATTGTTCTTTAAATCCAACATGACTAAATGCTTGGACCTAATCATCATGGTTAGTTGCCAATGATAAGAAAAATAATGATAAGTATGATTAAACGGCTTGTCTTATAATGTGTCTTATAAACATGATCATCAGTTGATGTATGATTGATAAGTGTAGAATCTTTTATGTTACTCCATGTTGGTAAGCATAGTCTTTCTGTTGAGCATATGATTATTGAATGGTGCTAACCATGCAGGTAATGCATAGCCAAATGAAAGGCTATGAGGAATGATTATATGAGAACAATGAGATGACAAGTATATTATGAATGATGTTCCATGATGATGATATAAGCCTTGAGAGGCAGTGGCACTATGTGATGAGGGATTGAGATCCCATGGTATGTGATGATCCTTGAGATGGATCTGGATGATTGGCAAGAGGCCAAGTGATAACATGTGATGTGGGGTCCTTGTGATGGATCCGTATGATGTGAATTGTAGTGAAAGCATAATGTTGAATTTATGATTGTTTATTTCCTTTTGTAGCTTGCATGTTATACAACTTGGTTGAATCTTGCAATCCATCTAAAAGATACTAATTAATCATAGTGAAATCTATCATGTAGTTGCCCTGGCCATAGATCCATCATCATCAGGACTTGGTGATGGTGAAACGGGTTCTCTTGCAGGTTAATCCGGAGCGCATATTTTTGAATATGCGAGGTTTCTCCTAGCCTCAAACAGAGAGGGATACGAGTGCAACTGCAGTTGCAGACTCGGATATGTGATGATCATGGTAAACAGGCCCATGGCTCTGGATATGTGATATGATGAGCATGAATGCGTTCATGGCTCAGAGCACGGTGATCATGCCCGTGGCTCAGTTTTACTAGCGCTGTGACCTGTACCAAGGCGGGCTAGAGGAAGGGTAGTCTGAGGAGCTAACTCTGTGGCTTAAGACCACTTGAGCATGAGACTGCGGTCCTGCTTTGTTTCTCGTGTACCGACCACGAGGGGTGAGGTCGTGAATTCTGGCTCTTCCATTGACCTTGTATGGCACCAATTATGGGCTTCGCAGCCGAAGGTTGGATTTGAACGGTACGTTTCACTTCCTCATGGCATAATAAAATGTAATCCAGCCGTTTAGTATATACTGCTTAAGGCAAACACGAAACATTGGTTGAGTCCTTGTTTGTGTAGATACTCTCATTATATGTTGCAGTTACTTATATGTTCTTCATATGAAGTAGAACTCAGATATCTTGCCTTGTTAATCATGTTTCACATGTAATACTTGGATACATCTGGTAAGCTTAGATAGCTTTATTTCATAGACTGCTCTTGCTATACTTTTCATCAGTTAACTGCTTTATGTATATGTTCATCTGAGGTTTTGTAGTTTGGGCAGGGAGTTATGTTTCCCGCTGGGACAATGTTCAATTGTCTCACCCTGCTGGTTTACACCCGTTTTAGGTGGTCGAGCTAGATGTGGTGGTGGTCACGGAGTTGTGGTCGAGCAGCAAGGAGAACAGTAGAAGGCAAGCGATGGATATGCTGCTATTTTGGATGTTTTGTGATAGAGTCTAGAGTCATCCATGTACCCTCAGGTCCTTGGCGATGTTTTGACATTGTTTCATGATGTACGGCTGTAGATGTTTTTATATCCTGCTGTTGGTCGGATGTGGGCCTCTATGTATATAAACAGGTGATGAACTCATGTGACGACAAGACAATTGTTGCTCTATGCTGTGGACATGTAACATGCTTGTATATATGTGTATAACCTATTTTCTTGCATGATGTGGATCGGAATGTAATAGTTTCTCAGTTTATCAGTTCTTCCGCAATCAGTTTTAATTAACCTGTGTTTTTGATAATCTGTGGTTATGGTGATTTCTGCACGTTTTTGCATAACACCTCGCTGTCTGTGTGATAGTGGGTTGTGTTTCCACAAGTTTGGTATCAGAGCTCTAGGTTCGCTGAGTCTACAGGGATCTAGGACTAGGTTGTGTTTGTTCTTATGCGTTCTCCAGATTTTCTCACAATCATCTTCTGCCCTCAGTAGAAGAAAAGCCAAGATGTCTGGAAACCATGAAGAACACGTTGTTGAGCACATCGATGATGCATCTATTGATGGAGCAGTAGGCCAGGCACATGAAGATCGGGTGCCTGAGGTCCCCCAACCTGACCCAGCCATTCTTGAGCATCCTGCCTACCAACAGCTTTTGGGGCAGATGATGGCTACGATGAATCTCATGGTTGAGCGATTGTCAGTGCCTCCTCCGAGAGCACATGCTCCCCATGGTGAATCATTGGGTATTGAGAAGACCTTCGAGCGGCTTCGCCGAGTCGGAGCTTCGGATTATGCTGGAATGACAGATCCAGCAGATGCAGATCTGTGGCTGACAAGTCTTGAGAAGGCTTTCCGGATCCTCGACATCCCCGAAGCAGACAAAGTAAAGCATGTTGTCTACCTTCTAAAACGTAGTGCTGGTCATTGGTGGACCATCGAGGAAGAGAAGCAGTCTGGTGAGGTGATTTGTTGGGAGGTCTTTTGTCGTGAGTTCGTCAGTAGATACTTTCCCAAGACGTATATGGACGAGAAGATCAGTCAGTTTGAGAGTTTGTGGCAAGGAATGATGAATATCCCCGAGTACGAGGCCAAGTTCATGGATCTGTTGAGGTTTTGTCCTCACATGGCGACGACGGATGAGGAGCGGATCAGACGTTTCAATAAGGGTCTGAGTGATGAGCTGACGACACCAGTTTCTACGTTGGATAACCGGGAGCGGTTTGCGATGTTTGTGGAATCCGTCCAGAGGATCGAACGATCTGTAAGGGAGAAGAGAGAGTCTATGGCTAAGAAGAGACCTACTCAGTTCCAGGGGCAGAGGTTTGGTGGCTTCAAGAAGCCCAGGTTTTCAACACCATCAGTGATGAGAGGTTCTGGTGGATCGTCTCAGTGGTCTCCGAGTGGAGGAAGAGGTTATGTTTCTTCACCATCTAAGGCACAAAGTTTGGCTTCCGTGGCAGTGACAGGGCCATCCAGGCCATGAGTTGATTTTAGGACATGCTATGCCTGCGGTCAGATAGGGCATGTCAAGTCGAGTTGTCCCTACAAAGATGATGAGGTGACATAGCAGCCGAGACAGAATCTTCAAGGATCGGACCGTCAACAACCTAGTGGTAGCAGAGGACGAGGGGGCGGTCAAGCGTCTCAAGCTGGATCGTCTGCTCAAGGAAGCAGAGGGCGTGGACAGCAAGCGACGGCTCGATTCTATGCCATGAGTCAGCCGAAGGCGATAGTCAACCCGTGAGTAGTGACAGGTCAGATGGAGTTATTTCATTCTGATATGTCTTCTTCTTGCCTTATATCTGTTCTGGTTGACCCGAGTGCTACACACTCTTTTATCGCCTATAGTATGCTTGAGAACTATCGTTTACCTATTAGTCGTAAGAAGGATAGTCTGTTGTTGGAAACCCTGCTTGTTGGTTCCTTGTTGCTTCGAGAAGAGTGTCTGTCTTATATCTTGTCTTTCTCAGAACACCGCATTCAAGTTGAACTCATACCTCTTGATATGTGTGGTTTTGATGTATCCTTGGGATGGATACCTTAGAGAGGTACAAGGTTGTTTTGGACTGTGGTACCAAGCAGGCGGTGTTTGATGATGCTGGAGAGAAGTGGATCTTCCAAGGTGCAGGAAGATTCTTCCGACATGTCTGGTATCAGCTCTGGTGGCAGGTAAGTTGTTGTGACAAGGATGTGAGGCGTTCTTAGCTCATGTGGTGGATACCGTTGTGGCTACCAAGGCGAAAGGTCCTAGCCTTGAAGAAGTGCTAGTTGTCCGAGAGTTTGTAGATGTGTTTCCTGAGGAGTTTCCTGGTGTTCCTCCACCCTGAGAGATTGATTTTGAGATCAATCTTGTTCCAGGAACACATCCAGTTGCACAAACACCCTATAGAATGGCTCCAGTGGAGATGACAGAGTTGAAGAAGCAGTTACAAGAGTTTCTGGATAAAGGTTTCATCCGACCGAGCACGTCGCCTTGGGTGCTCTCGTGTTGTTTGTCAAGAAGAAGGATGGTTTGATGCGGTTGTGTATAGATTACCGGCAGTTGAACAAGGTCACGATCAAGAACAAGTACTCGTTGCCGAGGATAGATGATCTGTTCGATCAGTTGCGTGGTGCTACAGTGTTTTCGAAGATCGATCTACGGTCCGGATATCATCAGCTGAGGATCAAGGAGGATGACATACCAAAGTCAGCTTTTCAGACAAGGTATGGTCATTTTGAGTTCGTGGTTATGCCGTTTGGGTTAACCAATGCACCTGTTGCTTTCATGGATATGATGAATAGAGTGTTCCATCTGTTCTTAGATCAATTTGTTGTAGTCTTTATAGACGACATCCTGATCTATAGTCGGGACATGCTACAGCATGAGCAACATCTTTATCAAGCGTTGACTCTTCTCCGCCAACATCAATTATATGCCAAGTTCAGTAAGTGTGAGTTCTGGTTGGATGAGGTGACTTTCTTGGGTCATGTGATATCTGTTGAAGGAGTCAAGGTAGATCCGAAGAAGGTGGAATCCGTTGCAGGTTGGGAACAACCGAAGACACCGACAGAAGTTCGTAGTTTTCTGGGTCTAGTAGGATACTACCGGAGGTTTATCAAGGACTTCAGTTCGATTGCTTTGCCGATGACAAAGTTGACGAGAAAGGATGTGCCTTTTGTTTGGGATGATCGATGTCAGCAAGATTTCCAGAATTTGAAGGAGAAGCTAACCAGTGCTCCAGTGTTGATCTTGCCAGAGCCTGGGAAGGGCTATGTAGTTTTCTGTGATGCTTCCAAGAAAGGCTTAGGTTGTGTGCTGATGTAGGAGGATCATGTGGTTTCTTTTTCTTCACGACAGATTATGAAACATGAGGAGAACTACCCAACTCATGATTTGGAGCTGGCGGCGGTGGTTCATGCGTTAAAGGTTTGGAGACACTATCTATATGGGGAAGTGTGTCATATCTTTACGGATCATAAGAACCTGAAGTACATCTTTACGCAGCAAGAGTTAAACATGCGACAACGGCGATGGATGGAGTTGATCAATGATTACGACTGCACTATCGAGTATCATCCTGGTAAGGCTAATGTGGTAGCTGATGTGCTCAGTCAAAAGTCTTCTTTTTCTTCCAAGAAGGCACAGCTGAGTTCCCTGGTATGCCATAGGCGGGATATGTTTGTCTCTCTACGGAAGATGAATGTGCAGATGGAGGTTTCCTCATTAGCTGGACTTCTAGCACAGATGCAAGTCAAGCCTACGTTGAGACAACAGATCAAGGATGCACAACAGACAAATGATACAGTACAGTTGATCAGATCAGAGTTTGGCAGCGAAAAGCGTGATGGGTTTCATGAGTCTGAGGATGGGCTAGTCTGCTATCGTAATAGGATGGTGGTTCCTGATGTTGATGAACTAAGGAAGTTGGTGCTCGAGGAAGCACACACATCGATGTATGCTATGCATCTAGGTGTCACCAAGATGTACCATAGTTTGAAGGACTTGTACTGGTGGCCAGGCTTGAAGAAAGATGTAGTTGAGTTCGTGGCTAGATGTGCGGTTTGTCAGCAAGTGAAGGCTGAGCATCAGAAGTCGGCAGGTATGTTGCAACCTTTGCCGATACCGCAGTGGAAATGGGATCATATAACCATGGATTTCATAGTTGGTCTACCCAAGACAACTAGGAATCATGATTCCATTTGTGTGGTTGTGGATATATTGACGAAGTCTGCCCATTTCATACCTGGGAAGACGACGTATACAACTGAGAAACTTGCTCGAGTATATGTGGATGAGATAGTACGTTTGCATGGTGTGTCAACGACGATAGTTTCTGACAGAGGTCCACAGTTCACGAGTCGTTTCTGGGAACAGTTGCACAGAGAGTTGGGAACGTAGTTGAGGTTCAGTACCGCTTTCCACCCACAGACAAATGGACAGTCTGAAAAGGACTATTCAGATTCTAGAAGATCTCCTTCGGGCTTGTGTTTTGCAGTTCCTAGGCAGTTGGGATGTGCATCTGAGTTTGATAGAGTTTGCTTATAACAACAGTTATCAACGAAGCATCGACATGGCTCCTTATGAGGCTTTGTATGGGAGGAAGTGCAGATCTCCCTTGTGTTGGTATGAGTCTGGTGAGTATTAGTTGTTGGGTCCTGAGTTAGTGCAACAGACAACGGAAAAGATCAAGGTGATACAGCAACAGTTGAAAGCGGCACAGGACAGGCAGAAGTCTTATGCAGACAATCGCCGACGACCATTGGAGTTCCAGGTAGGAGACAAGGTATATCTTAAAGTCTCGCCGTGGAAAGGTGTGTTGAGGTTTGGCCGGAAGGGTAAGTTGGCACCTAGGCATATGGGGCCTTACCCAGTTATAGCACGTGTTGGAAAGGTAGCTTATGAGATAGAGTTACCTCCTGAGTTGCACAGCTTACATCCAGTGTTTCATGTCAGTATACTGAAGAAAAGCCATCCAAATTCAGGAACAGTGATACAGTCAGTTTAAGTTGAGCTTGATGAAGACGTGACCTACGAGGAATGTCATGTGGCGATCCTTGATAGAAGAGTCAAGAAGCTGAAGAGGAAGGACCTGGTTCTTGTGAAGGTTCTTTGGCATCATCATGGCGTTGAGGAAGCCACATGGGAGCTTGAGGAAGAGATGAGGAGAAAGTATCCCTCGCTTTTCTCTTCGGATTTCGGGGACGAAATCCCTTAAAGGGGGTTAGATTGTAAGGACCCTGACCTTCGTTTAGGGCTTACCCTGTTTGCTTTGCTTAACCCTGGTGCTTTGGTGCTTGCTGATCACCTTTAGTGGTGATTAGGGTTTGGTTGTGCTTTGTTGAGAGTTGAAGGTGCTACTTGCAAATAACCCAAGTCTAGGGTTTTATGGGCAAGTTTGGAACCTTGTGAGGTGTTCCTCTCTCTCTTTGCTTCCGCTAAGGTTGAGAGGAAGGCTTGGGCTTGTTGCTTGAGTTCTTTGGGCCTTGGTTGAGCTTGTTTGGGCCTTGAGGTGCCTTGTTTGGGCTTGGTTGAGCCTTGTATCGGCCTAGGAGTGTTTGTATCAGCCAAGTTGAGTGTGTGCCGCCCATGGCAATGGAGTGTGTCACCCAAGGAGCAACATGTTGTGTCGCCCATGATGCTTGACCTAGCTTTGACCTTGTTTAGTGGACACTTGGTACATATCTTGGACATGTGTATGGAGCTTGCTAGAGTGGAGGCTCATGCACTAGGACAAGTGTCCCTAGGCGAGTGACACCTTGCTTGAACCAACCTTGTTTTCTCCTCCCTTTCCTTCTATATAGGTGGTTCTTTCTCTTGCTTTGAGTTCCTTTGATCCTTTAGTTTCCTTCTCCACCTTGAGTGCACGACACAACCCCCTTCCTTGCTAGTGGTGGCCGATATCCCCTTGAAGAAGAGGGTGGTGGCCGATACACCCTTGGATGAGCAAGCTTGTCGGCCGACACACCTTGGAGAAGCAAGTGGTGGCCGATAGCCTTGGAGTCTCCATCTTCCTTGCTTGGTGGTGCTTGGAGCTTGGAGCTTGGAGTGCTTAAGGCGGGTTGCATAACCTATAACCCTAATTACTTTATCTCTTGCTATGATCTTGCTTATATGCATGTTAGTAGATTGGTTCTTGTTTAGCTTTCATGATTGGCCGATCCTTGTGGTCTAGGGTTTGTAGGTGAGAAACACTCCTTTCTCCCCTTGGTCTAGAAGAGTGAGTTTGAGCTTCTAGTGCCATGAGAAACACCCCTCCTTCTTAGTCGATTGAGGTGAGCCTGTGTCCTAGTTTCTTAAACAACACTCTCTTCTCAGCATGGGCTAGAAAGGTGAGATCGGTTTGGTGGTGACCCTTCTCTAGGGTTTCGGGTGTCCATGTGTGTGAGGTAGTATATAACCCTTGTTTTATATGTACCTTGGACGATATGGGCATGGGGAGGTGCTCTTGACCTAGATCCCCTACACGGCACACTTATGAAACATCTTGCTCGGCACCAGCCCTGCATGCCCGGCAGGCTACACGCCTGACAGGCTGCACGACCGGCAAGCTGCACGCCCGACAGGCTGCACGCCCGACAGGCTGCACGCCCGGCAGGTTGCACGCCCGGCAGGCTGCACGCCCAACATAGCTTTAGGTGAGAATGAGCCCTGCTTGGTACAACCTTTAGTGAGGGTTGTTGAGTACCTATAGTGAGGGTTTCATGGTTCATGGAAAGTAGACTGTTATACATGTTCTTGCTTGCTAAATGTTAATGATAATGGTAATATTCTTCTTTAAATCCAACATGACTAAATGCTTGGACCTAATCATCATGGTTAGTTGCTAATGATAAGTATGATTAAACGGCTTGTCTTATAATGTGTCTTATACACATGATCATCAGTTGATGTATGATTGATAAGTGTAGAATCTTTTATGTTACTCCATGTTGGTAAGCATAGTCTTTCTGTTGAGCCTATGATTATTGAATGATGCTAACCATGCATGTAATGCATAGCCAAATGAAAGGCTATGAGGAATGATTATATGAGAACAATGAGATGACAGGTATATTATGAATGATGTTCCATGATGATAATATAAGCCTTGAGAGGCAGTGGCACTATGTGATGAGGGATTGAGATCCCATGGTATGTGATGATCCTTGAGATGGATCTGGATGATTGGCAAGAGGCCAAGTGATAACATGTGATGTGGGGTCCTTGTGATGGATCCGTATGATGTGAATTGTAGTGAAAGCATAATGTTGAATTTATGATTGTTTATTTCCTTTTATAGCTTGCATGTTATACAACTTGGTTGAATCTTGCAATCCATCTAAAAGATACTAATTAATCATAGTGAAATCTATCATGTAGTTGCCCTGGCCATAGATCCATCATCGTTAGGACTTGGTGATGGTGAAACGGGTTCTCCTGTGGGTTAACCCGGAGCGCATATTTTTGAATATGCGAAGTTTCTCCTGGTGAAACGGGTTCTCCTGTGGGTTAACCTGGAGCGCATATTTTTGAATATGCGAAGTTTCTCCTAGCCTCAAATAGAGAGGGAAGCGAGTGCAGCTGTGGTTGCAGACTCAGATATGTGATGAGCATGGTGAACAGGCCCATGGCTCTGGATATGTGATATGATGAGCGTGAATGCGTTCATGGTCAGAGCACAGTGATCATGCATGTGGCTCAGTTTTACTAGCGCCGTGATCTGTACCAAGACGGGCTAGAGGAAGGGTAGCCTGAGGAGCTGACTCTGTGGCTTAAGACCACTTGAGCATGAGACTGCGGTCCTGCTTTGTTTCTCGTGTACTGACCACGAGCGGTGAGGTCGTGGATTCCGGCTCTTCCATTGACCTTGTATGGAACTGGTTATGGGCTTCACAGCCGAAGGTTGGATTTGAACGGTACAATTCACTTCCTCAGGGCATAATAAAACGTAATCTAGCCGTTTAGTATATACTTCTTAAGGCAAACACGAAACATTGGTTGAGGCCTTGTTTGTGTAGATACTCTCATTATATGTTGCAATTACTTATATGTTCTTCATATGAAGTAGAACTCAAATATCTTGCCTTGTTAATCATGTTTCACATGTAATACTTGGATACATCTGGTAAGCTTAGATAGCTTTATTTCATAGACTGCTCTTACTATACTTTTCATCAGTTAATTGCTTTATGTATATGTTCATCTGAGGTTTTGTAGTTTGGGTGGGGAGTTATGTTTCCCGCTGGGACAATGTTCAATTGTCTCACCCCGCTGGTTTACACCCGTTTTAGGTGGTCAAGCTAGACGTGGTGGTGGTCACGGAGTTGCGGCCGAGTAGCAAGGAGAACAGTAGAAGGCAAGCGATAGATATGCTGCTGTTTTGGATGTTTTGTGGTAGAGTCTAGAGTCATCCCTGTACTCTCAGGTCCTTGGCGATGTTTTGATGTTGTTTCATAATGTACGGCTGTAGATGTTTTGTATATCCTACTGTTGGCCGGATGTGGGCCTCTATGTATATCAACAGGTGATGAACTCATGTGACGACAAGACAGCTGTTGCTCTATGCTGTGGACATGTAACATGCTTGTATATATGTGTGTAACCTGTTTTCTTGCAGGATGTGGATCAGAATGTAATAGTTTCTCAGTTTATCAGTTCTTCCGCAATCAGTTTTAATTAACTTGTGTATTCGATAATATGTGGTTATGGTGATTTCCGCACGTTTTCGTGTAACACCTTGATGTCTGTGTGATAGTGGGTTGTGTTGCCACAAAAGTGGTCTCATAAACTCTCCTAGGGAATGCAAAAAGAAAATCATTCAATTTTCCGATGACACCATAATCTTCTCCTCTCCTGAAGACTCATCACTTCTAAACATCTTCAGAGTCCTTGGTATTTTTTCTTACATCTCGGGACTCAAAATAAATCTGCATAAATCATCTATTTTTGGGGTTCACCTAAACCAACCTTCTTTGGAGAGATTCAGAGATCTCTTAAGGTGTAAGATTGAAGACTTTCCCATCAAATACCTTGGCCTCCCAATCACACCCCACAACATAACAAATGCAATATGGTCCCCTATTATAGAACAAATAAACACAAAACTCTCTGACTGGACAAATAACTTCCTCAATCTTTCAGGGAGACTTACCCTCCTAAACAATGTCATCACTCCCATCACCTCACACTTCCTGAGCTGCATCCCTCTCCCATAAAAAACAAAATCTATCATCGAAAAAGTTAGGAGAAAATTCCTTTGGAAATAACTTCCACAAATATGAAAACCCCGGGAAACAGTACCATCTAGTAAATTGGAAAACAATAGCTGCTCCTCTCGATCAGGGTGGTTGGGGTATCCTAAATATTGAAACACATGCCTTCTTCCTTATTACAAAAATTATCAACAGTCTGATCCAAAATAAATCAAAAATTTGGTCACAACCCATCAACCACAAATACTACCAAAAATCCCCTCCCTGGCATATAGTCTCAAAAAAATCTACATCACCCCTTTGGAAATACATAAACAAAAATATCCAAAAAATAACTCAAATTATCAACACCCCTCCACACTCCCACCTGAATATCTCTTTCTAGAATGATCCATGGTTTGAAAACAATTTCGTCATAAATCTTCACCCAAACTAGACCATCCCAAACAATCTACTTAAAATCAAAATCGATAAGGCTCTCCATCTTATAACCAGTAACAGAACAAACTCTCTTAAAAGATGCATTCCCATGCATATGAAACAAGACGAATTATGTAATTTAAAGCTCTCCTTGAAAAACAACACCTCAAACAATATAACGTGGAAATGGGGAAACACTTACTCGGTTAAGGGAGCCTACTCTTTTCTCACCTACAGAGGCTTCGCCTCACCCACCACAAAAATATGGAAACAGAAATGGCCGCTGAAATATAAAACATTTATGTGGCTTCTACTGCACAACAAGTTGCTCACATTTGAAAACCTAGCGAAGAAGGGTTTTATTGGTCCTTTCAGATGTTCTCTATGTAAAACAAATTCTGACTCAGTTGATCACATCTTCTTCAAGTGTACCACCTCACAAAACATCATCTTACACTACACACACTATTACATTTTAGATATCAAGGAAGCAACATTCCCACCACAAATCACCCAAATAGACAATACAAAATCTTCAAGGGAAGCGACATATTCATCACCATCAGTTGGAATCTCTGGAAAGAAAGAAACAACAGAATGTTCAACAACAACCAAAAAATGAGACAAAATATTAAATCACAAATAGATGCAGATCTTCACATACTTTCAAAATGCAGGTAAACAAATAGAAGAAGGACAAGCTGAATCTAAAGAAGGTGAATCAGAAGCCAGGTTTCTCTGTGACCTTAAAGCCTTGGTGGATGAAGAAACTGGAGTCAGCATAGTGCAGCAACATCAATGAAAACACCTAACTAGGATCTGAAAATCTTTTTCCTAGACTTTAGTTATTTTCTTCTTTAAATGCTTCTCGAGGCTTGTTAAAGGGGTGCCTCCCCCTCGTGATCAGATCTTCGCCTTTATCTTCATCCGACCCAAATGTTTTTATTTTTTTCCCTTCGTCTTGTATGAAACTCACTAAAGCAGGTGTGTGCTTGCTTCGATGTGATTTAAATATATGCAATGACCTTTACCTCAAAAAATGACATTGAAAAACTTGTGTACTAGTTCGAATAACATGTTCACATAGCACACGACATGTTCGAGAAAATAGTGGAATGGAGTTGCTCGAAGCGTGCTAATATTAAAAAAAACAAATAAACAACCAAAAAGAAAATAATTGAAAGAAAATGTACGAATAATTGTTGTTATCGTTTCTGTAAAACCAAATCAACGGTTTGAAGCTAATTGATTAGGCATTGGAGAAAAGTTCGTACCAGCTGAACAAAATGTTCAAATAGCACCCAATATTGTTTTTCTTCATCCATTTTGTTGAGAAAATAATTAGAAAAATCAGGAAAAGCAAATTGCTTGAATAACAAATATAATCACTTTTCTAGAAGAAAAAAGGCACATAAAAGATGCTTACTATCATTAAATTAACAAGTAGACGAAAAATCGTTCTCGCGCTAAGATTTTTTTTCATCAGGCCCATGATTAGTATTGCATTGTCATACATGATAACTTATTTACATCCCACTAAGAGACAAGACAGCTTGATTGATATCTAGTTAACTCCCTTCAACTTATAAACACATAGATCGATTAGACTTGTTAGCACAACTAATTAGTGCACACTCATGTTGTTGGAGTATATGTATGTGTTCGATTAACAGTCAGTCGACTCCTATAGAATATCATTTCTCAAAATTAACAAAGTTATAATCTGAAATTGATTTTTTATGAGATCAGGATTAGTAATAACATTGTCATATATTATTATACAACCCATTAGGAGAGAGTAGTCTGATTAACAGCAAACTAACTCCCTCTAACTTGTAAGCACATATATAGACTGCACCATTTACACACAAACATGGCACTCAAACCAACAAATATGTTGTACTAATAGACACACATGCATGTTAGATAATAATTTATATACAATCCATTAAAAGAGAATAGTTCAATTAATAGTCAGTTCAATGCCTCCAACATTAAAGCACAAAAACATATTGCACCAATTAACACACAGTAGGATGGTGAAACTAACAAAGATGGTGGGTCAATATATACACAGAAATATTGGTGGAACTCTTCTGAATTCAAAAAAAATTGTTAAGCTCGTGGTTAGTATTATATTGTCATACATAATAACTAATATACAACCCATGAAGAAAGACAAACATTAGTAACAATGGACTGAATCCCTCCAATCTCTTAATACACAAAAATGTTTGGACTGATTAGCATGTAGAAAAAACTATTAGAATACAAAGACTGGCTAGATAAATTAGTACATTGCTAAACTGCTAAAACACATGCACAAGTTGGACCAATAACCACACAAATCGGAGTTGTGGCTCATATATAACACGTCCATCCTCCTTTGGTGTGACAACGATAATAACAACTCAAAAGGTGAATTGTCATAGGTGAGATGATCCTAAGAGTGTGCATGTACAACATGTGCATTCAACAAACATGATATGTTTCTTATTAGAACTTCACAATTTTTATGCTTGTAATGTGACGATGAAGCAAATAAATCATTTGTCTCGTATACCCTATAATTAAACACACATGATAGCCTCTTTTTTTACCTTTGTTCTTAGCTGCTTACTTGCGACACATTTGTGTCTACCTTCTTAGTGAGTCTATAACCTTATACAAATAAATGATGACAGAGTTGTTTCAGTCTTGATGTTTGCCTGCTTTTACTAAGGTGTGTCCCTACTCTTGAATCTACTCACATTTTTGTTTGCTTCAGGACCATGTTTGCCATCTCATTATGAACCCTTTAGCAGTAAGTTTACGTGCTTCAACAACATGCTACATACTTTAGATACACATCACTAAGCTCGGTGGCTCAACATGTATAGGATGAGTTTCAAGAGTTTGTGTGATAGCTCATCCTAGTATCATATTAGTCTACTTTAGGATCTTGTCTGTTAGATCTATCTAAAAACTTTAGGAGTGTGTCTATGTGTTTCAGTAGCATATCTGTGAACTCTTTTGAATGATTTATCCACCGGCATATTTGTTTGATTCAAGAGTATTTTTGTCATTTCTACATGAATGTTTTAGCATTACATTTACATCTCAGCAGGATATATATATGTACTTCAATCATCAATCTTTGAGCTCAATAGTCTAGTATGTATAAAGGAGTTTCAGGAGTATTGTACTAGCTCATCCTACCAGTATGTCTTTTTTTGCATTAGAAAGCATGTATGTGAGTTATGTTTGCATGCTTTACTTGCACATGTATGTGCTTCAACAATATATATTTGAGCTCAGTAGTGTAGCATATTTGTGTGCTTACTTGGTTCTCCTTTTTCTGAAGCAAAAGTACACACTATAGGTTGGGGGGATTCAGCTCGAGCATTTATGGAATTATTATCTTTTAGTGGTTTGGATGCAAATTATTGTGAATACTATTTGCATTTTGTCCATCAAGAAGTACATGACCATGAAGTAGATCACATGTAATGTTAGCAATGACACACTACAAGTTAGAGGGAGCTAGTTGATAGTTGAATTCTTTTAGTAGTATATACATGATTGTGAGTACTATTTAGATATCATTAACATGTGCATGCTTAGGAAGGGGAGCACGTGTAATATTGGTACTGACTGGCTATAAACAGAGGGAGTCAGCAGGAAGTTAATCAAATTGTTATCATTCAGAAGATTGTATATAAATTATTTTGAGTTTATATCTAACTATCCTATAAAAGGAGTATATGTAGTACATATATTTTTCATATTTGATTTCTTTCGGCAGGTTGAAAGTAACTTTCATGTATGAGTCATAAATTGACATGTAATTTTGATAATGACATTGTACAAGTGAAGGGAGTCATATGACAATTAATTGAGTTGTTCTCTTTTAGTAGATTGTATTTAAATTATTATTTTTTGTCATCTAACTCTTTTTATTTGAATTATAGTAAGTAATTATTATATATTATTGATCAAAAGGCATGTTACTAATCAAGGGAGTGCATGTAAATTTGGTGGTCTCACACTACATGTTGTAGGAATTTAGTTGGCAATCAATTATGGTGTTCTCTTTTTTATGGTTGTATGTAAATTTTTGTGATCTATATACTGCACAAATAAAAGGAGAGCATGTGGTGTGTGTATTATTTTGTATCGGCTTATTTACTAGATTTTCTATTTGTGTTTGGTTGAAAAACCTTACAAAAACAATTATATTTGTTAAGTACCATCATCTACTGTGTTTTCTTGGCACAATTTATTTAGACTTTTTTCTTTATGTTTCATATGTTGATAATGTAATGGTTGTCATTAACTAAATGGTCAATTCTAAATCTTTTTCTATAGAAATCTTTTTAGCACATATCACTAAAAAGATGGTTTGATTACAAATATTCTAGCTACATATATTATATTTGTAGTTAAAAAATACTTTCCTTTACATATAGACAAATTTTAGCCAAAACAAGTATAGTAAATTCTAATACCTACAAAATCGACTACATATCTCAATTGATTAAAAAATAATCTTTGCAACCCCCTCCCACTTACCACCCTCCCTTATCCCAAAAAAACAACACACCCCAAAAAGTTAACATTTTTAAGCACTTCTCCCTCCCCCTATTGCGTGATTGGTATTCCATCCCCCCATCTATTAATGATGCCCCATTGCAAATGAAATGACTCCCCACCCACCCCGATGAACTCACTCTACACCACCCCTATCCCCAACCATCCTGATATCTCCCCGACCTTTCATGCTCTCTCCCTCTAACACTCATCTCTTTCCCCTTTTCTCTGAACTAACCACTCTTTGTCCCTCTCGCCCTCTTTTCTCCCCCAACCCCAATATCCTTCCTTATGTTAGAATCTCACCTCCTAGATTAGAGGAGAGGAGCAAGGACATATCCATGAGAGGAAACAAAAGAAAGGAGAGGTTGAATCACATCTGCTTGAGGATGGGTAAGGATTCCCCAATTTTGCACCTATTCTTTAGAAGGTAATATATCCTATATAACTGGAATGACTCTTTTGATGTTCAGTAGAAATGTGATTGGTTGTAAGACAATGCATTTTTCTTCCATGTCATTTCCTTCTATAGGTTTTTCCTTGGGTTTCCATTTGTAACTTTGGCTCCTAAAATTAATGGTATGCTTGCACATTTTTCTGATACTTTATACTAGCGCATGGAGTTTGTGACATGTGTTAATATAGGGAAGAACTCATGTAAGATTCTCACTCATATACTTCCAATTTCCCAAAGATTTGTATATTTCCATATGATTATCACCATTTATAATCAACTTGGAATATACTATAAAAGTACATTTTCTCTACCAAAAATGATCTTTCACTGCTCCTAGTTCATAAACACATTATGTGCATTTATGCATATTGTCATGGTGTTTTTGAGATGTTGATAATCTATCATTTATCTTTTATCTGCATTGTAGGTACAAACTTGGAGGTATCCATTGGTTTTCTTTATTGAGATCCATTCAGATTTTCTGGAATCTTATGTGATGGCATGGACTAGGAAAAACACTTTACATATTTTCTATAGTAGATTTTTTCATAGATTATAGATATAGTGCATGAATGGGAGATATCAAAACCAAAACCCCATGTTCTACTAGAAAACTTCCCATTTCTTTATCCATATGTTTTATTTTTCCTTTAATTTTCTGGGACCATGTAAAATATAAAGTGAACTAAAAAGGTCCGTGTTTGTTCCCTCTATATCAGGAGATAGCTCAATTCCCTTCTGTGTAAGTGAAGAGAACATAAACAATACAACTTAGGTTTACAAGACAAACTCCCGAGTTGTAGTAAAAAATTGATCCCTTCCTTTCATCTACCATTTACTTAACCTTATTGGCTTACACAATACATCTATGACCAACTACTACTGGTTTTTCTTGCACCATCACTTCACTGCATAAATGGCATGGACATGTTAGTGCAAATGGTATCTATCCACCACCATAATACACTCACTTCCTTACACTTGAATATAAATTCAATCTAGATTGAGGATGCCATTAGGGAGGAAGAAAGAAGGTGGGTGTTAGGTGAAGGTGAGGGACATGGAGAGATCTAGAAATGAAGACATGTACCATTAACTGATGTTGTTAGGGAGATATGGTCCATAAATAAGGTGGGGAAAAGAAGACATGGAATATAGGGGTCTACAGATTACTGATCGTTTCCTAAAAAGATGGCAAGAAAGTGAAAAGATTTGGAAGAAATATAGATATTTATCCTACTTGCTACAATGCATTTAGACTTGAGACAATATCATGTTTTATTCCAAATCCCTAGAAAATTTGTGGTGAAGTTCATAGTAGATCAATAGTACATTTTGACCCTCTTATCTTCAAATTTGGTAAGTGAATGGTATAAGAAATAAAAAGAATTGAATAATTAAGACTCAAATTTGAAAGGTTTGATATAGTATAGGTTCGAAAGAACCCATATCTCTAACAAAATTTTATACTAGAGAAGAACTAATTCATGTGAATGGGGAATAAATTGTAGTATTCAAATTCAATATTGGTTTTTCTAAACTTGTATCTCTAAGTAATTTTGTGAAGCCTTGCTACTTTGACTATGATTATGGTTTGGTTTTCCATTTTTGGGGTGGTTCTGATTTATGTTACCTCTTGTGTTTCCCTTTGTAATCAGATTTACCCTTATAGTGTGATGATTTTTTTCTTTCATCTTTTCCTTTGTTGAGTGCAATGTTCTAGTTCTTTCATCCATTGCATTTATTTCTTGTTTATCAGGTCTATTCTCTAGCAAATGTTATAATGTTATAAAAAAAAGAGAAATAAGAATAGGATACAAAATCACACAAGGATACAAACTCATCTTTATATTCCTAACCATGTAAGTCAACTAGAAATTCTTCCACATCAATTTACATGAATGTCAATAACAATATGCAAAAGTATCTGACACAAGGATGTGATTGAATGGTAATATTTTTAGGTGGCATTGTTGGATGAGTTAACTGCAAAAACTTCATGATTTCTCATATGTGATCTTGAGCATTCAAATAGTTTTTTAGTTCATATACATTTTAAGGTACTTTTAACATGTGTCTAGCATTTATTTGTTATTATCAAACCTATAAAACATCCACTTATCCATTTATTATTAAATAACATTAAATTATGATGTATTTGATGGGATTTGATTTTTTTTTTTATGTTTGATCCAAGTAAATGTGAGGATGTCAACTATGATCCATGTAAGATTCTTTCAACTGTCTCTTGTTCTAACCTAGTACATTCCTATAGGAGAGTGTAACACCCCTCCCTAGGGTTACATACATAACCAGCAGAAGCAGAGCCTAATCCCCAACATTATCCATAATGTGAGGTACTTGGCATTTTAGGGAGGGATCATCACAACCATGATATACATTGCAAAAATATAATTTACATAAACCATCACAGGATCAAGATTACAATTTCTCATTCTCAAACCTTAACAAAGGTTACATGTACATAATCATGGTAAAAGGAAAAAGGTCTATAAACTAGGTATGGTTGGCACCCCACCAAAGCTCTTGTCCTTACAGGTCATTGAGCTAGGGTTTCCTCCTTAGATGGACTTCCCTCCTTAGCTAGCTTCCAACCTGTGGGCATCACGCCCCCAGCCATGCATCAAACAAATGGTAAGTGGATTGAACATGTTATAATATAAGAAAACTTGAAAATTGAAAATAAGCATTAACATTAAACATTGAACATAGAAAATACATGCATTTTCTTTTGATCAATTTCTTTTATCTTAACCTATATAAGTAACCTCGGGTTGCACAAATGTGCCTCTTCTCTTATGCACCGAAGTGCCTCTTAGGTTGCACCGAAGTGCCTCTTCTCTTATGCACCGAAGTGCCTCTTCTCTTATGAGGTACTTACAAAAGATTCATTTTATCATTCTCTTTCTCTTAATGCTCTTATCTTTACTTTAAACTTTATTGGTAACGATTATCACTAAAGTTCATGAAGGTGATAGCATACCTCATAATCAACTCAAACTATATTAATCTTACTGACTTTAACAATTAGAAACAGTAAATAACCTAAACATGGCATTCATTGAAATTCATACATGCATAATAATTCAAAACAAGATAATTATATGTTCAATTTCATGGACCACTTACTTTTCCACTTGGAGAGTGAATTCTCTCTCTTACGAGGTTGGGTAAAACCATAATCACGTCCTGGGTCAGAGAAACCCTAATTATCCTATTTGCAACAAATCTCACATTATTATACATTTTATTCACCAAATAAAACCCTAATTTCCATTTCCTATAAACCAACATTTGGTGATTCAAAATTAGACTCTGAAAACCACACATTCGGATTCCTCTCGAAAAATACTTTCCAAAACATATTTTTGCTCATTTTTCTGAGCATCGAGTGATTTACTATGAATTAACAAAAAATGGGCCAATCAGAATACGAATAAATGCCATATGGGCCAATGAGAGCCCACCATATAGGCGCGGGTCTTGCCCAGGCAAATAAGTTGTTAAAAGAACTGAGAATTTGTTAAAACCCAAAAATGCCCATGCAGTTAAAATGGCCTGATTAAAGCCATGGGGGCACCAAGGTCATACCCAGACCTGGATTCTTCACCCCCTTCAATCCATGGCTCGAGCGGCTGAACGACGCTTTTCTGGAGATGAAATCTCCCTACCAGGACCCAAGGTCAATGATCATTCATGATCACAAAAGCCCCTACAAGCTCCCTCGCATCTGCCCGGAACCACTGAGGCAGTGTTCATGCTTAAGGCGTGAGGGATACTCGATTGCTCATCACCTTGAGGGCAAACTCCAGCCATGGGTGATGAAGCATCATCAGGCAACACCGACAAGATAGTCATGCGAGGACAGTTCTTGAGGGTCCCCAAAATAAGCGTGGGATCATCGAGAGGCCACACCGAAGCAAAGGGGCTGATGTGAGAAGAATTTGATCGACGAAGAGCTGCTGAACGCCGAGAACAAGCAGAAACAGGGGAACCACCCGTCGTGAAGACCAAGGTAGAACAGGCAGCACGACGCCTAAAAGTGGTCGGGAAACATTCTGCGAGGCTCAGCGAGGCAGTTGGAAGAGATACAGGGGTCGAAGACCCACTGATGTGTCGTGGCGGTAAGCGCCGACGAGGGAGGGGGAAACGGCCCTACATGGTACAACAACTGGGGGCTCAGCGAGACAAAACGACGACATGGAGATGAAGGGCGGTGGTCGAGGATGATCATCGTGGGTTTGATTGAACCGAGGTGGCCAGAGCGGTGCGCACCAGGCCAAAATCATTGGGGGATGAGGTCGAGTAGGTCCTGGTGCTTGGGGGCACGAGGGAGGAAATTGAAGGTAGAGGAGGGAAAGATGGAAGTCGAAGGTGCTAAAAGGGGCTCGATCGAGCAGTGGGGGAGGCTAGGGTGGCAGCTGCTAAAACCGGCGGAGAGGGAGAGCGGTGCCCTAAGAGGCATTTACTTAAATGGATAAGAGAGGGATGGTTTTAGGGCTTGACGGATGCGGGGAAGAGAGACGAATCCAACGCAACAAAAATCTCGCAAAACGACTGACTGAGGAGGGAGAAATCAATCGGGGAACAAAATGTTGGGTCGGCGTCTCTGTTGCCTAAATGAGCGGGAGGTAGGGGATGACCCGGGTCCCCTCTGATCAAAATCGAATGGCCAAAACATGATGTGTGTGAAAAAGAAAGGAAAGGGTAGGCGTGACAAGGAAATAAATGCTCGAACTTTAGGGAAATTGGAGACATTAAAAACAAATCCAAATCAAACTATAATCAAACTTTCCCATTTTAATTGGAGGGTTAAACAAACTCCAAATGAGTCCAAATTTGGACCGTTGACTAATTAAAGGGTCTAGAATATTCCTAGCCAATGAGATTTAGGTTTTCTCAAAGTTTGGTCCACGTTTTCTATTTTTGTTCCTTATCTTAATTTAAGTGTACACACTAATTAAATAAAAGATGGGGTTGTGGGATTTTACTCCAAAATTCGAGTTTATGACTATTCATCTTATTTAAAGTCATGGCCTACTTATTTATTGCCTTTTTATGTACTTTTCTTGGAGGATAGAGAAGATTAACATTAGAGGCTTTATTTTGAAATCTATAAAAAGGAAAAACACATTGATGTCTAAATTTTGAATTGTTGTTTCTTTTATTCCTCTTTCTCTTCCATTACTTTTAGATTTATTTAATAAAAGAAAAGGGGAAGACATATTATCATTATTACACCTATTTGCAACACATTAATATAAAAGAAACTTATTTGTATCCCTTTCTTATTTCTCTTTGTATTAAAATCCTAGAAATAAAACTAATTTGGACAAATTGCATTTAGGCTCTTAACAAAATATAATTTAAAGAAAACTACATACAAGGTTTTATTTTACTCCTAAAAATAGGGATGTTACATTACTACCCACCTTAATTAAATTTCGTCCTCAAAATTTTGTTAGGCTACCCACCTTAGAAATTTTCATATCTTTAACATAAAACATTGATATACTCTCATTACCATGTAAAACCATAGTTCCAGACATTGCATGAAAGATAAAATTCTGAAAAGAAAAGAACTATCCTAGTAGACTCTACTCAGACTTATCATCCTCACTATCATCTACCATAGCAAAGATTCTAGCATGCCTCTTTTCCTTAGGTGCTTGGTTGACATTAGGCTCCTTCTTCTGGAACTTAGGGCAATTAGGCCTTATGTGGCCCATTTCACCACATGCATAGAAAATACCCGTTCCAAACCTGCATTCTCCCAGGTGATATTTGGAACATTTAGCACACTGGGTCTTGGCATTCTGGTTTTCCTGTTGGTTCGGAATAACTTCATCCGGTGCCTTCCTCTTCTTGTCATTGTGGTGATTGGAGTTGTGGTTGTTTTAGTGACTCTCCTTCTTCCAAGCTCTTCCTAGATGATCCTCTAACTCTAGGGCAACATCTAGGGCACTCTGGAGTGTACGGTGCCCACGTCCCGACAAGGCGAAGCTAAGGTCTGGCTTGAGACCTCGAATGAACTTCTTGGTTTTGCGACTTTCATCATAGTTGTAGCCGCACTTCTGTAGGATTTGAAACTTCATCGCATATTGGGTGACCGTCATGTCACCATGTTGACATAGGTTCCGAAATTCTTCCTCCTTCTTCTTGATCATGGCCTTAGATATGTAGTGGTTTTTGAAGGCTTCAGAAAATTCCTCCCATGTGAATGGAGGAGCATCAGCTTCATGAGAACCTAGTAGGTCTTCCCACCAAGTCCTAGCAACACCCTTCAACATATGTGTCCCAAAACGGACCTTAGAGTGGTTGGGGCAGTCTAAGTCACAGAAGCAATGTTCCATGTGCTGCATCCAACTCTTAACTTTTCCCACCACATCCACCTCTTCCTCCCCAGCAAAGGAGTCATGCTTGATCTTCAAAAAGTCGACTAGGGAAAGCTCAGGGTTGACCCTAGGGTTTCCCACTTGACCTTGTCCTCTTCCCTTGGCAGTGGCTAGAGCTCTAACAAGGACATCAAAGGGAACCATGGGGGTTTCTTGACGTGGAGATCCTCGCTGTTCTCCCATGCTAACAGATTCACCTTCATCTCCATCCATGGCTACCTTTCCGTTCTCACCTTTCTTCTTAGGAGCCATCATTGTGAAAAAGACATAAACTACATGAGATCATGAGAAAAGCCTGGTGGCCAACCATATTTTGGCTCTAATAGCATTATTGTAACACCCCTCCCTAGGGTTACATACATAACCAGTGAAAGCAGAGCCTAATCCCCAACATTATCCATAATGTGGGGTACTTGGCATTTTAGGGAGGGATTATCACAACCATGATATACATTGCAAAAATATAGTTTACACAAACCATCATAGGATGAAGATTACAATTTCTCATTCTCAAACCTTAGCAAAGGTTACATGTACATAATCATGGTAAAAGGAAAAAGGTCTATAAACTAGGTATGGTTGGCACCCCACCAAAGCTCTTCTCCTTACATCTTCTTGAGCTAGGGTTTCATCCTTAGATGGACTTCCCTCCTTAGCTAGCTTCCAACCTGTGGGAATCACGCCCCTAGCCATGCATCAAACAAATGGTAAGTGGATTGAACATGTTATAATATAAGAAAACTTGAAAACTGAAAATAAGCATTAACATTAAACATTGAACATTGAAAAGACATGTATTTTCTTTTAGATCAATTTCTTTTATCTTAACCTATATAAGTAACCTCGGGTTGCACAAATGTGCCTCTTCTATTATGCATCGAAGTGCCTCTTAGGTTGCACCGAAGTGCCTCTTCTCTTATGCACCAAAGTGCCTCTTCTCTTATGCACCGAAGTGCCTCTTCTCTTATGAGGTACTTATATAAGCTTCATTTTATCATTCTCTTTCTCTTAATGCTCTTATCTTTACTTTAAACTTTATTGGTAACGATTATCACTAAAGTTCATGAAGGTGATAGCATACCTCATAAGCAACTCAAACTATATTAATCTTACTGACTTTAACAATTAGAAACAGTAAATAACCTAAACATAGCATTCATTGAAATTCATACATGCATAATAATTCAAAACAAGATAATTATATGTTCAATTGCATGGACCACTTACTTTTTCACTTAGAGAGTGAATTATCTCTCTTCCTAGGTTGGGTAAAACCCTAATCACATCCTGGGTCAGAGAAACCCTAATTATCCCGTTTGCAACAAATCTCACATTATTATACATTTTATTCACCAAATAAAACCCTAATTTCCATTTCCTATAAACCAACATTTGGCAATTCAAAATTAGACTCCAAAAACCACAAATTCGGATTCCTCTCGAAAAATACTTTCCAAAACATAATTTTGCTCATTTTTCTGAGCATCGAGCGATTTACTATGAATTAACAAAAAATGGGCCAATCGGAATACAAATAAATGCCATATGGGCCAATGAGAGCCCGCCATATAGGTGCGGGTCTCACCCAGGTGGATAAGTTGTTTAAAGAACTGAGAATTTGTTAAAACCCAAAAATGTCCATGCGGTTAAAATAGCATGATTAAAGCCATGGGGGCACCAAGGTCATACCCAGACCTGGATTCTTCATCCCCTTCGATCCATGGCTCGAGCGCCTGAAAGGCACTTCTGGAGATGAAATCTCCCTACCAGGACCCAAGGTCAATGGTCATTTATGATCATAGAAGCCCCTACAATCTCCGTCACATCTGCCCGGAACTACTGAGGCAATGTTCAGGCTTAGGGCATGAGGGATACTCGATTGCTCATCACCCTGAGGGCAAACTCCAGCCATGGGTGATGAAGCATCATCAGGCAACACCGACAAGATAGTCATGCGAGGACAGTTCTTGAGGGTCCCCAAAACAAGCGCGGGATCATCGAGAGGCCACACCGAAGAAAAGGGGCTGATGCGAGAAGAAGTCGATCGATGAAGAGCTGATGCACGCCGAGAACAAGCAGAAACAGGGGAACCACCCATCGTGAAGACCAAGGTAGAACAGGCAGCACGACGCCTAAAAGTGGTCGGGAAACATTCTGCGAGGCTCGGCGAGGCGGTCAGAAGAGATACAGGGGTCGGAGACCCACTGACGTGTCGTGGCGGTAAGCACCGACGAGGTAGGGGGAAACAACCCTACAAGGTACAACAACTGGGGGCTCGGCGAGACAAAACAACGACATGGAGATGAAGGGCGGTGGTCGAGGATGCTCATCGTGGGTTTGATCGAACCGAGGTGGCCGGAGCGGCGCGCACCAGGGCAAAATTACCGGGGGATGAGGTCGAGTAGGTCCTGGTGCTTGGGGGCACAAGGGAGGAAATTGAAGGTAGAGGAGGGAAAGACGGAAGTCGAAGGTGCTAAAGGGGGCTCGATCGAGCAGTGGGGGAGGCTAGGGTGGTGGCTGCTAAAACCGGCAGAGAGGGAGAGCGACACCCTAACAGGCATTTACTTAAATGGACAAGAGAGGTATGGTATTAGGGCTTGACGGATGCGGGGAAGAGAGACGAGTCCAACGCAACAAAAATCTCGCAAAACGGCTGACTGAGGAGGGAGAAATCAATCAGGGAACAAAACGTTGGGTGGACGTCTCTGTTGCCTAAATGAGCGGGAGGTAGGGGATGACCCGGGTCCCCTCTGATCAAAATCGAATGGTCAAAACATGATGTGCATGAAAAAGAAAGGAAAGGGTAGGCGTGACAAGGAAAAATATGCTTAGACTTTAGGGAAATTCGAGACATTAAAAGTAAATCCAAATCAAACTATAATCAAACTTTCCTATTTTAATTGGAGGGTCAAACAAACTCCAAATGAGTCCAAATTTGGACCATTGACTAACTAAAGGGTCTAGAATATTACTAGCCAATTAGATTTAGGTTTTCTCAACGTTTGGTCCACGTTTTCTATTTTTGTTCCTTATCTTAATTTAAGTGTACACACTAATTTAATAAAAGATGGGGAACTTTCCTTTGTGGGATTTTACTCCAAAATTCGAGTTTATGACTATTCATCTTATTTAAAGTCATGGCCTACTCATTTATTGCTTTTTTATGTACTTTTCTTAGAGGAGAGAGAAGATGAACATTAGAGGCTTTATTTTGAAATCTATAAAAAGGAAAAACACATTGATGTCTAAATTTTGAATTGTTGTTTCTTTTATTCCTCTTTCTCTTTCTCTGTCTCTTCCATTACTTTTAGATTTATTTAATAAAATAAAAGGGGAAGACATATTATCATAATTACGCCTATTTGCAACACATTAATATAAAAGAAACTTATTTGGAGCCCTTTCTTATTTATTTTTGTATTAAAATCCTAGAAATAAAACTAATTTGGACAAATTGCATTAAGGCTCTTAACAAAATATTATTTAAAGAAAACTACATACAAGGTTTTATTTTACTCCTAAAAATAGGGATGTTACAATGAGGTTGCTGGCTCATCTCTCCTTGGGGTGTTGGTTGTGTTTACATATAAAGTGGGTGCATGCATCACCATTCCTGATTGAGTTTCAGTTTCCAAAGTTCATATTCACTTCCTTATTTTCATAGATTTCTTAGCGTCTCTTTACCCACTTTGTATTCTTTCAAGTGTCATGTATAATCAGGCATTAAATTTTCTTTTAGAAGCTTTGGAGGTGGGGCCTAATGTTAAGTGAAAAAGAAGCATTGCATTCTTTTCATTCCAAGGTGAGGTATGCTTGTGTTAGTCCACTTGTTTCATCATTTAGTGTTAGATGTTGTGTAGTGTATAATAATATTTTATTACCCAAAGTAATTTACATGTGGGTCATTGAAAAGGTGCATATTTTGATTTGATTGGTTTCATCTAAATCTTCCTAGATAGTTGAGAAGGATGAATTTTTTTAGTAAGTAGTTCTTCTATCAGCACATTTTTATATATTTGAATTACTAAGACATAAAAAGGAAGTACACAAACCTTATGAATCAATACTCTATTACTTTATTGTAAGATGTCTTACTCTCCTTTTGAGAAACAAATCTTTTGGAGAGAACTATGCAACCAAATTATGCTTTGATCCTTGTCCATTTTTTCCTTTAAATGGTAATGCATTTATGCAAGTAAAAAATGAGGTTAGATGTGTGAAGTTTTAACTTCGAAATTCTAATCCATGTATCCATATAAAGTTTGAAGGATATTTCAACCGTGTGCATCATACCCATAGTTATTAAGTGTTGTATGCTTAACCTTTTCATGTGTGTAGGAGGAAGATGCAAAATATCCAATGAAAGAAGTGGAGGGCGGATAAATGGATATGGCACATGTAGTGCACATATATAACTCCACTAAGCTAATACACCACTTCTGTTAGGTGCTCCTACTCTTTATGAATATCTCGGTTCATTTTTTGGAAGTGAGCATTTCTTTACATTAATTTGTTTAAAAAATGAATCATGGAATATTTATTCATGACTTTTGATTTTTATATGCATATCATGATAAGTGGTGGATTTCTAGGCCATGAACACAACACTAGAACATGTGAATTGAATTGCAAACCAACAAGAAATCTATCAACCAGATATAAGCTAATATGAACTTTTAAGATATTAGTTCTTATGTTGCCATGAGGTCCTATCTCTTGTGCTCTACTATGTTTGTGAGGATATAGTTTTTTTTAAGAATCTCATAAGACGGGCTTCTCAAATAGTAGTGGTTCCAGAAGTTTAACCAGAATGATATATGTCTATCTACATGTTTTCTGAGCTAACTACCTTCCTCTATCTATGGACCTCTTCTCTTTTTGAGTTTTATAAGCATTGGTTCTGAGTGTATATCTCATAGATGGGCCTTTACCAAACTAACCCTTTTAGGTTGTTGATAATTTTATTCTCTTTTACTAGATAGTTTCTCCTTTTAGTTGAAGGGATATCCATGCCTATTTTTTGGCTAGGAATATTGGATTCAAATGTCACCCTCACTTTGTCATGTTAACATATTGTAATTCATTTACATGAACCTTAATCTTGACCTTATTACACTGACAAATATTTCATTTTAATTTTTTTCAACCAAGCATAATGGACGTGTAGAGGGCCCTTAAAGATGCAATGTTGAAAATTCATCTATCATTTCATGAATTTGAGGCTATAGACAAGAATCCCATGTGTTTGAATACTATTGCACAATTTATCGGGAATTGGGAGGAAGAAAAAGATGAGGAACACATTAGAGGTACTCACGTTCATGATACTTAAATTTTCTAAAGAAATGGTTGCAATTTTATAAATATATGTTGCTTTGTTATTCGGTACCATCACATATATGAAAGTAATAAAAAAAATGGATTGACACGTTTCTTGATGAGGATAATGAATGGTTGACCCAAACTACACATAGGAATGGAGAAGCAAAATTACTTGATTGTGAATAAGAATATAAGTGCATGTCGCCTCCTCTTATATCTTAAGAAAAATACATTGCATATGATTTCTACCTACAAATAGTAAGTAACATGATCCTAGCTTGTGGCATTCACGACCTCAGTGATGCATTCTATGTTGACTCATTTTATACTACCAAATTTTCTCAATTCAAAGCAATATAAATTTCTTGCAACTAAAGGCCTTCCACTGGTCATCCAAAAAAAACTAAAGGTTTTCTATAGTTACATCAGATTTTTCTAAAAAGCTTGTATTTTAGATTGGAAGGTTTAACCTATGTTATAACATTTAAGGTATTTGCATGTAATCAATAGTCTTTGAATCACGAAATGTTTTTTATCTTGCTCATTAGACATCAACTATGACGTGATTGATTCATTCATCATGTGAAATATGATTGATCCTTAATAAATGTTATTAGTTATTTTTGTTCATCATTCTACAACTTAATGCCTATATAGGTTATATACATGACTTTAGATGCAGATGCTACTCTTGTGATATCATGTGCTTCTTTAGTGCATAGGAAGCTTGTAACAAGAATACAACCCTCTATAGAAGTGGTAGTGCCATTGCAACTTCAATCCTAAATAGGAATCTAAACCCTTTTATTTTTCCACATATTGTATGGTGAGCTAGAACTTCACATTGTAAGGCATGGTTGAGATATGTGACAAAAGTGCACAAATGGGGAACATCAGGGATATATAGATTGAGTAGCTCAAATATAATATAATGGGTTTTCTTGACGCTATGTATCATTATTATGTTTCTTGTTTTTTATTTTTTCTCTCAATGCATCCCTAACAGATACTGCAAAAACTCATTTAGTTGCATCAAAGTTCTTTTGGACAAACTACACCAATTATATCATCTTGCTAGATGCATATGACATAACAAAAAACATCACCAAAATTGGAAACATAAGGAATAGTTTTTATTCCTTCATAACTTTGAGGATGTTTGTGTTGGGAAACAAGATTATTCTTATAACTTTGTTACCTTTCTTTAAGTTACATCACTTGTCAAAGATATGAAAATCATATTGCACATATTTATTTTTTCATGTATCTTGTTTGACCTTGGGTGATAACAATTTAGGAGGCTTGCATCAAGAAGGAACCATCTACATGAGTGGCATTGTCATTGAAACTTAAACACTAAATAAGAAGCTAAACCCTTTGCTTCTTCCACATGTCAGATGGTGAGCTAGAATTTCATATTGCAAGGCACAATTGATATATATGAAAAGGTGCATAAAGGGGGGATATCAGGATAAATGAATAAAATAGCTCAAATATAATCTAATGGGTTTTCAACCTTACTCTATGAATCATTATGTTGTTTCTTGTTTTCTCTCTCAATTCAGTCCTAATAGATAGAAAAATTCTTCTAGTTGCACCAAAGTTCTTGTGGGAGAACTGCACCAACTATGTCATCTTACTAAATGAATATGACATGTTGACAACAAGCATCATTCAAATTGAAAAGATAAGGGGATTTTTTCCTCCATAAATTTGAGATTTTTTTTGGAACCTTGTTACCTTTCCATTTTCAAGATTCTTTTTGGAACCTTGTTACCTTTCCATTTTCAAATTTACATCACTTTTCAAAGATATGAAAATCATGTTATACATGCCTATTTTTTATATCTAGCTTGATCTTGGGTGGTAACGATTTATATATGTCAACTTTGTTGCTAGACATGCCTATTTTCTTTTGTATGTTGTTGGTCATGTTAGGTAAATGAGGTTCTGCTCTTGGTATGATGGGTTTAGTTAAGCCTCATTTTGGTATCTTGAAGTTGTTTCTATATATTTTCTCTTATTTTGTTGTGGTTGTGTGACTGAGCTACCTCCTACTTCTACATGTTCCTATATATATGTAATTCTAGCCACCTAAGTTCCTTTTTCACTAGCTCAGAGGATTGCTATTGTTGAACCATTTTTAGATTTCTTGTTTATTATCACTCTAGATGTGATCCTTGATGATTCCTCTGTTATTTTCTTTTTTATTGGCCCTATATGAGCTTTTGTAGTCTTTTTGGTTGGTTTGGGAATCTGAATTTGAAGTTTTAGATTTTTGTTAGCTCAAAATAGTTTGAAGGGGCATGTGGATGTCTATTTAAATCACTAGTACATAACCGACCTTTAGTGTCGGTTATTTAAGGCCTTTAGTGTCGGTTTCTAAGCAACACCTATGTGGACGACACTAAAAGCTCAACCATTACGCGTCGGTTCCAAAACTGATGCCAAAACCCTTCGTGCGCCACCGAAAACACGCCATCAGAGGACTATAGGTGTCATTTATTAGGTAAGAAACCGACGCCATATACCTTCGCGCCACAGAAAGGGCGCCGTCTTTGGCACTATCAGCGTCGATTATTAGATAAGAAACCAACACCATATACCTTCGCGCCATAGGAAATAGACGCTGGTTATTTATATAAAACCGACACTGTAACTATGTGTGTCAATTTTATACAAATAACTGACGCCTATTATTTTGTTTTTATTTTTCAGTCTGCAGACCTGCTGTGGCTGGTCGCAGGATGAGAAACCTGCAGTTCAGTTATAAACTGCAGGTTTTACAACATCCATTGATGTCAGCCAACAACAGGCCACAAACCTGCAAAATTAACAACAAAAATATTCACACATTTAGCAATGCAACCTGCAGTTCCATTTGATTTTCACACATTTAGAAACATTCATGTAGCTAGCAATCTGTAGTTCCATTCATTTCACATTCACACATGTAGAAACATTCATATAGCAACCAACAGTTTCATTCATTTTCACTCAGACACATGTAGAAACATCCAGACATGTAGAAACATTCACACATATATTATAATTCAGAAATTCATTTACAAAATATCATTCTTTAGTCATTATTCGCTATCAACATCCCAATTATATTTTAAAACCCCCACTACTTGTATGGATGTTGCCCATTCTTCTCTTACTTCATTTAATTCTCCCGTCGTATAAGGAGCATGTACATCTGGTAAGACCGTTCCTGTAGTGTGGTCAGTTTTAAACACCTGTAAAGAGAATGATGTATATATATAATTAATGAGCTATACATAAGATTGATATATTTCATAGTATCTAATGAGACTATATAATACCTCAGCAATACAATCGATGTCCATTGCGGCATATTTGATAATCATGTGCATAAATCGCATCACATAGTATCCACATGCCCATCCGTTGTCTTGTGTAGTACACTATAAATTCAAACATACAAAATATTAAAAAATACAACTAATTAAGTACTATTCACATAAATAATATATACATATATTGCAGTCGGGAACTTACTTTCACGTTCTTCTAAATTATTGGCTGGTTCTTTTTCGTGGGGACCTTTCCTCTAGTCTTTTTGAACTCATGAAAACCCCTACATGTTAATGTAACACAGTACATTGCATAATTAAATAGTAATGTAATAACATATGTCAACGGATATGAAAATGAAATATTTCTCACCGGAATAATGCCATTTTCATTATGTGTCCATATTTTGTATTCAATTTACTCCCCTTAGGATCTAGATAATAGATAGTGAACGTCTCGGGGACAATAACCAGTAACTCCCAATGCATACCACTAGAGGTAAAAAAGTTAAAAATTAATAACTCAAAATCCACAATAAAAATGTAATTTTCTTAAGTCCAAATTATAATAAGCAAAGTAAACTTACTCTACATTGAATGGAGCCATTATCACTGTCTTCTTATTTTGAGCAAAAATTGTAAAAGCCTCACAACAATATTGTTGAACTGATGGAGGGTCTTTAGCTACTAGACTAATCAAAGATGGAATAAAAAATCCTACATGTTCGAATGCAAAATCTGCACATATCTTGTCTAAGTAGCTGCAAAATATGTATTAATTACGCATGCATTAATAAATAAGAAACCAGATCACCAGATCCTACCCAAGGTATATGGATGTATAAAGAAGATCTCACCTTATCCATATCTCTATCACAGATATATTTAGCCAATCATATCGAAACAACTCCAAAATATCTTGTATAAATAGTTTTCTATCGTATGATTGACCTGCAACATCTGAATCTATAGAGACAATTATAGGGCAATTTATATCATGTTCGCCTAACCATATTGCCATACCCCTACAGTTAGGACCTAACGGGACAGGTAGGTCCTTTGGAACCCAACTGGGTAATGTAGGAGGTGGAAGTGGAGGCCTAGATGTTGTGGGTGTCTTCATTTTAACCTGTATATATATATAATTTTCAGATCAACTGACATCATATACACACACTAACAATTTAACGTAATGTAAATTTACCATACAATTTCAGTAAAGATGACATCCGCTTTTAGCCACAATATCACTCCGCCTTCTGCCTCACCAAGCGTTTCACAATCTGAGTGGGCATATGGCAATGGAAGATCCACCCACTTGGGGAATATATGTATCAGGCTCACACGAATCCAACTAGCTGGTAATGGAGACCCGTGAAACATTTCCCCTGGTAGGAATGGGTAAGCCGACGCCTCTGCAACGACATATTCATTACTTTTTAGACGGCATGGCTTCAACCCCTACAAATTTTTGTGTAAAGAATGTTATATACATATCATCTTGAAAACATATCATCTTGAATTAAAAAACTAGTTACTATGTCATAAAAATACTTACAGCGGATGTGCTAGGTGGTGGGTCTACAGGATTACTCCCAACCTCTGCAGTAGGAGTAGAGCCTGTAGTAGGTATTGTCTGGTAAGTGGCACTCTGAGATGCCTGCCACTTTTTCATTGCTTCTTCGAGTTTCCTATCAAATAGCTTATCTACCTATACATGGATAAAAGAAATGTCAAATTCTAATTATTGAATTCTCTTTTATAGTAACATTATAAAGAAAGAATATGTTACCTCTTCTTGTGAAAGTCCCACTTTTGGGACATGTTTGCGCTGGGATGGCCCAAAAAAAGCTTTGATGCCCACACCAGTGCCTGCAACCCTAACACGTCCAGGATGCTCTGGGTTACCCAGAGCAACTGTTAATTCATCCCTTATGCCCTCAGGGATGAACTTGCCTTGTTTCCTCAGCTCGTGCAGCTCCCGCTAATCGCCAAAACAAAAAATTGTAATTAAGTAAACACCACAAATAATAAATATTCAAACGATTGCTGTAAGAATTGTATTTTACCATTTTTGCAGCCGCCTCAACAGTTGCGGACTTCGTTATTTCTCCCTTCTTATTTTTCCTCCCATCTATCCAGACATCATGGCGAGGCAGAGGTGTGCTACCTATATAGAGGACTTCTGAGTAGCAGCAGACTGAACAGTAGCCTCAGATTGTAGTCTTTGGCGAATGCCTGCATACCCCTTTGGACCCATTGTGTGGTCATGCACATTCAGCGCACACCTTGATTTTTGTGCCTCACTGAGGGCCTAGTTAGTATGCACATTAATGATTTGGTTAGTAACACTAAATGTTAATCTTGAATAGGTGAATACAACATATATTAATGAATGAGATTGAGACTGATGCCTAATACCTTGAATTCATCAGTTTGTCTTGAAGCAACAAACGCGTCCCATTCTTCTTTGTTCAGGAAGTTACACTATTCAGTGGTTGTCTTCTTCCTCTTATCAGCTTCTTTTATGTATTCTCGGGTGAGATTTGTCCTATAGTTCCTTAGAACTCTCCCACAGCGTTGCATCATGCATTTACGATGCAACTTTTCATCCAATTCAAATATGCTATGTAAAATAGAATTGCTATTAATTAGTATCCAAAAAATTAGTAATCTACAAAATAGAATTGCAAATTAATAATAACTCACACATAAATCCTTCCATATTATGTATTTCTTCTCCTTAGAAACTTTATGCCAAGAATCTATCTTACAACCGCAATGGCTATGAGTAACATACCCAAGATATGAAATAAACGAATTGCGACTCACACCAGATGCATTTCCTGCATTATCAAAATCCACAACAAGTTTGGGTCCATTGCCCTTTTGCGCTATTAACTTCTTCATCATAGTGATGCCCCTTCTCTTGTCAACTTTTTGGTGCTGGTGATCAAGTACCTCAAGTGCTTCAGATGGTACATGTGCATCATCAACCTAAAATTTGACAAAATAAACACATTTACAAGATATGACTATAAATGGACATATAGATATAAATATATGATATATTTTTAAAACTTACATTGTGAGGCGGCGCATTGATGTCCTCATCCTCACGGTAATCATCAACATGGTCATCAGGAGAATGCTCAACCATATGAAAATTCACAATCACATTGTAAAGTTCACATTGTAAAGTAATTCAAATTGTAAAGCTCACATTGTAAAGTTCACATTCACATTGTAAAGCTCACATTATAAAGTAATCCACATTGTAAAATTCACATTGTAAAGTTCACATTCACATTGTAAAGTAATTCACATTGTAAAGTTCACATTCACATTGTAAAGTAATTCGCATTGTAAAGTTCACATTATAAAGTAATTCACATTGTAAAGTTCACATTCACATTGTAAAGTTCACATATTCAGAAAAATAAAACATATAAAAAAATATAAACATGCCTCTAATATTGCGATCTTTTATCAATTAACAATCCTTCATTGTGATCTCCGCACACATACAAGTCATCATTAGCTTCGATATTTGCTGGTGTTGGCAACCCAACTGAGAACGGACTGGAGTCATCATACTTATCATAGTACTGTTCTTCATCTATATGATCTTCAATGAACTGTCTTTTACCATGAAGAACAACCGACCATTTATCATTTGCAGGATCATCGATATAAAATACTTGTTTCACTTGTGATGCCAATATGAATGGTTCACCCTTCTCGCCAATCTTTTCAAAGTTCACTAAAGTGAAACCCAATTCATCCACTATAACTCCTTTGGTGTTATCAACCCAATTACATTTAAAGAGAGGAATTCTGAAATCTATGTAGTTAAACTCCCATATGTCTTCAATGACACCGTAATATGACATTTTAGCTTCACGTGGACTCTTATCCTTTGCACTTGCAAAAAACATAGTCGATGCTTGAAGGGTGACCCCACTGTTTTGGATGACACTCTTATCATCTTGGCACTTTGTGTAATATGTGAATCCATTAATGTCATACCCTTCATAAGACATAACAGTCAATTTTGGTTTAAAGGCTAGGCATTTGATAGTTTCAGTAATATCATCTGGTGTTTGAGATAGTTGATGTAAGACTTTATCTTCAAGCCACTTAATAAATGTCTTGTTATGCTCTCTAGCAAGCCACATTGTATTGGCTCGAGGATATTGTCTCTTGATGAAATTGGTATGTTCCTCGATATAAACATTCACTTTGTCCATGTTGTGTAAAATATACAAGTGACCTTGTTCCAACTGCTCATGGATGATTACTTTCACACGTGATCCTAAAATTCCTTTGCCAAATTGCTCGTCAATATTCTTGTTATTATCAGGAGTGTCATTACCACTGAGAAAGTCATTGCAAAAATCCATAACCTCTCTCGCCACATAACCCTCAATAATACTCCCTTCAGGCCGATAACGGTTTCGAACATCATTTTTAAAAACGCTCATGTATCGTTCAAAGGGATACATCCACTGCAAGAAAATTGGTCCCAACATTTTCACTTCCCTAGTCAAGTGGACAACAAGATGTACCATGATATCAAAGAAAGACGGAGGAAAATACATCTCAAGCTGACATAGGGTAACAACCACTTCTCTTTGCAATTTATTGAGAGTATCATGGTCAATAACTTTGCTGCACAGACTGTCAAAAAAGAAACAAAGTCTGGTGATTGCAAACCTTACATGCTTCGACAATGTAGATCTAATTGCTACAGGCAATATTTATTACATTAGATTGTGACAATCATGAAATTTAAGACCTATCAACTTTAGGTCTTTCATTGATACCAATCTACGGATGTTGGATGAGTAACCCTGTGGCACCTTAACATTTACCAAACATTTACAAAAAGCTTTCTTCTCCTTTCTAGTCAATGTGTAACAAGTGGGAGGTAAGTATGTTCTCCGATTTTCCATTTCACGAAATTTTATTAATTCTGACCTTATTCCCATTTCACGTAGGTCCAGTCTGGATTTTATCCCATCTTTAGTCTTACCTGGTATATTCAACAAAGTACCAATGACACTATCACAAACATTTTTCTCAACATGCATGACATCGATACAATGCCTGACTGTCAAAGAACTCCAATAAGGAAGATCCTAAAATATTGACTTCTTCTTGAATAAAGATTTGTCACTCCGTGTGGCCATAGTACATTGTGATCTCTTACCAAATTCATTGACAATGTCTTTTACTCTTTCATAAACAACCTCCCCTGGTATAGGTTTAGGTGCACTCCGTTCCTCATTCAATCCATTAAATGCTTTGCGCTTCCTACGATATGGATGGAATTTTGAAAGAAACCTTCGATGACCGAGATATATAGTCTTACCGCCATGTTTTAGTCTTGTTGAATCAATGTTCTCTTCACATATAGGACATGCTTTAGCTCCTTTGACACTATATCCAGACAAATTCCCATATGCTGGAAAGTCATTAATAGTGCAAAACAACATAGCATGCAAACGAAATGTCTCTCTTTGTGAAGCATCATAGGTCATCACACCTTCACCCCAGAGTTTCTTTAAGTCATCAATCAGAGGTTCAAGATAAACATCGATGCCATTTCCAGGTTGTTTAGGGCCCGATATCAACAACGACAACATTACATACTTATTTTTCATACACAGCCAGGGAGGAAGATTGTATATAACAAGCATGACTGGCCAAGTGCTATGTTGGCTGCTCAATGTCCCGTACGGATTCATCTCGTTTGTACAAAGCCCAAGTCTTAGATTCCTGACTTCTTCACCAAATTCAGGGTACAATAGATCAATCTTCTTCCACTGTGGGGAATTAGACGCATGTCGTAGGATCCCATCATTATTTTTCTTAACATCTGCATGCCACCTCAAATTCTTCGTATCTATCGTATTGGCAAACAAGCGTTGAAACCGTGATATTATAGGTAGATACCACATCACCTTGGCAGGAGAACCCGTTTTGGACTCCCCCGAAGTCGTCAATTTATACTGTGACGCACCACATTGTGGACAATCTTTCAAATCCGCATAGTCCTTTTGAAATAATACACAATCATTCGGGCATGTGTGTATCTTCTTGGCATCCATTCCCATTGGGCACAATAATTTCTTTACCTGGTATGTTGAGATTGGCAGCTCGTTTCCTTCAAGAAGCATTTCTTTCAACAAAGACAACAATGACATGAAGCTTTTGTCGCTCCATCTATTGTTAGCTTTCAGCTTATACAATCTCAACACAACGCTAAGCTTCGTAAACTTAGTACAACCTATGTATAACGGTATCTCAACATCATGCACAATGTTTCTAAAAATGGGAGGTGGATCAGTGTGCTCTACCCCACAACTATCCAGCATCGCATCAACAATGTCTACTGGAATTGGTTCATTCACATCTACGTCATCGTAGGAAATTTCTTCATCCACACAAGCACTACTATCGACATCCACTGGTTTCGGGTTTGAAATCTCTCCATGCCAGTGCCATTCTGTGTAGCCTTGTATAATCCCGTTGCACATGACATACCTTTTGATTTCGTCACCAGTGTTGACTTTCAAGTTGTTACTGCAATGCCGACATGGATAGTAGAACCTATCTCCAAATTGTTTCCTATGTTCCTCGACAAATCTAATAAACTGGTCAAGACCAGAAATAAACTCTGGGGTGCAGAGATTGTGAATGGACATCCATGATCTATCCATTCTATGATCAAAGAGAAAACAAGTATATATTACAACAAGATTAGGGTCTAGGGTTAACAAATACATGTGATGTCATTATTATATATAATAAATGTGTACCACCTATCTATTCTTGAACACCTAATCTCACTAGTAAGTGTATAATGTGTATTGGGTTTTTAAGAAAATTTCGGCAGCATTTCCCCGCTGTTCTCCAAGTACATATGTACTTAGAGAACAAACGGGGAAATGCTGCCGAAATTTTCTTGAAAACCCAATACACATTATACACTTACATCCTAAGCGAGATCAGGTGTTCAAGAACAGTCCCAAACCGGGGACTATCCAAGATTTACTCCTAATGAGTAAATCTTGGAGGGGTTTCTAGGCCAACAAATACATGTGTTGTCATTCTTATACCTAAAATCGTAGTTCTTCAAGTTAGAGTGATTATTGATGTCTTTAAAAGCATGATTGGCAATTTAGGGAAAAGTTCATCATTTACATTCCAAGCATGTCACATGTGTGCATTACAGTTCATCATTAAGCAAGAAGGGTGATTAGGATTCTCAATATACTCAACAATGAAACAAGTTACCAATTTCATAGTTAAACTATTCATTAGTATGGAATGTCCAGTTTTATCGTGAAATGCATGCATAATCGACTTGACATTGAGAAAACATCAAAAACTTGCTGGCGAGCCCAACTACCCGATAACTTACTTGATCTGCATTATTGAGAGTTAATCTTATTCATGTGACTGATATGACTCAAATATCTAATATGCATGCTGCTAAATATCATCCATAGGAGTCATAGCGAAGGTTTTTCTAACAAAGACATAATCATTTTTTTATCTACCATATTGATCACCCTATCACATTAAAATATAAGATGGATAATCAGATATCACTGTCAACAAACTGGCTTCCTAACTTACTTCAACATCAATGGATATGAGTTACTTATTAAAAAGAGAATAACGAGAAGTAATTTGGGCTGTCAAGCACACACAACAATGCTGTTTTATATCTGTATTTATAGAATGTAAGATTACACAGTTTACAATACAATGAGTGTTACAAGCATTGCGGAATACTGTTCCGCTTAGATAGGCTTAGATCCTCAAGACCAGGTCAGTCTGTTGCTAGCTAGCACACATATACAATCATAAATCATGTAACAGAATATGCTTATTGAATGTTTCAACACTTATCAAGTTACCAATAAGTAAATAACTTAAAAAAAATAAAAAAACGCCCAGTAGGGCACCTGACATTTTGCTCGAGGGCACCTGCAGGGCTTGACCTAGCCTAGGCAGAGGAAGGAAGGAGGAAGAAGGCGGTGTACCTTAAGGGAAGAGGAAGAAGGCCCGACCAGAGCAGAGGAGAGCAGCTGGAGGAGAAGCTGGCAGCCGGCGCTGACAACGAGGAGAGGAGAGGATCGGCTCGGCGGAGTGGCGGCGAGGGCAGCGAGGAGAGGAGAGCATCCAACCGGCGGCGGCGGCGGCGAGGAGACGAGCGGCGTGCGAGGAGACGAACGGTGGCATGGGGGAGCCAACCAGCAACGACGACGACGATGGCGGGGAGCAGAATCGCCAGACCTAGCGCAGAGTCGCAACGAAATAGAGACAATGGGGAAAAGTTCTATTTTGCGAGACTATTAACTGTACCATAGGCGTCGATTATTCGAACAAACCGACACCTAAAACTAACAGTGTCGGTTCTGAACGAAAATCGACACCAATACTGAATTATAGTCATCGGTTTTAACTACAAAACAACCGACGTCTATATACATATGCTGATTAAAAAAATTGTTTTCGATTAATGACCATAGTCGTCAATTTCTTCTTAAAACTGACGCTTAAAGGGTGTGAAAAATTCCCCACAGATAGCGCGGGAAAACTCATAAGCGTCAGTAATTGTAGTAAAACCGACGACCAAAATATGCCCAATTTCTGTCTTGTGAATAACCTTTAGTCGTCGGTTTATTATTTATCAACTGACGCCATATGTCAAGTTTTGGAGGTAAATTTTTTTGCTGGAAATTTTGGATTTGGCGGTTAATTTTAGGCGTCGGTTTTTTTATTAAGTAACCGACACAGAATAAAAGCGGTACCCTTGTCTGGTCGCCCTTCATAGATTGGATGTCGGTTTATGTAATCAACCAACGCTGTATAGTTTAGGTGTCGGTATATTTATACAACCGACGCCTGTAAAAGTGACGTTATAAGCCATTTCTATAGTAGTGAATTGATAAAGTTTTTGCCTCCATTTGAAGAGTGATGCCTTTAATTAGTTTGAAGATTATTGCCTTCTGTACTTCGATTTTTCTTTAATATACAATATTCTTAGATGCTTCTCTTTTCCAAGACAGCTAATATCTTGCTTTAATATAATTCTTTGATACTCATGTACCCTTTAGACCATGTTTTATTCATATGTTGCATCATTATCAAGTATTGGGGCTTTAAAATATAGGAACACCCACCGTCTTTTTACTGAAAACTTTTCTTATTTTCTACCTTTATAATGTAGGTTTTTACTTTTGCTCAAACTAAGGAGTAGAGTCAATTTTTTTTCTAACCAGAAAAGTACCCCTAAATCTTTTTACTCAAAGAATGAGAAGAATTAATTGTCTACTATTCATGTTTCATGGCCTTTTCTTTAATTCTTATTCTCTCTAGTTTTATTGTTTAACTATTAATAAATTTTCCTATGCTCTACTACATTATGTTTCTTCTTTACTCGGGTCCTTTTTGTGGTCTACTTGATGCCTAATGGCTTCCACGGAGCCTCCTTGACAAGTATGGAAATATCCTTAGTAATTCAATTTAACTCATTAGTTTAAATTAATTTTCTATGTTCCCTAGTAATCTGAATGTGGGTTAAGAGAGAGAGACTAAAGTCACTAGTGATATACATATCATTGCTATTATTTTCTAGTCACAATAATCTTCATTTATCAACTAAAATACCACATAATTAAGTGCTATAAATCTTAAAACATTTGATGGCCTTGAGCTTCATATACAATCTAAGTGTCTAACCTTATCAACACAAGGGTAATAAGCTAACATACAACATTGTTGCATAGCCTCAACTAAGATGAATCACTCCTCTGAAGGGGCACCTCTTTTGCATCTTAAAATATTTTATGAAGGGAGCATTTTATGAAGTCACATAACTAGGTTTCAAGGTGCCTCAAAATAAGGGGTGCGTCTTGACCTTCGCCATGACCAGTTTGCCACATTGTGTCAATTTATAGGTCTCGAGGCCAACTTATTGTTGGAACTGTTAGTTTTTAAGGTCTCAACATTCACATTACCTATTTTCTTCATGGTATGTGAATAAATAACATTAATATGAATGGTTGATTTTGTTATTGACCATTTTGTGGTTTTGTTTAATTTGCACCTATAATACAGTTATTGTCAACTGTATTTGGCAAGGAAAGCATAAGAATCAAGTTATCTCAATATAATCTTTTTATGTTAATGAATTGTTTGATCCTGCAGGTGTTTTACATCCTTTTATTTGTTAAAGTTATTCTATTATGAGATGGTTTTAGTATGTTATTCTATGATCAGGAAATGCACTACCTCTTGCTGGGCTTCTTTTTAGTTACATATAAGTCATGATTTTTCTGTTTAATAAAGAAGAACTTGTTCACATCATTTGGCAAGGAAAGTATAGGATGTCAGTGTTCTCAAGCTAATATTTTTTTTCTGCTCATGAGTTGTTTGAACATGGTGTTGGTTGGTATTCATGTAGTTCTCATTGATGACTTTTATTGTAATAAACAATGCTATCCTATACATTTCTATATCTAAAGGTTCTCAAGTCAACATCTTTTGGGATTTCTTACATCTTGGCTGAAAGTAGTTATAACATTCAAATTCTATTAAATTACATACAATGTGTGAATCTCATTTTTGTCTATAGAAAGTATAAAGGTTTATTTTAAAAGATGTTCCTTATTTCTATTTGTGGTCTAGATAACCTATATGTGGATGTTTACTTTATGGCTTATTGTTGAATATCACTATTAGAAGGCTATAGTGGCCATCCCTTGTGTTTTGATCCTCTAAAGATTATGAAGTCAATTTTTCTTTTGTATTAGCCATATAGATTGGTTGAAAGTGATTGATATGAAATGACTACTTGGAATGCATACATTGATTGGATTCAATTATTTATATGGCAAGCTCTTTGGATCTATAGGTGCATGAAACTAGTGAATATGATTTTTGGCTTCCGGTGATCTCGAGGAGTTCATGTCTCTCAAGGGTGATGTGTCTCTAAATAAAAACAATTAAGATGTTTTATTTTCTAAGTTGTTTCTAATTTTTTGATGGTTCTTTCTATGTCTCATAGATTTTGGGCATTACAATTCTTTTGTGTGGATCTTCTTTCACAGTTTTTCTTGTTTCCCTTATATATGCCATCTGATCAAATCTATTCTCTATTTTCATAATAGTGAGAGGATGAGATATTCCAATAGTCTTGTCCACATTTATAGCTTACTAAAGTCATGTACCAAGACAAGATTACTCACAATTCCATGACAAGATGGAAGTTTAGGTTACACTAAGAGTGTTGACACATACTTAGAGCATTGTTAAGAGGGTAAGTATTTTAGTTACCTTTTCCATTTCTGGTTCTTGGGTTACTTGAAGTTTCTGCCTATCTATAATAGCTTTAGGAAGTTCAAGCTTTTGGTGCTGGTTGAGAGGTTCTTTTGGCATAACTTTGAGGCTTCCTTCATGGTCTTGAAAACAATCCCCTGCCTGATTATGTGGCTCTGTCATAATCCCAATTAACCTTTATGGTTTCCTATTTTGATAGCCTCCCATGTTGTTGATTATGTTCATCAATTCCTTAATTGGTTGGTATTGCATCTGCAATTTAAATGTGTTGCAGTCTTTCTACACTTTTCAATTCTTGCATTATGTGAATGCCCAATGGTCATTGACGTTACATTTAAAAAAAATTAGCATTTATATGTGATGAAGTTGTCCACATACCTATAAATAGTTATATTAATAGTTTAAGGATAGATTTACCATGTGCATATATGACAAGATTATCCACTAGAGTCATCACATTGACCTCATGACATATTGCTTTTTATAAGATACAAGAGAAAAGCATGTGGTGTATCATCTTTTGGTCACTCTAGAAAAATAGGACATGTAGCATCCTACATATAAAACATTAAAATAATCAAAAACCGATTTTCATTCGAGTACAAAGCACTTGAAATTATGTCTTGTTATACAATGATGATAACAATACTAAATGAAACAAATATCTTTCATTAGAAGTCATCACAATACTATGATGATACTCCTGTAGATAGATTATTTTAGTAGGCTTTATGATGTTTAGCATAAAATAGAGAGGAAGCTAGGAATACTATCTCAAAGAAAGGTATCTCTATCTTTTAGAAACACATCATACTTATCATATGCAGGTGTAACTATTTTCTAGACATATATTCAAGTAGTTGTTGATATTAATATTGTCAATATTCATAGAGCCTAGCAACAGGTCCAGAAAGAGGATGGCACTTGAGTCCTACTAAATTTTTAAGGATGATACCAAGTATACATGAAATTCAAGGTTATCCTAGTTGAGCCCTACTACTGATACACCTTCATGCAGCTCTCACATTTAGTAGATAATCTAGCAATCAGTGCCCGTACCTCCATTCTCTTATTGAACTTTGCGTTCAACTGACTACCTATAGGATTTGGTAGTGGCTCTCTGAATTTATCTTATAATGAAATTCCTTGTTTACTGAGCACATGAGTAAGTGTTTTTATAGTGAATAGTTTATGATGGTTGGTTGCATATTTAGGAGTGTCAGAATATAATCAAAACTAGTTATTTATAACAAATCATCAAAGTTGGCTTGTTGACATTTTTAAATTCTATAGTTTGAGAATGAATGTACCTAGCATAGCTATTTTCAACAAAACTTGTAGTGTTTTTATATTATCTATGTTTGATACTTAGTCTTTTTGTTGTCTTTTGGAGTCTTTTTTCCATTTGTGGAGTGTACACACACGTTATAGTGCATGAGTACATGCACATGCACAAACCTAGATGCAACTTCCAATAAAAATTGCAGATGTACATGCCTGCACAAAAATAGGTTACCTAAATGGCATGGATTTCTTGTAAGTTCACTAATATCACCTACCGACATGAGATTCTCTTTTGAAAATAATTTTTAATGTTGGAATTTTATTGAAGTTGAGGCCTCAAGTACAAAAGTATATTTCTTCTAAGATCACAAATTCTGAAAAGAAAAATAATACTTGAATTTCTAAGAATAATTCAAGTTTGTAAGAAATCATTTTTCCCCAAGGAACCTTGCACAACTAGTAACACATGACAAAAGAACTATAGAGATCAATTATATTCAGATCAAGTGATAGTAGAGGTTGTTATATTAGTAGATTTGATATCCAACAATAGATTAAAAACCACATATTGAGGTATTCACAGAATTTGCACAACTTTCTCCCAAGCAAGGATTGCATCATTGTGTCTTCCATAGTATTTTACCTTAGGAACTCGTTGAGCATGATCACTTATCATGTTCTCTCTATCTCTACAAGTGCATCTCTTGATTTTTTTATATGGCTCATGTTGGTTATGAACCGATGACATACATGTGAACCATCATGTTAGGTTGTAAATTTCTTACCATACTTGAGCGAAGATGCAATCTCAGATTGATTTCTTCTTCAACATAACCTATTGTTGAGGTACTTCTAGTCTTAGGTGTCTGTCAAAGACCAAATTGACATTGTACCATCCAAAGGATGTTTATAAATTGTTATTGATGTATTAGGAATTCATTCAAAGCATTGGGAAGTCTTAAGGGTATTTGTACTACCATCTTATAAAAATGGGTATTGGCAACTTGCTCCTTTACAAGTCTAGTGAGCTTAAATGACTACTTATGTATTGTTTGCTCTACAATTTACTTCATAATCTAAAAATAATGTAAAATTTTGTCTTAATTATTTGGTTATGCATCTAGTTGACTATGATAAAGGAAATTTAAGTACATGATCTTGTATATAGAACCACTAACCTCGTTGGTTTTGTACTTGTATTAAAAAACCTTGGTGAATACATGAACTGAGACACATTTTAGCTTCTCTTGTCCATAAGGAAAGACACTAATGGTTTGTTTGCATATAGTACACAAAGTTTTGATTGCAAACTTTCTCCACTAGTTTCGTGATATAGTCAAAAAATGAAAACAATCAGTTTTAATGTCCCATGTCTCTTTTGGATACTCAAGTATCATTGATGTAAAACTTATTACAACATTAGGATCACCTCATTCACTATTTATTCAAATTCATATTAGACAACTACACAAATATATTGGTTACAACATTCACTATATATTGGTATATTATCTCGTAAGTTGGAGATTGGATGGAACCTCCCAAGGGGGAACCAGACTTCGACCATTTTCGGGGTTGGGGATTTACCTTAACTGGTGAGTATACAAAATATGATGGGGCCATGGTTGGAATTTTTGAGACATTTGTAAGTCTTTATGTGCTATGTTATATAACAGAATCCATAAGTACTCTTTTTTAATTTTATTATGAGAAGAAAATATTATTTATATATGAAGCTTCATAATCTGGTTTAAATAAACTGTTAACTAAATTTCACTTACTAGTACACATATTAAATTTGTTTCTTCATCTCTATAATAGAATCATTACAATGAGCAATTTTTAATAACTTGTAACATATATTTAAATTTTGTAATAAAATGTGATGATAAGGATGATAAACTGAATTAAATGATTTGTGGTTCACCTAATTTTGCTGTGTACATTCCTAAAAATATATATTATTATTTTCTCTTGATGTATAATTGTAACAACCCATTCTCATATCAGTCATCTAATTAGGGTTTACTTGGATGTTTGCATGCTTAACTAAATTGGTCATTGTTTAAGCATGAGTTAGTGATGGTAGTCTAGCTATGATTTCCTAAACTTAATGAAATACTCTAATCATGCTTTAAATTTAAATAATTAGGGTTTGATAATTGAAAACCCAAATCGACCAAACTAGGATTTTGGTAGCATATGAATACATAATTTCATAAGTACAGTGGTGTAAAGTTAATACTTTTCAATATTTTATGTACAACTCTAATTTAGTGTAAATTTGGTTATAGTTTGAATTATTCAATTGTTCGTCTTCTTGTAAAATATCAAAAATTTTGAAGAATTTTCTAACCTATTTGTCATCTGAATTTCCGCAGGATAAACTCAGCCGACCATGCATTCAGACTAAAATTTAATAGTCTTATATTTGAATTTTATCTTTTAATTGGTACGTCCAATTCATATGAAATTTTAATTATATCTTGGAAAATATATTATATACATCTCTTAAAATTTTAATAATTTTTGTATGATGTTTGAGTTCTACAGAGTGTGGTGTTGGCCGAGTGTCTTATTAGAAACAACTCGACCGGCCATGTTGCAGACTACAATATAGTAGTGTAGTATTTGATTTTTGTTTATTTATTGGTAACTCCTAATCATATAACTTTTTTTTCTAGAGATCTTAAATCCAGTCTCATACAACGTGATAAAGTTTCACAATTTTTGGAGGAGGTTTGACCTATTAATTAGACAATTTTTAGTATTCTTCATTTCTAACAGAAAATTCTGTTGAAATAAAGAAAGTATAAAATTGGGTTAATTTGCAGTTGACCCAAACACATTACTGGATCTATATGAGAAATGTAACACCCAAGGAGATCTCATATTTCATCAATCATGTTAGATAAATGAAATTCTAGAGAGAGAGAGAGAGAGGAGACCTAGGATTTTGAGAGGAGAAAGTGGTGGATATGTTGACCTAGGATCGTATCATTTGAGACATGATGAAATCAAGCAGGTTTAGCTTCTTTGCATATTCTTTCATGGTGAATATTCTCTCACATGTCATAGTTCCATCCCTGCTCTGATTTGATTCGAAATTATATTAGATCTCCCTCTTTCTTTCATATTATTTATTTCTATGATTTTCGAGTTGAGAGGAGGAAGAAATGGATTCAGTGCTAGAGTTTGATTGGATTTCTAGATATTCAAAGTTTGACCTAAATTTATAAGATTCTTATCACCTTAGGTGAGTGTTTATATCCCTCTTAATCTATGTATTCATGTTGAAAGCCTCAAAATAATCAGAAACCTTGGTTGTATCTGTATGTAATGGGGCATTCATTTGGAAAGATGTTAGGAAATCAAATTCTAGTGATTTTGATTATTTATCATTGAAATGAACTTTCTTAGTTCCTAATATATTGATTGGAGTTCCATGTAAAATTCTATGGATAAAGGACTATGCTATTTCATGTCAATATTGCCTAAAAATTAGCCCAATGCTTGATATGCTTGGGAACTAAATGGACATGTATAGAGTCATACTCAAATTGTATTAGAATGAATTATACAAGTATATTGTAGAATCTTACTGAAATTGAATATGATATATACATAAGGATCAATATGAGGTGGAGATTTTACTTGTTTAGGGTTTGTGCAGCGGTATTGAATCAAATGAGTTAATTAATCAATGCATACTTATGATGGATGAATGAAATATGTGAAAATGGAAACTACGGTTTCCATCTGTGTGAATATCCCTAATGAACCCATGTGCACCATGATGAGGTTACTGCATGATATATTTCTTTTGATGTGTTGAACTAAGGATGACTTCTTGAAAACCCTAGAAGTTTAGTGTTAATACAAGTATGAGTGATAAAGCTAGAACTTGTATATAATGTTGTATATGAGATGAAATGTTGAAGTATATGTATTAATAATTCAATTGAAGATGATAAGTTTCACTAATATGATCTAATCCTAATCATCTAATTTAGTATAATTTATGGAATAATGAGTATCCTCACACGAATGTGCATCCTTTTATACAGGATACATAATAATGACTTGGGAAGGATGATTAGAGATTATGATGTAAGAAGATGTAACCTAATCCATTCTTTTAAGCTAAAGTGAGTAATATTATAAGGGACAGAATGATCTTAATTAATTATATGAATGCCATTCAAAGTCAATGACATGGTACACACAACTAATTATAAGAAAGGAGAAGGATACAGATAATTGAATGGTGATGACAAGTTACAAATGAAATTAATGAAATGTGTATGATGAAGTATATAGTATATATTTTTTGTTTACATATGTGTTGAACAAATTTGCATGGAATATATCAAAATAATATTATGAAGGATTTCAGTGATAGAGAAACTTTATATATTAAGTAAATTTAGAATAAGTGATTTTAATAATAGTGGTAAGCATCATATGAAAGAATATAAAAACTAATGAATATGAAATGAAAGGGAAATAATGAAAATTAGTGGATGGATCTAAGAACCTAACCCTAACCCTAACCCTAACCCTAAAATGATGAGCTATGTGATGATAGTGAATAATGATATCAAATGAGGGATTAATGCATGCATATGAGTATGAATTAATTAAACTACAAGACAAGGTACAAGGATATGCATTGGTTTATGAGAATGATCTCTTGGATTGTAATTATTTGTTGGGAGACTTGTATTATGAGGATGGCATTTTCTGATAAACTTCAAATGAGATCATTTATGCTTTGAATACTAGCCCTAACTGATGAATGATAAATAGTAAGAGGGAAGTACTAAATTAATCATGCATGTTTTACTTGAGAATCATTCATATCTATAGAAATTAGATAGAATAAGTATTTGTTGCATGTTAAGTCCATTTTGAGCATGATGAATGACATGAGATGTCTATTTGCTTACATTGTTGTTAATTCTAATATTTTTCTTAATACCTGATGAGAATTATGATATGAAATGAATGGATAAGAAATATGTTGACATAGAATTTACATTCTTTGATTACTTTTTAGAAACTCAGAAAAGGGTAAATGCTAGACAATAAAATTATGTCTCAGGCTAAAGCCCACTGACGATGATAAAACACTAATGGGGGTAAATGTTAGACAATGAGATTATGTCTCGGGATGAAAGCCCACTAATGATGATAAAACCCTGATGGGGGTAAATGTTGGACAATGAGATTGAGTCTTGGGATGAAAGCCCAATGATTACTATTGACCTAAGTCATATATTGTCCATATTTTGATAATGACTTAACCATTCCATTCATATGTATCAGATATGTTTGTTTAAGATTGCTTTCAAGCATTAGGTACATGAAAAGATCAAATCGCTCAAGCCCTAGCTTGGCTTAGCTCTAGTCAAAAGCAATGCAAATGCACATTTTGGGTAAACACTCCAAATCACCTTAGAAAATTTTTGTAATCATTTGTATTGATGATATGACTTGTAACTAAGACGAGAAAAAATAAGGGACACTTAATTCAAACATTTGATCACTTACAATTCATTTTGGGAATTCATCACAGGCAGTTCATCGCTCGAGTTTCCAACTCGACCGATCCTTGATGGATTTTGGGAATGAATATTGATCAGCCGAGTTCCATTTTCATAGAACATGTATGACAAGATAACTTAAAACTAACCGCAGAAATAAAACTTAAACAAACACATTACCTAAAAACACTGAAATTAAAACCATTTTCATTAAGCTCTCAAACAAAAAAATACCTTTACATATGGGTCCTTACATGTCACTAAATACTCACCATGTATGCCATCAGCCTGTTACAAGAAAACTGGTCCCAAACATATATATACATATCCACCATATCCATACATAAAAAGGAAACACAAGTTGAACCATGTATTGAAAGCACGTCTACAAAAGACACCCAAAACCCATACCAAAGACCTGAGTGTACAAGTATGACTCAAGGACTCTAACAAAAAAAGGATCACCAGCAAAACTTCCAACCTGGTCAGCTGCTGTCCTTCTTGTTGCCGCTCAATCCTCTACTGCACGATCCCTACCTCCTCGTGCATGTCCACCTAAAAAGATGTAGGAAACCCTCGTGGTGAGATTCCATGTAACATCCCTGACCTGGGTTATGATTTAACCCTAGGTGTTTTGTTTAAGAAAGATAATTATATGCTTGCTCTTATCTTTTGAAAAGTAATCAAGGCTCAAGAGGAACTCATATTTCAATTTTAGTCCTTTTTGAATAATGTTGAAATGATATTTTGCTTGTTTTGGACTAAAGTGCAAATTACCCAAGTTGAGGGGTTAAATTGAAAATTGTGCATGATAATATGTTACTCATATGTTGAAGCATCATTATAATGAAGATGATGCATAGGTATGGCTTGTGGTGGCCTGAGTACCAAGAAAGAGCTGATAAAGCAATGTTTGTGCATTAAAACCTAGTTTTGGTGTAATGTGCAATTTACCCAAAACCTAGGGTTCAATATGCAAATTACCACTTCAATGAGGTCCCTAATATTCTTATCATCTTGTAGAGGCAATAAAATGAGAGGAGAATCTCATTTGAGCTACTTTGAAGGAGAGAGAATCTTGATATTAAAATAATCAAGATTTAAGCATAACTGAAACCTTAATTCAATTTAATGCAAAAATAAATAAAATAATTGAAGGGACTTCAACCAAAAACGAGATGGTTGAATTTTCTAAAGTGTGAACATCCTTATGCCTTGCAAAGTCATCGAAATATCCTAAGAAGGTGAAGACTCCACTTACATTATTATAAGAAAAAGAAATATCCACTAACTTATGGATATTAATATTATAAGGGTTAAGGTGCTTAATTTGTTTTTCTTTAAACTGTGGATAATTGAGAAGAGTAAGAGGAAAGGTGGATAGCCTCGTATCTAAGGAAGAGAAGGGGGCAAGTGGAAAGGAAATGGGGGAGATAATTCCTACTTTCTCTCTCTTAAATGAATTTTTTTTAATAAAAATGCATATAAGCTCATTTATCCATAGAATGAAAGGGTAATTTCGAATACACTTCTTCTCTTTGCTTGAAAAACGACCAAGGAAGCTTTGAAGGACCAGGAGGACGACCCCCAACATGTTGGTAAGCTTCTTGACTTCCTTTTACCTTATTTCCATGGTGGAAATCAAAAATTAATGCTTGATTTCTTCTTATCTCGGTCCCATCTTCAATTCTAACCATTCCTTTTCACTCAAATCTTGAGGACGAGCCTTGGGATAGTGAAAGGAGTTGCATCCACCATTGTTTACATGAGCTTGTATCTTTGAAGCTCATTTGGAGGCGGGTTTTATAACTTGAACCCCTCTACATTGTTATTCAAATATCAATCTTGCAATTTCGTTGATTCCTTCATCTTCTGGATTAATTGTTTGTCGTATTTGGTAAATTCATGAAATCAGAAGTACTATAAGTTACAGGGACGAAGGTAGATGATGATTCCATCATATTGGACACTTTTCCCAAGGAATTCTTATTCCAATCGGTTTCAACAAGTTGTCCATTCAGTTTCAACAAAACCGTTTGGAATTAAACGGTTTCCGTTTGGAAGAGTTGACCACAGTTGACCGTTTGGAGATTTGATGCTAATGATGATGGTTGATGATCCATTAAATTTAATTGATTAATTCCAAAGGGTTCATTATTTGAAGGTTCATCAATTACCAAACCCTAATCGAGTTAAGTGCAGAAATTCCAATTGGTTGATTTAGATTTTTGGGTTGATTAACCCAAACGATCTCAAGACCATTTGGAGGTCTAGGGTTAAGTATGGTTGAGTAATTGAAGGTCCAGAGATACCAAATTGAAATTTAGTTAATAACTGATTTGATGATCAATTCAATGATCTAAACCCTAATGGAATTTCACAAATTCCAAGGATAGGATGGGGCAAATGGTCTCAAGACCGTTTGGATGTCATCCAAACGACCTCAAGACCGTTTGAGGTCAGGTCATATCAAAATTTTGATGATGATTTATTAATTTCAATTAAATCAATTCCACAATGTTGATCATTGATGGTTCCTCAATTTCAAAGCCCTAATTGAAGGTTCTTGAGTAGAAATCCTAGATCAATTGGGTTCAAAACCCTAATTAATGGTCCAATTGAAGGACGATTCAATAGTTCAATTGATGAATAAATCAATGATTCAATTGATAATCGGTTCATCCATTGAAACCATGAATTGTTTAAGTATTGAAATACCTTTTTGATCCATTCAGTTTTGAGAGGGTTTGGACCAAACGATCTTAAGACCATTTGGGTCCAAACGGTCTCAAGACCATTTGGAGACCCAAAGTTCAATCAATTTCAACACCTTTCTTGTCCAATCGGTTTCAAGGGCAATTTACCCAAATGGTTTCCTTCCAATTGAATTCTGAGAACTAAGATCGTTTAGAGTCTAAGTAACGAAATCTTTTTGAGGTTCAACATGGTTAATCCATTTGGATACCTCAGGTAAGTGAAGATCCAATATGGTTAATTCAATTGATCATCTGATGTAATTGAAGGTTCGATTGGTCAATTCATTCGGAACCCTCATGTAATTAAATGTTCAATTGATTAAATCATTTGGAGTCCTAATGTACTTAGATGATTGATACCCTTAGTGGGATTAATTATTAATGCATAATGATGTAACAATTCAATACATCATGCTAACCATTAATGCATGTATTTGAATAAAGAGTAGGCTCAATCTAATCAAGAATTGAGTAATGGACATCCTGAATAGGATGAGAGAGAGATTCATACATACAAGATATTCATGTAGCAATCAAGCCCAACAAATTCAAAATAAGTGTGATAAACAATTAGGGTATGATCCTTGATAAAGTGATCATGAAATCCTAATTGAGTTAATTGATGAACTCAAACCCTAATTTAGGGCAATTCTGAGTAAAACCCTAATCGAGGGGGATAATGTGATATGAATTCAGGGTAATGACATGAGTAACCCTAATTCAGGGTATTTTGATGATAAACCCTATTTGGGGTGAATAGTAAACCTAATTGTGGGTTATTGAGTATAAACCCTAATCCAGGGTGAGGTGATGTGAATAGTAAACCCTAATTCCGGGTAATACTAGATAGCATGAAACGCTAATATTGGACAATGAGATGATGAATCATTGGTCCTAATTGAACAAAGGGGATGAGTAACCCTGATTGAAATGAAAAGGGAAAACCCTAACCCTAGTGAGGGAATAGTGGTGTTACGCTTCAATAGTGATGCTATATTTGTTTTGCATGGTGTTGATGTGAAATTGATGTAACTGTTATCATCTGTACTAACCATGCAAGTATTATGAGATGATGAAGATATCCAGGTATGAGCTATGATGTTTTATTTATTAAAATTGTTATTGGGCCTTATGTGCCATAATATGCCTTGTTGCCTAGTAAGAGGTAATAAGAGAATTAATGGGCCTTAAGTGCCATGAGAGATGCTTGTGTAACAAGTATCCAGTTTACCTTGATCAAATGACCTGAAGGTGATAGTTATCTAAAAAGTGGTAATAAGTGTTTTGATGAACTAAGGTTTGAATACCCATACTTCATAATCATGATGATGAAACGTTAAGGGATGAGAATACCCCTGATGTGATAAGGGATTGAGATCCCAATGTTTAATAAAGCTTTGAAAAGAACTTGATAGAAGTAGTATTCATTCTTTGTAGCATTTGTTATAGTGTTTTATGTTGAAAACATGTTTGATGCTAAAAGAATATTGTAATGTACTTAATTAATCAAGTGAAATGGTATCATGTAGAGCCCTGACCATAGATCCATCATTGTCAGTAGTTTGGTGATGGTGAAACAGGTTTTCCTACGGGAACTCCTAGAGGGCATACTTTTGAGTATGTGGGGGTTATGGGCGAAAATATCCTTACGCCCTAATGGAGGAATTGATGTGAGACAAACATTTAATCTCTCAATCCTTCATTATATATGTCGGGATGGATGTATAACTAATCTCCCGATGATCTTAATGCCGGATCGATGTGAGATAAATATAATGTCTCTCGATTATGAAGAGAGTACAATATGCCACTATAACTCTAATAGTGAAGTTGCCAATATACCCTGGAAAGCTATTTAGCAGAGACACTGAATGTCATGCATTTGGTCCTCACACTGACTGAGGAATATGAGGTCATGGGAATCCAGCTCTTCTATTGACCTATGTATGGTACCGATTTCGATTTCACAATGGTCGGTTTGAGTATGATCGGTATACCTCATCTCCTCAGGGCTTAAGTATGTTTGTAAAATGTAATCAACCATATAGCATATTTTCTTAGGGTTGAAATACGAGAATCATTGGTTGATGTTACTTTGCATGACATGTTCTAAATGGACAAATGTTATTTATGCTCTTCAATTCCTTATTGAATACGTAACATGCTGCTCTATTAAGTTATAGCTGAAATGAATTGAATAAAGGATAATGTTCTAAATTGTTTAGTCAATGATTTAGCTGTTGTTGAATACTTATGATTTCTTCTGCTTAGTTTTATTCCCTTAATTGCAACAATAATGTTTCTGGCTGAGAGTTATATCTCTCGCTGGGACAATTTTTATTTGTCTCACCCCTGTGGGATCCAACTTTTTAGGTAGACATCGAGGAAGAGGTAGAAACCCTACAACAGGTGAAGAACAACAACATCAACAAGAAGGACAATAGTGAATTCTCAGGTGGAGACACTGACTGTTATGTCCTGTATATAGAGAGTCCTATGTGTCGTCTCTGTACTCTCAAGGTCCTAGGAGTCCGTAATTAGTTTAATATTGATCTGAGATTTTGGCTTGATGCCTCGAGTTTTCTATACTACTTATGTACAATTTAACATGGCAGATAATGCTTGTAACTTTCAAGAAGGCATGGTACCAGAGATGTTAGAAGAATCGGAATGTAAATAAATTACTTTGGTTCTTTATGAAAGAGTTTTTCCGTTTAAGGATCTCTTTGTAAAAAGTTTTACTTTTTAGTATTTTTCAGTAATTTCCACTGTTAACAACCGCTTCCGCATTAATCTTAATCGATGTTTGGAAACATACATCACAATTTAGTGGTATCAGAGCTCTAGGTTCACTGAATCTACAGAGACATAGGATTAAGGTTGTTGAGTCTGTTCTAATGTCTTCCAGTTTATCTGATAGTCTCTTTTGCTCATATAGGAGGAGAAGAAGAACGAAATATGTCAGGATCACACGATGAACATGCTGTTGAGAGCAACGTTGCTGCACCAGGAGGAGGTGCATGAGATCAAGAAAGAGAAGAACCCGTACCTAAACAACCCCAGTTCAATCAAGCAGATATGGGGAACCCAGTCTTCCAACCCATGTTTGGACAGTTTATGGCATCCATGACTCATATGATAGATAGGATGCCACTACCTGCACCTAGGGCACCTACCCACCATGAAGGACAAGGAACCAACAAGACATTTGAACGACTTCGCCGGGTTGGAGCCACAGAATATGCTGGAACAGCTGACCCAGCAGTTGCGGACATGTGGTTGACTGAGCTGGAGAAGGCCTTTAGAATCCTTAACATCCCAGAAGCTGAGAAGGTTAGACACGCAGTGTACCTTCTTAAGGGGAGTGCTGGCCATTGGTGGACCATAGAGGAGGGCAAGAGGCCAGTGTGGAGATTGGATGAGAAGTATTCCGATAAGAATTCGTCAATAGATACTTTCCTAAGACGTTCCTAAATGAGAAGATCTCTCAGTTTGAGAGGTTAAGGCAAGGACCAATGAACATTAGCGAGTATGAGGCTAAGTTCATGGAGCTTTTGTAGTTCTATCCACATATGGCAACTACCAATGAAGAAAGGATTCAACATTTTGAGAAGGGGTTGAATGCCGATTTGACCACTCATGTGTCTGCATTAGAGAACAAGGAGAGGTTTTCTACTTTTTGGAGTATGTTAGATGGATAGAGAGCTCTGTGACTGAGAAGCGACAGACTAAGAGTAAGAAGGTGTATACTCAATTCCAAGGACAAGGGTCCAAAAGTTTTAAGAAACCGAGGTTTTCTGCACCAATAGCACCACCAATGTTTAATACCCAGACACAATAGACGTCAATTAGGGGTAGAGGCCGTAGTTTACCACCAGAAGGAGCCCACAACTCAGCATCAGTGTCGGTAACAGGACCATCCAGACCACAGCCGGGGAACAGAGGTTGTTTTATATGTGGAAAGATGGGGCATCTGATGAAGGATTGTCACGCCAGAGAAGCAAGTGTGACTCAACCTCAGAAGCAGAGTCAGCAAGGCTCAGAGAGGTGACAGTTTCCAAGTGGCGCTAGAGGACATGGACAAGCGTCCCAAGATGGATCGTTGACACCCAATAATCGAGCACCGAGTCAACCGCCGACGATAGCGAGATTCTATGCAATGAATAAGCCTGATGCAGTAGTCAACCCTCGGTTGTGACATGTCAGATGGAATTGTTTTATTCTGATATGTCTACATCCTACATCGTATCTGTTTTAATTGATCCAGGTGCTACACATTCCTTTATAACTCAAAGAGTGATTCTTGACTACAATATGATAGTTGGTCATAAGGCAGAAAGTTTGAAGTTAGAGACCCCTTTGATGGGATCTACAGTGTTGCGAGAGGTGTGTTCTCCTTGCACCCTTATCTTTTCTGAACATTGCATTCAAGTGGATCTTATACCACTTGAGATGCATGGATTCAATATAATTCTTGGGATGGACACCCTAGAAAAGTATAAGGTTGTCTTGGATTGTGAGTCCAAGCAAGTTGTGTTCACAGATGATAGTGACACATGGATCTTTCAAGGAGATAGAAAGATTCTTCCAACCTGTCTTGTGTCAGCTATGGTAGCTGAGAAGTTGATGAGGCAAGGATGTTTTGCATTCTTGGCGCATGTGATAGATACCACCATGGAGAGCCCTCATCCTTCTGAAGTTTCGATAGTCAGGGAATTTGAAGATGTGTTTCCTGAGGAACTTCCAGGTGTACCCCCGCCCCGATAGATTGATTTTGAGATTAATCTAATCCCGGGCACGTAACCAATAGCACAAACAACGTATAGGATGGCACCTATTGAGATGGCAGAACTCAAGAAACAACTTCAGGAGTTGCTTGAGAAAGGTTTTATTCGACCAAGTACTTCACCATGGGGTGCTCTAGTTCTTTTTGTTAAGAAAAAGGACGGATCGATGCGGTTATGCATTGACTACAGATAGTTGAATAAAGTAACTATAAAGAATAAGTATCCTCTTCCAAGGATCGATGACTTGTGTGATCAGTTGTGTGGTGCAACTATCTTTTCTAAGATAGATCTGAGGTCGGGATACCATCAGTTGCGTACTAATGAGGGTGACATATCTAAGTCTGCCTTTAGGATGAGGTATGGTCACTATGAGTTCATAGTTATGTCATTTGGACTAACTAATGCACCAGCTGCATTCATGGAACTCATGAATAGAATCTTTCAACCTTTTCTTGATCAGTGTGTAGTAGTCTTCATAGATGACATCTTGATATACAATAGAGATGCTCAACAACATGAGCAACACCTCCGTCAGGCTTTAACTTTGCTAAGAGAGCATAAGTTATATGCTAAGTTTAGCAAATGTGAATTCTGGTTACCAGAAGTCTCTTTTCTAGGACACATAATATTTGCTTCAGGTATTTGTGTTGATCCTAAGAAGGTAGAATCTTTCCTGCAATGGGAACAACTGAAGACACCAACAGAGATACACAGTTTCCTTGGGTTGGCATGCTATTATAGGAGGTTCTTTAAGAACTTCAATTCTATAGATTTACCCCTAACCAAGTTGACCAGAAAGGAGGTTCCTTTTGTCTGGAATGACAAGTGTCAACATTCTTTCCAAATATTGAAAGAAAGATTCACAAGTGCACCTATGATGGTGTTACCTGAACAAGGGAAGGGGTATATAGTTTTCTATGATGCATATAAGAATGGACTAGGATGTGTGTTGATGTAGGATAATCAAGTGATTTCTTTTGCTTCTCGACAGCTTAAGAAACACGAGGAGAATTATCCAACACATGATCTAGAGCTAGCTGCTGTAGTCCATGCTTTGAAGATCTGGAGTCATTATCTCTATGGAGAAACATTCCAGATTTTCACAGACTATAAGAACCTAAAATATATCTTCTCTCAACATGAGCTGAACATGAGACAGTGCCGCTAGATGGAGTTAATCAAGGACTACGATTGTACAATTGATTATCATCTAGGGAAGGCTAATGTAGTGGTTGATGTACTAAGTAGGAAATCAGCAACACCAGCCCTAGATAAAGCACGGTTGAATTCCTTAGTGTGCTCTAAGAGGGATATGTTTATCTCCTTAAGGAAAAACAATATACAGCTAAAAGTATCATTGTTAGCCAGGTTGTTAGCTGAGATGCACATAAAACCAACTCTGAGACAACAGATTAAAGAAGCACAACAAGCTGATGCTATAGTTCAACAGATTAGATTAGAGTTTGGTAGTGAGAAATGGGATGGCTATCATGAGTCAGAGGATCAGGTAGTTTGTTACCATGGTAGGATGGTAGTACCCGATGCCGATGACTTGAGAAAGTTAGTTCTGGAAGAAGCTCATTCTTCGATGTATGCTATGCATCCAGGAAGCACCAAGATGTATCATAACTTAAAAGAGATGTATTGGTGGCCTGGATTGAAGAAAGATGTAGCTGAGTTTGTTATGCGGTGTTTGGTGTGTCAGCAGGTTAAAGCTGAACATCAGAAGCCCGCATGAACGATGCAATCTTTGCCAATACCACAGTGGAAATGGGATCATGTGACCATGGACTTTGTGGTTGGTTTGCCTAGAACAACCAAAAGTCATGATTCCCTTTGGGTGATAGTTGATAGGTTGACAAAGACAACACATTTCTTACCTGTCAAAACAACCTACACTGCTGAGAAGCTTGCACAGATATATATAGATGAGATAGTGCAGTTGCATGGGGTTCCAGCTACCATTGTATCTGATAGAGGTCCCCAGTTTATGAGTCATTTCTGGGAGTGAATCCATAAAGCTTTGGGTATGCAGTTAAGGTTTAGTACAACCTTTCACCCATAGACAGATGGACAATCTGAAAGGACCATACAAAGCTTAGAGGATTTCCTTAGAGAATGTGTCCTTTAGTTTGTAGGAAGTTGGGATCTACACCTGAGCTTGATAGAATTTTCTTACAATAATAGCTATCAACATAGTATTGATATGGCACCATATGAAGCTTTATATGGTAGACATTGTAGATCTCCCTTATGTTGGTATGAAACAATAGAAAATCAACTTTTGGGCCCTGAGCTTGTGCAACAAACAACTGAGAAGATTAAAGTAATACAACAACAATTAAAGACTGCACAAGATAGATAGAAATCATACGCCGACAAATGGAAAAGACCTTTAGAATTCCTGGTTGGAGACAAAGTATATCTCAAGGTCTCACCTTGGAAGGGAGTTCTTAGATTTGGGAGAAAGGGAAAGTTAGATCCTAGATTTATGGGGCCTTATCCAATCATAGAACAGATTGGAAAGGTAGCCTATAAGCTGGAGTTACCACCTGAGTTGCATAAGTTGCATCCAATGTTCCATATCTCCATGTTGAGAAAGTGTCATCCTGATACAGAGTTAGTTTTGCAACATGTGGAGGTAGAACTAAATGATGATATATCATATTTTGAAGGACCTGTGATGATCCTTGACAAAAAAATTAAAAAGTTGAAAAAGAAAGGCATTTGTATTGTAAAAGTCCTCTGGCATCACCGTGGCATTGAAGAAGATACATGGGAACTAGAGGAAGAGATGAGGAGGAAATACCTTACTCTTTTCAGTTAATGTTTTCGTTGATGATTTCCGGGACGAAATCCTTGTAAGGGGTGGATAATTTGTAACATCCCCGACCTGGGCTATGCTTTAACCCTAGGTGTTTTGTTTAAGAAAGAATATTATATGATTTATCTTATCTTTTGAAAAGTAATCAAGGCTCAATAGGAACTTATATTTCAATTTTAGTCCTTTTTGAATAATGTTGAAATGATATTTTGCTTGTTTTGGACTAAAGTGCAAATTACCCAAGTTGAGGGGTTAAATTACAAATTGTGCATGATAATATGTTCCTCATGTGTTGAAGCATCATTATAATGAAGATGATGCATAGGTATGGCTTGTGGTGGCCTGAGTACTAAGAAAGAGCTGATAAAGCAATGCTTGTGCATTAAAACCTAGTTTTGGTGTAATGTGCAATTTACCCAAAACCTAGGGTTCAATATGCAAATTACCACTTCAATGAGGTCACTAATATTCTTGGCATCTTGTAGAGGCAAGAAAATGAGAGGGACATCTCATTTGAGCTACTTTGAAGGAGAGAGAATCTTGATATTAAAATAATCAAGATTTAATCATAACTGGAACCTTAATTCAATTTAATGCAAAACTAAATAAAATAATTGAAGGGCCTTCAACCAAAAATGTGATGGTTGAATTTGATCAAGTGTGAACATCCTTATGCCTTGCAAAGGCAACGAAATATCCTAAGGAGGTGAAGAGTCCACTCACATTATTATAAGAAAAAGAAATATCCACTAACTTATGGATATTAATATTATAAGGGTTAAGGTGCTTAATTTGCTTTTATTTAAATTGTGGATAATTGAGAGGAATAAGAGGCAAGGAGGATAGACTCGTATCTAAGGAATAGAAGGGGGTAAGTGCCAAGGAAATGGGGGAGATAATTCCTACTTTCTCTCTCTTAAATGATTTTTTTAATAAAAATGCATATAAGCTCATTTATCCATAGAATGAAAGGGTAATTTCGAATCCACTTCTTCTCTTTGCTTGCAAAACGACCAAGGAATCTTTGAAGGAGCAGGAGGACGACCCCCAACCTGTTGGTAAGCTTCGTGACTTCCTTTCACCTTATTTCCATGGTGCAATTTGAAAATTAATGCATGATTTCTTCTTATCTCGATCCCATCTTCAATTCTAACCATTCCTTTTCACTCAAAGCTTGAGGATGAGCCTTGGGATAGCGAAAGGAGTTGTATCCACCATTTTTGACGTGATCTTGGAGCTTTGAATCTCATTTGGAGGCGGGTTTTATAACTTGAACCCCTCTACATTGTTATTCAACTATCAATCTTGCAATTTCGTTGATTCCTTCATCTTCTTGATTAATTGTTTGTTGTATTTGGTAAATTCATGAAATCAGAAGTACTATAAGTTACAAGGATGAAGTCATATGATTATGTCATCATCTTGGACACTTTTCCTAAGGAATTCCTATTCCAATCGATTTCAACAAGTTGTCCATTCAGTTTCAACAAAACCGTTTGGAATTAAACGATTTCATCAAACCGTTAGGAACTAAACGGTTTCAAACCGTTTGGAAGAGTTGACCACAGTTTTCCATTTGGAGATTTGATGCTAATGATGATGGTTGATGACCCATTAAATTTAATTTATTAATTCCAAAGGGTTCATTAGTTGAAGGTTCATCAATTACCAAACCCTAATCGGGTTAAGTGCTGAAATTCCAATTGGTTGATTTAGATTTTTGGGTTGATTAACCAAAACGGTCTCAAGACCGTTTGGAGGTCACCCAAATGGTCTAAAGACCGTTTGTAGGTCAACCAAGACCGTTTGGAGGTCTAGGGTTAAGTATGGTTGAGTAATTGAAGGTCCAAAGATACCAAATCGAAATGTAGTTAATAGCTGATTTGATGATCAATCCAATGATCTAAACCCTAATGGAATTTCACAAATTCCAAGGATAGGATGGGGAAAATGGTCTCAAGACCGTTTGGAGGTCATCCAAATGACCTCAAGACCGTTTGAGGTCAGGTCATATCAAAATTTAATGATGATTTATTATTTTCAATTAAATCAATTCCACAATGTTGATCATTGATGGTTCCTCGATTTCAAAGCCCTAATTGAAGGTTCTTGAGTAGATATCCTAGATCAATTAGGTTCAAAACCCTAATTAATGGTCCAATTGAAGGATGATTCAATAGTTCAATTGATGAAGAAATCAAGGATTCAATTGATAATCGGTTCATCCATTGAAACCATGAATTGTTTAAGTGTTGAAAGACCTTTTTGATCCATTCGGTTTTGAGAGGGTTTGGACCAAATGGTCTTAAGACCATTTGAGTCCAAATGGTCTCAAGACCATTTGGGTCCAAACGGTCTCAGGACCGTTTGGGTCCAAACGGTCTCAAACCATTTGGAGACCCAAAGTTCAATCAATTTCAACACCTTTCTTATCCAATCGGTTTCAAGGGCAATTTACCCAAATGGTTTTTTACCACTTGAATTCTGAGAACTAAGATCATTTAGAGTCTAAGTAAACAAATCTTTTTGAGGTTCAACATGGTTAATCCATTTGGATACCTCATGTAAGTGAAGATCCAATATGGTTAATTCAATTGATCATCTGATGTAATTGAAGGTTCGACTGGTCAATTCATTCGGAACCCTCATGTAATTAAAGGTTCAATTGATTAAATCATTTGGAGTCTTAATGTAGTTAGATGATTGATACCCTTAGTAGGATTAGTTATTGATGCATAATGATGTAACAATTCAATACATCATGCTAACCATCGATGCATATATTTGAATAAAGAGTAGGCTCAATCTAATCAAGAATTGAGTAATGGACATCCTGAATAGGATGAGAGAGAGATTCATACATACAAGATATTCATGTAGCAATCAAGCCCAACACATTCAAAATAAGTGTGCTATACAATTAGGGTATGATCCTTGATAAAGTGATCATGAAATCCTAATTGAGTTAATTGATGAACTCAAACCCTAATTTAGGGCAATTCTGAGTAAAACCTTAATCGAGGGGAAAAATGTGATATGAATTTAGGGTAATGACATGAGTAACCCTAATTCAGGGTATTTTGATGATAAACCCTATTTGGGGTGAATAGTAAACCCTAATTGTTGGTTATTGAATATAAACCCTAATCCATGGTGAGGTGATGTGAATAGTAAACTCTAATTCTGGGTTATACTAGATAGCATGAAATGCTGATCTTGGACAATGAGATGATGAATCATTGGTACTAATTGAAAAAAGGGGATGAGTAACCCTGATTGAAATGGAAAGGGAAAACCCTAACCCTAGTGAGGGAATAGTGGTGTTACCCTTAAATAGTGATGCTATATTTGTTTTGCATGGTGTTGATGTGAAATTGATGTAACTATTACCATCTGTACTAACCATGCAGGTATTATGAGATGATGAACACAGGTATGAGCTATGATGTCTTATTTATTAAAATTTTTATTGGGCCTTATGTGTCATAATATGCCTTGTTGCCTAGTAAGAGGTAATAAGAGAATTAATGGGCCTTAAGTGCCATGAGAGATGCTTGTGTAACAAGTATCATGTTTACCTTGGTCAAATGACCTGAAGGTGATAGTTATCTGAAAAAGTGGTAACAAGTGTTTTGATGAACTAATATTTGAATACCCATAATTCATAATCATGATGATGAAATGTTAAGGGATGAGAATACCCCTGATGTGATAAGGGATTGAGATCCCAATGTTTAATAAAGCTTTGAAAAGAACTTGATAGAAATAGTACTCATTCTTTGTAGCATTTGTTATAATGTTTTATGTTGAAAACATGTTTGATGCTAAAAGAATATTTTGATGTACTTAATTAATCAAGTGAAATGGTATCATGTAGAGCCCTGACCATAGATCCATCATTGTCAGTAGTTTGGTAATGGTGAAATATTTTTTCCTATGAGAACTCCTGGAGGGCATACTTTTGAGTATGTGGGGGTTATGGGCACGAATATCCTTACGCCCTAATGGAGGAATTGATGTGAAACAAACATTTAATCTCTCAATCCTTCATTATATATGACGGGATGGATGTATAACTAATCTCCCGATGATCTTAATGCCGGATCGATGTGAGATAAATATAATGTCTCTCAATTACGAAGAGAGTATAGTATGCCACTGTAACTCTAATAGCGAAGTTGCCAGTATACCCTGGAAAGCTATTTAGCAGAGACACTGAATGTCCTGCATTTGGTCCTCACACCGGCTGAGGAAGATGAGGTCATGGGAATCTGACTCTTCTATTGACCTATGTATGGTACCGATTTTGATTTCACAATGGTCGGTTGGAGTATGAGCGGTATACCTCATCTCCTCAGGGCTTAAGTATGTTTGTAAAATGTAATCAGCCGTATAGCGTATTTGCTTCGGGTTGAAATATGAGAATCATTGGCTGATGTTACTTTGCATAACATGTTCTAAATGGACAAATGTTATTTATGCTCTTTAATTCCTTATTGAATAAGTAACGGGATGCTCTATTAAGCTATAACTGAAATGACTTGAATAAAGGATAATGTTCTAAATTGTTTATTTAATGATTTAGCTGTTGTTGAATACTTATGATTTCTTCTGCTTAGTTTTATTCCCTTAATTGCAATAATAATGTTTCTGGCAGAGAGTTATATCTCTCATTAGGACAATTTTCAATTGTCTCACCCCCGTGCGATCCAACGTTTTAGGTAGACGTCGAGGAAGAGGCAGAAACCCTACAACATGTGAAGAATAGTAGCAACAACAACAAGGACATCAGTGAATTCTCAGGTGGAGACACTAGCTGTTATGTCTTGTATATAGAGAGTCCTATGTGCCGTCTCTGTACTCTCAGGTCCTAGGAGCCAATAATTAGTTTAATATTTATATGAGATTTTGGCTTGATGCCTCGAGTTTCTATACTGCTTATGTACAGTTTAACATGGCAGATAATGCTTGTAACTGTCGGGAAGGCATGGTACCAGAGATGTACTAAAGAATCAGAATGTAAATAAATTCCTTTAGTTCTTTATGAAAGAGTTTTTCTGTTTATGGATCTCTTTGTAAAAAGTTTTAAGTTTTAGTGATTTTAAATAATTTCCACTGTTAACAACCGCTTCCACATTAATCTTAATCGATGTTTGGCAACAGACGTCACATTCCAAGTCTTAGCGGGAGATATAACACTCCATTGACACTATTATTCACACAGATAAGATGATTGAAGAACAACAGTAAAGTTATAACTATGATAAGTAGGCAATCATCACTAACAGAATAAGCAATTGCAGTTAGATTATGAAGCATCTTATCATCATAAAAGGAATACGAAGAACATGTATATTCACTACCAATTATATTAGTACAAAAACAAGCAAGGCCTTATCTAATGTTTTTGTATTTGGACCTAAGTAAGATACTACATGGATGATTACGTATTTTGTTATGCCCCGAGGATTTGAGTTATACCACTCAAATCAAACTAACCACTACTAAGTCAAAATCGGTGCCATACAAGGTCTATGGAAGAGCCAGAATCCATGAACTCACCAAACCTCATGGTCAGTACACGAGCACACAACAGAGACATACCAGTCAACTGCAACATGTGACATCTAGTCTATAGTGAAAGTCCTAGCCCACCTTGGAACAGTTCACAACTCTAGTGAAACTCAGCTACATCCCCCAACCGCACTCCTGCCAGGGTATGGCCCACAACCAAGCTTGTGAGACCTCATAAGGAACATATCACTGAGATACAACCCACAACCGCACTCCTACTAGGGTATGGCCCGTAGCCCATCATGTGAATGCATACACTTAACAATATATGACTCCAGGCTTCCTCTAAGGGAAAGCTCGTTTCACCATCCAGTAAGTGCTGACACTCAGATGGATCTATGGCACAGGGAAAAACTACATGATTAAGTTCCACTTTAATAGTTAAGTCAATTAAATATTTTTTAGCATCAATCAAGTTACAATGTGTATAAAATCATAACATATTCTACAAATATAATCTTTCAGCAGATGTAAACATATAGGGTGTGAACTTGTCACACTATCACCACATGATGCATGTATTATTGCCATTTATCACATCACCAATACCATAGTCACATGCTATGGGATATCAATCCCTCATCTCATCATTTCTATTCACAAGTGCCTCAACATGCCTTTTCAGGCTCATTCAACCTATATTATGTCTCATCACCATAGCATACACTAGCTATGATTATCAAATTCATAACACCTGCATGGTTAGAAGTTCATAAACAGGAGAGATAACCACATAACATCATAACCATTCCATGACGGAGAAACAAGCAAGATCATTGTTCATTATTATTAGGGTTAGGGTTTCCTTTTAATCGATTAGGGTTTACAAGACTAGATTCAACCATCCACCCTATAACCATCACCCTTCCTCATCTCGAAGTGTATAAGGATTAGGAAGCATCATTAGAGTTGATTAGATAACATTCTAAACAACATTGTATATGGCATATGTATCATACATACATGGTTATCATTAGGTGTCTACATGTGTTTATTATCCACCTACCATCACCTTATGTTTACCACATAACCACATAGGTCGCCACCACCCATCATGGTCCATGTCACGACCGTAATTGTTACAACCCGTTCCTAGCTTTGTTGGTAATCTTAGAGTTTAAGATAATCTTAATGTTTGGAATACTTTTGTTAGTAATATTCTATGTTGTGCTTTGTATTAACTTTAGTAACCTTAAATAATTGTTTGTACAACTCATAATCATGACTTAATTGTACTATAAAGATCTGAGTTGGGGTTAATATATCATTAACCCATACGTGTGTGCAAGAAGAGAGTTAATGACATTGGAGAAAATAATTAATAAATAATTTTCTAAATTAATAATATGATAAAAATGTTTTTTTATTTTACAAAATTCAATTATGAATCCAACAAAAAAAGAATGAACCAAATCAGAGTTAAAATGAGAGAGTTATGCCATTTTTAGTAAACATATACAGAGCATCGCGACCGCGACCGACACCGCGACCGACGCTGCGTCGACACCGCGACCGCGACCGACACCGCAACTGATGTTGCATCGAAACCGTGACCGCGATGCCATGTCAACACCGCAACTGTGATGCTGCATCGACACCACGATCTGCGATGCTAGGACCATGACTAATGCTGCGTTGACACTGCGACCGCCACCGCCCAGGACAGCCAATCGTAAAATGATCATATCTCGAGCAATACTTTTCCGTTTTCAACAAAATGAAGTACTTTAGAATCGTAATTTGATCCTCTATCATCCCAGACAATTTTCTCTATGAGAGGGTGACCTGGAGGGTGATTTTTGGAGAAGAACGTGAAGAATGATGGAAATTCAAAAGGGTTGTTATAGATTCAATTTGGTAAGTAGTTTTAACTATTGATTCCTCCTCTTTGCTTCCCCTCGATCAGAATCCCTGGTCCAACGAATTTGAGGTTTGGGTTAACCTATGATCTTCATCTTCTACCTTCAGCATACCTTCTTTAGGACTGAAAGGAAGAAGAAACTGCAGATTTTGCTAGAGTTTTGATATGGATTCGAGATCTTCAGAGATGAGCTACATTTTTAAGGTGCTTCCACACCTTAGGGTGAGTGGGTACTTCTTTTAAATAGTATATTGCATGAAAATGAGTTAAATTATCAATAATCTTCAATAGTTTAGGATGTGAGTACAAACCCTAAGTTGCCTTTTGATCTAGCTTTTGCAAGTTGATATGAAATGGATGAATTATCTGCTGTGACGAAATTCAGATGATGAAATCTTATTAGAAATGGGTACAATCCATCTAAACAATAATTCTTAAAGTATTTGCAGAGATTATAAGAGTAAACTAAAATCTAAGATTTTCGGCTATGACTGAAATTGTTATATAATTAAATAAAGAAGTTTGCCTAGTTGAATCTCCTTGGTTACGAATGATTGCTTTATTTGTATGCGTATTACATATATGTCAAATAATATATTGGATTTCATTTGATGATATCAATGTTTGCTTGATATATCAGTAAGGAGGGTGAAACCCTAAATGAATGGAAAGTTAGAGGTTTGCAATTGGACATCTTAGTTCAATGTTATTCATGATGTTATGATGTATTCAATCCTTATGCAAGTTATGTGATAAGTGAATGAGGTAAATGAAACCCTAATGATAGGGTGTTCAGTGAAACAAGTATTATGATATCAATGTTTCTTAGTTTGACATGTGGTGATGCTTAATAGCTCAGTTGTGGTAAATGTTATTAGATGGTTTATGAAATGAATGGTTTACAAAGATGAACAAAGATATGTTGATGTGATGATTGAATTGTGAATTTAAAGAGTGAATTAGACATGTAGATGCCCTGAACACTGTAGAATCCTCACAGGATGAGGCCTATGCTGTGACGAGGAAATGGTTTCCTAACTGGAGGTAGTCCAGATTGAGGTAAGTCAGAGCACACCAGTAGGGTGCGGGGGTCTTGACTAGTTGGGTAAACTCCTTATAATTGTGTGGTACCCAACACCGACCGGGGATCTCGGTGGTACCTGTGTTACATGTTGAGTGATCAGTGGTTAGTAGGTCCACTAGTGCACAATAAGCCTGAGGGCTTTGACTCACTACCTGAGTACCTATGTTGAGAGTTGGAGTCTGAGATAGACCCTCAACATGGTTAAATTGCAACTTGGTCCAAAACCATCATAACTAGCTCAAACATCAACCAAACAGGACCAAACTAAAAACATAAACTTGCCACATGTTATTAAGGCATCTCAAGAGATTAGATTAATGTTTAAGCATCTTATAAAGCAAAGCAACACAATCAAGCACTAATCTAGGTCAAGGGTCTTACACTTGTGCGGCCAGTTCCTCCTTGAATCTTGTGTGATGGGCTAGTTGAGACTTTGCAAGTACTAGCTAGTGGTTTGAGTGGTATGCTCAAACTACCCATGGTAGGAGTATAATTCATATAAAACCAAGTAGGTTATCAATGATATTTTATCATGATAATTTTAGGGAATTCCATATTTCCTCCTATGATACTATAAGTTTTGTTAATTTTCGGTTATTCTTGATGGTTGAGTTATGAGTTCCTACTAAATTAATATGAAGTAGAATATATTTTCACTAAAGATGCTCTACTCCTAAATTATGAAACAATATGGATAATTGGAGAATCAAATTGAATAATATTTTTATGTATTATCTCTAATTCATCTTAAATGTTTTTAATGTAACTTTATATATTGGAGGGTGTAATCCTCTCTCTAGGAACCTTTTAGAGACTCACATGGTTCTTCCATGATGTATTAGGTGTGTCAACACAATGAAAAGGACATGGTGATAAAGAAGTAACAAGTTATAACATAGTTATGTACAAAGTGTCCATGTACTCTCATTTCTAGAGTGACGGGTGGGTAGTTGATAATGTATGTCTTAGTTTATTTTCTTGGTGTTTCTTTATGATTACATGTAATATATTGGATTAATTAACAATAACATGATGTAGTAGTTTCATGAATACGAAATTCTTGTGATCAATTTTTTGAGATTAATAAAGATTTTTTAGTTCTATATCATCAATACTCTTGGAACGACCAAGATGTGAAGTACTACACATTTATATAACAATGTGAATGGATTTATTATAGCCACTCATAATCATATCTTTGTATGTTAACTGCCTTGTTTTGGATTTTTTATTCAACTTTTTATGGTTGTTAGTTTTAAGTTAGGCTTTGTTTGGGATTCGTCCTAATGATAATTAGGAGTGGATCAACATGCTTGTTTCTCACACTATCAAAATATGAGAAGAATATATTTTGATTATTAACATATCCCCATGGTATTCTAATATGGCATTGTATTTTGTTTCATTGATCAATGATAATCAAAAATTGCAATAACATATGAATCGCTAAAATAGTGAAATATCAATACATTCACATTGGTATGATATGAAACAATGGAAACTCATAGTTTTAGATATATAAATTCAATCACATTGGTATGATATTAAACAATATAAAATCATAGCTTAAGGAAATATCAATGTACTTGAAAAGAATTAGTATACTAGCATATGTATAATTAACCTCACAAGAAATCCTTTTGTAATAGCTGAAATCATACCGAATTCAATTCCCTAATACTATGAATTTGTGTACTCACACAATGGGTTGATATTTGCCACTACCTAAGCACCCAATGATGAAGGGAGGACCCATGTTCTTTAGTACGAAATATTAGATCAAACACAAAAAGTCATAAAACCTTAGTATTTGCATTCTTTCATGGGTGACACCATGCATCTCTAGTAGGTGCACCTTGACCATATAATGGAAAAGATATCATGTTTAGGTGAATATTCATAGGGATAAATATCTCAAACAATATAATAGTCCAAAAAAAATTCAAAACTATACATATGAAAAAATATTTTCAAATGTTGTAGTCAAGCCATAAGGGAAGGTCTACCTTTGGAGTATGTACTAATTAAGTAATTTGAATTCAAAGTCATATGTTAAAGAGTCAATATCTTGGAATCTAAAACCAAGTACAAACATTATGGTGAGTGGTATCACTATAGTCATGGTCACTAGGTCAGATTAGATGGGCCAAAACCCATAAGAAAATTATATAGAGGTCTCCTTTTAAACTTCTAATTATTTTCTAATTATCATATTTATATATTCCATCATATATTAAATTAGTCTTTAAGAAGCCCTAGTTTATATATCAAATCTTGTGTCATTTTTTCTTATTCTCAATAGATGTGAAAAGTGCATGCTATTTCCCAATAAATTTTATTTTCATATCAAATGTAGTTATGATTTTGCTTGTATGATTTTATAAGTACTTTGGTACATGTTGATGGTAGGAAAGAAGAAGGAGGATCTTAGTCTTACACAACCATGGAGAAGACTAAGAGAGCCCTAATATATCCCAACCTACCCTCAAGTGATCAAGGAAAAGTTAAAATAAGGAGAACCATGGAACCATACTTGGAAAATCAGATTGTAAGAAAAAGCCCCCAAAACATTGGTGGTACTTCACTATGTTTGTACTACAATAGATCAATTCATATAAGCAACCCATTTCATGAGAACCCCATGACATCTTAGTCACGATGGTCATTCCACCACCATGGCTATGGGTTCCAAGCTACGAGAATGATCACGTTCCATAGTGCATTCATTCAACTGATCTCCTTAACTCCTACCTCCTGCACCATAGTCGTGGCATTCACCATGGTCATTCTACCCTCAAGATATCATAACCATTCTAACAAAAAAGTAGTTCAACTTTACCCTATTTTTCTCAAAATTTATCTGATATTTTCACCTTCCTATCATGATCGTTTCCATCCATTACATCCATTCTGACTCCTATCCATCACGATTGTAGTTTCTACCAAGGTCATTTTTGCATACCAAACCCTAATATTTCCCATACTTCATTTTACTAATTTATCCCTCACTTAACCCTAGACCCACTAGGCCACTATGTCTACACTAATGGAGACTGAGAGTCTAAGGTTATCTACTCCAAAACTTCACAGTTAACAACCTTGATTCCCCACTCATTTTACCTCACTTCCTCCATCTCAACATCTGAAAATCCTAGTTTTCTAGTGTTTTGAGCATATATCTTCCATTTTTTATGCTATCCCACACAACACAGAAGGTGGACACTCATCAAGCTATTCACATGAAGATAGGAGATCCTACATCCACACTTGATGGAGATTCTACTTTCTCTTCCCCTTTTGTTTGTTATTTCCTTGAATATGAGTAGATAAGATCCTTTGTGGGATGTTTGGGGATATGTAACTATGATATCGTGTTGGGAAATTTCTCTGCATCAAACTTGCATTTTGTTTTCTAATTCTATGGTATATCTTTTTGTCCTTCCCAACCTCTTGTTATGGTTGTTTGAGCTATTGAAACATCTAAAGAATATGCAAAAAGGATTTTTGATAGAGACTCTCCTAAGTCTTTAGTGGATACTTATGCACTGATTTTATATCACTTTTCACATGCTATTTTCTAGTTCTTTAAGCACCAATATTCTCACTTAGATATTGTTTGTTTTGTTTTCTATTTATTATCCTTAGAATCACGTATGCATCATTTATCACTCATTCTATCAAACTACATGGTTTTATGTTCATTTGCTCCTGATTATATTGTTTTTCCTCTTATCTCAAACAGAAGGAGTATTTACTGACCAAGTCAATGTCACTGACATCTCAATCAGGGGTACCGACATTCAACACCCAAGAGATAAAAAAGGAAAGGAGCATCACAACTACGGAGGGACCACTCAATTCTACTAAAAGCCGACTCAATGCCATCTAGATGCAGACTCGGTGGTACTAACCAGGGGTCCATAAATCATCAGAGTTGCAATTGAATTAGCTTAGTGCTACTGACATCACTTTAGGTAGTACCAACTTCAACATTGAGGCACCCATGAGAATCATATGGATGCCACTAATGTGATGACCACTAGTAGTGATGTAGTACTAGAAGGCAAAAAGGCCTATTGTCTGATGCCACTAACACCCTATCACTAGTATCGAGCCAGGGTAATTAATGTAGATATGAAATTAAATCAAATCCAACCGGTACAAATTAAGCGAGGGTTAGGCCTCACTTATTACCTAAGGAGGAGGGCCAAAAGGAAATGGCAAGTATGAGGAGAATGAAAATTGTGCATCGATGGTGAAAGGTGGAGTTGGTCATGGAGATTTAGAAATGAGGGGATCAAATTGAGGGTAGGAAGAAGGTTTTATGGCTTCTTTGGATCTTATCCAATGCTTACAAAGTAATGAGTCTTGCTTTTTGGCCATATGTAAGAAAGGCCACATGAGAAGGCTGGTAGCGTAGTTGCACATTTCTTACCAGGTGGGTTTTAGGGTTAGATTTAGAGCTTAAAAGGTGCACAAAGATATCTTGAATTGAATGTTGGAATCTGTTTCTAAAAAGATCAACCAAGTTGTGAGGAATCCACAATCGATTGGGAATGGTAATACACAACAAGAACTTTGAAGCCCTCATGCATCAAGGGAGTTTTGTTCATGAAAAATAACAATGCATGCTCATACATTGTATACAAAGAATAATATCATATTGTACGTAATGTCATATAGATGCATGTTGAGGATGCATATTACTTAACCACATCTTGATAACATCACATATTTAAATTTTGCATTATAAATGTCGAACTTGTATAGACAAGGTTTAATCATACCTATATGACTAAAAGTTACATCTTCACAACATTGTATTCTATCGATCTACAATGTTCATTCATACAACTCGACATGTCTTATATCCAAAACATGATCATGATAATTGTTGGACACACATCTACATTTCTTATGAATAGGCTACATATAAAATTTGGGATTTTTTGAATACTTATAGGTCATGCATACAAAGACGATAAAAATGATGTATCTGAAGCTACTTTTATAAAATTGATTTTTGTTATCCTTATATGAGTGACTTAGAAACATCCAAATAAGCTCAAATTTTACATGTAGCACATATTTCTTATATAATAAATGTAACATCCTAGGATTTGAGGCCTCTGATAACAAGAGCTTATAAGGAATGATTGGACTATCCATATAACCAAGGTGCGCCTCCTTTTCCGGGAGCCCATCACTAAGAACTCCATAGTTAAGCATGCTCAGCTTGGAGTAGTACTAGGATGGGTGACTTGTCGGGAAGTTGATCCTGACATGCGCATGAGTAAGGACAAAGCACACAGTTAAGGATAGTGGTGGTCTGTGGGGACAGTCGTCATTCCTGAAACTCTACTAGAGCCTTGGGAAGTGGGCCCGGACGTTACAGATGGTATCAGAGCCACCATAATCCCTCAAGTAGGTGGGGCCCATATGGGCATGACATGCCAGTCTTGAGCCGTACGATCCATGCATGTAGGAAATGGCTGTCCATGGTTGACGTAGTCACCCTTGCACTGGTATTCCGTGATCAGAAGTTGGATGTCCATGGGCCATTGTGGGTCTGTACTGAAATGGGGAAGAGATTATGATGCCTTATAGTTGAGCCTTGACGAGGACGTCAAGAGTCTAAGTGGGGGAGATTGTAACATTCCAGGATTTGAGGCATCAGATAACATGATCTTATAAGGAATGATTGGACTACCCATATAACCAAGGTGCACATCTTTTTCCGGGAGCCCATCACTAAGAACTCCATAGTTAAGTGTGCTCAGCTTGGAGTAGTACTAGGATGGGTGACCTGTCGGAAAGTTGATCCTGGCATGCACGTGAGTGAGGACAAAGCGCGCAGTTAAGGCTAGTGGTGGTCTGTGGGGACAATTGTCATTCTTGAAACTCTACTAGAGCCTTGGACAGTGGGCCCGGGCGTTACAGATCATTGTAACATCTCAGGATTTGAGGCCTCAGATAACATGATCTTAGAAGGAATGATTGGACTACCCATATCACTAAGGTGCACCCATCACTAAGAACTCCATAGTTAAGCGTGCTCAGCTTGGAGTAGTACTAGGATGGGTGACATGTCGGGAAGTTGATCCTGGCATGCGCGTGAGTGAGGACAAAGCACGCAGTTAAGGCTATTGGCGATCTGTGGGGACAGTCGTCATTCTTGAAACTCTACTAGAACCTTGGACAGTGGGCCCGGGCGTTACAATAAATATCAATGGTTTGGATTTTATGGAGACATGGTCTTGACAAGTAAACACCATTAGGGTGTACGATACGGTCCATATGCTCGGGTGCATTCTAGCATCTCTCTCTCCTATCTCTTCTCTCTCTCACTCATTCACACACACACACACACTCTCTCTCTCTCTCTCTCTCTATATATATATATATATATTCTTTTTTTTATCATTATCTTATGGAATTTTTTGACCATTCAGACTATCACCGGAAGAGCCAGGACTCTAGAGTGGGTGAGGCCTCTTACATCAAGTGAGTTTTTTACATGAAAAATAACAGTATATGCTCATACATCCAATACAAAGGATAAGATCACTATTGTACATAATCTCATATAGATGCATGTCGTGGCTGCATATCATGGAAACATAACTTGATAACATCACATATCTAAATTGTCCATTATAAATGTCGAACTTGTAAGAGTCAAGGTTTAATCATAGTTATATGACTAAAATTACATCTTTGCAACACTATTCTACCAAACTACAACGTTCATTCATTCAACTCTACATTTCCTGTATCCAAAATACGATAATGAGAATTGTTGGCCACGTATCGACAAGGATCGACATTGTCATTTCTAGACTCAAAGTTGAGAAATGGGTTTAATCATGGATTGCCACACTAAGTTTACTTCCAATTTTCACCACTTGATAGTTCGACAGGGTGCTTCTTTGAATTAAAAATTATGCGTTTGTTATCGTTTCACATTTAAATTAAAGCCAAACAAAGATGACTATAACGAACAAAAAGACTACTAAAACATCTAATTGAAACTTGAACGAAATTTGGGATGTTTCTATGATTGAGAAGCCACACCATTATCAATTTTTAAGTTGCTGATTGAGGCACAGAATTTTTTTTTGGCGTGGCTCGAATGTGGCTAGGTTTGAAAACGGTCGTAGCACACAAAAATAAACTACAAATACATGCGTTGGGTTCCAATGTATTTTTGCTTAGTACTTCGACACCTAATAAAACAACGAGAACGGATGCCACCTCCGACATCAAAGAAGGGGCATAAGAATTGAGCCCAACATCATGTGTCATATGAAGAGGCAAACTATCATGTCAACAACTCAATCAAAAAATGTCTAACAACTACAATCTACATCAATCCATTAGATTAAATAGACATTGAAAAAGTCAACCTAAATATTTCAAGCAACAAAATTAAAATTAATTGCAACCAACTTCCCAATACTATATGCAGCACGACCACTACTGTAGTGTCACTACATTATGTTAGTTCTCAACTACTAAGTATCAGTGCTTCCAGGCGCGTGGTCTTTTCCTTGTCCTACATCGGGTTCATCACTCATAAGAGACTTGGCATGCACCACGTATTAACCATAATTTTAGGAAAATTCTAGCTACAGGTAGGTTGTTTCCCACCAGCTGCTCCACCACCAGCAATGTTTTTGAGAAAGATTTCACCTGCAGCCGAATTTTACATTATAGTCCATGCAACAGCCATGTATATGCCGTGCATATGCCATGCAAACCGTAAATAATGCATCAATTCCCCCATATATTAATTGTGATATCTAATTCCACCACAAAATTATGAAAAATATTTAAATTCAAGTTTTCGTTCATAGTTAGTTTGTTCTATTTTTTTAGAAGTATGACATACAGTACATTCATATTCCTTAATAAACCAACATTACATTTACTATTTATATTAAATTTTTATATATTTACTCGAAGGATACATTGATCATTTTTCTTTATTTTACACAATATACAAATTGCAATCGCTGATCCTATTTTATGTACAGTACAAGACGTACAATACAAGACATACATTACGAGACATACAATATTGAATGATGATCACTCCCTTTCTAAAATGATAGTTCCTGATGGTTAGAATCGTTGATCTCATTTTTGTACACTACAAGATGTACAGTATGAGACATACAATATGAGACGTACAATACATACACACATTACAATACCTCTGATATTGTATATATTTTATTTTACATGTCATTAAAATACAAAATGTATAATATAAGTATGTGAAGTACAATACGTACTGTACTAACATTCCGCGATTGATGACTCCTCGACTTCGACACAAACGAAAAAACCCGACAGAATGGACAAGAGCTGGGAATCACACATACTATACTAGTGCAGGAACACTGGAGATTAAATGAGGTTGTCAGACACACTATACTAGTGGGAGACATGTTGGTGGGATGTAATGAGATTGGAGAGAAGAGTTAATTTGAGACTCTTTGACTTCTGTATGGAGTTAATTTGTGTGGAGTTAATTTACATCAAAAAAGACTGAGATCATACTTTTGCGGATTCCCAAGAAAACGGTTGAATGGACGGTATAGATCTGACTGTGCGTTACTCCAATTTTAGAATTGAACATGTGACAATGTGTTATATATCCCTAATCCTTAGCATGACAAGAAATAAAAAATGAAAATTTATTTACTCAACGCCCGAGTTCCACCAAACTATACACTCATATCTTGGGAATATGCACATAACACAATTAACACATCGCTTGTCGATTACAATGTATCCATAATTACGTTATGGATGGAGAGAGATAAATTAATACATGTTAGCGGATAGAGAGATTGGGATGAAAAAGAGAGGGAGATAGTTGACGGAGATTGATATTGTAATTGATAGAAAGAAGATTGAGGACGGAGAGAGAAGATGTAATAAATCGAAGAGAAAAATAATAAACACAGAGAGAAAGTGTATCAAATAGAAAGAATGAGATAGTGGATGGAGAAGAGGGTGTATTATATTAAAAAAGTCTTGGATGGAAAGAGAAAGCAACACAATAAATTGAACATGTAATGCTAGCATTGTGCAAGTTTAAAATGTGTATTGTGAAACTTATTAATGAGTATTGTTTCTTTTAAAAAAGACTATTTAATTTAGAATACTCATTATAAGATATAAAAATATATAATATACAAATATTTTCTAAAAATATGTAAATAACTTACAAAAAAAATCATATACAATATATTCCAATATTATTTAATATTATATTGGTACAATTTTTATTCACAGTTTGTAGTGTTTGTAATGATTTATATCACCAATAATAAGTATTTATGAGTTATTCCGTTCTCTCTCACAATATTAAAAATTTGCTTAATATTCTATTTTTACATCAATCAAAATTTGGATGTGAACTTGAGGCAAGAGCGGATCGAGAGGGGGGCACCGAGGCTGAAGTGCCCTCTCCCAAATCAAATAACATGTATTTTTACATATATAACATAGCTAAATATAATATATATAGAATATTTTCTGATATAATTTCAAATAAAATGACTAACTAGATTGGTATCAGTGTGCTATTTCTAGACAAGTGGCCCAAACTCCTGTTTCCCCCAAAGCAACGAGGCCATTTCAAGTCAACACCCCCAACATTTTTTGAATCCGCCCCTAACTTGAGAGGAACATCTGTACTCTATATATCTCACAATATGTTCAAATATTCCTAAAGAGCAATTGTGGTACTAAACCTTCCTTTCCTGTAGCAGCAGCCATCCAGAGAGGCACTGCTCCAGGGCACGAGCATTGGAGCACGCCACATTGTGTCAGGATAAACAAGCGAAGTGTGCCATCGCAAGGCTCTCAATTCGGAATCCTAACACCAAACGTCAGTGATAGAATCGCCACAACTGCCGATTACTGCAAGAAAGACCATGAAAGTCTTACCTCAGGCTATTACACTCGACTACAGGGTGAACTAACATCGTACATACGATACCTCAAGAATGCAAATAGCAGAGATACTTGTATACATCATTTCTTACGCTGAACGGACTCACATGACCGGTTTAATCGAATCAGTCCTTTTGTATTCCAATTTGTCCACAGGGTACTAGCAAATCAGTTGTTTTTGTTTATAAATATAAACCACATCACTATTTTATTTATTCCACTTCAAGTAGGGATGTTTTATCTATTGGTATGTATGCCTAAAGAGCCAATCATATGATGATTGTAATGACATATCTTGTAAACGATTTGACTAATACTAAATGTAATCTTCTAATTTATTCTATTTATTCAGTTATGAGATAATGATATAACCTAATAAATTCTAAAGAATGATTTTATTCAAAGATGTATGTATTCAGGTTGAGGACTTAAACGATGAGATCATATGAATGTCAAGAGTTTATGCATTCTTGTTATGTCCCTAGTTGTATGTTATTGTAGAAGGATAATAGATAACAATAACACTTAAGACTAGAACGTGCATTGGTTGATGATAAAATCTTATTAGTCACGATATGTGATATCAAACAAAGAACATAAATATTTGCTAGAGAACAATGTCTCAGACAGACGCACCTTGAGAGTGACACATAGAACCATGAGTGGTAGTCAAAGTCATCTCTAACAGTGATGGTGGTGATTGTAGTTCTTAGATTTGAAATCACTACACTCATCACATATCATTTCAGTGTACATTGACATCATCCACCATGATCCTGAATAAGGGTATCATAAAGGTGGTGCTTGGGTGCACTATAACATATGAGGATGAGTGTGAGTGATGTAGATGGGATTTCTCCCTCCTACATGAGTTTGATATCCTGACCACTTGATAAGCACGATTGAGAAATGCATGGCCATGTTGGTGTGAGTCAATATGTGATATTGAGCTCACAATATCTCAAACAGACTGCTCTAGTTCAAGGAACATGAATTGAATGTTGAAGAGGATGAGAATTACATGCCTCGAGTTCAATCCGATATCAGAAACAAAGGAACTATATAATCATTGAATACCAACCAAAGATGATAGGTTAGGTTGTTATCTAACTTCTCCAATTACTTGGGTAGCAATGAAATCTTGCTAGTTACCAATCATTGCTTGTGAAAACATAATATGATTATGAATATCACTGCCAACGCAATTTAGAGCCTAACGGGTCACATACATAGGATGTGTTGGAATAGGAGTATGATTTTGGACATGATTAGAAATGTTCCAAGTCAAATAGATTACTAAAATGCTTTGATAATCTATTGAAATAATATTGGAATATAATCTGAGTTAATTGGTTAAAGCGTTTAAGCCAATTAATTGTTAAGTTGACTGGAAATTCCTGAGTGGATTGGATGGAGCCAGATGATAAGAATTAGTTTATCAATTAATATTATTAATTGTTTAATTAATAGATTCCAAAATATCCTTTTAAATAGTCCACAAGCAGCTCGTTTAATGAACCCACATCCTTTTGTTTACCCGAGAGTTTTGGAAAATCATGCTTTCTTTCCTCTACTATTTATAGGGGCATGACAGCCTGATATATGTTAACGCTAGAGACTCGAGCTTACACTCTTGTACGTGAACCCTAACCATCATCATCCCCAAGTGAGAGAAAAGGAGAACAAACAACACTAACACGTCGTCAAGCAGAAGGTTGCTCCTTTCCACCGACTTAAGGAAGCACAACATAGAGTTCTGGTTCATCTGTGTGGATGAGTAGAGCACGAACGTTGAGTTGCCTATGTTTGAAGGATGACTGATGATCGTCAGTGCCTGGTAGGAGAGACATACATTACTGTGCCAGGGGAGGTCGCCTGACTTTCTCCGAGACGAGGTATATCCCTACACCCTCTTTTCGAATACGTTGTTATGGACGAGATCTACTAGTAGGATTTGTGTTGAAAAAAAGATTTATTAATTATTTTTTTTGTGTCTATCGCCTCCACAAAACCCATCATTATCCCACCCTACCCAGGGATGTCAATGGTTAAGGATGAACTCGTTTATCTTTTACCCATACCTTGTAGGAGAAGGATAATAATAAAAGATTTTCTATCCTTTACCCGCCTACCCACTATCCTTTGATCCGCTATTTTAGTGGGTAAGGATAAAGTCAAGCCATTACCATATCATGTAAACAAATATCCTCAATATTTATGCATAATATATTAAGTGTATAGTCATTGTGTTGTTTCAGTCTGTGGAATATATAGTATTATGTGGTCATTATTTTATATAATACATGATATTTTATCTATTTGTTATGTAGTTAACTTAGTTGTGTATCAACACCATTGTGGAGGTGCAAGATATGTGTATAAAAATAGTCTATGTTTCATTAAATATACTTGTGTGGTGTAAGAAACATATGTATATAATGACAAGATTTAATCTTTAATGCATCATTTGATACAATAGGCGAGGTGGTGTTATCTACTTTGTTTGGGATTTATTTTTCTTATGTAACGATACTTTAAAGGGTATAAGATATGTATATTTCAAAGAATAACTCTTTTTTACATACTATAATTTAATATCATTTTGATCTAAAAATCTTTATCTTTTGAGAATAATTCAATTTTTCAGACACCAATTTTAGGGTACTACCATTTGTATATACACAATGTATCACAAACTATTTATGTCATATTGCATACGATTAAATTATTTGAGATATTTAAAAGTCATTCTGGAGCATCTTGATATTTCAGTCAAATTTATAAATGTATTAGTCAGGCTATTATTATTATTAGTAAAAATTTGAAGAAGAGATATAAACTCCCTACTTCATCCTTACCTTCCCTGTTTACCCTGGGGTAAGAGAATAAAGATAAGGGGAGGATAAGAATATTGGTGTGGTGGGTAATTCCCCATATCCTTACTTGGCACACTTGATGGGTAAGGATAAGGATAAAACTTTACCATCCGCATATCCTCTCCATTGACAGACCTAATCTCACCCTCACAATAAGATAGTTCATATATCGTCATTTCTATTTGGAAACATTCATTGATAAAATGAATGCACAAACACTGGCAAGCCTACTAATTAGACATGAGTATTCCTTTTACATGGTGAATGATCTCTTTAGCTTGGAGTGTGATGTCCTTTTGCTCAGTTTGCAGTTGTATATCTCTTTACAAACAAATTGAATTACCATTGACAAATGAAAAAAATTACTTTATGACATGTTCAAAGATACGAACAACACCTATTCTAAATTTACCTATATAATTTTAATTAACAAATATGAATAAAGCTATCATTTACCTCTCTATAACTATAAGCATGTCCAGTAATTAAACTATATTTATCTACTATAGTCTTGATCCATCGGACAATCTGCTTTTCATTTGCATTTTCTTGATCTTATCAGTTACTATCCCATTCGATAATTGTAAGTCTGCTTCCAGCTCGGTTACACCTGACATACATTAGCAACATGCAATTATCTATAAATTGATAGTAAAGGCATTAGTTTTAGAAAAATGGTTTTTTCTCATCTAGTATTATTACATTTTTCAAATTTTCTCTGCCAAACCCCCGCCACCTATATGCGACATGGAAGGTTGCACTCGGATTTTTGTTGTATGGCTTAAATTTAGGTGATACTACTCAATATTATGCAAAATTGACTCTGACTCTCAATATAGATCATTTCAACAGTCTAATAGTGGTCGAGGTGTAGTGTTTCTTGGATGTTCTATTTATTATTTTTGTTCATTTTGTGCACTGGTTATTTTATCTTGTATTTTTCTTTTGATCATCAAAACTCCTTTTTTAATATTTTTTGCAAAAGTGTCTATACAAGTATATGGCTCTCTGAATGGAAAGAGGGGGAAAGAGTGTAGAGAGGAGAAGTGGCATGCATGCCTGGGATATACAAGTATGCTCTAAGTAACACACAAAAAGATATAATAAACAACCATCAATGCACTTTAAGAAAATACAGGTTGGGAAACACACATGCCCAAGAAGATCTAGAACCTCAGAATCTTCAATGCCAAACTGAGAGGAATCTTCTTTCAAGCCAAAAGAAAGTTAGACTTTGAGAAACCTTGATCATGAGATGATAAAAAGGAAGCCTTGAAACTCCAGTAACATATATCCTCCATGATTGGATACTCTGCAACTCAGTATCTTCATGAAAAGAAGTGTATAATGGAGAAGAAGGCACACATGCTAAGACTATAAATATATGCCCTCAAAAACACAAAAGTAGATAGAAATTGTATATCTCATATCAAAAGAATAAAGAACTTAGAATCTTCAAAGACAAAACCAAGAAAGACTTCACCCATGCCAAATGAAGAAAGGATCTTGAGCATGAGAAAATAGAATTAATCAAATAGAAAAGAAGATCTGAAACTCCAATAAAATAATTCACCAAATTTGGGCACCCTGCAACTCAGTATCCTCATATACCTTCTAGTTTCTTTCCCACCAAACATGATGCACTAAACATACCAAAATAAACCTTGACTTCCAGGAGGTAATTCTGCAGATAGCAGTCCAGGACTCAAAACTAGTCGAAAGGTTCATATCCTTTTTGGCATAAGACCAGAGACTCTTGGTAAAGGGGCAAGAAAAAAGAATATGCAAAGAACTCTCACAATCATTCTTACAAAGAAAGCACTTGGAGGGAATAGGAATCCCTCTTATTCTACTATAGTCCAAAGTGGGAAGCTTATCATGTGCAATTTAAAAAAAAATTGAATCTTGTAGGGAAGTTGCCTTTCCAAATCTAGGTGAAATTCTCATTAACAAGAAGGGGCTTCCTAACAGTAGTCCAGACATTCTTTATCTTGGGATAGGGAAAGTCATTTAAAGTCAAGGAATCATCTCCCATAGTCAGGAAAGGCAGCGAAAAGAGACAAGACCATAATTTCTTATTATTCCTATTATCTAGAATGGACCAGGTTCAATTCATAATAATATCACTGAATTTGCAATTCATACGAAGGCTAATTTTAATAATCGAGTCCTTACTATAAGATTAAAGATAAAAGACTCATCTGGAGGCCAAGGATCAAGCCATAAATAAGTATTACATCCATTGCTAACATGAAACTTAATAAGGTCCAGAAGAATCAATCTGCAATTTAGAACTTCAGTAAAGAACTAGGGCGAAGAAGAACTAGGTTCAAAGGACCAGAAGGAGTTCTTGGATAAGTATTTTTCATTGATTGTTTTACTCATAAGATATATTTCTTCCAAGCTATATCCCAACAGTTCAAAATCAAGCAAGCAAGAGAAAAATTGATAACAACCAAATTCAGGCATTTATGCCAAGCATTTATTTATGGTTTTGTGTCATTATAGCCTTAATATGCCCAGAAAACCCTAGATTCTTATCTTTAATAATTTACATATTTTCATAGATAGAGTTTCTCAACTAGCCAATTTTGGGACTTGTAGGCACCAAACCTAAAAAGACATCTATTCTCCAAGATTTCTCCCTAACACATGATTTTTGCAGTAGCTAGGCTTCAATTGTCGCGACCATGACACCTGACACGACCGAGATTGTAACACCCCTGACCTGGGTTATACCTTAACCCTAGGTGTTTTGATTAAGAAAGATGATTAAATGCTTAATCTCATCTTGTGAAAGGTAATTATGGTTCAAGAGGAACTTATATTACAATTCTTATCCTTTTTGAACATTGTTGAAATCAATGTTTTGCCTGTTTTGGACTAAAGTGCAAATTACCCAAGTTGAGGGGTTTAAGTGCAAATTGTGCATGATACTATGTTCCTCATGTGTTGAAGCATCATGAGAGTAAAGATGATGCTGAGGTATGGCTTATGGAAGCCTAAATACCAAGAAAGAGCTGATAAAGCAATGTATGTGCATGAAAACCTAGTTTTGGTGTAATGTGCAATTTACCCAAAACCCAGGGTGTAATATGTAAATTACCACTTCAATAAGGTCCCTAATGTTTCTTGGCATCAATTAGAGAAAATAAAATGAGAGGGGCGCATCATTTGAATTAAGTTGGAGGAGAGAGAATCTTGATATTAAAATAATCAAGATTTAATCCTAATTGAAACCCTAATTCTATTTAGTGTAAAAACAAATATAATAATTGAAGGGCCTTCAACCAAAAACGAGATGGTTGAATTTGCTCAAGTGTGAACACATTTGTGACTTTGCTAGGCCACGAAAATATCTCAAGCAAGTGGATAACCCACTCACCATTATTATAAAGAAAAGCAATATCCACTCAAATTGGAATATTATTATAATATGATCTAAGATGCTTAATTTTCTTTTCTTTAAATTGATGGATAATGAAGAGGAATAAGAGGCAATGAAGATAGCCTCGTCCTTAAGGATTTTGAGGGGAATTTGAGGGGGAAGAGGCGGCCATATTTTTGGAATTTAATGCATTTTAATAATGCATTTTCTCTCTCATCAAGTTTCTTATAAAAGTACCTTTACCAAGCCAAAACAAAGGCTATTTCGGATTCTTTTCTTTACCCTTGCTTGGAAAACGACTAAGGAGCTGTGGAGGAGCAGGAGGACGACCCCAACCTGTTGGTAAGGTCCTTGACCTTCGTTCTCCTTGATTCCATGGTGGAAATAAAAAATAAATCATTGATTTCTTCTTATTTGGATCTCCTCTTCAACCCTAGCCAACTTTTTCTTCCAAAAGCTTGAGGACGAGCTTAGGGGGAGTTGCTAGAGCTTCATCCACCATTAATGGCATGAGATTGAAGCTTTGGAGCTCAATTGGAGGCGGGTTTTATAACTCAAACCCTTAATCATTGCTATTGCATCAATCAATTATGCTTTGTTGATTGTTTTCTTCAATTTGATACATACTTGTTTCTTTGCTGCAATTTCCATCAAGAACGGTTGCTGTTCTTGGTTGTTCGAAGGAAGGGGATGATGACATCATCCTATATGCTTATCCAAAGAAAAGTACCAATCCAAATGGTCTTGATATCTATTCCAAATTGTTTTAAATTGACTGGCTATGCAGTTTCAGAAAACTGTTTTAGGGAAAACGGTTTCAAGACCGTTTGATATGGTTGAACAAGCGTTGACCGTTTGGGAATCTTGTTCCTAGTTATGTAGGATAATGACCCTCCAAATTTTAGGGGTTAACTCCAAAGGAATCGTGAGTTGAAGGCCAATCAATTAGATAAATCGAATTGAATTAAATGCTGATTTTCAACCTGATCAACTTGACCTGTTTGGGAAAACGGTTTCAAGACCATTTTAGTGTGTTGACCAAGCATTGACCGTTTGGGATTCCTGTTTATAATGATGTTGGTTAATGACCCTCCAAATTTGAGGGATTAACTCCCAAGGAATCGTGAGTTGAAGCCTAATCAATTAGGGAAACCTAATTGAATTAAGTGCTGATTTTCAATCTGATTTAATTGACCTTTTTGAGTAAACGGTCTCAAGACCGTTTGAATGGATTGACCAAGGGTTGAATGTTTGGGATTACCGTTCCTAATGATGTGGTCTAATGACTCACCAAATTTGAGGGATTAACTCCCAAGGAATCGTGAGTTGAAGGCTATTCAATTAAGTAAACCCTAATTGTTTATGGAAGCAATAACTCAGTATACTATGTCAAGCATAGTTGTTTGTATTTGATCATATGGTTGATGTAACCAAATCAAGTGGAGAGAATGATAGAAATGAATTCATACATGAGTATGATTCATATGGTGATTTAGGGTAGGATCCTTAGTAAAGAGATCAAGAAACCCTAATTGAGAAGGTTAACGAACCCTAACCCTGATTTAGGGAAATTTTGAGTAAAACCCTAATCTAGGGTAATAGTGTAACCCTAATTAAGGGTAATAGTGTAACCCTAATTAAGGGTAATGACTTGGGTAACTCTAATTTAAGGTAATGAAATACCAAACCCTAATTAGAGGAATAATGAATCCCTAATTTATGGGTAATTGAATGAAACCCTAATTGGGATGATTAGTGAAACCCTAATTGAGGGTGATTCCCTGAGAAACTCTAATTGAGGATGATTCCATGTGAAACCCTAATTGAGGGAGATGTCATATAAAACCTTAAACCTAACACAGAGTAAAGCTATGTAAAACCCTAAATTTGGGCTATAGTGCATGGAATTCTAATCATGGGCAATATGATGATAAATCATAACCCTAATGTCTGGGTAATGATATGAGTAAACCTTAATGATGAAATAATGAGTAATACCCTATAATGATGAAATATCTTAAGTGGTTGACTATAGGCAACCTTATAACAAGCAATGCCTTAATTTGAGATGAGTCCATATCATTGAAGATAGTTGGACAATCCTTGTGTGTGATCTATGCACATCATGGTAAAGGTGATAGGTTGGTGGATGAAAGTATTAAGATGTGAAATTCCTTATTATAAGATAAGTTAATAAACTCATGTAAGATAGAAGTGATGAGGGAAGTGATACATTGAGACATGATAGATATCACATTTAGAATTTCAGGGTTGATATACCTTGATGCATCTCAAATCCAATATTTTTAGATAAGATACACAAGGAGAGTGTTATGTAAATTGTCACAATGAAATGTAATGAGTTTAACATACTTGATAAGTAAGCTAAAATGAGTATGATGTAATCATACCATGATAATGATGAGAGATAAACTCATACCTTGTGTTGATGATCATTTAATGATAAATGATAAGAATATTAAATACTTGGAATGTCGATGGATGCTCCTAGATGTATGGAACAATATATTAGGGTTGTATTGATAAAATAAACATGAAACCCTAATTGATGTGAATAGTAAACCCTAACCCTGTGGAGGAAATAGTGGTGTTACTATTATATTACATGAGTTAATATGTTATTGTTGCCTAGTGAGAGGTGACAAGATGTTTAATGGCCTTGTGAGCCATATGGTTAGATGTTACCTGGTAAGAAGTAACAAGATGTTTCATGGGCATGATTGAGCCCTGAATGAGGTGTATTCCTCTTATGTTGATAAGGGTTGATACCCTGTGCTATTGTGAAAAGGATTTATATCCTGTGATAATATGATAATTGGTGTAATCTAATGAATGGCAAGTGAATATTACCATGTGATGAAGAGATGAGAAATTATGTTTCATATGTTTTATATCTTTTCAGGTTTTGATATTTATATGCTTGCTAGAAATGAATTAGGGTTTGTATGTCCACTTGTTTGATGCAGCCTTAATTCACCTAATTGGCATAACTAATTAAGTGAAACTCTAATCATGTAGTGCCCTGTGCCGTAGAACCATCTTCAGTGTCAGAACTTGCTGGATGGTGAAATGAGTATTCCTAAGGGAAATTCGGAGCGCATATTGTTGAATATGCGGGGGTGGCAGGTTGAGGATATATATATACTTGTCATCCACAATTGCAGGTTACAGAGGATGGCTATGGTCATGCCTCAAATATTTGATGTGATTGAGGACAGCTGCGGTTGTACCTCGGATTAGAGGGTTTTGTATACCCTATTTTCTAGTGTCGTAACTTGTACCAAGTACGGACTAGTTGTTATCAGTTGACTATATGTCACTGTTGGCAGTTTGACTGGTATGTCACTGCAGTTTACTCGTACTGACCGAGGGGAAGAGATCTTAGGATGCCGGTACTCCTAGATCTTGTACGGAACCGAATAGCCCTTCGCAGGGGTCGGTTGGACTTTGAATGGTACGATTCAAATTCCCCAGGGCATAATAAAAGATATAATACAACCGTATAGCATATCTGTTTAGGGTTATACATGACGCTTCACATTGGATGATAACCCTTGTTTATTCTCTTTACATAAAGATGATGCTTAGTGCAATTAAGAGATAGTAATTATACTTATGTTGTGGATATGCATAAGACTGTAAATGTGTACATATAATAGTCATGCTTATGTTGATATTTTACTGCTACTGTTGATTATAATCATGATGCTAGATATCTCATGTTGATAGTTATGTTTCACATGCTATCCATGCCTCTATAATTAGAAATACCTGACAGAGGCTTAATGCCTGTAATTAGGTTTGGTTAAAGTCCAATGCCTGGATGTGTAATCAGGATTGGTATAGTCCAATGCCTGAAACATTTATACCTGATTGATATAGTTTAATGCTTGAATAATACATGATGATTTATATAATCACATGTCTGGCATAAGTGAATACTTGTTTAGCAGATTGGCTAAGGCCAACAAATAGAAACAAGAATGAATCATGGGTGACACATCAGAATAATGAATGACATGAGCAAAGCTTGAGATGTTGAAAATGTATGGTAGATAAATGTTATACATGTTCTTTCTATTTCTTATAAAGAGAATAGATGAATTACTGTTCAATCATAGACATGTGTAATACTTTAAAAGATGAGAATGATCTAAACTGCTTATCCTCTGCTCAGTTTTATATTAATTAAACTACAATAATGATGTTTCTGGCGGAGAGTTATATCTCTCGCTGGGGCAATTTTCAATTGTCTCACCCCCGTGGGAACCAACATTTTTAGGTGGACGAGTGTGAAAGAGATTGATAATATCTTTCAGATGAAGAACATCAGCATCTACAAGGACAACAGTGACAACTCAGGTTGAGTGTGCTGTCTATCGTGTTTGGTAGATAGAAGTCCTATGTGTCGTCTCTGTACTCTCAGGTCCTCGGAGTTAGTACTTAGTGCTTTTAATGTATCGTTTTGAGATTTTGGCTTGATGCCTCGAGGTTATTATGTTGTCTGTGTTTAGCTTTTAACAAGGCAGTTGATGTTGTAACCCTTGAAAAGAGATGGTATAAGATATATACTTATGAACCATGATGTAAATGTAATACATTGGTTCTTGTTGAAAGAGTTTTCCTATGATTGGGTCTCTTTGAAAAAGTTTTTAAAGTTTTAGTGATTTTCTATAATCCGCTGCTTAGTGAACGCTTCCGCATTAGTTAATTATGTTTTTGTTAGTTGGGTGCTACAATTAAGTGGTATCAGAGCTCTAGGTTCGCTGAGTCTACAGAGACATAGGACTAAGGTAGTAGAGTTTGTTCTGGTATCATCTAGTGTATCTGATAATGTCTTCTGCTCATATAAGAGAAGAAGAACTTAAAGATGACTGGGTCACATGAGGAGATTGCTGCTGAGAGCATCAAATTTTGCACCAAGAAGAGGTGCATGGGAGCAGGCAAGACAGAGACAATTGCCTAAGAGTCTCCTAGTTGATCCATTTATGATAAGAAAATCTTTCTTTAAGTATTACTGTTGGGTAGATTAGAGCAACAGTAATGCATATAGTGGACTGGATACTAGCTTTACGATCTAGGTTATCAGTCCTTAATACAGAAGTTTGAGCTTTAAAAGAGTTCCTAAATGACTTAGTCATGTTGGAACATGGGAAAGTCATGTGTGTATAATGATATTAAAAGTGAGGAATATGATCACAAATAAAGTGCATACTACCTAATCTCAGTATTTATATACCCTGGCCAGGTATACAACTATTGATGATAAAGTGAGTATGGAAACTCTTAGATTGTAATCTCTCTGATTGCCCTGATCAAGCAGTCATTCTGATACAATCTAATGAGTATCATGAAATCAGAAATATGGAATGAATAAATGTGTGATATACTAAGTATAAGAAAGAGAAGTCTGAGATAATCTCAAATGAGCATGTTGTATGAGGAACTAAAAGTGTACTCCTCATAAGATAAGGATAAGAATAAGGGAAATGAAACCTGTTCAATAATGATGTAAGTATAATAAATGTATTTTCCCTAACGAAGAAATGGGAAATATGATGAGATCATGAGATGATCATAAACATGCTAAATGGATAATGTCATGTAATCATCCTTATAATTCCTATGCTAAAGGCAAGGAACCTAGGAAGAGCTAAAGAGTAAATGATTCATGAATAGTTGAAAATACATGAATTGATAAGAGGAATATGAATCCTTGTTTTCTTTCCTTTCAAGGACATGGCAATCAAGTGGGTCTTAGGACACTTGATGTGCATAAGATAAATGTGTTCATGTGATGGATACTTAGAAAAGTATCAGTTATCTTGGACTTTGGTCCCAAGATGAGGACATATGAAACACATAATGTTCCAAGATGAAAGGAAGAGATATATATGATGTGTTTCCAACACATGTGATAGATATCAAGGTGAAAGATTATGGTATCTGAGAGATATCAGATGGGTTAGGTTGGCTACCTAGATTGGTCAACTGTGAAATTAGTCTGATTATAATAATATGAACATCATATGTTAGGGGTTTATGCTCTGCATAAACATGATACTAATAAAGAATGTATGATGCTTCTCTGAATAAGAAAAGTGTTATTTGACACAAAGTTGACTCTATAGTCAATGATGAGGGACAGTGGGGCATGTGCCTTGTGTGTTGATTCTATGAGAATTTTGTATGGAAACACTTGGTGCTGATCAAAGTTTTATGGTGTATCTATAATAAGGAGATGATATGTGAAGACTAGATAGTATGATGAATAATATACATTTGTCTTCCTTTATCTGGATTTCGAGGACGAAATCCTTATTAGGGGTTTATAATTTGTAACACCCCTGACCTGGGTTATACCTTAACCCTATGTGTTTTGATTAAGAAAGATGATTAAATGCTTAATCTCATATTGTGAAAGGTAATTATGGTTCAAGAGGAACTTATATTACAATTCTTATCCTTTTTGAACATTGTTGAAATCAATGTTTTGCCTGTTTTGGACTAAAGTGCAAATTACCCAAGTTGAGGGGTTTAAGTGCAAATTGTGCATGATAATATGTTCCTCATGTGTTGAAGCATCATGAGAGTAAAGATGATGCTGAGGTATGGCTTATGGAAGCCTAAATACCAAGAAAGAGTTGATAAAGCAATGTATGTGCATGAAAACCTAGTTTTGGTGTAATGTGCAATTTACCCAAAACCCAGGGTGTAATATGTAAATTACCACTTCAATAAGGTCACTAATGTTTATTGGCACCAAGTAGAGAAAATAAAATGAGAGGGGCGCCTCATTTGAATTAAGTTGGAGGAGAGAGAATCTTGATATTAAAATAATCAAGATTTAATCCTAATTGAAACCCTAATTCTATTTAGTGTAAAAACAAATATAATAATTGAAGGGCCTTCAACCAAAAACGAGATGGTTGAATTTGCTCAAGTGTGAACACATTTGTGACTTTGCTAGGCCACGAAAATATCTCAAGCAAGTGGATAACCCACTCACCATTATTATAAAGAAAAGCAATATCCACTCAAATTGGAATATTATTATAATATGATCTAAGGTGCTTAATTTGCTTTTCTTTAAATTGATGGATAATGAAGAGGAATAAGAGGCAATGAAGATAGCCTCGTCCTTAAGGATTTTGAGGGGAATTTGAGGGGGAAGAGGCGGCCATATTTTTGGAATTTAATGCATTTTAATAATGCATTTTCTCTCTCATCAAGTTTCTTATAAAAGTACCTTTACCAAGCCAAAACAAAGGCTATTTCGGATTCTTTTCTTTACCCTTGCTTGAAAAACGACTAAGGAGCTGTGGAGGAGCAGGAGGACGACCCCAACCTGTTGGTAAGGTCCTTGACCTTCGTTCTCCTTGATTCCATGGTGGAAATAAAAAATAAATCATTGATTTCTTCTTATTTGGATCTCCTCTTCAACCCTAGCCAACTTTTTCATCCAAAAGCTTGAGGACGAGCTTAGGGGGAGTTGCTAGAGCTTCATCCACCATTAATGGCGTGAGCTTGAAGCTTTGGAGCTCAATTGGAGGCGGGTTTTATAACTCAAACCCTTAATCATTGCTATTGCATCAATCAATTATGCTTTGTTGATTGTTTTCTTCAATTTGATACATACTTGTTTCTTTGCTGCAATTTCCATAAAGAACGGTTGCTGTTCTTGGTTGTTCGAAGGAAGGGGATGATGACATCATCCTATATGCTTATCCAAAGAAAAGTACCAAGCCAAATGGTCTTGATATCTATTCCAAATCGTTTTAAATTGATTGGCTATGCAGTTTCAGAAAACTGTTTTAGGGAAAATGGTTTCAAGACCGTTTTATATGGTTGAACAAGCGTTGACCGTTTGGGAATCTTGTTCCTAATTATGTAGGATAATGACCCTCCAAATTTTAGGGGTTAACTCCAAAGGAATCGTGAGTTGAAGGCCAATCAATTAGATAAATCGAATTGAATTAAATGCTGATTTTCAACCTGATCAACTTGACCTATTTGGGAAAACGGTTTCAAGACCATTTGAGTGTGTTGACCAAGCATTGACCGTTTGGGATTCCTGTTTATAATGATGTTGGTTAATGACCCTCCAAATTTGAGGGATTAACTCCCAAGGAATCGTGAGTTGAAGCCTAATCAATTAGGGAAACCTAATTGAATTAAGTGCTGATTTTCAATCTGATTTAATTGACCTTTTTGAGTAAACGGTCTCAAGACCGTTTGAATGCATTGACCAAGGGTTGAATGTTTGGTATTACTGTTCCTAATGATGTGGTCTAATGACTCACCAAATTTGAGGGATTAACTCCCAAGGAATCGTGAGTTGAAGGCTATTCAATTAAGCAAACCCTAATTGTTTATGGAAGCAATAACTCAGTATACTATGTCAAGCATAGTTGTTTGTATTTGATCATATGGTTGATGTAACCAAATCAAGTGGAGAGAATGATAGAAATGAATTCATACATGAGTATGATTCATATGGTGATTTAGGGTAGGATCCTTAGTAAAGAGATCAAGAAACCCTAATTGAGAAGGTTAACGAACCCTAACCCTGATTTAGGGAAATTTTGAGTAAAACCCTAATCTAGGGTAATAGTGTAACCCTAATTAAGGGTAATAGTGTAACCCTAATTAAGGGTAATGACTTGGGTAACTCTAATTTAAGGTAATGAAATACCAAACCCTAATTAGAGGAATAATGAATACCTAATTTATGGGTAATTGAATGAAACCCTAATTGGGATGATTAGTGAAACCCTAATTGAGGGTGATTCCCTGAGAAACTCTAATTGAGGATGATTCCATGTGAAACCCTAATTGAGGGCGATGTCATATAAAACCTTAAACCTAACACAGAGTAAAGCTATGTAAAACCCTAAATTTGGGCTATAGTGCATGGAATTCTAATCATGGGCAATATGATGATAAATCATAACCCTAATGTCTGGGTAATGATATGAGTAAACCTTAATGATGAAATAATGAGTAATACCCTATAATGATGAAATATCTTAAGTGGTTGACTATAGGCAACCTTATAACAAGCAAAGCCTTAATTTGAGATGAGTCCATATCATTGAAGATAGTTGGACAATCCTTGTGTGTGATCTATGCACATCATGGTAAAGGTGATAGGTTGGTGGATGAAAGTATTAAGATGTGAAATTCCTTATTATAAGATAAGTTAATAAACTCATGTAAGATAGAAGTGATGAGGGAAGTGATACATTGAGACATGATAGATATCACATTTAGCATTTCAGGGTTGATATACCTTGATGCATCTCAAATCCAATATTTTTAGATAAGATACACAAGGAGAGTGTTATGTAAATTGTCACAATGAAATGTAATGAGTTTAACATACTTGATAAGTAAGCTAAAATGAGTATGATGTAATCATACCATGATAATGATGAGAGATAAACTCATACCTTGTGTTGATGATCATTTAATGATAAATGATAAGAATATTAAATACTTGGAATGTCGATGGATGCTCCTAGATGTATGGAACAATATATTAGGGTTGTATTGATAAAATAAACATGAAACCCTAATTGATGTGAATAGTAAACCCTAACCCTGTGGAGGAAATAGTGGTGTTACTATTATATTACATGAGTTAATATGTTATTGTTGCCTAGTGAGAGGTGACAAGATGTTTAATGGCCTTGTGAGCCATATGGTTAGATGTTACCTGGTAAGAAGTAACAAGATGTTTCATGGGCATGATTGAGCCCTGAATGAGGTGTATTCCTCTTATGTTGATAAGGGTTGATACCCTGTGCTATTGTGAAAAGGATTTATATCATGTGATAATATGATAATTGGTGTAATCTAATGAATGGCAAGTGAATATTACCATGTGATGAAGAGATGAGAAATTATGTTTCATATGTTTTATATCTTTTCAGGTTTTGATATTTATATGCTTGCTAGAAATGAATTAGGGTTTGTATGTCCACTTGTTTGATGCAGCCTTAATTCACCTAATTGGCATAACTAATTAAGTGCAACTCTAATCATGTAGTGCCCTGTGCCGTAGAACCATCTTCAGTGTCAGAACTTGCTGGATGGTGAAATGAGTATTCCTAAGGGAAACTCGGAGCGCATATTGTTGAATATGCGGGGGTGGCAGGTTGAGGATATATATATACTTGTCATCCACAATTGCAGGTTACAGAGGATGGCTATGGTCATGCCTCAAATATTTGATGTGATTGAGGACAGCTGCGGTTGTACCTCGGATTAGAGGGTTTTGTATACCCTGTTTTCTAGTGTCGTAACTTGTACCAAGTACGGACTAGTTGTTATCAGTTGACTATATGTCACTGTTGGCAGTTTGACTGGTATGTCACTGCAGTTTACTCGTACTGACCGAGGGGAAGAGATCTTAGGATGCCGGTATTCCTAGATCTTGTACGGAACCGAATAGCCCTTCGCAGGGGTCGGTTGGACTTTGAATGGTACGATTCAAATTCCCCAGGGCATAATAAAAGATATAATACATCCGTATAGCATATCTGTTTAGGGTTATACATGACGCTTCACATTGGATGATAACCCTTGTTTATTCTCTTTACATAAAGATGATGCTTAGTGCAATTAAGAGATAGTAATTATACTTATGTTGTGGATATGCATAAGACTGTAAATGTGTACATATAATAGTCATGCTTATGTTGATATTTTACTGCTACTGTTGATTATAATCATGATGCTAGATATCTCATGTTGATAGTTATGTTTCACATGCTATCCATGCCTCTATAATTAGAAATACCTGACAGAGGCTTAATGCCTGTAATTAGGTTTGGTTAAAGTCCAATGCCTGGATGTGTAATCAGGATTGGTATAGTCCAATGCCTGAAACATTTATACCTGATTGATATAGTTTAATGCTTGAATAATACATGATGATTTATATAATCACATGTCTGGCATAAGTGAATACTTGTTTAGCAGATTGGCTAAGGCCAACAAATAGAAACAAGAATGAATCATGGGTGACACATCAGAATAATGAATGACATGAGCAAAGCTTGAGATGTTGAAAATGTATGGTAGATAAATGTTATACATGTTCTTTCTATTTCTTATAAAGAGAATAGATGAATTACTGTTCAATCATAGATATGTGTAATACTTTAAAAGATGAGAATGATCTAAACTGCTTATCCTCTGCTCAGTTTTATATTAATTAAACTACAATAATGATGTTTCTGGCGGAGAGTTATATCTCTCGCTGGGGCAATTTTCAATTGTCTCACCCCCGTGGGAACCAACATTTTTAGGTGGACGAGTGTGAAAGAGACTGATAATATCTTTTCGGATGAAGAACATCAGCATCTACAAGGACAGCAGTGACAACTCAGGTTGAGTGTGCTGTCTATCGTGTTTGGTAGATAGAAGTCCTATGTGTCGTCTCTGTACTCTCAGGTCCTCGGAGTTAGTACTTAGTGCTTTTAATGTATCGTTTTGAGATTTTGGCTTGATGCCTCGAGGTTATTATGTTGTCTGTGTTTAGCTTTTAACAAGGCAGTTGATGTTGTAACCCTTGAAAAGAGATGGTATAACATATATACTTATGAACCATGATGTAAATGTAATACATTGGTTCTTGTTGAAAGAGTTTTCCTATGATTGGGTCTCTTTGAAAAAGGTTTTAAATTTTTAGTGATTTTCTATAATCCGCTGCTTAGTGAACGCTTCCGCATTAGTTAATTATGTTTTTGTTAGTTGGATGCTACAGAGATGCCCGACACGGCCATGTCGAGCCCGACGCAGATGTGTTGAGCCTGGCACAGTGATGCTGAGGATAAGGGTCAACTACATGTGTCTCACCCATGACACCTATCACAACTGCGCCGAGGACAAGGGTCAGTTGTACCTGTCTCACCCATGCCACCTTCCTCGACCGTGGCATCCATCGCAATGTGACACCTATTTGGATCGCAACACGAATGAACTATGAGTGGATATCATATTCCGTGATTGAGATGCTTAACACAGCCATGCCAAGGAAAAGAGTGAGCTGCACCTGCCTCGACCGCAACAATTGTCTATACCGCGATGTCTGTCTCGACCGCTACAAGCTCTGTGCTTGTGACATCCATCTCAACTGTGACATATATGTACCACTACCTCCAATACGATCATGTCGAGACAAGTTTAGTGATTGAGATAGGTGTCACGACCACTTATCACATACACTCCATATCCACCTATAAATACCCATCCCTTGCTACCTGGAGAGGGGTTTTGAATTTTTGGTGGTTCTAAACATTGGGAGGTTATGTTGCATAGTTCGGACCCATTTCGGTTCCCAGAGCCCCATGGGAGAGTTTTGAGGTCAGAAAAGGCTGAAGTGCTCATAGTACACCTGTCTCTTCATTTTGTTTCCATCCACCGTCATTTTCCACCATCATTCACCCAGTTCCCACCATTCTCACCCATCTTCCACCTCTATACATCCACCAAACTATTTTTCGAGGCAGAATGAAAGAGAAAGGAGGCCAACGAGTCCATAAGACCAATGAGGATGACCGAAAGATGATATCTGGCTCATACAGAGGCTAAGGAGCGAGAGCCACCTCTCCTCTACAAGATAAATCTCTTCTTCTTCTCCTTTCTTCTGATGTTCTCTTTATGTTTTTGTACAAATGATGTTCTTCCATCTTTGTTGAGTGCCAACTATGCTTGTCCATAGCTAGTTGAGCTCCTTCTTGGCTATGTAGCCCATTTTGGGCATATTTATGTACTTTTACCTTAAGCAAGCAGTTTTATTCCTGATCTAGTAAGTTTTCTGTTCTATCTTCTCTTTCTGGTTATGATTGCTAGTTTGGTTGATCTATTTCTTGCTTGAACTTCTATTTTTGCTTATATCAAGGGATTTCTTATAGAAATAGATAAGAGAAGGTAGTTTGGATCAGAATCTGAAAAGAGAATGGTTCAAGTTGATCTATTCAGAACCATAGACCTGAACACGTCTGGGCCCATCTCGACACGGTCGGGCCCACTACAGGTTCTGCCTATATCACACCTATTCCTAGAATCTCAGACTATTCTATACCTAAGAGGGTATCTAGAATATTCTAGGGTGTTGATTTGTCATCCTCAAGAGAGGTCTCATATCATTGATGATTTATAGTCACGATGCGCGAAAGGGAGTGGGATGACCCCCATAAAAAATAAACACCACAGTACATGCTATGCTTGGATGTAGGTTGCTTGCTAAGGTGTTTGGGGGTTGCCTATGCCTGATAATACATGCATAGACTGCCAACATGTGGTTACATAGCCAAGAATTCCTTCTCTTTGATTAATAGAATTCGACGAATTTTGTTTTGTTTTCTTTACTTTGTTATGTTTTATTTAGTGACATTTTGCAAGACTAGTTCTAGTTCCAAACTTTTATCAACTATTGGATTGGCTTAACTGACTTAAGAGTGAGATCTTAAGCATCCTAAACGTACCTACGTCCCTGTGTTCAACCCTACATATCTACTTCGACCCTGTACTATAGTTGTGGGGGTCCTTGAAAGTTTCAGGTTATAAATTTAAAGTCTGATCTGCCCTCTCAAGGTTGATCAACTTTTGGTGTCATTGTTGGGGATGTGGTTTTCCAAATTTACATGCCAAAAATATTTTGTTCTATCATCCTTAAGGATGTATATATATGCATAATTCTTCTTTTGTTTTACACATAGTTGTTCAAATATACTCAATAGCTTTTGTTTTTTTTCTTATACATCTTTTCGGCCATGGATCTTGCTTCTACAAGACAAGTTATCTTATCCATGTGTCCTCCCAAATTTTTCTACAGTCCTGACTGCTGGCAAATAATTGGAAGTCATGCTCTACAACTAGTCGAGTTGTATTCACCCCTGTCATCATCGTACATAGACATCTCGACAAAAGAGATGGCCAATCATCCCTAGACCTTAGCAATGACGAGGGATCAAGAACTAATTAGAGCAGTGGAGCTAGCCAGAGAAAGCGTCAATGCACTCATCTCATCCTTAACTCCTCATCTTCAAAAAGAAGTCTATCTGCTTCAAGAACTACTAGAAGATCAGAGTCATCATCTCCAAGTATCCACTAAGATAGCGGACCGCAATAGAAGTATACTTCAGTCCGTTGAACAAGGATCTGTCTAAAAACATCAGTTTGATACAGATCTAGAAAGCATTGTTGCTCAAGTATAAAAACTTCATGATAAGGATGTTGAACAAGGCAAGAGGCTTCAAGTACTCAATGATTTGGTTACCATGAAATTGTAAATGCCACAACATAATCATGAAGATTACAGTCACCAGAACCATCCCATTAGGCCTGAATTGGAACTTGCCTCACCATCCTATTCATACCACCAACTAGATCCATCAGGATTTTTCTTTGAAGGACCACTAACCTGGGGGAACTCTTCATTATATCCATATGATTCAGCTGATCAACCAATGGGAGCTACAAGACATCGATATGAATGTTTTTATGATGAGGATGATTACTTCTTTTCTCCTCAGGGCGACCAAACAACCTCACAATTTGCGGGAGAGTTTGAGAAGCTTGGACCAACCTTTAACCCAGACCAAGGTAATACCTCTCACATTGAGACTTGTCACTTAGCTTCCACCAGCACATCTATGGTTTGGAATGACTTGTTTGAGCAAGATGATGATGACTATTCAGTTTGAGGGAGTGAGTATACTGGTGAAAATGAAGTGGAGCAGCATGAGCTGACATTTATCACCATCCCTTTTCAAGGAGTGGTTGGCATTGAAGGAGCAATATGGACAATCATTACAACAAGGCCACTGATCATGAAGATACCTCGGACCCCGTATAATGTGAAAAGCTTGGGGTGGTGGAACCACAAACAGATTCACTTGGGGTTACTTCTTGTTCAGAAAATGATTTCATGAATCAGACTGTATATAAAAATTTATCCAAGCATCCAACCTCAAGTTCAGAGGTGAAGAGAGAAGAGAGGAGTCCTCTAGAAAGCTTTCAACCTCTCCCCTCCATCTCATCATGTGTTAACATCCTAGGACTTTTCAATTTAGATTCATACATTGATGTGCACTTTGAGGAAGCTGATGTGCATATTATATATCATCTTATAGACCACTTTTGGCTGCATTTACCAATCATTTTAACCCAATAATCACTCTTAATCATGCTAGATTTTTCATCTTTATTGTTGTCTTTACTTTCTCTATGGTTTGGTTTGTAGGTACAATAATTTGGCATCAAAATGGGGAGAAAATGCCATCATAACATCCATTAATGCATTCCCTGATCATCTAAACATTCAGAAAATCAATGTTGCTGAAACTGATAAAGACACCCCATGTCTTAATTAAGACTTCCTATATCTTAAAAAGACACAATGTGTTATATTAAAGACACCTCGTGTCTCATCCCAGAAATGAATGCAAAACTCTAGATTTGCAGCAACACGTCATGTTTTATAAAAGACATGTTGTGTCTTATTAAAGACATCGTGTCTTATTAAAGACATGTCATGTATCCTCCTAGAACTCGATCCAAACTTTAGTTATTGCATAAGACACGTCGTGTGATCTGCAAATTTCACTCAAACACGAATTTAACTATCTCACACCTATATATACGACCCCAAGCCATCTTAGGATAGTTATCACAGACTATTTGGGACCTTTTGGAGCGGGACTCAAGAAAGGGAGAGCAAGGAGGAGTTGGAGATGTTCTAAGGGAGAAAAGTTAGTTTCTCGGGAGGGAAACTTCCTCTTCTTCCTTATTATCCACCAATTACAATAGGGATCTCCATCGTTCTCTTCTCTCCACTCATAAGTGAAGCTTTTTTTTAGAGTTTCCAGTAGCATGGATGGAATTGTGACTCCTTGACCAGAGTTCCAAGTATATTTTCCTTCTTTCATGGACATCCAAGTTTATTTCCTTCTATTATGATGTCTAGCACTACTTTATACTATTTATATCTACTTTCTACAACCATGGACGAGTATCTCTCTTGTTCTTGGGCATGGGGGAGTAACCCCCATCTCATAACATTATTGAATACAAATTTCATATATAATGCTAGTTGTTTCACTGTTCTAAGCTTCATCGATGTTTAATTCCTCTTACATGCTTTGCTGGCCACTTTGTATGTATGATTTCTGCTCTTTGTATAATCTGAGAAGATGTGCATAGGAGTAAGGAGATGTACCTTAGCTGCACTACCTTGACCATGGGAGTGGCTGGGATGTGTTGGGGAACAAAGGTTTGTAGTCTGAATTTAAGTATATCCACAGGAGTGGTATACAAAGTTAGGAGTGTTCTACACTGCCGGGAGGTAGGGCAGGATACTTGCCTCCCTTGTGTTATTGCTAGTGTTCTTGACCTTTGTTGTTCTTCATGTTATGATGTGGATGTGAAACCCTATCCTCATGAATCCCTAATCCAAATTGATCCTTAATACAAGTGTTTTCTATTTTAGTTTATTTCCTCTTGATTGCTTAGTTAACTAAACAAAACCTCTCTTGTTAAAAATATCTAGATTGTTGAAGTTCAATACTCTTGTGCCTAACAATACCCTGCTCCTTGAATGACCTCGATAATACTACATGCACCCATACACTTGTGGGGTAGTGATTGAGTTTACAAATATTAAAACATGCACACACATCCAATAAGTTTTTGGTGTTGTTGTTGGGGATCATCGATATATTTTTGTTAGTGTAAGAAGTGTTGAATTGTAAACAAGACTAGATCACCCCACCTCCTCTCATATCCACCATCATTATTTCCATCATGATCATCATCATTACCTTGTTTTTGTATCTTCCATTTTCTTTCTTGTACTTCACTCGCCTTCTTTACTTGAAAGACTATACATGGAAATCCAAATGGGGTCTTGAACCTTCCACATTTCTAGACCCCAAAATTGAGCACACTATTAGAAAACTTCAAGAAGATAGGAGGAGTGAACCTCAATTAGATTTGGAGGACTCACACCCATCATCACCAACGTCTTCACCACCATCCTCACCATCCCAACAAGAAGAACAAATCCTAGAAGAATATCATCCCCTAAAGGACATCATTGCTTTAGTTGCTACAAAAATCAATAGGGCTATCACTATCCCACAAATTGAGGAAAATGATTTTTCTATCAGCCCCACAATTATACTAGATGACAACAGAACTAGTTTGGAGGGACGCCAATGGAGGATCCAAACCTCCAAATTGCTGAATTTCTGCAATTACTAAGCACTTTCAAGATAAATGGTGTTCCTACTGATGCAATTTGTCTTCTTCTTTTCTCTTTCTCTTTGAGAGACAGAGCCAAGGCGTGGATCTATTCTTTGCTAGGAAACTCCATCAACAGCTGGGATGAACTCCTCAAAGTTTTCTTAGCCAAATACTTTCCACCAAGCAAGACAACACAATTGAGGAGTCAACTCATCAATTTTTCTCAAATGCATGGAGAGACCTTATATGACACATGGGAAAGGTTTAAAGACCTTCAATTTCTTTGTCCACACCATGGTTTAAGAAACTGGCTTCTATTGCAAACTTTCTATAATGGCTTATTCTACGATACAAGGATATTTATTGACGTTGTTGCAAACGGTGCTTTAAATATACAAATCATACATGGATGCTTATTTCATTATTGAAGAAATGACACTTAATACTTGCCAATGGAGTCCTGACTGGAGTAGCCAACCTTATTCTTCAAGCTCTGTTTTTGGAAAGGAAGTTGTTGAAGTAACTTTTGACACATGTGGATTAGTGGGACACACTCCTTCTTCATGTTTTTCCACACCATCACAATTTGAAGAGATATCAGAGCTCAACAACAATGTCAACTACAATTTCATCTAGCAACAACAACATGTGCAGTCCAAGTCTAGTTTGGTGTCCATGCTTGAGACATTTGTCTCAACTCAAATTCAACAAAATGATGAGCTTCGCCAACAAAGGGAGCTACTAAAGGATGCTATATTTCAACTTTCTTCTAAGGTGGATGGGATTGCCACTCACACTAGGATGCTGGAGGATCAAATTGCTCAACAAGCTCTTTTCAATAAAAAAGCACCCTCCTATTCTTTGCCTAATCAACCAAAAATAGATATAAGTGAGACATTCACATCAGTTTTCTTGAGGACTGGAGATGTTATAAAAGAACCTTCTTCACCATCACATACAATATCATATGAAGTTGTTGACTGCAATGTAGGCAATGATGCTGAAGCTCAAAGCAAGAAATATGCATATGCTCCTAGGATGATTTTTCAAACAAGACAAGTGCCCTCTCACAACACATCTTTGATATAATGCTTGGTGATGACAAAATTCTTTTTAAATGGGATGTTGATTATTTTGAAGAAGAGAATGAAGCAACACTTACCATTAAAATCCAGAAGACTATTCCTATTGCAAATCACAAGCGTCGATCTTTGGGCTAAATAAAAGATATATTGACAAAGAGGCGTAGATGCTTAGCGCAACAATTTCTAGCCTCAAATCAAAGCAATGGACTTCCATCTCCATCATTCACCATGATAGGAAACCGGTTGCAATCCTCTTGAGTTTGTTATATGCAGTGAGGACACTGCAAATTTCAAGCTTAGGGAGAGAGCAACCGGCCGATAATGTAGTGTAGTTTTATTTCCTTTTTATCATCATTTTCTTAGTTGTTGTTTTCAATTCTTCTCTTCTTGTGGCAAATCTAGTATGATATGGGGTTTATCTTTTGTATGTGGATTGAACTCCTATGATTAACTGATTGTTCTCTTTTATTGAGAAATATCATTTGAGAAATTATAAAAGGCATGCATCGATGAAATGAAACCTTTTGGCCATCAACATGTGCTTAACTATGGTTTTTGCTTCTATCCTGAAAATTCATCTTTCACATCCTTGATTCCTTAAATCATGTAATGGTTCCATTGGGGCGTCTAAAGCCCCAGGACCTGATGGCTTCAATAGAAAATTCTTCCAAGATTTCTGGCCAATCATCAAAGATGATATCTGTAGGGTCGTGCGTTGGTTTCTTGTTGGTGGCACTATGGTCAGGAAGGTAAACCATGCATTCCTCAAGCTTATACTGATGAAGAAGCTACCTATGTCCCTAGCTGATTATAGACCAATTGCTTGCTGCTTGGTTCTATATAAGATTATTTCCAAATTCCTCACCAGGAGGTTAAGGAAGGTACTCCTGGAAATTATATCCCCTAATCAAATGGCTTTTGTTCAGGGCAGATCCATTTCTGACAGTGCCTTGCTTGCGGGAGAGTTTTTCCTCGACTTCAACAACAAAAACAAATCCAAAAGAGCTTGTGTGAAGCTGGACCTAGGAAAACCTATGATAATGTTGTGTGGCATCCTCTATGGGGTACAATGGTGTTACGACCCCACCTCCCGATAACCCCCAATTAAGGGAGACCGAGAGGTTGAAGCCGCACCCATTAATCCCAGATCAAAGGTTCGACATATAACCATAAACAATTATTAAATTCTAACAGACTATACTGAAAATGGTAATAAATTTTTTCTTTGCATACCTTGAAAAGTTGGGAACAAACTAACTTCTAACCTCAGCTGAACTATTCTATATAATTCCTCCTTGTTCTTTAATTCTTGAATTCACAAGGTGTCGCTTTACTGTTTGTACTTTTCATTGTACCTAAAACGCCGACAAACAAAACGTCGGTCAGCCGAAGCTGGTATGTGGAGGAAACAGATAAGGCTCAACTATGGTAACAATATAATCATTCAATTAATCATTTAACAATCAAGATTACACTTTAAGCCATACAACTCAATCCATACATATTCTCGAACTCTGGGTTGTCCCTGCAGTTGACATGGATATCACCTCTCTTTTAGGTAATAGAGTCGCATGACACTATCCGAAGATAGCCCAATATCTAACTCATTATGACTTGATGGTCCTACCTCCATGGTAGCCATGTACTAAGTCAACTATAGACCTGATGGACCTACCCAATAGGTAGCCATGTACTAGGTCATCCATAGACCTGATGGACCTACCCAATAGGTAGCCATGTACTAGGTCATCCATAGACCTGATGGACCTACCCAATAGGTAGCCATGTACTAGGTCTTTCTCTAACCTGATGGACCTACCCATAGGCAGCCATGTACTAGGTTAGCTATAATGCCACAGAGAGAACCAGGATCTGAGTTTGTAGGCATATATTCTTTGTGATAGTCATAGCCACATTATAGTTTGCATGAACTAAATAAACATCCAACAATTTATTTAAAGAAACTGGTAAAACATTCGGAAATCACCGTAAAACTAGAACGGTTATTCATAAGCGTAACAACATACCTGATCCATAGTAACTTGATGTCCATGCATTAACATTCAACACAATTAACAAGCAATCAACAATATCCTGAAAATAATGCATAACATCCAAGTGTCATTGTTTTATTCAAAACATCCACAAGATCAACTTGGATTCCACCTTATAATTTCTAGGCCAACCTTAGGGTTTTATTAGGTTTTTATCCTTCATTATGCATTTATCACTTTTAATACTCTTTTAGTTCACAAACCCTAATTTCTGCATCATAGGCACAATTGAATGCCAATTAAGTTTAATATGTTTCTTTTACACTAAAACAATTATCTTAATCCTTTTAGGTCATATCCAAAACATTAAGGCTAATTATCATCTTCGGTTTCTTTCAAAATGACAAATCATATTTCATTATAGTTCAACTCACATATATGAACCTTATTTATCACTATTTCCACTTTTATACACTAGGAAACACTAATTATCCAAATAATTCACATTAAAGATCTTTGGTACTCAATTTATCTTTGAATCATCATATTTCTATTTTATTCTTCAATTTGTACAATTAAAACCATTAGAATTCATATCAACATAAATTAGGGTTTCTAATCCCATTAAGGCATATTCATGTACATAGAACCCTAAGTTAAACCAACTATATCAAAAGATCATCTTTTTCAAATCCTATTTTCCCTTTTATTGACAACAGGTTAATATCATCTTGAATTATCCATCTATCATCAAATCTAAGGGTTTTTCCTTAGTTAAATCATTAAAGAGGATAACTTTATGTATTTTTCCAATTTCAAGCATATAAATTCTAAATTAAACTAATCATGTGCAAAGTTCTTCCTTTTTTAACTCAATGTTCCTTTTTACATTTAACATATTATTATCAACTCTAAAGATCCATTAAACCCTATTAAACACATTAATCATACCAAAATAGGGTTTCTTAATCTTTAATTCATTAAAGATAATGATTTACACTACTTTTCGAACTAGGATCATATTCAGGCTATAAAACTATTTTTATTGGATTCCTTGCATTTTTCTGATCAAAATACATATATAACTTGTCCTAATCGGAGTTACCAATTAAGAGTTATGATTTTTGTAAAACATTACCTTTCTGGACCAATGGCAAGCTGCCACGTCAGCGTCTCCCATGCAAGGCGCTGCACTTGTTATTTTGGAAACATTTTGAAAAGTCCGAAATGCCCCTCACTTAAACAACCAGCTCTTCATACCTCGGAGGGTATTTTCGTCCAACGCCAACTCCTCCTTCTTCCTCCTCGCGACGGCAGCCTGTAGTCACCCTAGCCGCTGCGCACGACTTCCCCTCCTCTCCTAGGACCACGATCCTCGCCGGGAAAGGCTGCTCTAGCTCCTTCCCTCTCAGGCGCACGCTGGGCACCATCAAAGGCTGGCCATGGTGCTCGTTTTCTTGTCCGTTGGGCCACGTTTTGCAGCTGCCCGTGCATCCTATCTTCTGCTGTGGCGCACACTCTAGGGCGCGGCTACAGAGGCTACGTTGCTCCTTGATTCCGTGGTAAACCAGGCTACCATATAAACTACCCATCAGGTCACCATTTCACCAGGGAAGCGCTCTCTTCATAGCTAGGGTTTGCTCCATGAAGATGAAGAAGACAAGAAAGGGAGAGAGAGAGGGTGGCTGCTTGGAACTCTATGAACTCGATCCAAAGTCATACCCCTTTTATAAGGAAGAGGTTTCACACCCTAAGGTGTTCATTCAAGGGAAAACAAACCCTTTTCCCTACTTGGAAAGTAATTCCTTCATTAGAACACAAATTTTCTCTCTTCTTTAATATATCATATTTCTTGACTAATTAGAAATTCGAAATTCCTCTTACTTATTCTCTCCTTCCTTGCTTTTTAATCCGTTGGTATGAAATTTCTCTTTCCTTTAATAGAAATTGCTTTTTTTTTAACAATACCTCATAATTCCTTAATAATGCATTATATTATCCTCTTATTTTGCCTTTTTAATATTTTCGCTTTCTTTCCTCTTTATTGGGACTCCTTGGATCCCAACATACTCCATTATTTCGAAATCCTTTTCCAAGGATATTCATTATCCTTCTAGATGCATCTTTATGCCTTATTTCACATTATCTTGTTTATTTCTCATTTAAATATTCCTTTTTGAGGATTTCTTTTTATTTCTATTTTATTTTCCTCATTGGCATTCCTTTTAATATTAAAAACCACATGGATACGAAATTTCCCCAAGAAATCTCATTTATGCCTCTTTTCATTCATTTTCCACATTATATCATTCTTTCCCAATTTCTTTCTTCATAAAGAAATACTTAATTAATATTTTCTTTTCCTATTGCTTTCTTTTTGCAACCTTGGACTCCTTGGTACCCAAGGAACCCAAGAGGCACGAAATCTTCTTTGGATTTGCCTTCTAGATGTTTCCACATATTTCTTTTCTTAAAATTCAATTATCCATTTACTAATTGAATTTCCTTTGTTATTTTCCTTTTTATTGGGCCCAATAGCCAATAAAGCCCACAAATCAAACAACAAGGCTATTTTAAACGAAAATCCATTTATTTGAAGCAAATTATATCATTATTTGTTCAAATATCTTTAATATGAGAAATTACATTTCTCACCAATTGAACCCAAAAATTGGGGTTATAACAAATGGAGTCCATGTTGTTCTCTCTCGGATGGATTAAAATGATGAAGCAATGTGTTGAAACATCTTCTTTTTCTATTCTGGTGAATGGTGTGCCTAAAGGGATGTTCACTGCTTCTAATGGGTTACTATAGGGAGACCCTCTCTCCCCACTCCTTTCCACGATTTTCATGGAAGCTCTTACTGCTATGATTGAAGGAGCTCAACTGAGAAATGATTTCAAGGCCTTTAAAGCTGTGGGGACACTTGTGCTGTCACATCTCATCTTCATCGATGATGTGTTAATCTTTGATGTCGGGCATGCTAGACACCTTCATGGAGTTCGGAGCATTCTCAATAGGTTTGGCAACATGACAGGCTGTATATGAGCGTTTAAAGTCCAAAATTTTCTTATCCAGATCCTATGACTCGAGGAGAGGAAGGATGAAAGCGGCTATGGGTTTGGAAGAAGGGGTGTTTCTGACGAAGTACTTGGGCATTCCCATATCTAGTGGTAGATGGTCTAGTTCCATGTATGGATCTATTATGGATAATCTTTGGGATACAGTGGATAGGTGGATGGGGCTCTCGCTATCCCTCTCTAGTTATACTGTGCTAATCAAGAATGTGCTGACACCGAAGGCTGTGTTTTGGTGTAGGCAGACCGAGATGCCTCCTTTCATCTTGGACAAGATCAGGTCCATGCTCGGTAGCTTTCTCTAGGGTGGAAAAGGCCACGCTGTGGCATGGTCCACTGTGGCTAGACCCTTCCAACAGGGTGGTTTGAATATCCTTGATCCCCATAGGCTGGCGGTGCAGGTGTCTAAGAAACTGATTGATGTTTTCATTATTAAGTCGTCGTCCACATGGGCCTGCTGGTTAAGGAAGCGTTATGGCAATGTGCTCACTGATGTTCCTATTGGCTGCTCTCATGCTTGGAGGGTGATGGCTAGGAATTGGTAGGATGTGCCACACCATTACCTGCTGGTTGCAGATTGGGGCTTGAGGCTTACTAGCAAGCTGCAGATTGATGAGTTTTTTGGTCCTCAGGTGCACTGGTTCCAGATTCTGTGGAACTATTTCCACACCCTGAAGTGGAGTTGCTGCTTGTATAGGGGCATGATGAAGAGGCTGCCGACGCTCGACAGAATGAAGGAGTGGGGCTTGGTTAATCAAACAAAATTCCTTTTATGCAAAAGCACAGAGGAATCACATCTCCATCTTTGGTGGGGTTGTACTAAGTATATTTGGTGTAGAGTATCTCTAAAGCTGTGTTGGGGCAGTTTACCTCCGGATAACTTGGATGACAACATTCTTTGGATCCTGGAGAAAATGGCTTCCAATCATGCTCTTCGATGCTTCATCGGTATTTGTTTATCTACTATGATGTTCCTTGTTTGGAAGGAGAGAAATAGTAGGTTACACACAGGTAAGGAGAGAGATTACTTAGAAATTTTTGATGAGCTCATTCTTGGTGTGAGAAACATTTGTAAGATCAGACCTTGTCTTTGTAAAGGTTTGGACCATAGTTTACTGGAACATTGGGGGATTTTGTAGAGTATACCCCCCCTTTGTAGAGCTATATACGGGGTTTTGTCTTATACCACCCTGCTTTTTTGTGGAGTAATATTTTAACTTATCCAAAAAAAATGTAAGTAAATCAAATTTCAACATCATTTAGATTACAGGATGCCCTTTCCGAGCTCTTAGTGCATTTTCAACCACTCTTTCAATGGAAAACTTTCAAAACAAATGAATGAAATCTAGATAATGTTGCAATTTAGTTGACTCTCCTACGTTTTGAAAACAATTTAAAATTTCTTTTGCCTTATCTCATACTCATACCTGATAAAAGATGGATAAAATGCCCACATATCATGCTAGCCTAGTGTAAGTCCAATCTGGCCATGATGGTTAGGTGATATGTCTTAAAAGAGGGTAAAATACCCTAACCGACATTCCACGTGTGCATAAGCCTACATTAACAGCCGAGTGTCGGAACCCATAATCCATTGTCATATCATTTTTGGGGAAGAGGGAGAGAACAACTAAAATTGTTAATTTTAACTAAGATTTTATCATTTGTATCATTAATAGTCGATAGTTTGAGTTGGACATCCACTAATTGTTTGTCTTGGTCATCCAAATTCTACTTAGTGTTGTTTAATTGATTGATTCATTTAATTGTGACTGGTCCTTTTGAACAATAAATCTCTTTCTTGGGTGTTTAAGTTGAATTGATGGCTATGAGTATAAACATGTTGATCATGGTTGGTTTGGTCTTATACACATCTTTCTTTTCATTTAATCTATGCATGAACTTGACAACTCCTTCATTTGTGTTTCTATGCTCTTTTTGCTGGAGGACAAGCAATGATTTAAGCTTAGGGGGATTTGATGTGCGTATTTTATATCATCTTTTAGAACACTTTTGGATTCATTTCCCAATCATTTTAACCCAATAATCACTCTTAATCATGCTAGATTTTTCATCTTTATTGTTGTCTTTAGTTGCTCTATGGTTTGGTTTGTAGGTACAACAATTTGGCATCAAAAGGGGAGAAAACACCATCATAACATCCATTAATGCATTCTCCGATCATCTATACATTCAAAAAATCAATGTTGCTAAAACAGATAAAGACACCTCATGTATTAATTAAAACACCCCGTATCTTAAAAAGAGACGACATGTCTTATTAAAGACATCCTGTGTCTCATCCTAGAAATTGAATGTAGAACTCTAGATTTGCAGTAGCACACCATGTTTTATTAAAGACATGCCATGTCTTAAGCTTAGGGGAATTTGTTGTGTGTGTTTTATACCGACTTTTTATACTTAGTCGCACACAGTCGCACACAGTTTCAACTCATTCTGCCCCAAATTAGTCTCTCTTTATATTCATTTTGCCACACTTTTTAGTTTCTTTGCTTATCACATGATGTTAATTGTAGATATCTATTAAAATGGTCAAATTGGAGATAACCTAACTCAGATCCAACCTCAATGGGACTTCTCTAAGTTTCACAGCTGACCCAAAGCAAATTCCTGAAAAAATAGCAGAAGACACGACATGTTCTATTAAAAACACGACATGTACACTTACAAGCAATCTCATAGGATAAAGAACACGTCGTGTATTATTAAACACATGGTGTGTGATTCTCCCGCAACGTCTAGTCCAGATCAGAGACAAGAGGTAACATGACATGTCCTTAATCATACACGACGTCTCCCTGGTAAGTGAAGACCGTATGCACCTTTTTGCTAAAGAACACAGTGTGTGTTTATTCAGACATGACATGTGCCCATCATTTGATTCACTCCCTGAAGATAGAAACATGGAGTGTCTAATTCAAACATGTCATGTAACTCAATGCAGTGACAACATTGAGCGACACAAATGACATGACACAATGTGTTCAATAAAAGACACGTTGTGTGGTTGTCAGTTTCTGCAAAAATGAAAATGACTGCCTATCGTTTTAAAAGCAAATGGGAGCCCACAAGATGGTTATGCTCGGTCATTTTGAAGTGTTTTACTCCCAAGAGAAGTTACAGGGAAGAGGAAGTAGATTTTGAGGTAGAAGAAGGTGGTTTCTTGGAAGAGAATCCTCATTCTATTCCATTTCTTCTCCATTTTTTTCTCGAAAGGTGCAACAGAGTTACTCTCTTCATTCTAGCTTTCTAGGAAGGAGGTTGGTCTGAGTTGGAGCTTTCTAAGTGGTCGAACTTCTCCTCTAGCCGGAGTTCTCTCCCCTTAGCCTGCACCTATAGTTCCTCTAGCTTTTCCTTCTTTTAAGCATGCAAAACTCTGAAATTACTGTCATGTATCTGCATATCTTCACTATGGACGAGCAGAGCTCTTTTCTTGAGCATGGGAGAGTAGCTCCCATGTCATTGATCATGTGGACGCAAATTTTAAGCTTATTGCTATTTAATTTTCTTTCTTCCGTGGATGCCTATTGTGTTTTTTTGCTTGTATGTCAGGCTGGCCACCTTTTATACATGTTTTATGCTTGCCTTGTGCTTCGAGAGAATGCAGTAGGAAGTATGGAGTAGGATCTATGGCAATATTCTCTTGACTATAAGAGTGGTTAGTGATTATTGAGGGTTTCAATTATGTTTGATGCTAGACATAGATGTGGGAGCATTATGTTAAGTCGAGAACCATATCATGGCATTGGGAAATGCATGACGATGACAACCTCCTTGCTTATTAAACAACGATCTTGTTTCTTGTATTCATGTGATATAATGGTAATGGTAGTGAAATCTTATGCTCAAGTTCCTAATCATTAAATCAATTTTGTTGTTTAAACTTTTGCCTTATTTTCCTTTTCTAAGGTCTATAAACAATTAAACTTTTGCAATCAGATTTAGATTAGTGAAAGTTAACATGTTTGTGCCTAACTAGCCTATCTCCTCGTGTTCAACACTCGACTACATTGATTTCTGTATACTTGTGGGTAATTAGTGAGTTGAAATCTTTCCCTTTTGAAAACTCTCAACAAGTTTTTGGCACCGTTGCCAGAGAGCTATGATAGTTTTTAGTTAGAGTAGAAGTGTTAACTAGTAATTGAGACTAAATCACCATTATCACATCTTACCTCGTGATATCTCTTAGTCTTGTGAATCTCACTCAAATCCAACTTTTCAGGTTGCATGCATCGTTCTAAGAGAGGTCTACAAACCTTTATCTTCTTAGATCTAGAGATCGAATGCATCACGATCCCACACTAACTAGGTGTCACGATCCCATACTGACTAGGTGTCACGACTCCACACTGACTAGGCATCACGACCACCATCCCACCTAGTGTCGTGACCGCGACAGGTCATGGCATTGAGATCAACACCAACATAGATGACTTGACCAGAAACACTACATGGTGTCGCGACCCCAACACAACAGAGCTCTGTGCCCGCTACTACATAACAACGTCACACCCACGACAGAGCATGAAACAAACAACGTCAAATCAAGGTGTTGTAATTAGTCATTTCAACAAACATTATGGTCAACACAAGAACATGCAACCTGGCCAAAACTAAAAAAAGGAGTCTTGACCCCAAAGAAACAAGAAAGAACATGACTCGACCCTAAACATTGATGCTCAAAACTATATTGGTCGAAATAAGATCCAAATTCCTTGCACGAATGCCATTCTGGAATCACTACAATGCCAACTGAGGTTTGGGAACTGGTATTTACCTAGGAGCACTATCATACCCAATCACCTCCTTTGAGTGAAGCTCCTCCAGAATGCTATCCCGACCAGGCTTGGCTTGTAGAAGGTAATCTAAAAGCATCAAGGGGAATATCCAAAGCTTTTCTAATATCTAGGAAATTGGATTGTGAACTATTTTTCCCTAAAACTTGATTTCTGTGATTTTTCTTACTCAAATTTTGTAGCATTATTTTTAGTTCTTTTTTCCTTGTGGAACTTTTCTTGATGTTTGGTTTGACCTTCTCTCTTCCTCCTCACCATGTTTCAACCTATTCTTCCCTCATTTTACTAGCAAAACAACATCCCTAGTCTAAGTGTTCTTTGTCCCCGAGATAAGGTTCTTCAAGTTTGAACTTGCGCAATCAATCCAACCATTTTCTCATTTTTTTCTTGAACTAGCCTATACTAGGAGATGACGTTGGAAATGTTGATCTATGGAAGTTGTTGTTTTTCTGTTGGTCAAGCTTCGATCTAGGCAGTTTTACCTACTACCGTCGTGCATATTTGGAACATTGTGTTCTCTCTAGGGCATTTAAAACATCCTTCTAGATGGATTGTTGATAGGTGCATTTATCTTTGATTTTCTTAGCATTTCATTTGTACATTTCTCTCTACCGTGTTTGATTGGTTCATGCAATAAACTTTAGAAAATTTGATTAAACAAGACATGCATCATAAAAATACCTAATTTTGGCCACAGATTTAGAATAATATGCTAACTCTAATGGGATAGTAATACTAGCCTTTTGGTGCAATATGGTGATTCATATACAATAATGAGTATAAATTACATTATATAAGATTGTGTGTAAATTACATTATATCAATTAAGATACCAGAAAAGAATGTAGAATTCAATGTGACTTACTCTAATTCTAGAGTCTTTCCTTCGTGCATGGTTGGGGATGTGACATTCGCAGGAGGTGAGAACCAGTTTGAGGAATAGTTGGAGAAGTTGTATTTAGCACTATTTGAGGATATTTGTCACTAGTGGGACTTTGTGAGAACATTGGATCCTTGTTGTTGTGACCACAGAATGCATGCAATTTGATCAATGCCATGAGCCTTGGGTCAATGTTGTAACTATCGACATTCACAGTCTAGAGCTTTATAGGTCCAAGTTGGGTTGTCTACAATGATGCTTGGATTCTCTCCCAAATTCTTTGTTCCTCATTAGAATCTTGCAAATTATCCACCTGATCATCCCCCTTCTGTGACATATCTGGTTCGTATTCTAGTTTTGACAGTGGCAGAATAGCTTGGATGAGTTTCTCAAATGAAGCCATGAACTCAAATGTTTTGTGTAATATTTCTTCCTGATCATCATAGGGTGGAGTGGAGTCTCCATAATTAGTGGTATGAGTATGGACCATGCATTAGTACTTCATAAGAAAATTGTTCACTATAAGAACACAAATTACTAATGGTGGGAATAAAAATGATTTATCGATGATTTTATGCTCTCAAGGAAAAAAATTAAAGGAATAAAGTAAAAATATCCTACAATGGAGGATCTCAACTGTCTTAGTGTTGGTGTTGTAAATTCTTCAACGATGGAGCCAAAAACTTGACACGCTTAAAATGTGTGTATGTAGAATGCAATTGCTCATGTTGTGTAATATAGGCCAAAAAGGCTCAAGTTGTTGAACTATGATGATCATACACCAGAGACTACTTCTAACTAAGAACCAATCAACTAAGATGAAAGAAAGATTTGATTTGGAGATATTGAAATAAGAAGAAGAATTTAGTAAAAATAAATATGAGTGGTTGTATATAAGAATCAAGGAACCCCTAGAACTAACGGTTTCACCATGACACACGCTGCAAATGAATTCTCTTCATCTATAAGTGATCACCAATAATTTGAATTCAATACCTATAGATAGAAATGTCTGCTCCCAAAACATAATGCACTACTCTAATTAATTCAAACCCCACTCCCATAGTAGTTCAAGAACAAAGTCTAAGCAAATAGTAATTTCCTCTAGGTTACTCTCTCATAGTTGTTAGACCTCTCCCAGAGCACATTATTAGATGCGTGAATTTCGACTTTACTAACCTCAGATCCCTCTTCTGAAGCAAGTATAAGTCTAACACTTTAATTATGATTATTAGACATGAACAAATCAATGATGAGATCATTAATTCAAGTTCATAATAAATGTAATCATATTATAAAATCATCGAATTTAGCAATGTGTCGAGCCAATCTCGTGGCATAGGGAAAAGAGGGGTTTAGCCCGCATGTTCATCATAAGATCACGGATAAAAGACAGAGAAGTAAATCATAAAATAATTAATTGAAGAAACAGATGGAGAAGTTGACTCATCAATCCCTTATGATGAACATCATGATCAATAGCTTTCTAGCTGCAAATCCATCCTCCATAAGTGCCCAGATCATCCAATTTGTATCAATCTCCTTCATCTCCACATCCTCTTGCTCTGTGTCTAAAACATCTGCTGTCTTTATGGTGTTCTCTTGTGTTGACCAAGAGGTGTTGTAGAGGTCATGGATTTTGACTCTTCCATTGACCTTGTATGGCACTGGTTTTGGCTTAGCAGTGGTAAGTTGGATTTGGGTGGTACGACTCAAATCCTTGGGGCATAATAAAAGATGTAACAAAGCCATGTAATGTATTTGTGTAGGATCAAATATGATATTATTGGTTGAAGCCTTGACATGATTTTGTATAGTTCTATGTGTAGAAAATATACATGTTCCTTACATTCCTTTTTAGAGCATTAATTGCTCTTCTTATATGATTTGTTGAATCTGCTTATCTGTTAATAGTATAATCTCATGTTATAGCATTTTGTTCTTTTAATAGATGTTGGCAGCGAGTTATAACTCTAGATGAGACGTTTGGTCTCACCCTGTGGGTTTCCACATCTTTTAGATGGACACGCGTGCTGGGATAGAGCTCGTGTTATTGAGGTAGACATCCTGAGGTGTTGTAGTTGTTGGATCATGGGTATGAAGTTAGTGTCTATTAATAGAGTTCTAGGTGCCGTCCCTGTACACTCCGGTCCTAAGGGGTGTTTTATAGACGTTGTACATTGGTCTGAGTTTTTGAGGTTATTAGATGAAGGTACATAGATGGTTTATGTGCATGAGCATATTATAACATGTAATAGGTTTTGGCTAGTTAGCCAGTGAACAATGTTATGTAACTCCCTTTGATATGAATGAAATACACATGGTTTTAGACATGATGAATTCAACTCGATGCATGGTTATCAAATTGGTTTTAATTTCTTATGTTTTTTTGGTGATACACTTTCTTAGTGTTAGTGTTTGGTTTTGAGTAATCTCGCTTTGTGTGATAAGGGGTGTCACACATAAGGTTTTGATTTATTATATTTTGAAGGTGTCAAAGAAGGGAAATCACATCACCAACAAACATCCCAAAGCTATCAAATGCAAAGGGAAAAAATAATGATGACTTACCTCACAATTAGTGCCATTCTTGTGGACCTTTTGTGTTGTGGTATTAGAAGATACCTGACCTGCTTTACAGCTACTTGAGAGGATGATGTCAGAGGTGAAACTCCAATAAGGTATACACGTGTGTGTTTGACATTTGTCTAATAAAATGTTAAGATATCAATAGGTCATTGAGCATGAAGACCATCAGAAAGTGTGCCAAGGAAGGACACAAGGGCTTCCTTTAGCACTTTTAACCCAAAACGAGAGACAAGGTGGAAAAGTGCATCATGAACAACATCATGACGATACTTATAACTTGGTTGTAAGAGGAAATAAACAAAAAGTTTATAAAAGGTGTCGAGGTTTAGAGTGTTCCAGAGTGAGTAACGTTCATCTCCAGGATACAAGGAGATTATGAGTTGATATTGAAGGATAACGATACTTGGCAGAAGACATAGACAAGCCAAAACCTTAAACTAGAATAGTAAGTAGGAAATATTGTGTGTGGTTATCTTGTAGAGAAGAGAGAACATCATGTTAACTTAAGGATAGACCTTTTTCACTAAATTGCTGGAAGATTGTCCTGTAGTACATGTCTTCCAAAATAGACTGGGTCTTACGTGTGGCAGAAGGTGTATGTGACAACTTGAATCAGAAAAAAGAAGGAAAAGTAATAAATAAGGCAGCATGCATAGAGATGAAGGATATTCCTATGGGTGTAGAGCAATCTCTCATAAAATATAATTTCAGAGTTTTTGAGTGTGTATTCAAGAAGTAACATAAGCAAAATTATAGACATCATGTGATGAATAAACGCCCAAGTCCCCAACATGCATAGAAAGTGTGTACAAAAAACACCATAAATCACCAAATCATGGGACATCACCAACCAAAACTCGTTGTAGACAGCAATGAAGGCCATGGTTAGACCTATAAATAGATCAAATACAAAGTGAATACTACTATATCCAAAAGCAAATTGAATCTGATATCTGATTCAATATCTGACGAATATCATGTAATTATATTTGAATCTAAACCAAAAAATATTACCCGAATTCAAATAAATATTTGATCCAAATCATAATTCATAAATGTACTTTTTATCAATATATTATATAAATAAAATAATAATATTACCATGAATATATATGATAAATACTATATTTTCATATTTATATATATAGCTAATATATATTTAATAATATATGTATATACTTGTCATATTCAGATTTTTTTGGAGCGGATACAGTAATATCTGACATTGTATCTGAAATTTTCAGATCTGAAGTTTGATATCTAAATCCAATCTCTAGATTAAACGAATGTCAATTTTTTTTTTCTAGAAATTGGACTCGAATCCGGATCGAATGTTCAGACTCCAGATATGCATCTACAAGCCCAACCATTTCAAAATCATCCAACACAGATGTGATAGAAGAAGGTGGTGTCATTCTTGAGACCATACATCATCTTGGGCATCCCATCACTAACCAAAGAAGAATCATATATTATGGGTCTTAAAGTAAGGCCAAGCGATATGTTATATCAAGAATTTTGATCAAACATTTGCAGAGAAGATCCATTGAAAAAGAAGGTTCTGTAGAAATAGGACCACATAGAATCTTCACCCCATGCTCTGGCCAAGATATGCCAGTAGGAAACAAGTCTGCATTTAGATCTCATCTTGGTCAATTGAAGGCCAAAAGATTTTCATCTTCTGAGTATTGAGTTGAAGACCAAAGATAGGTCCTCTCTCTTGGATGAGACAAAGAGATTTATAAAGTTATGTTGTGTCCCCAATGAGAGTACCATCATAGAAATAGAAATAAAGGAGGTTGAGGTGACATTTAGTCTTCGTCTATAAAATAACAGAATATAGAGAAAATGAAATTAGAAGGCCCCCAATGAATTGCCTTCTTGGATGCCAAATGTAGAATAAAGTGGCTTCTTCTGATCCATGTAAAGGGGAGTCGGGGAGCTATAATAGAACTCAACCCAATGAGAAATAGCAGGATAATGAAAACAAACCTCTCAAAATATGGTACATATATAAACCAAATTGAAGGCATTGCTGAAGTAAACAAGAGACATAGTGACAGTCGTAAGATGTTGTTGGTCATTGACTAGGTGAGTGATAGTGTGCAGAGAGCCTCAACACCACCAAAAATGTCAACACCAAATGGATGATCCTAAAGATAAGAGACTACATTTGTAAATACGCCCTGTATAGAAACCTTAGAGACAAGATGATGCCAAATTGTACCCTCAACTATAGAATAAATACCATTGTTCGCCTTGACTATAGGAGTAAAAGGAGCACTTGAAATGTAAGGTTCTAGAGCTGTGGGACAACAACCAACAAGCCAAAGATTGACCACCACTGAGACTGCATTATAAAAATCCTTTCACTGAGGCAACTGCCCATAGATGGAGTCAATAAGATGTTGGGCTCGTAGGCAGCCCATGCACAATCGGTCCTCTTGAAGGATAAAATAACCTTTTAAACCTATAGAACAAGGGCTAATAACGGAAGAACGAGAGATATCAGATGAAAGTTGTAACACTGGCGGGGAAAGCTGGGGATGCTTAGCCTCACGATCCAAACAAGTGACAGTGTTAGCGTAGGCAATGACACTAGAGGACGAAACTAGATAGTAGCAAAAAATTGGCCATCTTTAACCTTGGACTTGGTGTGAGAAACATTGGCTTCAATAGATTGTACATTATTGAAAGGACTGTGATGGGCCAAAATCTAAACGAGGAGTTTTTGAATACCATCAACACTAGAATTACAAGTTTCCAACTCCTTAAGGATCATAAGTTGTCAGAATGAGACATGTTTTTGAAAAGATCATTCATGTATAGACTTGAGGGAGAAGCGGTAGAGGACACATGTCGGGAGAAGCAATAGGCACACCCAAGAATCAATTGAGTGGGGACAAGAAACCACTTGGATCATGACAAAGTGAAGTGCGTCAGCAAAGGTCAAACAATATAGTAGCTAGATGCTCTTTTATATAGGAACTCCAACATGAAAAATAGAATTAAAAGATCTTCCAAGAGTTACAGATGAGAAACATGAGGAGGCGGTGGTTCAATATGATGACGAGTCGAAAAGGTCCAAGGAATAGGAACCGATAAGCCATGCTTGACGGGAGCATGTAACCCAACTATCACATCAACTGGAGTAATGCCTAGATGACGAGAATGATAGGTAGTGGCATCAGAACTATTCAAAGCTTGATGAGGACAAGTATTGGACCAAGGTTGGTTTCCAAAATAGAAGCCCTACATCCAATGCTTGGAAGAACAAAGAGTATTCAACAAGCCTTCCCACATCAAAATACTCCAGTTCCTTGCAAATTTCAATAACTTGTGTCAAGTGAAGATAGATGAACATGTTGTGTATGTAATGTATTTCAAAAGCAGATGGAAACACTTTAGTCCCACATTGGGGAATTCTGATACTTCTCTCCTTCTTATATATTGGTTCTAATCCATAGGATATTTGTAGAAGATCTAGAGTGGGGGTGAATAATGTTTTTGATACTTTAAAGTTCAATTAATAACTTAAAGGAAAGAAGGAGTAGAAAATAAGAAAGACACTTCGATTTAGAGTGGTTCCAACCTTTGAATCAAAGGTTGTCAGTCTACTACCCAATTGTCTTCTATTGGGATTTTAAAAGTGATTTATTTTATTTACCTCACAAGGATGCCATAACAAAATACAATCACCTTCCACCTCCTTGAAATAGCCTTCACCTTGAAGTAGACTCAACCTCCTTAAAGCATCCTTCTTGAAGTAACCTCAAGCAACCTTGGAGAAGCCTTCACCGCCTTGAAGTAGCTCTACCACATGGAGGTAGCCTTCACCAAGAAGTAGCCTCAACCTCCTTTGAAGCAGCCTTCTTGAAGTAACCTCAAACAACCTTGGACCAGCCTACACCACCTTGAAGTATCTCCACTACCTTGAGGTAGCCTTCACCTTGAAGTATCCTCAACCTCCTTTGAAGAAAATATCTTGAAGTAACCTCAAGAAGCCTTGTAGAAGCCTTCTTTTCCTTGAGGTATCTCTAGGAAACCTCCTTCAGAAAACATCCAACCCTATGAGTTGTTAAGGAGAACAAAATACAATACAAGAGAAATAGATTGGAAGAAAGAAAAACTTAGCCAATAGAGTAAAATGTCTTGATTCCTATATCAAGTGTATACATATCCTATCCACTTAATACATACATTATTATGTAGTGGCTAGGAGATTGTAGCTATAGGACACAACTTTAGAGCTCAAGGAAGAAGTAGCAAGTGATTCTCATCTTTGTTTCTCTCTAGAATAGATGATCAAGTGTAGCTTGTGTGTCCTGTGTGTCCTAAGGGATGCCCTACTTATAGAAAAGGTTTGCAAGATATTATGGATGTTGTAGGAAGTCTCTAGAGTGTTCTTAGTGCTTAATTAGCCATTAGGTAGAAAGTAGTTGAGTTGCAATGGCTAAAATATTTGAGCTTAGAAGAACAATCCAGAACCCAGTTTGGTCGACAAGTTTTTTCGACCAACCACGTCTCGGTCGAGAATTTTTTTGACGGATACTGAGCTGAATGCAAGTGTGTTCCAATGGTTATCCTCAACTCGCTACCACTTTCTCTAATGGTCATATGATTTAGAGTGAGGCTATTTTGGTCGACAATAATTTTGATCAAAATTGACTTAGAGCACAAATGTGTATAATTTCGACCGGTGCTCTGAGTCCTCAACTGAGGTGGTTCTCGGTCGACAATATTTTTGACCGAGAGCATCACTGGGTAAAGTTTTTGAACCACGAATTAAATTATTGTTCTTGTGAAGGATAATAACTCTAATCTCTAGGTGGATCCTAACTAAGAGTTATGAGTGGATAGAGGAGATCTAACACTTGATTTACATGATATCTAAGTACTTGTACATTATATACTTGTACAAGTTTTTAAATTGAGTACAATCATGAAAATATTGAATATTTAAGTGCATTGATTTTAGTTACCCACACGTTATCATCTCCTCATCTTCTTGAACCCCAAAATACTCAAGTAGCACGCTAGATCCTGAAGAATGATAATGTCCAATTTAGCTAACAATCTCCTTCTTTTTGAAGATGTCAAACATTCCTAAAATAAAACAAAATATTTAAAATGAAATGAGGTTCATGCCTGTGACATACCTGAGATGAATAAGTCCTTGGATCTCATAAAATGTATGCTAATATGCCCCAAAGAGATATGGAACATAATATCCATCTCTTACGGCAATTTATCACCAATTAGTGTCAATCCAAAAGATCACGAAAATATTTTATTTTCTTTTATTTCTCTCCCTTTTTCATTTTCAAAAATATAATCATATGTGTAAATCAATAAGACTCCCCCCTTACTTGTTTACTTCAAAAAGAATGTCAAATTTAGCCACAATTCTAGAACCAATATTGATTTCTCAACCATTTACAAGGGATGTTAAGCCCTGAAATGATATGAGATTCCTTTAGGCTCATAGTGGGATCAATAAATGTATCTCTACCCAAATATAAGGTATGTTAAGCCCATATTTGTATACAAAATGTAAATTAATTTGAGAAAATAGATCAATTTGGTGTATTTTCTAGTTACCAATGAAAGGAATGTTAAGTCCTTAGAGAAATGTTATCGATTATTAATTTCTCAAGGAATGTTAAACCCAAAAATGATTAGAGAATCTAATTAAGAGCAAGATAAAAAAGATATGCACATTATATCCGAGAATTTTGTGAGCTCCCTCTTAATCTCATAACAAAAGTGAGATTATTAGTTTAAAGATACTTTAAATCATAAGTAACTTTGAAGCCAATAAATCATGTTAGGCTATGAATAAAGTTTTATGATCTCTTAAACAATTTTAATTTTTTCACAATTTTTTGATTCATAATTTCTCTCATTTTAAACATTTGTAATGAATTATTCATGATGAGAAATTTTGAGGTTTAATATACCAATGTTGAGTGCAAGCAATTACAAACAAGCATTTCTATGAGGCTTTTTTCGTTCGACCATGACTTTGATCGGGGCACCCCTCGGTCGATCTCCTTGTCAACCGAGAGCAGTTATGTAGAATTTTAGAATATGCGGTTTATCTAGAGTGATCAAGATATAACTTTTTTTCTATGTTAGCATAAGTGACCAATCAACTTTCTTTATGCATATTCAATCATGTTTCAAGTCATGTGTTTAACAAACATAGATTTCTTCTTTTATGATTTTATTAAAAAAACAATTTTTGCATCTATTTGAAGACTTTGATGTCCTTATTAGTGGCTAGAATAACATACAAATGGCCTCAAGTCTAGCCTTAGAAGCATAAGTTATATTAAATTTCATTTTCTCTCATTATATCCTAGATTTATATATTTCATCATTCTCATTTAGTTCCAATGAATGTTTTGCCTTTAGATCTAGGAACTGAATCTCATATATTATTTTGCATTTATAATTATTTTCTTTTATCAATAACCTTGATGTTTTCTTATGAATCATAACCATTGTCTTAGAACTTATGATTTATTTATTTGACCAATAAAACATTCATAATTTGTACCAACATTACCTATGTCAATAGTTTCTAGAGGTAGAGATACATGTAATCTTATTGGCTATGCAACTCATAGAGGAGTAGAACCTCACCCAGGTGATCATTGAAATAGACTCCCAGGAGGCTAAATCAGCTGTCAAGTCATGATTTGAAGACTACTAGAAGCTAGCACATTGGACGATATAGGCAAAGAAATTTTTTTAGAGGAACCTAGAGTTACAACCATGTCAACTGCAAAGCTAACAGACTTGTTGATAATTTATCTAAGAACAACCTAAAAAACACCACTAGAGTTTATTTCTATAGAGATCCACCAAATGAGTTGGTTGAGTTGATCAAATCAGAAATATGTAAGGGTAGTAGTACTACCTAGTTTTATTCTAGCTCTAATGGTAACATCTGCAACAATCATGTTAGTTCAAGCTTGCGAGAGGAGGTCAAGATGAATTAAGGGCCTTCTGACTTCTGCCAAAAGAAAAAAATAGTTCTACCTTTAAAATTTTCCCCAAATGTGACCAATAATCTTACCTTTTCTCCATGTATATGAAAAGCTTCCTTGTTTTTGGTTATATGATTTTTAGAGTAATTTCTATAGACTATCCAAACCTACAAAGTATGAAAGTTTTGGTACCGTATAGTAGTCCTTTAGGTTATGAAAGATTTTCATTGAGTATATATGAATCAAAGTGAAAAAGCATTTTATAACCGTAAAGTATTGATTTTAAGTGAATGACTTTAACAACAACAAATTCTGTCAAAACTATTCTCGGTCGAATTTTTTTTAAGCACCTCGGTTGAGAGTTTTGTAGATCGAGTACTGTTCTGCAGGTTTTTTCAGCAAATCAAGATAATTATTTTTCAACTAATTTTGATTTCAGTAACACATAAAAAATCAAATACTCTAAGATATACAATTAAAGCTAATTTTATTTGAGATAAGACATTATGAATGTCAAAATGAATTTGAGGTCAAATGTCAACTAAGTGTCTAATACTTCTAAGTTGGAGGTTTTAGAACCCAAACCAAGTCAAAATCCTTCTTTTGTGTGTATGGACAAGAGAATGAATAGTGCCCAAAACATTGACAATAAAGACAACAAATAAAATCAATTTTGATTCCCTTCTTGGCATTTTGGTTATGTGATATATTGTCTTTGGGCACATACAAGATCCTTGATTTGGGTTTTTGTGTTTCTCTAGTTCTAGGCTCTTGAAAAAGTTTCTCTTTAGGTACATAGACTAGACCTCTTATTCCAATTTGTCCAAACGAGTTTTCCAAGATTTTATCAAGAATATTATTACTCTTTAGACTATCAACATGTTTTTGTAACTTAGCAATTTCATCAATTTTCTTTGCAACATCTAGTATTGCTTGATCTAAACTTGAAAGCAAAATATCTCTTTATCTAACAATGATATCATAATTTGAATGAGAACATAAAACATGTTGAGTTTGATAATTATTTATCTTAGCAAGCAGTTCAACCTTTTATTAAGATGATTATTGTTGATTTCTAGATCAAGTAACTTGATATTGTAATAATTATTAGTTGATTTCTAGGTGTATGTTTTAGACATAGGATTTTCATTTTTAGAAGTAATATCTTACAATTTAGCATGCAAATCAAAATTAGTTTTTGTAAGCTTCCTCAATTTCCTTTTAAAATCAACATATTTATCATGGAGTTCTTCTAAACTATTAACTATCACTTCTTTAGATAAATCAAGAAGACTTACCTCATTTTCTTCTTCATCTGTTGTTGCAATCAGACAACTCACATTATCTTCTTTAGCCATGAGACATCCTACTTTTTCTTTGCCACTCACACTATCTTTGCTTGACTCATCCCAAGATGATTTGTAGGCTTTCTCTTTCTTCTTTAAAGAGGATTTATTTCCCTTGTTGATTTTAGGAAACTCATTCTTTAGATGTCCCTTCTTGCCGCATTCAAAAGCATCGAACTGTAGAAGAGGAAGAAACACAAAAAATTTGTTAGATTTAAATCTTCTATATTGCTTACCATTTACAATCGGTGCATCCTCTTCATCTTCTCCTTAGCTTGAATCATCACTTTCTTGAGATTTGGTTGTAGCCTTGAATGCTATATCCTTCTTTCTTCCCATTTTAAGTTCTAACTCCAATCTTTCTTCTTCTTCAAGAGTAACTTCACGAGTCTCTAGATTGTCGATGAGTTGCTCCATCTTCAACATGGTAAGGTCACTGGCTTCTTCAACAGATGTCAACTTTGGCTTTATTTTGGAGGAAAGGATCTAAGAATCTTGGACATGATCTTACTCACTAGTATATTTACCCAAGGCACTCAAGATGTTAACAATAGAAGAAACCCTTACATACATTTCACTAATACACTCATTAGGCAGCATGCAAAATTGCTCAAACTTTTGTTTAAGCATGTTAATATTAGTATTCTTAACTTGGGTTGTGCCTTCATGTGTAGCTGAACGTTTATGCCATATTCCATAAGAAGTTTCACATGAAGGTATCCTATTACACACACTGACAGAAATAGAAAAATATAAAATGGTTACTTCTTTTGGATTTAATTGAACTTGTTTTATCGTTTTAGGATTCCATGTTGCATACTCCATATTTGTAAGTGCATAGGGCAGTGACAGAATTCTCCAAAGATCCAGGCTGATCCCTTGGAAGTAGAATTGCATCCTTCCTTTCTAATAAGTGTAGTTGCTTCCATCAAAGGGTGGTGGTCGCCTCACATGAGTTCCTTTGAGGTTGAGGTTGTGTAGCACATTGTACCCCATTTAGGACCGATTAAGGCTCCTTGAATACCTACTCTGATACCAATTGAGAGATCTAGAGGGGGGGGTCAATAAAGCTTTTGATACTTTAAAGTTCAATTAAAAATTTAAAGTAAAGAAGGAGGAGGAAACAAGGAAGTCAATTCAATTAAGAGTGGTTCCAACCATTGAATCAAAGGTTGTTAGTCCACTACCCAATTGTCTGCAATTGGGATTTTGAAAGTGATTTATTTTATTTACCTTACAAGGATGTTACTACAAAATACAATCACCTTCCACCTCCTTGAAGTAGCCTCAACCTCCTCAAAGAAGCATTATTGAAGTAACCTCAAGCAACCTTGGAACAACCTTCACCTCCTTGAAGTAGCTTCACCACCTTGAGGTAGCCTTCACCTAGAAGTAGCCTCAACATCCTTTCAAGCAGCCTTCTTGAAGAAACATTAAGCAACCTTGGAGCATCCTTCAACACCTTGAAGTAGCTCGACTACCTTGAGACAACCTTCACCTAGAAGTAGTCTCAACCTCCTTTGAAATAGCCTTATTGAAGTAACCTCAATCAATCTTGGATCAACCTTTACTTTTAAATATCTCCAAGAAACCTCCTTCAAACAACCTCCAACCCTACAAGCAGTTAAGGATAAAAAAATACAATATAATAGAAATAGATCATAAGAAAGAATAACTTAGCCAATATAGTACAATGTCTTAATTCCTATATCAAGTGTTTAGATCTCCTATCCACTTAAGATGAAAGTTTCTATGTGATAACTAGGAGATTATAGCTATATGACACAACTTTAAAGGTCAAAGAAGAAGATAACAAGTGATTCTCATCTTTGTTGCTCTCTACATTAGATTCTCAAGTGAAGCTTGTGTGTCTTGTGTGTCCTAAGGCCTCTCCTATTTATAGGAATGGTTTGCAAGTGATTAGGAACATTTTAGGAAGTCTCTATAGTGTTCTTCATGGTTAACTAGCCATTAGATAGAAAGTAGTTGGGTTGCAATGGCTAAAGTGTTCACTTTAGAAGAACAATCTGAAACCCAGTTCGGTCGACAAGTTTTTCGACCGACCATGTCTTTTTTCTGACCGATCCTGAGTTGAATACAAGTGTATTCTGATCGTTATCCTCCACCACTCCACCTAAAAGTTATATGATTTGGACTGAGGCTGTGTTCGGTCGACAATAATTTTGACATAAATTAACTTAAAGCACAAATGTATAATTTTGACCAGTGCTCTGAGTCCTCGACCGAGGTGGTCCTCGATAGACAATATTTTTTATCAAGAGCATCACTGGTGCAAGTCTTTGAACCACCTATTAAATGATCGTTCTGGTGAAGGATAATGACTCTAATTTCTAGGGGGGTCCTAACTAAGAATTATGAGTGGAGAGAGGAGATCTAACTATTTATTTACATGATATTTAAGTACTTGTACAAGTTTCTACATTGAGTACAGTCATGAAAGTATTGAACATTTAATCACATTGATCTTCATTTATCCACATGGTATGATCTCCTCATTTTCTTGAACCCTAAAATACTCAAGTAACACATTAGATCCACAAGAATGAAATGTTTGTCATCATCAAAAAAAATGGTATGCTAATGTCCAATTTAGCCAACACTTTGAGGACACAATGAGATAAGGTCTTTGTGCAAACATGGTGGGGCATGCCTATTGGATTTGGGCAGGGCTGATCTAGAAACCCTATAACCAGGTGTATCGATGCATGGTGTGTCCCGTGTGGGAGGGGGAGTTGCAAATACAACCTTCTGGGGCTCCTTGCGTGGGTGTGGCCCCGACTTGGTTTTGCTCTTTCCTTTAATGAAAAAATTTAACACGTGTCACATCTTTTCGTTATTGCATCACGTATGTTCGTTTGGTATTTCCAAACCACGCTCAGTTTACAACTGCAACACATCCTGTAAAAAAGTGAAATCACCTCTCTACTAAAAATTTAAATAATAGAACCTCCATACCTAACGCACTTCCAAGGTATCCTTGGACTGGGTGTAAATTTTTCAAATCTTTATTAGTGGTATACAAAACAACCAAAGTGTAGTAGCAGAATCGAAACAAGACTATATTCAATTTATAAAACAAGGTAACGACTTAAACTTACATGTAGGGTACATCATAAGGATCCATGTAGAGGAAATTTAAACCACCTTAAGATTATCACTAAGATTTGTATGTGCACACCTTCTCTTCATTGTGACTTAGTTCAAGAAAACTTCAGGAAAATCCAGAGAAACCATTTTGTTTTATACATATAGTATTATATGGAAAATAATTTTTTGTGAAAAATGTTTGCGATTGAAAACTGAAATTAGGGCCCAAATTCAATGTGAAAACCAAGTCACAATATTTCCAAATTAAGATATCATCATTCTACTTAATACTCATCCATAACACCTAATTTCATCCTCAAGTCAAGCCCTATAGCATATAAAGATTTATGTCACAAAATTTTTTTTAGTAGGGTATGATCATCTAATCCTCATCACATTAGGGTTCACTAAACATCAACCTTTCATCATCTCATGAAAAACATAGATCAATTCTAGGATGAACATCTCATCTAAAGGTAACAATCTAAGTCATGGTTTCTAATATGGGAGACAAAATTGAAATAGTCAGATTCCGACTACCATGGGCTCTGATACCATGTTGTAAAGAAGTAAAACCACCGCTCTACTAAAATTTTGAAGAATAGAACCTCCAGACCAAACACACTTGAAAGGTATGCTTGGAGTGGGTGTAAAATTTTCAAATATTTATTAATGGTATACAAAACAACCAAAGTGTAGCAACAGAATATAAACATGACTGTATTCAAATATGTAAAACAAGGTAACAACTTAAACTTACATCTAGGGTACATCATAAGGATCCATGTAGAGGAAATATAAACCACCTCAAGATTGTCTCCAAGCTTTAACTCCTTAAGCTAGGTCCATTACTTTATGACATGTCCTTCCTATCCTTCACCTAGGGTTGAAAGCGTACCCCAGCAAAAAGAGAAAATAAAAGACATCAACAAAGGCTGGTATGTGCATACTAAAAACCAAATTGAGCAATTTATAAAGAATAAGGGACATCAAAATAAAAGGCTTCCCATGCAAGAGATAAGGACTACCCAAATGGGTATCAAGAGATACAAATCACAATAAGAATGATACTTGCCATAAAACAACATAAAAATTTTGTGCCATATATACATCCATTACCATGGTGGCAAATGAAGCACAAGTAGGGCACACACCCCACAATTAATAACTTGCGTGCATGTGAGATAAAAATTGCCCTAGAACAATATAAATAACAATGGTAGCCAAGTATAAACTTGAAACCTAATAGAGAAAGGAATATTGCCAATCTCCCAATATATATAGTTGAGTATGGATTACTGCCACACTCAATTGAAAAGACTGGTATAATGCCACCCTCCTTAATAATCAATAGGGGATTACTTCCTCAAAACCAAAGTGATTTACACTACTCTAGTGTTGTTGAATCACATAGCATGTAAAATGTAGAGGCAAGTAGAAAGTATAGTCAGAATTATACAATGTTGCCATCACACAACGGACAACACAAACATATAAACATCCACTTCAAAGTGGGAACATATCATTATATAATACCAACATGCACCAAGGCACAAGATAGATATGAAGAGAATATCCAAGTCCATAACAAGAAAGATAGTTCACACGAACCATGATATCAAGAAAATAGACATGTGTGTTGGCCAAAGTTAAAAGAATGATAAGATAGGTGAATTGCTCAACATACAGGAATAGGGGATACAACATACCTCAAAATTAGAGTCCAAAGGCCAAAGAACTTCTAGATCCAAGTCTAGGTCACCAAAGAGCCTATTAAACACATATACATATTTTATGTCAATTTCGTGAACATTATCCAAACCCGAAAAACCACCTTTTTATCGTCATGTGAATTAGGTTATAAAAACTATTCCAAATTATAGATTAGGTTATTAGGATTCCAAAACATATTTTATTATATGTTTGTGACTTATAAATATTTAGTTGTGATTTTTTAAGTATTATTACCTATTTGAATTAATCCATGAAAAACCATTTATTATTAACATTAGATTTAAGAACACGATTAGTATCATTAGATATCTTACATTTTTCTAATTTCAAAACATATTTTTCTTTATTTTTCCAAGCTATAAATTATTTATTACGAATTTTGGAAATCTTGACCAATCAAAAAATGCCATGTCAACAAAAGGCTTGCCAACACATTGAACGACGCAGCTTAGATGGACCAATTATCTTAGGCCAACTGGCCGAGTCAACCTCCGATCAGTGAGAGAAAGACCAATGTGTTTCAAGTGTATAGTAGAATGAAAAGTCGAAATTACCCTTCTCGAGAAAAACAAAGAAAATTGAAAACAAGGGCCATTGCAATAAAACTATCGAGGAGTTTGATGCTCACCAAACCTCAACCGCTATGGCATCACTTGAAGCTTTGAAGGGTGAGGCAAAGATGAGATAAAACATCAACGGGCAACCTACAAACCAAACAGGTGAACTCGAGAAATGTCAACAAATTTAACAAGCCCTTACTTAGGGTCGAAGGAGCACGAGATGAGGGATGTAACCCCAAAATAGTAGGTTCCATGGCATTTTCTCATAAGAGTCTAAAGTCAAGTAGGAAAGGGGAAATCGGCTAGCTACCTAATCGTTGCAATTGATGCCATTAAAAGCATCACGACAGCACAGAGAACACCACTAGAGACAAAGCGAACCTCGCAAAGGCCTGTGGACGAGAGCCATGCAAGGCCAGGATGAGGGGGCAGAGCGAAGTAGGGGAGGCCATGTCAGAATTCAATGAGGCTGAATTGAGGCAAGAAAATGTGACATGGGGCCTCAACAGAGGTCAGGGAAATGATTCCTAGAGGTCCATAGGCCCTAGCTGGCGAGGAGGAAGAGAAGGGCGAAACATAGGAGGAACAGAGGGTAGCGAGGGCGACCATTGATTGGAGAAAGGAGTATCCAAAGCCCTACTTTTATAGGGTCTCCAAGCATGGAAGATGATAAGGAAGGTGGAGAAGAAGAAGCTAAAGGGAGAGGAGAAAAGGAAAGGGTGAAAGAAAAGAAAAAGGATCTACAGACTCTTGTGAATACAGAAAGAGGCGGAGGAGGAAGAGAAAAGCATATGTCGTTGGATTAAGATCCGAATGCCAAAAATAGACCCAAAATAGGAAAAACCAAAGCCCAGCGTGACAAGGAAAATTAGGTGGAAATCGGGAATATAAACGTGACATTTAAATCGAGGGAAAAGTTAAGTTCGAGTTACATTAGGATTAATATTTAGTGTATTTTCTTTTCAAGTTGAATTTGAGATTGCAAACATTATTCAATTGAGGTGAAACTTTGCGCCAAGACTAATTAGGGCATGTAGATTCTGAGTTTAGAATTAGATTTCACTTTTGGAAACTGTAGATGCATTAATTATCAAAACCTTAGTTCCTCACTCCTCATGCATTAATGACACTAGGATTATCCAAATTAGGTGAAACTTCATCCGCAAGTTAACTTAAGTGTGTTGAATAAAAAATTTCCTTTATTTCCAACTTTTGGTATCCTAAATTACATTGATTTATTTATTTCACCTTTTAGGTAATTTCTCTCTCCTAACTTGCCATATTATTTCAAGGTAGTCCAAATTAGATGAAAATTTATATGTAAGCCTATTTTGATGTGTAGATTATGAATTGGAAGTTTGTTTCCACTTTTTTGATCCCTTCTTATGAGATATGCCATATGGCCCACTAATGGACCATTATCTTAATTACTTATTCAATTAAGTTCTTTATCATTTTATTATCAACAAATGAATTGTGTTACATATTAGATTACATTATTCATGCATTAGATTATTAGGATCATTCTAACATCAACCTTGTTTGATCAAACCCAAAATGTCAAAGCTCTAAGGTATGGTCCAAGATCTGGTATGTTACACATCCTTTCATGTGTGCTTTGTTTTGTTACTTAGCGATGTCTCTACCATTGTTCTAACCAGTTGAAAACTCTCCAATTTTCTTTCTTGTCTCTCAATCACTTGTCTGTTCACCAGAAGAGCAATCAATTCATTTTCTTTGTCATCGTGATAGTGTGTGCACGCTTCTCGTTGGCAATCGTTGTTGGATTCTCAGAGAGTAGCCGTTGTAGTCGCCTATTGCACTAAATTTTTCCATCAAGAGCTGCAAAACTACTCTTAAGGATAGTGCATCTTGCATGCCTCAATGTTATCTGGTATAATCTTTCATATCTACTACTTGTTCATAGTTTGTTCCCCTTTCTCAAGCAACAATCATAAGTATATTTCTGTTCTATTGGAACAGACATGGAAGGTTTTGAAACCCTATCTACGCATGTGACTCTTGTCGACATCAAACCAATATATAGTTATTGTTTTGATAGTGTCAAAAATTTCTTTACCTCATGTAACTAAAATTGAACCATTTGATGGATCTCATTATCGTCGATGGAAGAAAAAAGTTTATAATGCTTTAGAAGTATCTGACGTAGCATTCACTCTATCTGATCCAAAACCAGAAATTGATTCTGTCAATTGGGAAAGAGCTTATCATAATTGTCATAATGTCTTTCTTAGTATCATTTCTATTCAATCATTTGATGAGTACTTTCCCCTTAAATTATCATATGCAATTTGTGAAAATCTTAACAAAAAGTATGTTCTTGAAGAAGCGTCCACACAAAAATTAATTGTTGCATTTTTTCAAATTTATTCATATGACTGAAGATAAATTGATCACAACTCAACTTCATAGTTTTCAAATAGTGATTGATATTCTAAAGAATGAGAAAATTGATCTGCGTGAATCTTTTATTGTCGATTCATTAATTAAAAAAACTGTCAAGTTCTTTGAAACATTACAAGAACAATCTAAAACATAAAAGAAAGACAATGTAACTTGATGATGTGATTATAACATTCAGGCAGAAGATCAAAATCGATCTAGTGAGAAATCTAATTTAACAAAAGAATTGTCTTCTGCTACTAATTTTGTTAACAATGAATTTAAAAAAAATCTTCTGATAAATCTAAAAATAAGTGGAAGAACAAGAAAGGAAAAGGAAATGAAAATAAAAACAAAGGAAACAAAAACATTAAGAAATTGATGTTTTTGTTATGTTTTTGGTAAACCTAGTCACACCTCTCTGAAATGCATGCATAGGAAGAAGTAAGCGGTCCAAGATTCTAAAGAACCAACAACCAACCTTGTGATAGAGAACATGTTTGTGACATTCATCAACCTGCTCTAGATGAGATCATTTCAAAATCATGATTGGATCAACGATTCTGGGGCTAGTCACCACATTAGTGGAAATAGAGATGCCTTTGTGACCCACTCAAGAGTAGGACATGATGAGCATCGAGTTGTCATGGGAAACTCAAGTTCTTCTCCTATGATAGGAAAGGGAAACTCATGATCAAGATTACTTATGAAAAAATCCTACTGATCTAACATACGTTGTATGTTCCAGACATTAAGGTTAATTTGATCTATATTTCTTAACTTGTTAAGGTTGAGGTCAAGGTGTCTTTTGAATCAAACAAGGTAAATCTATCTAAGTCAGGGACTACTTGAGTATGGGGTATTGTTCAAGTGGCCTTTTTATTATGAATGTACCACAATGTTCTTCTAAATAAATTTCATCTTTTGCTTATATTGCTGACTCCTTTGATATGTGGAAAAATAGACTTGGACATGTCAATTTTGAGTATGTACTACACATTAAATCGTTAGGTTTGCTTAAAGATATACATGATGTTGTTGGTTTAATTAACAAATGTAAAGTATGTGCTGAAACTAAATCTACCAAGAAACCACTTCCTCAAATCTTACATAGAGATTTGAATTATTAGATTTATTACACACAAATCTTGGAGATTCAAAAGGAAATTTATCTAGAGGTGGGAAACAATTCAATATCATTTTTTAAGATAATTTCTCATGATATACAAAGCTATATTTATTACATTTAAAAGACAAAGGTTTTGAGATGTTTGTTAAATATAAAAAATCACATAAATAAGAAATAAAACCTCTTCACTTAGATAAGGGTGGTGAATATGATTGCTCTCCTTTTAATAATTTTTTGTAACCCATAGTATTATACTTGAATACACTCCTTCATATTCACCTCAATTTAAATGGGATTATTGAATGTCAAAATAGAACTATGAAAGATATGATGAATTTTATTTCAATAAATTTAGGAACACCCAATAATTTGTGGGGGAAAGAGATTTTATCATCTTTTTTATTCAAAATCACATTTGTAGAAGAAAGACTAATAGTATGCAATATGAATTATGGAAAGGATATCCTCCGAAATTGAAATATCTCAAAGTGTGGGGGTGTTTATCTAAGGTCTTGTTGAGTGAACCTTAGAAAATAAAATTAGAATCTAGAACCCTAGATGGTGTTTTTATAGGTTATGCTCGAAAAAGTGCATCATATAGATTCTTGGTTCTTACAAGTAGCAATAATGTTGTAGAACCTAACAACATAGTTGGATATCAAAATATTAAAAAATTTTAGCATAAATTTCCTATCAAAACCCATATGGAAAAGTGTATAATCCTTCAAATGAAATTTTAGAGAACATACCTAATACATCTAATACTAATGATGTTTTAAAACTTGATGATGTAGAATCTAGAATATCCACTAGGATGACGAGGGAAAAGAATCTTCGTGATGACTTCTATTCTTTTATTGTAGATAATGACCCTCAATCTTACAATCATTCTATTAATTCATCTGATTCCTCCTTATGGAAGGAAGCTATTAATAGTGAGATGGGATCTATATTATATAATTATGCATGGGAGTTAGTGGATCTTCCACTAAGTGCTAAACCCATATGATGCAAATGGATATTCAAGAGAAAATAAAAAATTGATGGAACTGTGGATAAATACAAAGCCTGATTAGTTTCTAAGGGATGTACATAAAAAAGGATATTGACTATTTTGATACTTTTTCTCATGTAACTAGAATCTCTTCAATCAAAATTTTAATTTCTTTGGCATCTATCAAGAATTTAATTATACATCAAATGGATGCCAAAACTACTTTCTTGAAAGGAGATTTAATGAAGAATTTTATTTGGATCAACCAGAAGGTTATGTTGTTCCTGGAAAAGAACATATGGTATGTAGAATAATCAAATGGCTTGAAACAATTTCCAAAATAATGGCATGAGAAATTTGATCAAATTCATTGTGTTTTATGGGTTCCATTAAAATGAAGGAGAGAAATACATACATTCTAACTTCAATAATGAAGGTTGTGTAATTATATGTCTTTATGTAGATGATATTCTTATTTTTGGCACTAATGTTGATATTATAAATAGTAAAAGCTTTCTTGGATTCTAATTTTAACATGAAATATGTGGAAAAAGTAGATATAATTTTGGGAATTAAACTCCTTAAATACAAGGATTGCATCGTGCTCTCTCAAGAACATTATTTTTAGAAAATCCTCAAAAAAAATTCAATGCTTGATTGTAAGTCAAAGCACATCTTTTAACTCTAATTGTAATCTTAAGAAAATAAAAGTACCAATGTTCAACAAGTCAAATATTCACAAGTAATTGGAAGCATGATGCCCTTAATGAATTGTACTTATCCAGATCTAGTATGTAGTTGCCACTACTCCTTATTAGTCACCATCAACTAGTTCAACAAGTGGGTAGAGGTGATACCAATCTTAATTACTTTCTCCTCAAAGTCATCAAGTTCTTTCACAACATCATCAACATGTATAGTATTCTGATTCCACATTCGTGGGCCGACAATTTTTCTAGATATGTCGAACTATTAGAAGAAAATGGAAAATAAAGGCTGAGTGGGATCAAAGAAAGTAGCAGACTGATCACTGAATAGATCAAAATAGGTAGGGATATTAATTATATATACTCAAAATCCTAACAAGGATCATTGGAATGCTCTACATTGGGTTTTAAGATACCTAAAAGGCACAATTAATCATGGAGTGATTTTTTGTGGGATCTCCAACTGTACTAGAAGGATTTTGTGATGTCAATTGGATTTCTGATTTAGATGAATTGAAATCTACAATTGGCTACATATTCACTATGGGTGGAGGTGATGCATCTTGGAAATATACCAAGAAAACATTAATATGTCGTTCCATTATGGAATTTGATTTTATTGCCTTAGAAAAGGGTGGAGCTAAAGTCGAATGGCTAAGACATGCTCTAATGGATCTTCCCATTTGGGAAAACTCTTCTCCACCAATGTTTATACACTTTGAAAATCAAGCTACTATATCAAGAGGTAAAAATAAAGTTTAGAATGGGAAGAGTAGACATATTCATCTACGTCATAATATTGTCAGACAACTTATAAGTGATAACATAATTTCAATGGATTATGTAAAGTTAGAACAATACTTGGTTGATCCTATTACAAAGCCATTAATTCAAAGACTAGTGAGAAACACTAAGAGAAGAATGGGATTATGCCCATATCTGAGGTCAAAGTGATGGATACCCAACCTTTATGAATGGTGATCCTAGGAAGGAGGTTCAATGGGAAACATTAAGTCACTGGATGAATCAATGTGTTGTAATAGTTTGTATCTCTTATTATGATGTAAACAATAATTTGCAAAGATTAACTTGAATATATTTTCTTAAGTTGAGATTTGGGAAAATCTTTAGATCACTCATGAGTATTCCCAGTAGGGGCACGCCTTAATGTGCCAAATCGTAAGATTGGTAATTGATTTTATGAATGCCCTATGAGTAACGAGCCTCTAACCAGATGAAAGGGAAATCAGTTGAAGAACATAGTTCTACCAACACTCTATAAATAACATACATCTACTCTATGCTTTGGTTGAAAGAACTTAGTTATACTAAAGTTTATGCATGTCATTTTTCTAAGTTCTTTAAATGAGATATTATTCACAATTTTTAATATTTTGTTTTTAAAATGGTGGGGAATTGTTGTGTTTTTGATGTATTTCAAAAGCAAAAGGTAATGTTTTAATCCCATAATACAAAATAATGATACTTCCCTCCTCCTAATATAATATTTTTTATTTATAGAATATTTGAGGAAGACAATGAGATATGGGCTTTGCATGCGCATGGTGGGACAACTCAACTGGATTTGGGTCGAGCTGATCCAGAAATCCTTTAAATAGGTGCATTGGTGCATGCCACATAACCTTCTTGGGCACCTTGTGTGGGCGTGACTCCGACTTAGTTTTTCTCTTTGGTTCATCAAACAAATTTTAACATGTGCCACGTCTTTTCACTGTTGCACCGCACCTGTTCATTTACCCATTCCAAACCACGGTCAGTTACAACCACAATGTATTCTTTCACACATCTTTGTTTTTCTATTTAACAATTTCTCTATCAACGTTCTAAACAACCTAAAACTCCCCAGTTTTCTGTCTTGTCTCACTGTCGCTCATCTGTTAACTGAAAGAACGATCGATTCCCTTCATTCGTCGTCATGATTATGTGTGCACATTTCACACTGGCACCGCTGTTGGATCTTGGGAGAGTAGCCGTCGTAGTGGCCTACTACCAAGATATGTCCTTTTTTTACTTAAGATCGAATTTGTCTCTACCATCTTTTTTTGAAGAGAAGACAACATATTTTTTTGAACTTAAAATTATCATAGGACCAAATAAATTTATGTGAATGAGTTTTAGTGAGAAAAATTTTAGTTTTGAAAAGGGATCTTTCCTAGAGTACACAAATCTCAAGTTCATCAAAAGAAATTTTAGATAGTGATCATATTCTAAGAAACTTTCTTGCATGAACAATCTTTCTATAAGCAGTTTATTATATACAAATAGTGTCCATAGAGTTAAGAGGTTTACAATTATTTTTCCTTTATCAACAACCTTGATGTTTCCTTACGAATCATAACCATGGGAATAACACTTATGATGTAATTCTTTGAAAAATAGCATATTTAATATTTGTACCTACATTACCAATGTTAATAGTTTTACCTTTGAATTTTTCTCCAATCAACAATTTTACCTTTTTTCCAAGTGTATGAAAATCTTCCTAGTTTCTGGTCATATGCTTTTTAGAGCAATTTCCATAGACCATCCAAACTTGCAAAATATAAAAGTTTTGTTCCTATATAGTGGTCCTTTTGGTGAATGATTTTCATTAATTTGAGTATATATGAATCAAAACGAGAAGCATTTTACAGTCGTCAAGTATTGATTTCAATTAAATGGCTTCAATAACAACAATTTCTGATAAAACTATTTTTGGTCAAATTTGTTTCTCGACCGATAAGCATCTCAGTCCAGACTCTTGTTGACCAAATACTATTTTGCAAAAACATGAACTACTTCTAGTATGAACATGCTATTTCTTATTCCACTTGTTTTAATCCAAATAACACATTTAACCTATTAACTACTCAAATATATACAAGTTGAAGCATATTTTAGTTCAGATAAGACATTATGAATTCAAAATGAAGTTTAGGTCAAATCTCAACTAATATGTCCAAATTTTCTAAGTTGGAGGTTTTGGAACCCAAACCAAGTCAATATCCTTCTTTTTCTTGCATGGATAAGAAAATGAATAGTGCCCAAAACGTTGACAATAGTGACATAAAATAGCATCAATTTCATTTCTTATCTTAGAAATTTGGTTATGTATTAGATTGTCCTTGGGCACACACATGATCTTTGATTTGGGTTTTTGTGTTTTTCAACTTCTAGGATTTTGGAAAGATTTCTCTTTAGGTATATAGCCTAGACCTCTTATTCAAATTTGTCCAAAATGGTTTTCCTAGATTTTATCAAGAATATTATACTCTTTAGATTATCAACATGATTTTGTAACTTAGCAATTTCATCAATTCTCTTTGAAATATCTAGTTTTACTTGATCTAAACTTGAAAGTAAAGAATCTCTTTATTTAAGAATGATAACATAATTTGAATGACAACATAGAATTGGTTGAGTTTGATAATCATTTATCTTTACAAGAAATTCAACCTTTTCTTGAAAAAGAATATCATTATTGTTTTCTCGAGCTAATAATTTGGTATTACAATCATTAATAGAATCGTTCAAAGAGTTATTTTCAAAAGAGAGATCAAGTATTTCAGCATACAACTCATCATTGGTTTTTAAAACCCTTTTCAATTTCCTTTTACAATTAACATATTTATCGTGTAGTTTTTCAAGACTAGTGACTAGCTCTTCTTAAGATAAATCAAGAAAACTTACCTCATTTCTTCTTCATCGGTTGTTACAATGAAACAACTTACCTTGTCTTCTTTACTCTCACTTGATTGTTCCCTTGTAGCTTTGTGGAACTTTTCTCCTTTCTTCTTCTTTAGACAACAAAATTTCGAGTGTCCTCTTACTTCACATTCATAGCACCATCTACAATCTTGGTCACGTGTTGATGGCCGACTCTCGTGGGTCCTTTCCATGTTGAGGTTGTTAGAAACATAATTCCCCAATACTTCAAGACCTGTTAGGGATCCTTGAAGACCTGCTCTGATACCAATTCAAAGATATTGAAAACTTAAAATAAATAAGGAGGAGGAAACAAGCAAGACACTTCTATGTAGAGTGGCTCCAACCTTTGAATCAAAGGTTGTTAGTCAACTACCCAACTATCTCCAATTGGGATTTTTGAAGAGATTCATTTTATTTACCTCACAAGGATGTTATAACAAAATATGATCACCTTCTACACCCTTGAAGTAGCCTCAATGTGACAAAGTGAGTTTTCATAATATTTTTCTCTCTTTTAAAAGTTTATTATCAAATCTTGTTGACCAATATATCCTCATAAAAATTTCCTCACTCAATTGGACAAATATGTGTCACAAATTGCAAAAAATGCAAACCCTAATATGTTATGATGATAAAGTACATGTGATAATGTATTTAATAAATGAACACATCAAACTTTCTATTTTGGACCCCTAATTCTTACCATAGTAGCATAACGACATCATAAAACTAACCCTAAAATTTTATTGCGTTTAGGTCAACCAATTGGGAGTTATGATCAATGTAATTTGGTGCAATTTTCCTTTCTTTTTGACCTAGGGCCTGAGTTCTGGCCTTAATCGACCAAATAGGCTGTAATCCGGCCCATTAACAGTTGGGCACGGACCTTTTAGTTGAGGGTCAGATATCAGCCATCCGATCTGAGGCCTCGAATTCCTGCCCTAATCCAAGGGCAGAGAACCCATCTTCAACCTCCCGCAAAGAGCAGGAGGAAGACAGGGAACCTAAGCCTCGTTCCCAGGCGCCACCTGAACCCCTCCCACAAAATATCTTCCAAGGAGATATATCTGTCTCGCCAAGATGAAGTCAACTAGCCTTACCTCGACTCCCTTAACCCTCGGAGCAGGGAGAATGACCTCCCCTTTTCTTGCTGCTCTCACTCCTGCGGCGGATGTAAAGCCCGGGACCCCCCCCAACCAACCCTAAACCTACCCAAAGGCCTATAAAAGACCCCCTCGACGTCGCCGCCACCCTCTTTTACCATAACCCTATACTTCCTGACCCTCATTGACATCGGAGACCTCTACCTGACATTTGATTCTCAGCAGCGCTGCCGCTTTACCCTACTAGCATTCTCCTCTGCCTCACCATCCTCCCCCTTAATTGGTTGCTCCACCCAGTTCGCCAAAGCCCACCAGTTTTGGGCGGCACCTTCTAGCTTGCTCCCGCAGCCTGTTGCATCTTCGCCTCCTATTTCCGGTGATCTCCCCGCCGCACCCTCTCTCTATTACAAGCTGCTCAAGCAAGAAAGGCTTGCAAGCATGGTGCCAACAGAGACCGAAGTGGACTAATAGCCAATCACCAAATTAGCCAGAGGAGTCATGGGCCACCACTCCCACTCAGAGATCCACAAGATATCTTGAAAAACCTTGGATCAACGAGAGTCGTCGATCCAGTTGGATCTGACCGTTGATCAAGGTAATCCTTTCTTTTCTTTTTACCTTAAACAATTGAATAATGATTATCTTCGAAAAATCCTAGAAAATGCTAGGATTATCAGAAAATATCGAACCAATATACCATTTTGATCAGAAAATTATTATCTATCCAAATAAAATGTTACCAGGACCTAGATCCGTTTCCTCTTTCAAAAATAGTTACCTAAAGCCTAAATGACCCCCTTAATTATAATTAATTTTTGATAATAGTTTTCCTTGATGATATCTGACCTTCTAAGGTGTAATTAACCCTAGATAGAACTCTGTTTCTAAATAACTCGAAATCCTATTCTAAGATGATAAATGATCAAAGGATTAGGAGAAACCATATATCTAGTTTCTATTTCTACATTGAATTAAAGATATATCTTTATAAAAAAATAAAATCACTAGATGATAATTAGTGATTATGATTGGTCTGAATCTTTAAAATGAACCTTGATGTTATGAATGGTTAATATGTATAGGGTTGCTTTTTCCCTTTTATCCAACCATCTTATAAACCCTAGTTTATGTAAATCTTATAAATGATTAATTAAATATTATCTTTTAATCAAAATAGTTTATTATGGATCAGACCTTATGCTATCTCTAATCCTAATTAAAATACGGAAAATCCCTGATCTGAATTAGATAACATAAAAGGAATAATAATTAAGAACATATCTTAGTCTTTGTCACATGGACCAATTGTGATGTTGTACCCTTGCTTTCCCTTGCAGGGTGACTCATTTCTTGATTAATTCAAATCCTTGGATATCTGATCTAATCAAGCATGTATGTGGTCTTATAAGTATAAGACTAGATTTCTGGTTGCCTATGATATGTATACCTTGAATGCTCGTATCTGAATATTATTGCATGGTTGACTAGTATGAGTTATACTTCTCCAAACCTAATGTAACATAAATGGTTATGATGGGTTGTGGCTACAAGAGCACATAGCCTGGTGTGTATGTATGTTGCCTAACATGGATGTATGTTTCCTTGGCCCATGTTAGATGTATGATGATATTATATTGCCCACACTAGATGTAAGTCAAGTGCAATATGTGTAGTACAACCGCATCAAAATTATTGTAATAAAAAGGATGTTTACCTGATTTTCGTCTTAGGAAATGGTGTTATCTCTCTTTTCTTCTTGTTCAAATATTTTCCTTTATGCAACCTTATTAGTGTAACTTTTACCACGTACCAGCTCAGTTGATGTTTTGTTTCTCGTATTTTCTAGGTGCAATGTACAATTGACAACAAAGTGAAATGCATGCTCAAAGTACCTGAAGGCATAAGATAATAAACTTGGAGGATATATTAGATAGATCTCTTCCTCTTATCTCATTTCTTTCTAGATGTTAGTTTATTACTTTTCTTAGTTGATATTGAGGATGATTGAGATCATATGTAATTAAGTTAACTTTCTCTAGAATAATATTTTCTCTCCATATGTAATGACTTTATTATCTTTATGAATGAATGTTTGTGTAGCATTATATGATGATGTGGACTTGATCTTGGTTCAATCTCTGATTTTGGTTGATTACCTTAATCTCTTGTATTTTCCCTTTTGACATCTACAGATATGAGTGCACGCATATCTGTGAATGTCACTATGGAAAGTATATAGAAATTGGGGGACGTCACACTCAACCTCCGTGAAGAAGCCTTCTTGAAGTGACATTAAGTCCATGGTGTAGCCTTCACCACCTTGAATTAGCTCCATTACCTTGAGGTAGGCTTCACCTAGAAATAGCTCCAACCTCCTTTGAAGTAGCCTTCTTGAAGTAACCTCAAGCAACCATGGAGCAGCCTTCACCACTTTGAAATAGATCCACCACCTTGAGATACACTTCACCTAAAAGTACATCCAACCTCTTTTTAAGTAGCCTTCTTGAAGTAACCTCAAGCAACCTCCCTCTGACAAGCTCCTACAGTGAAGCGGTCAAGGAGAACAAATACAATACAGAAGAAATAGATTGGAAGAAAGAAAATACTTACATTATGAAGTATAATGCTTTGATCCTATATCAAGCATTAGATCTCTCAAATCACTTAGGATGGACGTTTATTGGATGGTGGATAAGGGGCTTTGGCTATAGGATACAAACTAAGAGCTCAAGGAATAAGACTGCAAGTGTTTTTCAGCTTAGTTTCTCTATAGAATGGATGCTCAATTGTATCTTATATGTTTTGGGTGTCCTAAGTCCTTTCCTATATATGAGAATGGTTTGCAAGTGATCAGAGACGTTTTAGGGAGTCTCTAGAGTGTTCTTAGTTCTTAACTAATCGTTACGTAGAAAGTAGTTGGCTAGCAATGGCTAAATTGGTCGAGCTTGGAAGAACAATCTAGAACCCTGTCTAGTCGACAAGATAGTTGACCGATCCTGTCTTGGTCGAGAATTTCTTCGATCAAGTCTGGGTTGATTGCAAATGTATACCAGCATCTATTTCCAACTCCCAACTTCCAACTACTTGGTCTAACATTCATATGCTTTGGACCAAGGTTGAGTCAGTCGACCATATTCTCGATCAAAAATTACTTTAGAGCAAAATTGTGTAGGATTTTGACCAGTGCTATGTATGGATGACCGAGGTGGTTCTCATGCAATAATAACTTTGACTGAGGGTGTATCATCAACTAGTTTCTCATCCGGAGTGTTAATGTTTAATGTTTTTGAACCACCTATCAAATCCATGTTTCTAATGGAAGATAATGACTCTAATTTTAGGGGGATCCTAACTAAGGGTTATGAGTGGATAGAGAATATCTAACACTTTATTTACATGATATCTAAGTACTTTTATATTATATTCTTTTACAAGTATTTACATTGAATATAATCATGAAAATATTAACATTTAAGCACATTGATATTCAATTAACATTTAAGCACATTGATCTTCAATTATCCACTTGGTATGATCTCCTCATTTTCTTGAACCCTAAAATACTTGAGTAGCATGTTATATCCAAAAGAATGAAATGTTTATCATCATCAAAACAAATGGTATGCCAATATCCAATTTAGCCAATAATCTCTCCCTTTTTGCAGAAGATAAGCATTCCTAAAAATATAAGCAAAATATTTAAAATGAAATGAGTTCTGTACCCGTGATAAACTTGAGATGAATAGGTTCTTTTTGATCTCATAAAATGTATTCTTATATACCTAAAGAGACATGGAACATGATATCCATCTCTTAAGGCGATGTAGCACTAATTAATGACAAGCTAAGAGATTATGAAACTCGTGAAGATATTTTATTTTTATTTCTCCCCATTTGTCATTTCAAGATGATAGCCATATTGCCATTTTAAACTTACTCCCCCTGAATGGGATACTCCCCCTTAATTGATTACTCCCCCTTAATTGTTTACTTCAAAAAGAATGTTATATTTAGCCAAAATTCAAGAACCAATATTAATTTCTCAATAATTTACATGGCATGTTAAGCCCTGAAATGATATGAGATTCCTTTAGACTCATATTGAGATCAATAAATATCTCTACCCAAATATAAGGGATGTTAAACCCATATTGGTGTAAAGAATCCAATTAAGAGAAATATCAAAAATATATGCACATTATATCCAAGATTTTTTTGATCTCTCCCTTAATTTCATAACATTAGTTAGCTTGAAAGTACTAAGGTATTTCAAATTGTAAGCAGCTTTAAAAATCAATTGATTAAGTAAGATAGTGAGTCAAAATCTTATGATTTTTAACCAATCTTGTTTCTGACACTATTTTGGTTTAAAAATTTCTCTCATTCTAAATATTTAACATGATGAACAAATTACAAATTTAATATACCAATGTTGGGTGCAAGTGAGTTGTTTTACAAATAATCATTTCTATCAGACTTATTTTCGGTCGACCGTGACTTCTACCGGGGGTCCCTTCGATCGAACTCCTTATCGGCCGAGAGGCAGTTGTGCATAATTTCAAAATCTACAGCTTATCTAGTATAATTAAGATATAACATTTTCTTCTATATTTGTATAATTAATCATATTTCAAGTCATGGGTTTAAGGAACATGGATATCTTCTTTTATGATTCTATTTTGGAAACAATTGTTACATCCATTTGAAGAGTGTGATGTCTTTATGAGTGGCTAGAGTTAAATGACCTCAAGAGTTAGCCATAAATGCATACGCTATATCAAAATCTACTTCTTCTCAATATATCCTAGCTTTATTTCATCAAGCCCATACATTTACAATGAATGGATTACCTTTTAGGTTTGGGAAATGAGTTTTATTCATTGTTCTTGGTAAGTTCATATAGAAATTGTCCAATAATCATCTCTTTTAGGATATGACTAAGTCTTGTTGTGTATAATCATTATTTGTATAGACTTATAAATCCTATATGCTTTGCTAGATGTTGAGTATTACAAGATAAATCCTTTTTGTGACTTAAGATTGAATTTGTCTCTATCATCTTTTTTTTGAAAAGAAGACAACATCCTTTCTTGAAGATAAAATTCTAATAGGACCAAATAAATTCTCACAGAATTTGTCTCACCTAAAAACCCTACTCTCAGCATTAGGAATGCAGTCACCCTAACTTCTCTCTTATTCCCCCTCTCTCCCTACAGACTGACGCCTTTACTTGCCTCTCTCCTACACTACAGTATGATCTTGTGTGCTTGTGAGTGATATGTTTTGGTTTATGTGACTGTGTTAGTCTAGCCCCCCTTATAAATATTGAAAGATCCCAAGTGTGTGAAAACACAATAAGCTTTGTGATCCCATTTCTGGGGAGTAGAGGCACTCAACTTAGCTAGTTAGTGTAGCTTAGAGTTTCCCACTACCCTCACCATTGATATTCTTTATTCTTTGTCTACTCTTGCATAGTTTCCTTCTAACTTGTCTCTTGTTGTTTGTTTGTGTATTGCGCAGGTGACAGCTGTGCATGCTTGGTAGATAGTCTACTTCTACTTACTTAGTGCCATTCTACCTCAAGATATGTAGAAGAAGATGCCAACACCGATGCAAGAAACACCAAGAATTTGAAATGGAAGGCACAGATTCTCAAATACTTCCTGAGGGTGCTATTCAAGACCCTCCTAGGGGTGTCCCACAGAATCCTCTCGGGGGAGTTCCACAAAAATCCAGCCGCACACTACATGAATACTTCAACTTGGGGAACTACACCTCCCCAATCGCCACCCTTGTTGACCAAATGTCGGGTCAACAATTATCCATCACACCAGCCCTCCTCAAACTCCTTCCCACTTACTATAGGATGGAGAACAAGAATTCCTACCACCACATAGATGCTTTCTTGGAAGTTTGCTCAACCTTCTGTACTCCAGACACCATGAATGATTCAATAAGGAGGATCTTTTTCCTTTCTCCCTAAAAGAAAAAGCAAAAGAATGGTATATGTCCAAATCTTGGATGGTTACATGGGTGGAAGTGAAGAATGAATTCCTCAAGAAGTTCTACCCTATATCAAAGTTGACTCAGATGAGAAGGTGTATCACCTCTTTCACCCAAAGGGAAATGAACCCTTCCATGAAGCTTGGGGAAGATTTCAGAAGATCTTGAACGACTGCCTTCATCATGAAGTTCTTGTATGGCAACTAGTGCAGTCATTATACACCAGGCTTATTGAGATGAGATAGACTATTGTGGACTCTTCTTGTAGAGGGACATTCTTGGCTAAGACCCTGAAGGAGTCTTGGCCCCTCTTTGAGAATCTAGCTGAGAACTCCTACCACCAAACTTCAAGCAAGGGAGATCACCTTGACAGTAATTGGGTTCCTCCCCCTCCTCTGGTTCCAGTTAGAGATGAGGTCAATCCTAAAATGGTAAAGATCTTGGCAGATATGATGAACATGATGAAGATCCAAGCTAGGGGTTCTACTATCTAGTCTACCATGGCCATTAATTTTGTTGATGAAGAAGTGAAGGCATTGCAATCTTTTGGAAACCACAATTACCAAGGGTCAATGTCAAACTCCTACGACACAAAATTGAGGAATTTCCCCGATTTCTCTTAGAAATGACAAGGTGAAGATGGGCAAGGGAAACCAAGACAACATCAAGGGACAAGATATAGTTTAAGGTTTTAAGACAAAGTATTGGGAAGATTGAGGAGCCTTGATGATATGAAGAAAGATGTGTCCACTCATGGATAAAACATTGGCCACCTCGAGCAAAGAATTGATCAAATATCACTTTTACTTGCCAGCCATGAGAAGGGAAGACTCCCATACAAACCTATGTCCAATCCCAACAATGCTAGTGGAACCATGGGTGCTCCTCATGGTGCTAATGGGCCACCACAAGGACAAGTGCCCACATTGGACCAATATCAAGGACCCCAAAAATTCTATGCTCCTCCACCTTCACGACCTCCATTCAACTATCAATATGCTCCACCTCCACTACAATCATACAAATAAGCCCTCCACTATAACAACCCCTTCCACAACGACCACAACAATCACCTCCACAACAACCCCCACAACAACGACTTTCATTCTCAAAAACCCAAACCCCCCTCACAAAAGACCACCACCACCACCACCATCATCCTCACAAGATCCCCCTTCTTCCTTTGAGCAAGTGAACATGGTGTCAGTCATATGGGGGAAGATGACTGTTGGATAATCCATGGGAAGGGAGGATGACATGACCATGGTTGGTGAAGAAGAACCACTATCAGAGAAGTCTTGTGTCGAAGTTAAGAACATAAAAAACCGTATTGTTCCATTCTTGCTTGAGAGTGCTAAATGCATCAAAGTTCTTGCTACTCCGTCGAAGATTCCACAAAGTCCCCCGCCACTTCTTGCAAAGATATTATCAAGAGTCCCCCTTCTATTGAGAAGATGACTCCAATATTCAGCCTTTGCTTGGGGATGCACCCCCACTTGTTCAATCCTTGTTTGAAAAAGAAGAATATACTTCCCTACCATTTCATGGAAGTGCCATGGGTACCCAAAGTTTCTTCGTCCCATATGTTTTGAAAGAGATAAGGTTTGATATACCATTCTATGAGGATTCAATGACAAACCAAGCTCCACCCCATCAGATACGAATTTCCATCATACCACCCCAAGGTGCACAACTTCCTACCAAAAGTGTTGATGCAAGTGGGAGATTTTCTGACGATGCCTTAGAAGAATTACCCACCAAAGTCAGACATAGTTAATATTGGAGCTTCCTAGAATCCTTGAAACAAAGGATGGTAGTCATCCAAACATTCTTCTCCTTGGTTAAGGATGTTTGTACGGGGACGAGGAAAGTGGTAATGATACCACCCAAAGAGATCATAGCTACAAACATGTGAACTTTATCATGGGATGTGGCTTTCTAGAGAAAAGAGATGACCTAGGAACCCCTCTTATTACTTGGTACATCAATCACGGAACTATTGAATGTGCTCTCCTAGATCTAGGCTCATTCGTGAGCATCATACCATTTTACATCTACTTGTAGTTGGGCTTTAAGAAATTGGAACCAATAGATTGTGTCATAATGTTGGGGGATGGATCTAGGAGAATGCCTATGGGCATACCTACAGATGTGATATTGGAATTAGATCAAAGAGTTAACATTACCTTTCTAACTAATTTTCTGATCATGGACGTCGATCCAATGGGGGAGAAAGATTACATTATCTTGGGAAGACCCTTCTTGTTCACAGTTGAAGCCAAAACTATCTTGCATGTAGGAACTCTGATAGTCACTTATGGAAGGATGAAGAGTAACTTCTTTATGTTCACTAAGGAAGAAAGGCACATGTTGGGTGAAGAAGATCTAGGCACCAGCCTAGACCACTGGTCCCCTAGAACAGTGGAGGGAAAGTCCTTATTTTAGATCATTTTACACTCCATGGGATGAAGCCCACGTCATCAGAGCTTTAGAAAGGGTTAGCTTAGAGGAGGAAGGAGACACCTGGGATGTGAACACTTGATGAAGTAAAAACAACAAGCCCGACTGAAGGCTCTAAATTTAGCTCTAGTGGGTGGCAACCCATGTGGTTTGACATTCTCGAACCTTGCTATTTTTTCATGTTGTTGTTTTTTTTACAAAAATACACACAAACCATACTTGACAGTTTTGCTATTTGTGAATCATGTTAGAGTAGGGATGGTGGAGAAAAGATGAGGCATGAAGGATATAACTAAAAATTTTATCAAAATTGAAAAGAAAATTGTAAGACAATGAAGAATTTATAGGAAGAAGTCAGGAACGGTTGTGCTCCTCAAAACAGACATGTTGTTTGCAAGAGAGAATGTTCGTGTTGTGGAAAATAGCCATGGTGGCCTGCCCTGCTCACCTAATGCTATGTTTATTTCCCCCCTCACTTGGTGGTGGTCTTCCATGACTCCATACTGTTTACCCTACTATTCTAAACTTCTATTTCATGGTGAGGATAACATGATTTAGAAGTATGGGGTGGAAGGGAGGTAAGCTTGTTTGCCTCATTTTTCCTCTAATAGTCCTTGTTACACATTTTTGCAAGATGATCAAATAGTTTGACTAACTTTCTACTTGTCTATCTTGACCCTATGTGTTCTGTTTGTATTCATGCATACATATAGTTTAATTTCATGCATCAATTTTTTTCTCTTTTTACCATTCCATCTCATGCATTGCATTTTCATGAGTTTTTGGTTACTTTTGTGTGTTTTTGTTAGAAATTGCTTGCTTTATGTTATCTTTTCCCTAAAACTAGGTTTGGATGTTATTGAGTGCAACTGACACCATTTTGGCCAAATTTGCCCAAATTTGGAACTCCTTGTCCAAAAGCATGTTTCCACTTAAATCTCCAATTTTGGAACTAAAAGTTGTTGATCTTTGACAAATGCATGCCATAATATTAGAGTTTTATTGCTAAATGGTCTTGATTGTTGACTTTTTACGTATGTATCACCTCTCTCATGTGTGTGAATGTTTTGGTTGAATTGTGAATTGAGCAAGTTATGAATGCTTAGGGCCTATGGAATCACATGATAAAAATATGAATCTCATGTTGTTCACTCATGTGGTGTGATATTATTTCATGAAGTGTTGTGTGTAACCACAATAATGACACCTTTTTCACCCGACTCTTCTTTCATCATCTTCATGCCCCTCCGTCTCATAAAAGGATGCCTAAGTGCACACATTTAGCCTTGGCCACCTCCAAATGTTTGGGGTGGACATATCTACATCTCCCCATTTCTCTCTCACAAGCATATTCCCTATCTACACTAAGGGCAAAAGTAAAGAAAAAGGAAAGAAGAAAAGAAAAGGCAAAAAGAAAATAAAAGATGTTCATGTTTAAGAGCATATAATAAAAGATGAGTGTTAAAGTACTTCAATCTCTTATCACAATCATTTCTTTTATTTTCATACCCATTGATCTAGGAAACATCAAACCTATCTCATTTCACCCTCTTTTTACAGCCACGTGGGTCACTTGGTGTGGTTTGAAGCACAAGATTGAATGCATGAAAGTGAAACAATGCTCCTAGTCATCATTGATTAATGCCATCATGAAACGATTTACCCAGAATCAAATGAAGGGCATATCGAAAGCTTGTGTATTTTATGCTCTATATTTGAAGTTTGTATAGTCAATGCTCTTTTCATGATTGGATTGTGAAACCAGAGAGGAGAGAGGTGGAACACATGCACTTAGTCACATTTGAGACCATTTACTCAATAATCCTCTTTTGCAATGCAATTATCATTCTTATTTGATTAAAAGAATATGAAGAGAGAGATTAAGTTGGAGCATAATTAAGGAAAAGTATATTTTAAGTTTGGGGTGGTGATGTAGCCCTATTTTAGGGCTTCAACTTGTGTCTTTCTGCATTATAATCACATTGAAACATTATAGATTGCATGTCATTTCCCTGAATATGAACTATTATATCAAATGCACTTATGGCTACTTTTTGCATGTTTTCTAGGGCACTTATGCATGAATTGGATGCAACTGAAAGAGATGGATCTAAATCTTTCCCGAGTATGCCTTGGATGTATAAGAATTGATCAGGAGCAAAAAGAAGTCATTTGAAGAAGTTTGGAGCCAAGATTAGCAGCTTGGGCCCCTACCTCGACCATGGCACATCACCACAATCATGGTGAAATGGCCCAAGAAGTCACAGTAAAGTCACAACTTTTGTACATGAATGTTCACCAATGTGGATCCCATAAAATGTCCATGGCCACTGAAGACACCATGAGTGTGGGTAGTAGAATGGCCATGGTTGAAGCTCTCCATCACCCCCGTGATGCCACACCATGGCCATGGTGAAATGGCCCAAAAATTAAAAAAGATCTAGTGTAAAATACACGTGAATGCCCACAGTCATGTCCATCAGTACGAACGTGGCCCGTGAAGGCCACCTTGCTTGTGGTGTCCACCACGACCATGGCAAGCTGAAGACAAGACAAGTACAAGGATCAAAATGACCTTGGAACCTTCCTCCAACACGGCCGTGCTACCCATCATGACCGTGGTACCCTCTATCTAACACAACCGTGGTGCCTAACACGATTGTTTCCACTCATTGTATTTCCATATACCTCACAACATACCTCCACCATGATCATATCACCCCCACGACTATGTCACCCAACCACCACCATAGACGTGGCACATCACCACAATTGTGGTGACCACCTAACCCAACTTTTCCACTGCATTTTCACTTCTACCCCCACTTAATGTAGTGCTTCTCCACCACCTATATATACATAGGTGGCAACAACAACACAAGGTTAACCAATCCTTATCCACTCTCAAGCATTCATTGCCTTCCTTGCATTCAAGAACTTCACCTACCTCCCACCTTCCATTTCCATCTCATTAACACCCAAAACCTTAGTTTTCTAGGGTTTTCCATCATAATTCTCTATATTCTTATGCCATTTTCATCCTTGGAGGAAGGTGCTTCATTCTACAACAACTAGGAGGTGAAGGAGAAGGGTCTTCCACGAGCTCCATGGCTTGCGACCTCTTTTTTCTCTCCTTTTTGCTCTTTTGTTTAGCTATGTGTTACTAAGCCTCATGTGGTGGGCTATTAGGAGTAAAAATGATACTTTGATACCATGTTGGGGGAAGATCATTTGTAAACTTTGTGATTTCATTCTATGATAATTGATTGCTATTTATATTTCATTTTCCATGTATGTTCTTGTGTTTTGTGTAACATACTAGAACTTGAACCCTACCGTAGAACTTTGACCTTTTGGACTTAGCCAAACAAGGTTGATGTTTAGTATAACTCTAATGAGCTAATGCATGTATAAATCACCCTATTGTAACCTAATGTTCTCACATTAGTATTATCCCAATAATAGACACACAAAGTATGACACATGAGATAATAATGAATTATATAAAATTTTGTGCAAATAATCACACATAATACTTTTGGTGATAATATTAATCTATGGATAAGTAAAATGATAATACTAAAATAACATGATAACCTAAGTAATAATGTGATATTAATGGCCACAAATATTAATTATGACATAATTCATTAAAAGGAATCCCAAAGTGAAATCTAAGTTAAAAATTGTGTTCTTTGGGTCCCAATTTCCTTGGGAGTCAAGTTTCAAATTATTCACGTAATAATAATAATTTTAATAAAATTTGGAATGAGAAGATTTGTGATTTCCCCAAATTATCAAATAAAATAATAAATGAATCCAAAATAGTAAAATAAACTTGGATTCATAATCTACATAATAAATATAGCCTTTGGGTGAATTTTCATCCAATTTGGAAGATGTTTGATTAAAAGGTGAAATCCGGAGAGAGAAAGTGTGTAGAACCTTCAAAATATTAAATAATCGCACAAACAACTCCAATATGTAAAATTAATGGCAAATTCAAATCCAACACAATAAATATGACTTTTGGGTGAAGTTTCATAAAATTTGGAGAATCTTAAAGTCATTAATGCATGGGGAAAGAGAAAATTGTATATGATTTATTTAACACATCAAAAGTCTTCAAAAGGCAAATATAATTACATATTCAAATCTATATACCTAACTTGGCCTCTGTGCAAAATTGCATTCAAATAGGAGTCTATTTGTACACTATTTGGAGGAGAGAGAAAAGCTACATAATTTGTATTATCACTTTATTCGATTCCCAATTCTAATAAGGGTTTCCGATTAATTAGTCACACAATTTTTCCTAAACTTCTCCTATTGATCCAAATTTCCTTTGATGCACACAGATCTTCAGCCATCCAATTTTCATCCAAGGGCTCTTTACTTGTCTCCTACCTCGAGTCGGAAAGGGCCTCGAGCGTGAACAGTAGCGTCGACTAGTGTGTTCAGTTTCCTAGAGATTCCTCCTCTAACTCTCGACCATTTTTGGAAATATTGGGTCCATTATATTTGCAATAAGTTTCTACATCCATTAAGCCCTAACCCAGACTTTGTGTTTCCTTCTTTGTGAAAACCCCAAAACCTTGAGCCACTAGGCATCTCAACTCCCAATCTTACGCCTCTTCTCTGACCCTTGCCTATATATATAGGTATATGGGTGTTTATGGTTCTCTATTCAGTCATTCTACACCCCCATTTGATTCGTTTGTGGTTGCTTTGGCTTTTGAAAGCAGGTTTCTTCCCCTGAGTTCACAAGGCCATTCTTGGGAAATCATAGGTCTCTGCGAGCAATCAAACTATTGACGTAGGTCATATTCTTCTACTTTTGCATTTGGTTGATAAAATTGGATTCCCCCAATTCTCCAAGCTGAGGTTGAGCTGCTTCGAGTAGCCATGGCTCACGGCTGGAGAGGGGAGAATCCCCTTCGTGAAAGTACTCTTTGGTCCCTTGTGCTTTAGCTCTCTTTTTTTCTCGCCTGAGGACAAATAATTCATTTTTCTCTCATTTTACTTTCTTGAGTGCAGTGTTCATCACCCACCCAACCAAGTTGGCCTTCATTTAATTGGGCCAACTCAGTAAGGTTGATAGCTGACGAATATCTTTGTAAATATCTGATTAGTTGAATTTCTAAAATAGATAAATAATTATTTGTTGGGCCAACAATTACAAATAAATAGTCATTGGATTTAGAAAAATAAGGGCTATCTAATGGTACCTATTTTGTTGCTCAAATCTAATCTTGAAAATATGTAAATTTTAATTAATTCACTTAAATAGATAATATATTATAAAATCCATAACTAAATATATGCATGTTAGAAATATATAATAAAATATGTTTTGAACTCAGAAAAGTATAACCTAAAACATGGCATGGTTTTGATAACCTAATTTACTAATAATAAAAAGCCAATTTTTAGGGTTTTGAATAATTAATGGAAACCTAACCCTGATTCCACATATATGCATCATAAGTGCTTTGAAGACCTAGACTTGGATCTAGGACTGACTTTGGACTGTTTAGATTCTAGAATAAGGTATGTTTTGCATCTCCTATTATTCTATGTTGAGGAATTAGCCTATATTCTCTTTCTCTTGGTCCTATGGACATTAGTCTACACAATATCTTGTTCTTTTAGAAGTTATGCTTCATGTGAAGCATCTTTTTGTTACTGATCCTATGATCATATTTGACATTCTCCTAGACTCTTACTTATGCCTTGGTGCATATTGTACTTATTTGATGATATTTCCTACTTTGAGGTGGATATTTATAATTTTTTATATGTGCTTCTTTTCCCACCATGGTAGTGGATGTATATATGGAACATCATGTGATGGATATTTTTGGATGGATGTTCTCATCTTTTCTATTCTCTTATATTCTTGTTTATCTTTTATTATGCATCATGTGGTACTACTAGTATAATGTTGAATGTGTTTTATGTGGATGTTAAATTCCCACATGTGAATGCAAATGTTAAATTCCTGCATAATTATATACAACGGCATATGTTTAATTCATGCTCGGTAGATGTTGATAGACCTTGCCACTGCCCTATTCTAGAGGGGATGTATACAGTTTACCCTCAACCCACATTATACAGATGACAGACCTTGCCACTTCCCTATTCTAGAGGGGATGTATTTTCTACCAACATGATATATTATTCTAGTTTTGTCACCAATGTTACACATGTATGCCATGCTATTATACTTTGCTTCTATCTATCTCATTTATTGATGTTCATTTCTTTTATGCCCCTTTGGGTAGTATGATGGAGCTTCCACTTGTGTGGAGTTGCGTGCACCACTAAAAATCCCAAAGATAGTAAGTGTTTAGGTTTAGCCTTGCTTATACTAGATTAAAAACTCCACCCACGTATGTTATGATACGTGGAAGTCTTATCGTAGTATAGTTAAGGGTCAAATCCACAGGACAACGGTCTTGTTGAGATCAACAAGATAGAAAATGTTAGTATTTCACCTAACTCCTTAACAGTTGGTATTTAGATCAAAGAGTTGATTTGGTTGTTTTAAACTAAGTGCAAGTAAAGTAAGAGCAAGAAAGTAAAATTAAGGTTGTAAACAGTTTTAATAAACCACTAGGATGTTATCGGCTTTCGCCATCACTACACATGGATCAAAACATGCAACATAGTAACATAACCTGCAATAAGACTCTAAATAGTTAGTGTCTTTGTAGATTTAGTTTCCTTTTAGAGAACTAACTACGAGAAGTATGGGAAATGTTGCAATGCCAGCCATTCCCAAACGAATGGTCACTTACTTTGCATCATTCCGTTCGCAAAGTGTGTTCCTCGACATATCAAGGTTGTACTTTTATACGTCAACTGATTCCATTTCATAGTATGAAAGTACAACGATGGGAGTGAGTTTACTCCACTTCTTGAAAAACACTCCTACACACTGAAACAGATGCATGGTGGTTATATGCATCAAGAACCAACACTCGATCAAGATTCGAATATGATAGTACAATCGTAGATAATTCATACTAAAAGAAAATAGGTAACACAAGTTAATGATCAAGCAACAAGTATTCATTAAACGATTGATGTTGAACTGAAAAGAAAAGGATATCTCTATTTCAAACTTATGAATTACATTGCATGAAATGAAAACATGGGTAGCAGGGTTACTCCCCGCACCCTAGTGTATAAGACTACTCACTCATGGCAAGAACACAGAAGGGGGCGAGAAGAGAGAGAGAGCATCATCTCCATGAAGGAGGGAGGAAGGTCGACCCCTTGGAGAGAGAGAGAGAAACGATCTTCACACTTTGTAGCTTGCTTGATGACGAATCCTCCTCTTCCCACCTTCTTTGTCGATGAGAGAGAAAGTAGCTTGGAGATGGAGTATGGGTCTCATACCGGCAGCCTCGGGGTAGTGGATGATGGATGGAATGGCTCTAGAGCAACAGAGGCAGCCTCTGGGCGTCTAAGCAGTCTCCCTTTGTGAGGACCCTTTGGGTCTTATTTATAGGCTTCAAGTGAAACCCAAATGGTTTTAAGTGATTTGGGTCCAAACGGTCGTGAAGACCGTTTGGACTCTAAACTGTTTGGAGTCTCTCTTGGTTTGCAATCGTTTGCCTTATTCGGTCTTGGGACCGTGTAACTCCATGCGGTCTCGGGACCGTATAACTCAATGCGGTCTCGGGACCATGTAACTCCATGTGGTCTCAGGACCGTTTGGATTCATACGGTCTCGGGACCATTTGGCTTTGCACGGTCTTGGGACCGTTTGGCTTTATGCGGTCTCGGGGATGTATAACTCCATGCGGTCTCAGGACCGATTGATCTCCATTCGATCTTGGGACCGTTTGGCTTCATACGGTCTCGGGACCATTTAAGTCCATGCGGTCTCGAGACCGGTTGATCTCCATTCGGTCTTGGGACCGTTTGGCTTCATACGGTCTCGGGGCCATTTGGCTTTGCACAGTCTTGGGACTGTTTAGCTTTGCACGGTTTTGGGACCGTTTTAGCTTTATTCAATCTTTGAGACCGTTAGGCTTCATGCGGTCTCGGGACCGATTAGTCTCCAAACGGTCTCGGGACCGTTTGGAGCTTTTGTATTTTTTTTTGTTTTTCTTTAATTATAAAAAGAAGAAAATTTAGTCTAATGGTATATTTGCTATAAAGGAGGAAAGTTAAGGATTCTATCTAACTTATCTGAGAAAGAGTATGGAAAACTGAGGAAAACTATTAAGATAACATCACAAAATGGGAGGTTATCATAGTATTTTATTTTTCTATGGTAAAAATTTTATACTTGATGTCCTTTATTTTTTATATACTGCTCAATTTCTTATTTAGTATGCACATACCAACTTTTACTAATGTTTCCTTTTCTTTCTCCTTTTGTGGGGTATGCTTCCATCGCCAGGATTAGATCAAGGAGAGTATATCAAGGTGGACTTGGACAACAACCTTTGTAGCCGAGCTTTGGGAGACTTGAAAGAGGTGGTTAGATGACCCTCAACGGATTCTAGTTTGATTAAGATAGTTTTCCTTTTTCACTCACACATGTGTGTTGTAGTGATGTATAATGATGTCAAGCTTTGTAATAGTTAGATAAATTTCTATTCTATTGCTACTTATTGTGTTTTGATACATACATGTTGAATGAATTGGTTATCATCCCTTTGGTGAATTTTTGTATGTGGTGTTTGGATCAAGGGATGTTGCCTTTTTATTTCTAGTAGGGAGTAGTTCCCCTCTGGGATCACACTCCTTAATTATTGTGGTGATTACTAGTATAATGTGTAATGTGTTTTTATGTGGATGTTAAATTCCCACATGTGAATGCAGATGTTAAATTTCTACATAATTATATATAGGGGCAGATGTTAAATTCCTGTTTGACAATGTTGACAGACCCTGCCACCACTCTACTTCAAGGGTGAAGGAGAGCTAGAGATGGTGGATAAAGACGATGATCGGGTGTTAGCTCTAGAAGGACTTTTAATGGTACGGTATGTCCTCCATACTAGAAGGTCAGATTTACAGTTTATGTGCTTGATGGACCAACTAGAGCTTGGTGGGATGGAATTGCAAGGACTCGTGATATCTCTACCATGACTTGGGAGTAGTTTTGGTGCTCTTTCGTGGGAAGTACATCTGCACTACTGCCTTAAAGAAGAAGGGAGATGAGTTCTACAATTTGAAGCAAGGTTCCCTGTCTGTTTTTGCATTTGTATAAAATTTTATGCTATTGGAATGTTATGCAGTTGGTTTGAGTGAAGAACGTAGGGAAAACCTATTCCTTCAAGGACTTAACTACAATGAGGGTCATGCTCTTATTCTGCAATTACCCTTGGCCTTTCAACTTATGGTGGATAAGGCCTTAACTGTAGAATCAAATCTAGGTTTTCAGTCCCATAAAGAAAATAATCATAAGAGGAAAAACCCTGAAGATGATCGTCATTTGAAAGCTCATGTTGCACAAATGAAGGATAGGCTACTGATATGTCATCACAACAATGAACCAGGACATGTTTGACCTGATTGCCCCAAATGTCATAATGGACAGGCACCAGTAGAACAACAAGCATCTCCTTAGAATCAGGGCAACAATAATTGAAACAATAATAGAGGAAGACATGTGGAAAGGTGAGCTGGAAGAGTTTTTGCTTTGGATGGTGAATAAGTTCATGAGGATGACTAAGGAAAAGAACAAGTTGACCCATAGTTCTATAGTTAGGCTTTACAAGTTATGTTTCCCTTTTTGCATGATGCTTTTATGTATGGATGTAAGGAAGTGTAGTGGAACCCTTTGTAACTAAAGTATAGTTTTGACTTAATAAGATGAATCCTTTAAGGGGTGGTGAATAATTGTTTGCTTATATATGGATGTTTTGATTTTGAGGACGAAATCCCTTTAAGGGGTGGTGTGCTGTAACATACTAGAACTCAAACCTACCGTAGAACTTTGACCTTTTGGACTTAGCCAAATAAGGTTGATTTTAGTATAACTCTCATGAGATAATGCATGCATAAATCACCCTATTGTAACCTAATGTTCTCACATTATTCTTAGTCCAATAATATACACATAAAATATGACATATGAGATAATAATGAATTATATAAAATTATGTGCATATAGTCACATATAAATCTTTTGGTGATAATATTAAGCTATGGATGAGCAATAATGATAATAGTGAAATATTATGATAACCTAGATAATAATTAATTTAATAAAATTTGGAATGAGAAGATCTATGATTTCCGCAAAATATCAAATAAAATAATAAATGACTCCAAAGGAGGAAAATAATCTTGGATTTGTAATCTACATAATAAATGTAGCTTTCGGGTGAATATTCATCCAATTTGGAAGATGTTTGATTAAAAGGTGAAATTAGGAGAAAGAAAGTGTGTAGAACCTTCAAAATGTTAATAACTGTACAAACAACTCCAACATGTAAAATTCATTGCAAATTCTATCCAACACATTAAATATGACTTGTGGGTGAAGTTTTATAAAAGTTGGAGAATATTAAAGTCATTAATGCATAATTAAAGAGAAAATAGTATATGATTTAATACATCAAAAGTCTTTTAAAGGCAAATCTAATTGCATATTAAGAATCTAAATGCCTAATGTGTCCTCTGTACAAAATTTCATTCTAATAGGAGTTCGTTTGCACCCTATTTGGAGGAGAGAGAAAAGCTACATAATTTGTATTATCACTTTATTCAATTTCCTTTTCTAATAAGGTTTTTTTATTATTTTGTCACACATTTTCCCCTAAAGATTCCTTGTCATGCTTTGATCCGTATTTCCTTTAATGCGCACAGATCTTCAGCCGTCTGATTTTCATCCAAGGGCTCTTGACTCATCTCCTACCTCGAGTCAGAGAGGGCCTCAAGCATGAACACTAGCTCTGACTACTGTGTTCAGTTTCCTTGTGATTCCTCCTTAAATTCATGACCATTTCTGGAAATATTTGGTGCGTTGGATTCACAAAGAGTTTCCACATCCAGCAAGCCCTAACTTGGACTTTGTGTTTCCTTCTTCGTGAAAACCCCAAATCCTTGAGCCACTAGGCATCTCGACTCCCAAGCTTACGCCTCTTCTCTGACCCTTTCCCATAAAAATAGGTATGCGGGTTTCTGTGGTTCTCTGTGTAGTCATTCTATGCCCCCAATTGATTTGTTCATGGTTTCTTTGGCTTCTAAAAGTTGGTTTCTTCCCCTGAGCTGGCGGTGCCGTTCTTAGGCAATAAGAGGTCTTTGCGAGCAATCAAACTATCGAGGTAGGTCTGATTCTTCCCCCTCTTTCTTTTGAATCTTCTTCATTTGCATTTGGTTGAGAAAATTGGATTCCCCCAATTCTCCAACCTGTGGCCGAGCTACTTTGAGCAGCCATGGCTCGTGGTTAGGGAAGGGATAATCCCCTTCGTGAAAGTACTCTTTGGTCCCTCGCATTTCTTCTCTCTTTGTTTTCTTACCTGAGAACAAATAAGTCATTTTTCTCTCATTTTTCTTTCCTTGAGTGTGGGTCTCACTGGTCGCACACCTGACTGAGTTGGCCTTCATTGAATTGGGCAAACTCAGCAAAGTTGACCGCTAAATAAGCTATATTTGCTGACGAGGATCTTTGTAATTATCTGACTGGTCGAATTTCTAAAATGCATAACTAATTTTCTGTTCAGAAAAAATTACAAATAAAAGTCATTGGATTCAAAAAAAATAAGGGCTATCTAATAGTACTGATTTTGTTGCTTAAATCTAATCTTGAAAATGTGTGATTTTAATGAATTCACTTAAAAAGATGATAATTTGTAAAATCCATATCTAAATATATGTATGTCTGGAAAATATAATAAAATATGTTTTGATCTCAGAAGAGTATAACCTAAAACATGGCATGGTTGTGATAACCTAATTTACTAATAATAAAAAGGTAATTTTTAGGGTTTTAAATAACTAATGGAAACCTAACCCTGATTCCACATATATGCATCATAGGTGCTTTGTAGACCTAGACTTGGATCTAGGACTGACTTTGGACTATTTAGATTCTAGAATAAGGTATGTTTTGCATCCCCTATTATTCTATGTTGAGCAATTAACCTATATTCTCTTTCTCTAAGTCCTATGGACACTAGCCTACACAATATCTTGTTCTTTTGGAAATTATGCTTCATGTGAAGTATCTTTTTGTTATTGATTTTGTGATCATATTTGACATTCTATTGGACTCTCAATTATGCCTTGGTGCATGTTGGACTTACTTGATGATATGTTCCCACTTTGAGGTGGATGTTTACATGTTGATATGTGCTTTTTTTCCAACAATGGTAGTGGATGTATATATGGCACATTATGTGATGGATATTTTTGGATGGATGTTCTCATCTTTCCTATTCTCTTATTTCCTTGTTTATCTTTTGTTATGCATCATGTGGTAACTACTAGTATAATGTTTTATGTGTTTTTATGTGGATGTTAAATCCCCACATGTGAATGAAGATGTTAAATTCCTGCATAATTATGTACAAGGATAGATATTAAATTCTTCCTCAGCAGATGTTGACAGACCCTGCCACCACCATATTCTAGAGGGGATGTATACAATTTCCCCTAACCCAACATTTATGGTAGATGTGTATTTCCTGCCAATGTGATAAACTATTCTAGTATTGTCACCAATGTTACACATGTATGCCTTGTTATTATACTTTGCTTCTATCTGTCTCATTTATGGACGTTCATTTCTTTTATGCCCTTTCGGTAGTACTTTTTTTTTTAAGGGAAGCCTTTTAAACTTGATGTCATGTATTCTATATATATTTCTCAATTTCTTTTTTAGTATGTACATACCAACTTTTGCTGATGTTTCCTTTTCTTTCTCCTTTAGTGGGGTACACTTCCGTCCCCAAGATTAGATCAAGGGGAGGATAGCATGGTGGACTTGGACAACAACCTTTGTAGTTGAGCTTTGGGAGACTTGAATGAGGTGGTTAGATGACCCTCAGCAGATCCTAGTTTGATTAAGATAGTTTTCCTTTTTACTCACCCATGTGTGTTATAATGATGTATAATGATGTCAAGCTTTGTAATAGTTAGACAAAGTTATCTTCCGCTGCTACTTATTGTGTTATGATACATACATGTTGAATGAATTATTTATAATCCATTTAGTGAAAAATTTTATGTGGTGTTTGGTTCAAGGGATGTTACCTTTTTATTTCCAGTAGGGAGTGGTTCCCCTTTGGGATCCCACTCCTTAGACGTTGTATCCTAAAATATGAATTGCTTGAGATTGTATCCTAAAATATGAATTGCTTAAAGCCTCCTAACTCTAGGAGTAGATAGCATATGTGGGGCTATTTTAGGAGTTTCTCCTAGGTCTAATTAGTGGATTCCTAGCTAGTACCCCATCTTCCCTACATATAGTCCTTCTCCTACTACTAGGTGTGTGATCTAAGTAGCTAGTATAGGGTTGATTGGTGCAATTACCTAGGAGTTTTCTAAAAGCTAGGTGGTGAATAATGTGGGGTGAAATACCTTCACCTCTACTCCCCAATTCTAGCTTTGACTCCTAATTACACTAAGCAATCCTATCCTAGAAACCTAGATTAGTCAAATCCTATTGAAACTCACCTATACCTTAGGATAACTAATAGTTTAGGGTGATTTCCTAGCATTTGATTAGTTGTTTGGCTTAGCAATCTAGAATGAATGATTAAGATTATTTATTCTATCTATCCCCCATTTGGAATTTTAGTGTCATTTCCAAATGGCTCACATATCATTATCATTGTTACAAACCATCTTGTTAACTTAGTTTGCTCATGCTAATTGGTTGCTTGCTTTTAATTGCCTCTTAGTATTTTTCTCAGTTGTTGCTAGTTAGATTTTTCTTGAGTAGTTAGTGCTCTTTTAAGATTACTAGTTTTGATCTTTCTAGTTAGTTTTAGTCTAGGTCATTTATTTCTCTAGATCCTTAATTGCTAGTGTAGTGTAGTCTCTTGCTTTTACTTAGTTAATTATCTTGTCTTGCTACTTAGACTTAACTTATTTAGGGTAACTTAGGGTATTCTGATAATCTAGTTTCCTTCTTCCCTCCTTAGTTTAATCAAACAAACATAAAAAAAAACCTAAAAACCCAACTTTCTGCATTAGGAACGTAGTCACCCTAACTTTGATCTAATGCCCCCTCTTTCCCTACAGGTCGACCCCTTTACTTGCCTCTCACCTATATTAAAATACAATCCCATACACTTGCAGGTGATATACTTTGGTTTATGTGATTGTGTTAGTCTAGGGCCCCCTTATAAATATTAAAAGATCCCAAGTGAGTGAAAAAGTACCACCTCAAAGGTGACTCAGGGTATGTCAACCTCCCTTGAAGTTCAATAGGTTCGATGCTCACCACATGACTCGAGTCCTTCCGATAGCGCTTCATATTGCACACATGGAACACATCATGCATCGTACTATACTGAGGGGGTAAGGATAAATGATAAAAAGATTCACCAATCCATTCCAAAATCTCAAATGGACCCATGTATCAGGGACTCACCATTCCTATATTCTTAGCCATAGCTCGAAGGGTCGAATTTTCAGAAACACATGTTCACCCACATTGAAATGCAAGTCAGTCTGATTTGCTTCAGCATACGACTTCTGTCAATCCTAGGCTCTCTTCATCCTTTGCTTGATCAAAGCAAGTTTAGCAGCATACAACTATAGTTCCTCTCACCTCAACAAGGTCCTCTCACCGACATCATCCTAGTGAAGCAGTGACCGACATGACCTCCCATAGAGAGCTTCATATAGAGGCATCCTGATACTGGATTTTTAGCTGTTATTGTAAGAAAACTCAGCTAAGGGCATGTACTGCTCCCATGATCCACCCTAATCGAGCATGCATGCTCTTGACAGATCTTATAAAGTCTGAATCATCCTTTCTAACTGTCCATCAGTCTGATGGTGATAAGATGTGCTAAACTTTAATCTCGTACCAAGTTCTTCGTACAATTGCTTCCACAACTTCGAAGTGAACTTAGGATCATGATCAGGAATAATTAAACTCAGAAGACCATGCGGTTAAACTATCTACCAAATATATAGCTAGGTTTGTCACATTGGCAGTGATCTTTAAGGCTAGGAAATGTGCTGACTTGGTAAGTCAATCTACCACAACCCATCTTTAAGGCTAGGAAATGTGCTGACTTGGTAAGTCAATCTACCACAACCGATATTACATCATGACCTTTCTTTGTCTTGGGGAGACCCACCGCAAAGTCCATGGTGATATGTTCCCATATCCACTCATGAATCTTAATTGAATGCAGTAATCCACTAGGTCACTGGTGTTTAGTTTTCACCATCTGGCATGTGAGACAAATGGCTACATATACTGCTACGTCCCTCTTCATTCTAGGCCACCAAAACTATCATTGTATGTATTTAAACATCTTGGTAGTTCCAGGGTGTATTGTATACTTAGAACCATGAGATTCTTACAAGATATGATTCTTTAAGGGAGAATCTTCATCAACCTAAACTTGGCTCTTGTAGAAGATTCCACCATCTATCCCACTGAGAGATGTGATTGAGGTTTCTCCAACAAACCTTTCATCTTTTCAAGGTCTGGACTGGCTAACTGGGTTGTTACCAACTCGGTCAACAAGTCTAGTTTTATCTGAATGTTATCCAGACGGATCCAGTCTTCTAGTGGCTACAGAGTCCACCTAGAAAAAGCTTCCAGTCCTCTCCACTGGGTACATAAAATAGATGCACACCAGAGTTGTATCCAACTAAGAGCATTTGCTACTACATTAGCTTTTTCGGGATGATAAGTGATGGTGAAATCATAGTCTCTCATGTACTTCATCCATCATATTTGTCTCAAGTTTAGGTCCTTCTGAGTTAGGAGGAACTTCAATCTTTTTTGGTGGGTGAGGATTTCAAATGTGGCTCCATAAAGATAATGTCACCAAATCTTCAAGGGATGTATAATTGTATCCAGTTCTAAATCATGAGTTGGGTAGTTTACTTCATTTGCCTTGAGTTGTCTGGAGGCATAAGCAACACATCCAATCCCCATCTTTGATGCATTGGTGAAGATCATAAAACCTTCATTTCCTTATGGTAGACTAAATACTAGAGATGTGATCAACTTTTCCTTGAACTCCTAGAAATGAGCTTCAAACATGTCTGACCACACAAACTTCTCGTCCTTCCGGGTAAGCTTGGTGAGGGGCAAAGCAGTCTTTGAGAAATCCTTTATAAAGTGTCGACAATATCCTACCAATCCTAGGAAGCTGCAATTTTCAAAAGGGTTCTTCGGTGCTGGACAATCATGCAGGGCTGACACTTGATCAGGATCCATTAAGATGGTCCCTTTCGATATGATGTATCCAAGGAACATGACATGATCTACCTAAAAGTCGCACTTTAAGAATTTCCCATTGAACTTTGACTTTCTCAGGATATCAAGGACTCTACCCATGTGGTCACATGGTTACTCTAAGTCATCAGAGTAAACCAAGATGTCATCTATGAAAAATGAGTCTCAGAAAGGTTGGAACACATTGTTCATGAGATCCATAAACACACTTGGGGCATTGGACAACCCAAAAGGCATAACCAAAAATTCATAGTGGACATAATGGGTTCAAAAAGCAGTTTTCAAGATGTCCTCACTCTTCACTCACAACTGATGATAACTAGATCTCAGGTCAATCTTTGAAAAGACTCAGGCTGACTTGAGCTGGTCGAACATGTCATCTATACATGGTAAAGGATACTTGTTCTTAATGGTATCCTAGTTTATCATTCGGTATTCTATGCACATTTGGAGTGATCCATCCTTCTTCTTCGCAAAGTGGACTGGTGCTCTCCATGGTGAAGTTCTAGGTCACATAAAGCCATTGTCTAGAAATGTTTTTGCAACTCAAGCAACTCATCTTGGCCATCAAGTAAGGTGCCCTGGGAATAGGCTTTCTCTTGGGAACTAACTCTATTGAAAAGTTTACCTCTCTCTCAAGAGGTATCCCTAGAAAATTATTTGGAAACACATCTACATAGTCCCTACTACATCTACTTCCTCTAAGGGTTGCACCTTAGGTTCCGACTTGGTAACTACTGCTAGGAATGCTTTACAACCTTTGGCTATCATCTGCTCTGCCTTCAAGGATGACACATACATGCTGGTGGTAACATCCTTTCTACCTCTAATGGTGAAGGTGGATGATTACATTGATCTTATTTTGAATTCGATCTTTTCCCTATAAGTATAGAGCCAATTCATACCAATGATTACATCAAAGCCATTCATGTCAAGGAGGATAAAATCCATAGGGAGCTCTTTATCTAGATACTTAACATGTATAACTAGGGTTTTGAAGAGAGATGTAAAGATCTGACCACTCAGGGGTGTGACATACAAAACATATCCTAAATCCTTATTATCCACACAAAGCATAGTTGAAAGATTTCTCAAAATAAAATTATTAGTAGAACTAGAGTCAAACAAAGATTTTACAATGTATCCCATAATCTCAAGCATGCCAACATAGTTTTTCATAACATGTCAGACTACTACATGCTTAGCTAAAATAGGAAAGAAAACTCTAAGGGTTATTATCCTCTATCAAATGGTTAGCATTGGCTTGAGCTTCTTCATTATCGATGGTGAAAACTCAAGCTTCCCTTCGCTCTCCTATAGACAAAACTACAGCTGGTACACCTGCTGCCATTAGTGGCGTTGCTACCATAGGTTGGGCTGCTACATGACCCGAACGACTAGTTGGGTTTTAGGGGAGACAGAGAAGGTAGTGGAAACAAAAATTTTCTCCCCCAAACCTGGAACAAGGAAATGCGTCAACGTCTATATAATAGGAAAGGATGGTTTGTGGAATCATACCTTGTCCCGAGGCTTGCTCGGCAACAATACCTCACGGCTTGCGCGATCTTCACCTCCGGTCTTGGACGGTGTCTGTGCAGCTCCTGGTCGCACCAGGACTGATGACTCCTCCTCTCACCGGGACTGTCGGGATTGACAGTTGTCCTCCTGAGCGGCAGAAACCTCCCGCCTCTCAAGTCGTCCACACGGACCACCTGGAGCTCCACACTTCTTGTCCCATAAGGAGTTGGAAGGAGTCGCACCCTCCTGTTGATGTACTAGTCGCCAACACACTCTCCTACCTCCAGTTGTAACTGCAGTTGTCTTTCCCTTGTTGCGCCTCCCCTTACGGGTAGCACTTGCTCGGGCTCTCTCGGTTACCAAAACCAGAGAACGACAACTTTGCAAAGCAACTGATTGCACTGAGCTGTATTTTGAGAAGCCCCCAATACCCCTATATATATAGGAGGGTCATGGGACAGGGTTCTCCATCCCGGACAATGCGGGACAAAAAGCAGGAGTAGAAGGGTTCGAGATTTTCCACAAAAGCAACCAACTAGCAACCTGAACCGATCGGTTCACAAGTGAACCGGTCGGTTGGGGACCTGAACCGGTCGGTTGGGACACCTCAACCGGTCTGTTCACAAGTGAACCGGTCAGTTGGTGGTCTTGGTCGGTTCCCAATTGACTTTCCTTCTTTTGTTTCTAATTGGTATCGAATACCAATCCTATTTCCCAATCAAATTGGGAAATTGAAACGAAAGGAAAATTCTCACCAATCCTACTTTCCCAATTTGCTCGGTTGCACCAGTTGAATCGATCGTTTCAACACTTTAAGAAATTGGTTCACCCTAGACTTGAGCCGATCGGTTCAACAATTGAGCCAAACGGTTCAACAACCTCAGCCGACCGGTTCATCACATGAACTGATCGGTTGGGAGTGTAGGTTGTGCAGAATCAGTCAATTGCGATTTCAATCAATTCGATACTCTAATCAAAGTGTCCAACACCTTGAACAATATGATATTGAGCCATCAATTGATTGAGTGTTTAATTGAACTACTAAACTCCTTCAGTAATCAATCTAAACATTGCTTGTGGACAAAACTCCTCTTCCGGGTTAAATCCTATGTGTGTGACCCTGTAGGTCCATTTCACGTTGGTAGTGAAAGTCCATAACACTTATGACTTCACAAGCAGAGAGCGGTGCCTAGTCACACATCAGTGCTACCCAAGTGAAAGTAGAAAGTTGGAGAACAACTTTCAATCCTACAATCCGTGAATGGTGTTATAGTGAATGTATAATTCCTTTATCACTGATATCCCGAATGAACTCGAGGCATGGAACAGTCATCCTGTCAACGTTCATTCACTTTCTTGATCTCAGAGTAGATTGAATGAGATATGTATGACATCAATATCACATACTGATTCACACATGCGTGCGCACACCTATCTCAATCCTACTCATCAAGTGGCCTTGGACATCAAACTCCCTCAGGAGGGACAAATCCCATATCTATCACTCACCCCTCAAAAGCCCCATGTGTCAAAGCCACCCAATCATCACCTTTATAACAACCCATGTTTCAGGACTACGTTTGATGATGTCAAAGTGTGCCCAACGACATGTGTTGAGTGTAGTGATTTCAAGTCAAAGAATCACACTCACCACCATCACTGTGAGTACTGACTATGACTACCATGTCATGGTTCCATGTGTCAAACTCACGGTGGGTCTGTCTGGTACACTTGTTCACTAACAAGTACCTATGTGTTTGGTTTGATATCTCTATATCATGACTAATGAGATTCTTTCCTCAACCAACACCACAATCTAGTCTTGTGTGTCATTGCTGTCTATCTACCTTCCACAATGACATCCGACTAGGGACATAACAAGAATGTACAAACTCTTAGCATTCGTATGATCTCATCATTCAGGTCCTTAACCTGAAGGCATACGTCATTGAGTATTGTCATTCTCTAGACATTCAATCTGTTCTATCACTATCTCATATGACTGAACTAGAAAGAATTGGAAGCTTGCCTTTGATGTTTATCAAATCAATCTTAATGTATCCCACCAATCATCCCATGATTGGCTCTCAGGGCATACATACCAACAGACTCCCACTTGCACTGCGAGCCAATCACCTTGAATCATATTCATAGTGATCTTCAAACATGTCCCACATGTTATTCGTGCTCTAGTGCCAACATAGTGAGTAATGGCAACACCTTGCCAGAGTCAGTATAAATTGCATGTCTCGCATCTCTTCATTGTACGTCATACGTATGAGATGGAGTTGCCGTAATATGCGATCTAGTATTCCATTTCCTAACCATTAGCCACATTGCATGATCAACGATTCCAGACTTGTCATCAATGAGCGGAATATCTATAAGTTCATCTCATGAACTTCCAGATCCATATAGTATCCATTGTTGTTCTTTAACACACATATACTCGACATTTCCTTTTAAATGGTATTATTGGAACATTTCCAATTATCAACAAACTTTCACTTTTATATATCCTATATATATATTTTGCGATTAATTTTCTATCCTTTCAAAAGTTCGCATCAATGTAACTCTTTACATTGAACTCTTCCTTATCACCACAGAACTAGTACTTCATAGGTACTTATCAGGTTCTCATGGTACTCCACTAACCCTTACTAGAATCAGACAGACATCCACTCGTCATTTCTCACTTACGAGTTATCAGGATGAGCACATCATATCGTCATGTCATACATACAATCATGATGAATGCATTTTGTTCTTGCCATGTCAATACATGCAAGATAATGGGATGATTGCATACATGATAGATCCATATCTATTCTTAGTGTTCCCATTCTTCATAAGAATTGGACACTTGTCCTTGGGATACTAACTCCATGTAACATGGACAAGTTTTCTCCCATTGAATCTGTGCATACTGAACCCTTCAGTACAGATTGCCAATGTATGCTTTCTCTTTTCAGGTCAAGAGTTTTTCGAGAACTATCTCTATAGATCTCTATTCCTATCACATAGGAAACATTTCTATCTTCCTTAAAGATATTTCCACTTTTGGATTTCCATTCTAGAACATTTCCATTTCACATCAATATGTGGAATGTGAACACGCTCCCACTAAATCACAGATCCCTTCTTTATCTTTAACATATTAGTCAAACCTTTTGACTATATCATCAAAGTAAAGATCCAATTCTGAGTTGCTTGCACTCAATCAATCACATTGATTAGTCCATTGTAACTTATAGACTTAATTTGCATTAGTGGATTCATAAACCTTATAGGTTGTGTCATGTACACATCCTTGTTTTATTCCTCATAGGAATGCGGTTTTAGTATCCATATGTCAAATGCCTTAGTAATTAAGTTGCAATCAACAAGCATCATCCTTCTCAAAATGTTATCCATGTGTCTTAACACTTAAGACTCATTTGCACTTATGGATTTCATCCAACGAATGCTACCATCAAGGTCATACCTTATGGTTTACATGGATGTCATTTAGGATGTAATGGTCATAAACCATAACTCAAAATTCGGTTCCTCATATTCATCTAGATAGTTGACTCATCACATGACCAACTCATCTCATAGATATTTGAGGTGTATCTGTTAAGGATATAAGAACTCACAACTCCTTGTGATTCTTAATGTCCTTTCTTAGTGTGGGGTATTCTTTTATTAAGAAGAATTCAGTTATTCGATAATAATTCTCTAACTCTTTAGAGTATGATTCCTTCTTGATTTAGACATCACCATGCCTTAATCATGAGTTCACTATGATACACTATCATAATCACTCATAAGGATCTCAAACATTTGGTCCAAGTATTTCATTCATTGATCTTATTAAGAATTAACACTTTACCAAATTTCTACTTCATCTATGATAATCTTGAACACTTCAAGATATTCATATTGATATTTCTCTAAACACCATTTGAAGTATTAGCATTTGTTCCAATAGGTATGTAAATACATCACATGTATCATACCTAATAGGATAATCATTCTCCCACTACCTTTAGTGAAGATTGATTAATCATGTCCAAGATATTCATGTCTCTTACTGGTTCTCTAACCAAAAGAGTGTAGATTTATCCATCACATGGAAACTAGAAATGAATTTCTCATGATTGATGCTAATTTGATTGTTTGAGTTATCTATAACTGTTAGGTATCATTCTATATTATGCATATCATGTATCACAAGATAAACAAGGCATTGCCACAAAGATCATATCTTTAATATTGAAACATCAACTTTAGTAATTGCCATCATTGTCATACAATATGCAAAAATTAAGTGTTTCTATCTATTGGCAATATATGAAATAGCAGTTCTCAACTCTATTTCGTGCCCTTTAGGCTGAAATAAACTGAAAGATACTCCTATCTATGGCAGCAACACTTGCTCCAATGATGGGTACTTCTTTCTTGGTCCTTTGACAAAGGCCATCACTTCATTGTGGATATTGCATATCATATATGACATTAACATATCTTGGTAGCATATACTTCAGATAAAGAAGCGCTTCATTTCATGATACCTTAGGTGGAGATTTTCATCCCCTCCTTCATCTTCTTTTGTTCTTCCAGATATATAGGGCAATTCCCTCATACACCCTTTCCCCATGTGCCTTGAGGCTAAAGACGGCTTGGATTGCTGGCTAGCATCAGAACTCTTCTTTGCTTTGCCCTTGTCCTTGCCCTTAAGAATTACCTTTTCTTTGATCACATCAATGATTATGGTTTGTCTTTCTTCATCTTTGCCTCTACTATCCTCAGCATGTCCAACAACCCTATCAACACTTTGTCAAAGTTTTTCATGTCGTATTTTATCATGAATTGTATAATCCTCACAACATTTGCAGTATCATACCAATACCCAACTCTTTGCTCAGAGGGAATCCTTCTTAGTCAGGTCCTTCCACATACCCAATCATATTGAGTGTGTGAATACCTTACTGGATCTCCTTCTGTCATAACATACTAGGACAATGTCTTAGAGACATCATATGTCTCATGTTGTCTCTGCAACTCATAGTTCAGAGAACACAACATCAAGCACTCCTCATCAATGTCATCCTTGGTATGCTTCCATAAGCATACTTTCATCCGTTGATGTGGTGGGATTGAGTTCATCTGGTACTGGTATAACTAGGACTTAGAGCTTTATGAGAACACTTCTCAATGTCCTAACCAATCATGGAATTATTCCCATTTAATTTGTTGGTCTCAAAGACCGATCGCAAATAAAGTGATTTGTTGATTAACCATTTATTTTAACAAAAGGAAATATATGCAATTTTAGTCCAAAACTCTTTTGAGTTGTTTGATTGATTTGAAAAGTTGACGATAAAATTAGGCCTGTAATTAATTATCGCTCCCACTATTTTAATTCAAATTGATAGCCCTCACCATCAATTTGGAAGATTGCAGCGTACAACCTCCTAGTGGGCAAGATCCTGAAATCCTCTAAGTCATGGACCAGCTTGGGCTGTCACCCACAACTTAGATCTCTCAGGTAGGCAACTCTTGCCAATTGCATCATATGAAACTCTTGATAAGATGTCATATGCAACTGCTTTCCATGATCATCTCCATGCCTCAAGGTGCTAGATCCTATCTAGGTCACCTTGTTAAGTCCGACCCAAAGCCAACACGATGAATATGCACCCTACTTGGGCAGACCCACACATTCATCCTTCACTCTTCTACGAGATAGATGGTGCACCACGCTTGGGCGTGCCCACACTTGGTCGATCAAGCTTTTCACGTGTGTCGCATTTGGAAGGCATCTAAAACTTAATATTTAATGAGGGATTTGGTTTTATATACATATACATATCCAATCACCGCAATACATAGTATGTATCATATACATGCTATATCCCACAGAAAACATGCAAAACGATAAAAGCGATGATTATGGCCATCCTAATGTGATTCCTCGAGCCAAGAGGAATCACGGTCATCTAGGTCTACATCACATGCAACCTGTACAAGATGAACTATGTGCTTTGCTTTCTGAGTAGATCATCTCATCACATGAATGACTTGCTCATCTGGCCCGGTCGTCTGGGTGCCACCAGTCGATCGGTTGGCTCCTCCAACTGATCGGTTCGCCTGGTCGTCGTGCATCTCATCATGGCTGCCACCCGCTCGTCTCGCTCCTCAAACCAGTCATCAATCGATCGGTTCACTCCTTGAACCGATCGTCTCAGCTGTCGTCAGGATGTCCTCCGTTCTTTGACATAGCAGGAAATAAAATCTATCCTAATTTTACATTGCTTAAAAGGGAAACCCCGAGTTACATTCTAGGGGGGGAGCAAAGGTAGGAAATAATCTCGAATTATTTCGAGTTACATCAGGAATAGGAGAAAGGGAAGATCGATGCGCAGACCGAGATGCAGGAAACCACAAACAACCACACACAAATATAGGGGTTTATAGGCCATAATCATGTTATACATCCACCACAAAAAACTTGTTTAAGGGCGATGTGTATCGATTGCATTAATAATACATATCATATATGTAATTGGGATTTGTGGATGTAACGACCCTCAAATTTTAGTCCCAAAATTTTTGTTATTTAATAAAGGTGAAACCCTAAATTGAAAGAATCCATTTTTCATATGATGATTTAAGTACAGACCATGCTTAATTCGTATTTCAAAATGAGCTAAATGTGCCAAGTGGACCTTGAATTGAAATATTTACATCAATAATTAGTCATATTAATGTCATGTATAATGCATGAGAATTTAACCCTAATTATGCAATAATGACTAGTTAGGGGTTAATTGATAATTTCGACACACATACATGTAATGAGCATCCCATTGATTGGTATAAGAATAGATAAAATAATAATAGAGCTCCCCTCGGATTTTGGTAATAAAATTCCTTTTCAATAATTATTAATGTGTTGATTACCTTAAGTAGATAATAATGCAAACCACATGTTTCCCCTAACTCATATCAAAAATCTAATTGGATATTCGAATTCTTCATGATCGAATTAGCTTGCCTACCTAATTTGGTTGGATTTAGATTATTATAGATTCCCCAAATGTTATTAAGAGGAAAGGGAGAGATAATGATATAGTGTGACTTAATTATTCAATAATGCATTCGTTTATTCCTTTTAGACCAAAGTATAGGTTGTTACAGCCTGTCGCATGCAGCTCAGAAGGAAACGGACTTCTTGGGGACCGTCGGATGGGGATCTGAGGGCACGCCCTTCATCCCCTACCTTCTGATGTATCTGTGCGGAAGGGGGAAACAGAATCCCACCCCTTCACCTGCGATATCTCCCTCCCTCCTCAATAGCTTGCCATTATCTCAATGCTAACGAATTAGGGAGATACCCACAAACCTAGTGAGCCCTAGATTGACCCCTATAAGCACCCGTAGCGGAAACGCCCAACTGACCTTCCTCCTTCGTCAACGGTGCCACCATCACCAGGTCGCGAGGGACCATCACACCAAGAGCTAGCGAATTAGGAAGTACACTCAGGCATCGCTCGACCTTCCTCCGCCGCCAATTTGGGCCGAGCTCAACTGAGCGACCTCCGCGGAGTCGATCTACCTCACTGCCGCCGGTGAGCTTGAGCGCGAGCCTCCGACCATCCCAGCGGAATTCGACCCCCTGTAAGCTTCCACAGACTCCACTAGTGGTTTCCCTTATCCCTTTAGCATGTGCTCTTCACCCATATGCTCCTCCCACGAATGCAATTTCAGACCGTCGGAATGCAGTCTCCGCCTAGGTCATATGGTCGCTACTAGGCCACTTTGGTAATGGTTTCTTCAGGATTTTTCTTCTCACACCTTCACTGAATTAGGCCAAAATTTGTCATGCCCTGAATTACTCTTATTTCTCATTGATTGATTGAAGCCCTTTGTCGAGTTGGGTCCCCTGTTCTGGCCATGGCGGCCTGCCGTTCTCATACCTCCATCCACCTCACCCCTTATTCCTGGGATTACCAAGCTTGGAAGAGATAGGCGGAGGCACTCGTAAGATTTCAAAGTCGCAATCTCTTCCCAATCTTCACTTTTGATCAGAACTCCATAGCTCCAGGAGAGCTGGTCGCGCCATGGATTAAACGAGGGAGAAGCCGGGCAGTGTTTTGACCACCGTACCCCTCTTACATCTAGATATAGTGTCACGCCAGTATGGGTATTCTCGGGATTTCAGTAAGCTTTAATCATGTATACCCGAGCGCCTAAGGTGTGTCTAAATGACCAATATGCCCTGTCACGCCCCTATCCTAGATTTATAATGTGAGGGCAAAGTCGTCTTTCGAACTCTGATTTCCGGATTTCTCAGAAATGATTTTTCCTCGCCTCTTATTGGTCAGAATATCTCTGATCTTTAATAAATCATAGAAAATAATCTAGAGCTCTGATTGGGACGATCCATATATGGTTTTTGATCAGTTTTTCGAGATCTATCCAATGGTTCTAGTTTCAGAACCAGATTTCCAACCTAATTTCCAAATTTAATTAGAGTATGATACACCTATGTTAAGCATATGTAATTAATTCATAATTATATTATTCACAGGATATTAGGATTGATCAGGACTGCATCTACTGTTAGTACACCCCTTCAGGATCAGGTGAGTGGATCATGCACACTGAGCATAATTCTAGGGTTATGGGTTTATTTTATTTGTTTATTGGTTATGATTACTCAATAAAGTACAACTATGCTATTATTCAATTTATTCTTATGAAAATCATGAAAATGCTATGAATTCACGTTTTCTACTGTTTTTATGAATATGCTTTCTTTTGGAACACTACTAATCACTGTCATGCTAATTGATCAAGAAATCATGATAACTATGTTCAAGTGTATTAAACCATGTATGTTGATATAGTCCCCTCAATCATGTTATGTGAGCCTTAATTGGCCTTATGTGAGCCTTAATTGGCCTTATGAGCTCTGTGGGAGCATTATGTGAGCCTTAATTGGCCTTATGTGAGCCTTGATTGGCCTTATGTGAGCCTTAAATGGCCTTATGAGCACTGTGGGTGCAAATCAGGAGAGGGACTACATCAACTCAAGTAAAAACCATCTTATTATGAAATCATGTTAAGTTAATCATGTTCTCATGCAATCATGTTAATTATGTTATGTATTTATGTTCCAAGTTATTTCTCATGCCATTTCAATTATAAGCTATTTTCTTATATAACTTCTCAGTGCCACTCACATAGTTTTACGTTGCCTTGCATGGGCTGGGGACGAGATGTCCGAAGACGAGGAGGAGAAGAAGTAGACTTCAGGGACGTCATCTCAAGCTCAAGGATAGTTCATGAATCCTACTTGGTGGGGTGCCATTCTAGATAGATGTCTTTCCTTTTTATTATGTTATGTTGGAGTTTAATTCTTTGAACTCTTTTATGTTGGACTTAGAGTCTTGTTTATGGTTTGTAATAAGGCACTCTGGTGGATTTTCCTTTTATTCTATGGATTTTGCTTGATTAATGATATCAGTCCACAATTTGTCATGATCTCCATTATGTTCAATGCTTCCGCTTTGGTTGTATTATTATTATTAAAAAGGAGGTCGTGACAGTGGATTTAGGATTGGACATGCATAAAGCCAATTTTATTCGCATTGTATGCAATAAATAAAGGCGACAAACCAAAAATCGATCATATCGATATTCCTAAAATATAGAGCAGTTGACGTGGCTCTGATACCACTATTGGGTTTTAGGGGAGACAGAGAAGGCAGCGGAAACAAAAGTTTTCTCCCCCAAACCCGGAACAAGGAAATGTGTCAACGTCTATATAATAGGAAAGGATGGTTTGTGGAATCATACCTTGTCCTGAGGCTTGCTCGGTGACAATACCTTGTGGATTGCATGGTCTTCACCTCCGGTCTTAGACGGTGTCTGTGCATCTCCTGGTCGCACCGGGATTGACGACTCCTCCTCTCACCGGGACTGTCGGGATTTACATTTGTCCTCCTGAGCGGCAGAAACCTCCCGCCTCTGAAGTAGTCCACATGGACCACCTGGAACTCCACACTCCTTGTCCCACAAGGAGTTGGAAGGAGTCGCACCCTCCTGTTGACGTACTAGTCTCCAACACACTCTCCTGCCTCCAGTTGCAACTATAGTTGTCTTTCCCTTGTTGCGCCTCCCTTTGCGGGTAGCACTTGCTCGGGCTCTCTCAGTTACCAAAACCAGAGAATGACAACTTTGCAGAGCAACTGATGCAGTGAGATGTGTTTTGAGAAGCCCCCAATACCCCTATATATAGGAGGGTCATGGGACAGGGTTCTCCATCCCGGGCAATGCGGGACTAAAAGTAGGAGTAGATGGGTTCGCGATTTTCCACAAAAGAAACCAACTCGCAACCTGAACCGGTCGGTTGGGGACCTGAACCGATCAGTTCACAAGTGAACCGGTTGGTTGGGACACCTCAACTGGTCGGTTCACAAGTGAACCGGTCAGTTGGTGGTCCTGGTCGGTTCCCAATTGACTTTCCTTCTTTTGTTTCTAATAGGTATCGAATACCAATCCTATTTCCCAATCAAATTGGGCAATTGAAACGAAAGGAAAATTCTCATCAATCCTACTTTCCCAAGTTTATCGGTTGCACCAGTTGAATCGATCGTTTCAACACTTGAAGCAATTGGTTCACCCTGGACATGAGTCGATCGGTTCAAGAATTGAGCCGACCGGTTCAGCAACCTCAGCCAATCGGTTCATTACATGAACCGATCGGTTGGGAGTGCAGGTTGTGCAGAATCATTCAATTGCAATTTCAATCAATTCGATACTCTAATCAAAGTGTCCAACACCTTGAACAATATGATATTGAGCCATCAATTGATTGAGTGTTTAATTGAACTACTAAACTCCTTTAGTAATCAATCTAAACATTTCTTGTGGACAAAACTCCTCTTCCAGGTTAAATCCTATGTGTGTGACCCTGCAGGTCCATTTCACGTTGGCAGTGAAAGTCCATAATACTTATGACTTCACAAGCAAAGAGCGGTGCCTAGTCACACATCAGTGCTACCCAAGTGAAAGTAGAAAGTTGGAGAGCAACTTTCAATCCTACAATTTGTGAATGGTGTTACAGTGAATGTATAATTCCTTTGTCATTGATATCCTGAATGAACTCGAGGCATGGAACAGTCATCCTGTCAACGTTCATTCACTTTCTTGATCTCAGAGTAGATTGAACGAGATATGTATGACATCAATATCACATACTGATTCACACATGCGTGTGCACGCCTATCTCAATCATACTCATCAAGTGACCTTGGACATCAAACTCCGTCAGGAGGGACAAATCCCATATCTATCACTCACCCCTCAAAAGCCCCATGTGTCAAAGCCACCCAACATCACCTTTATAACAACCCATGTTTCAGGACTGCGTTTGATGATGTCAAAGTGTTCCCAACGACATGTGTTGAGTGTAGTGATTTCAGGTCAAAGAATCACACTCACCACCATCACTGTGAGTACTGACTGTGACTACCATGTCATGGTTCCATGTGTCAATCTCATGGTGGGTCTGTCCGGTACACTTTTTCTCTAACAAGTACCAATGTGTTTGGTGTGATATCTCTATATCATGACTAATGAGATTCTATCATCAACCAACACCACAATCTAGTCTTATGTGTCATTGCTGTCTATCTACCTTCCACAATGACATCCGACTAGGGACATAACAAGAATGTACAAACTCTTAGCATCTGTATGATCTCATCGTTCAGGTCCTTAACCTGAAGGCATACGTCATTGAGTACTATCATTCTCTAGACATTCAATATGTTCTATCACTATCTCATATGACTGAACCAGAAAGAATTGGAAGCTTGCCTTTGATGTTTATCAAATCAATCTTAATGTATCCCACCAATCATCCCATGATTATCTCTCAGGGCATACATACCAACACCACTCGGGTCAGAAAGAGGACAGTTGGCTTGAAAGTGTCCTTCTTGTTGTCAGTAAAAGCACACCATCTCGAAGCGACACTTTCCCAGGTACGATCTTCCATAGTTGCAGCACCTCGGGTGGTATTTATCATTGTGGGGCTTTCCTTTGCCCCCATGTCTTCCTTTGGCATGGTTGTGTTGGTATGTATGCCCATAGAGCAAGTCATGTGATGATTATAATGGGATACTTTGTAAATGATTTGAATAATAATAAAGGCAATTTCCAATCTATATGTTTAAACTGTTTCTGAGATGATGGTGTAACATGATAGATGTCTAAAGAATGTTTTGACTCAATGACGTATGCTTTTAGGTTAAGGACCTAAACGATGAGATCATACAGATGTTAAGAGTATACATTCTTGTTTAGTCCCTAGTCGGTTGTTATTGTGGAAATAACCATAGACATCAATAACACTAAAGACTAGATTGTGTGTTGGTTGATGATAGAATCTCATTAGTCGTGATATGGTGATATCAAACCAAGCACACAGGTACTTGTTAGAGAACAAGGTACCGGACAGACACAGCGTGAGAGTGACACATGGAACCATGACTTGGTAGTCACAGTCAGCTCTCACAGTGATGGTGGTGAGTGTGATTCTTAGACCTGAAATCACTACACTCAACACATGTCATTGGGTACACTTTGACATCATCAAACACAGTCCTGAAACATGGGTTGTTATAAAGGTGATGATTGGGTGGCTTTGACACATGGGGCTTTTGAGGGGTGAGTGATAGATATGGGATTTGTCCCTCCTAAGGGAGTTTGATATCCTTGGCCACTTGATGAGTAGGATTGAGAAAAGGCATGCCCTTGCATGTGTGAATCAATATGTTATATTGATGTCATACACATCTCACTCGGTCTACTCTGAGATCAAGGAAATGAATGAACATTGACAGGATGACTGTTCCATGCCTCGAGTTCATTCTGGATATCAGTGACAAAGGAATTATACATTCACTATAACACCATTCACGGATTGTAGGATGAAAGTTGTTCTCCAACTTTCTACTTTCACTTGGGTAGCACTGATGTGTGACTAGACACCGCTCTTTGCTTGTGAAGTCATAAATGTTATGGACTTTCACTGCCAACGTGAAATGGACCTGCAGGGTCACACACATAGGATTTAACCAGGAAGAGGAGTTTTGTCCACAAGCAATGTTTAGATTGATTCCTAAAGGAGTTTAGTAGTTCAATTAAACACTCAATTAATCGATAGCTCAATATCATAATGTTCAAGGTGTTGGACGCATTGATTGGAGTATCAGATTGATTGAAATCGCATTTGACTGATTCTGCACAACCTGCACTCCCAACCGATCGGTTCATGTGATGAACTGGTCGGCTGAGGTTGTTGAACCGGTCGGCTCAATTGTTGAACCGATCGGCTCATGCACAAAGTGAAACGACAAGTGTTGAACCGATCGGTTCAACTGGTGCAATCGAGCAACTTGGGAAAGTAGGATTGGTGAGAATTTTCCTTTCATTTCAATTATCCAATTTGATTGGAAATAGGATTGGTATTCGATACCGATTGGAAACAAAAGAAGGAAAGTCAATCGGGAACCAACCTAGAACCCCAACCGACCGGTTCATGAGTGAACCGATCAGTTCAAGGGTCCCAAACGATCGGTTCAGTGGTGAACAGATCGGTTCAGGTCCCCAACCGACCGGTTCACTTGTGAACCGATCGGTTCAGGTTGCGAGATGGTTGCTTTTGTGGAAAATTCCGAACCCTTCTACTCCTGCTTTTAGTCCCATATTGTCGGGCACAGAGAACCCTATCCCATGACCTGCCTATATATATAGGGGTATTAGGGGCTTCACAGAGTACGACTCAGTGCAAGTTGATTGCTCTACAAAGTTGTCATTCTCTCTGGTTTTGGTAACCGAGAGAGAGCCCGAGCAAGTGCTTCCCGCAAAGGGAGGTGCAGCAAGGGAAGGACAATTGCAGTTGCAATTGGCAGCAGGAGAGTGTGTTGGCGACTAGTACGTCAACAGGAGGGTGCGACTCCTTCCACTTCCTTGTGGGACAAGGAGAGTGGAGTTCCAGGTGGTCCGTGTGGACTACTTCAGAGGCGGGAGGACATTTCCGCTTAGGAGGACAACTGTCATCCGACAGTCCGGTAGGAGGAGGAGTCTTCAGTCCCGGTGCAACCAGGAGCTGCATAGACACCGTCCAAGACCGAAGGTGAAGATCACGCAAGGCACGAGGTTCTGTCACCGAGCAAGCCTCGGGACAAGGTATGATTCACAAACCATCTTTCCTATTATATAGACGTTGACGCGATTCCTTTTGCTCTGGGTGTGGGAAGAATTTTTTTTGTTTCCGCTGCTTCTCTGCCTCCTCCAAAACCCAACAGTGGTATCAGAGCCACGTCAATCGCTCTATATTTTAGGATTATCGATATGATCGATTTTGGTTTGTCGCCTTTATTTATTGCATGCGATGCGAATAATATCGGCTTTATACATGTCCAATCCACAAATCCCTAATATACATATATGATATGTAATATTAATGCACTCGATACGCATCGCCCTTAAACGAGTTTTGTGGTGGATGTGTAGCATGATTATGGCCTATAAACCCCTATATTTGTGTGTGGTTGTTTGTGTGGTTGCTTGCATCTTGGTCTGCGCACCGATTCCCTTCTCTTATTCCTGATGTAACTCGAAATAATTCGAGAATTCTTTTCCTACCTTTGCTCCCCCCGAATGTAACTCGGGGTTTCACAATTCAATTGTAAATAGGATAGATTTTATTTCCTGTTATGTCAAAGAACGGCGGACAACCTGAAGACGATGGGTTCAAGGAGTGAACCGATCGGTTGGTGATCTAGACGTCTGGTTCGAGGAACGAGACGAGTGGGTGGTGACCTGAAGAGATGCACGATGACCGGTGAACCGATCGGCTGGAGGCTTCAGTCGATCGGCTGGTGGCACCCGAACAGCCAACCTGATGGCGAGCCGATCAGTCATGGAGATGAGCTGATCAAACCCAGAAAGGCAGGCACAGATTTCATCTTGTACAGGTTGCATGTGATGTAGACCTAGATGACCGTGATTCCTCTTGGCTCGAGGAATCACAAATAGGATGGCCATAATCATTGCTTTTATCGTTTTGCATGTTTTTGTGGGATATAGCATGTATATGATACTTACTATATATTGTGGTGATTGGATATGTATATGTATATAAAATCAAATCCCTCATTAAATATTAAGTTTTATATGCCTTCCAAATGCAACACACGTGAAAAACTTGATCGACCAAGTGTGGGCACACCCTAGCGTGGTGCACCGTCTATCTCGTGGAAGCGTGAAGGATGAATGTGTGGGTCTGCCCTAGTAGGGTGCATATTCATCGTGTTGGCTTTAGGTTGGACTTAATAAGGTGATCTAGATGGGATCTAGTACCTTGAGGCATGGATATGATCATTGCAAAGAGTTGCATATGACATCTTTCAAGAGTTGCATATGATGCAATTGGCAAGAGTTGCCTACCTGAGAGATCTGAGTTGTGGGTGACAGCCCTAGCTGGTCCATGGCTCAGAGGATTTCAGGATCTTGACCCACTAGAAGATTGTACACTGCAATCTTCCGAATTGATGGTGAGGGCCATCAATTTGAGTCAAAATAGTGGGAGCGGTAATTAATTAAAGGCCTAATTAACTATCGTCAAATTTTATTCAAATCAAATCAAAAGAGTTTTGACAAATGCAAATTTTCTCTTGTAGAATGGTAAAAGAATCATCTTTTAAAATGGGCAAATTAATTGAGAATAAATTCCATAACTGATTGAGGACTGTGAGAAGTGTTCTGCACAATCCAGATATACCAGGAGCCTTAGAATCCACTCTATGTACGCTTAATGCGTTGGTGAAGAAGAAAGTAGGTAAGGGAGAGAAGTGTTCTCTCGCCAAACCAATTTCTTCTACATGGAGAGGATGGAAGGAACAATGGAAGAAGAAGTCAGAGATAGAGATCTCTACTTCTGGTGTATACGTGATAGAGATTAACTTTACTACTTCTTCGTCATGGGTACTTGATACCGGATGTGGATCTCACATTTGTTCAAATGTGAAGGATCTTAAGAGAAGTAGGCCTTTGGGGAAAGGCGAGGTTGAACTACGTGTTGCCAATGGGGCAAGAGTTGCCGCCAGTGCCGTAGGAACCTATGAGTTAACTATACCTAGTGGGCTAATAATAGAGTTGAAGAACTGCTATTATGTACCTGCCATAAATAGGAATATCATTTCTGTCTCTTGTTTGGACAAAGATGGATTTGAATTTCTTATTAAGAATGGAAATTATTCCATTTCTAAAGATGGGATCTTTTATGGCAGTGCCCCTATGTCTTATGGTCTATACTTGATAGACTTGGAGACAAGTGTATACAACGTAAACACCAAAAAGCAAAAACTCAACAACTCAAACAAAACATATCTCTGGCATTGTCGTCTAGGGCACATAAATGAGAAGCGCATTTCTAGACTCCATAAAGATGGTTATCTAGACTCTTTTGATTATGAATCAATAGAGACATGTGAATCTTTTTTGTTGGGCAAGATGACCAAGACTCCCTTTTCAGGTAAAGGTGAGAGAGCTAGTGATCTATTAGGACTCATACATACTGATGTATGTGGGCCTTTTAGAACTAATGCCAGAAATGGGTATCAGTACTTCATTACCTTCACTGATGATTTCAGTAGGTATGGCTATGTGTACCTGATGAAGCATAAGTCAGAAACCCTTGAAAGGTTCAAGGATTTCATGAATGAAGTACAGAACCAGCTTGGTAAAAGTATTAAGGCACTTCGTTCCGATCGAGGTGGAGAATACTTGAGCCAAGAGTTTGAGGACCTTCTGCGAGCCCGTGGTATTGTATCACAGTGGACTCTGCCTGGAACACCACAGCATAATGGTGTGTTTGAAAGAAGGAATCGCACATTGTTGGATATGGTGCGATCAATGATGAGTTTTACTGATCTTCCGATTTCCTTCTGGGGTCATGCTCTTGAAACCGCCGAATTTAAACTTAACCGTGTACCATCTAAATCGGTTCAAAAGACACCATATGAGATATGGTATGGGAAGCGTACCATTTTGTCTTTTATGAAGATTTGGGGTTGTGAGGCTTACGTTAGGAAAATGTTTCCTGATAAGCTTGGACCCAAATCTGATAAATGTTATTTTGTTGGAAACCCCAAGGAAACGAGGGGATATTACTTATACCACCCTACTGACAACAAAGTGTTTGTTTCCAGGGATGCTATATTCCTAGAGAGGGAATTTATTTCCAAAGGAAACAGTGGGAGGAAAGTAGAGCTTGAAGAGGTTCAAGCCCAACAAGAAAACATTGAATCGGTAGATGTACCAGAGGAAATTGCAGATTCACAAGGTGTTGTGGAATCTCAGTCTCCTCAGGTAACACAAGGACCTCGTAGATCTAGTAGGACTCGCCTTGAACCTGAGAGGTTTGGATACCTTGTAACTCAGGAAGGTGGAGAGTTGATCATAGATGATGATCCAACTACCTACGTAGAGGCTATGGAGGGACCAGATTCTAAGAAATGGCTTGAAGCCATGAGATCCGAGATGGAATCCATGTACTCCAATAAAGTATGGACTTTGGTGGAACCAGCCGAAGGGGTAAAGCCCATAGGGTGCAAGTGGGTCTTTAAGAAAAAGACCGACATGGATGGCAATGTGCAAACTTATAAAGGCAGATTGGTTGCGAAGGGTTTTCGACAAATTCAAGGTGTTGACTATGATGAAACCTTTTCTCCAGTTGCCATGATTAAGTCCATCAGGATCATGCTTGCTATTGCAGCTTATTATGACTATGAGATTTGGCAGATGGATGTTAAAACTGCATTCCTTAACGGGAATATACAAGAGGATGTGCACATGACACAGCCTGAAGGTTTTGTAGATCCAAAGAATGCCAATAAAGTCTGTAAGTTGCAAAGGTCAATCTATGGATTGAAGCAAGCATCTCAGAGTTGGAATCTTCGATTTGATGAAGAAGTCAAAGTGTTTGGCTTTATTCAAAATGAAGATGCACCTTGTGTGTACAAGAAGGTTAGTGGGAGCTCGACCGCATTCCTCATATTGTATGTGGATGACATACTTTTGATGGGGAATGATGTCTTAGCCTTAGAGAAGGTAAAGACTTGGCTTGGGAAAACTTTCTCAATGAAAGACTTAGGAGAAGCATCCTATATTCTAGGAATTAAGATCTATAGAGATAGATCTAGAAGGCTTCTCAGACTAAGTCAGAGCACGTACATTGACAAGGTGCTGAAGTGGTTCAGCATGGAGAACTCAAAGAGAGGCAACATCCCCATGTTTCATGGAGTCACCGTCTCTAGAGCTCAATGTCCCCAATCTTGTGAAGAGAGGGAGCGTATGAATGGGATCCCATATGCATCAGCCATCGGATCCATCATGTACGCTATGTTGTGCACATGCCCAGATGTCTCGTATGCTCTCAGCATGACGAGCAGGTACCAGTTAGATCCTGGGGATGCTCACTGGACAGCCGTGAAGAACATCCTCAAGTACTTGCGAAGGACTAAGGATCAGTTTCTTGTGTACGGCGGCGAGGAAGAGTTGGTTGTAAAGGGTTACACCGATGCAAGCTTCCAAACCAATAAAGATGATTACAGATCGCAGTCAGGATTTGTGTTTTGCCTCAATAATGGAGCTGTGAGCTGGAAGAGTTTCAAGCAAGAAACAGTTGTCGATTCTACTACAGAGGCCGAATATATTGCTGCTTCGCATGCAGCAAAGGAGGCTGTGTGGATCAGGAAGTTCATTTCTGAACTTGGTGTAGTTCCCAGTAGTTGTGATGCAATTGAGCTTTATTGTGACAATAATGGAGCTATTGCACAAGCTAAGGAGCCCAGATCACATCAGCGGTCCAAACACATACTCCGACGCTTCCATCTCATACGAGAGATCGTACAACGAGGAGATGTGAATATTTGCAAAGTACCAACTGAAGACAACATAGTTGATCCACTGACTAAGGCCCTTTCTCAGCAGAAGCATGATGGTCATGCTAGGTCACAAGGACTGTGATTCCTTGGTGACTGGCTCTAAGTGCAAGTGCGAGTCTGTTGGTATGTATGCCCATAGAGCAAGTCATGTGATGATTTTATTGGGATACTTTGTAAATGATTTGAATAATAATAAAGGCAATTTCCAATCTATATGTTTAAACTATTTCTGAGATGATGGTGTAACATGATAGATGTCTAAAGAATGTTTTGACTCAATGACGTATGCTTTTAGGTTAAGGACCTAAAAGATGAGATCATACAGATGTTAAGAGTATACATTCTTGTTTAGTCCCTAGTCGGTTGTTATTGTGGAAATAACCATAGACATCAATAACACTAAAGACTAGATTGTGTGTTGTTTGATGACAAAATCTCATTAGTCATGATATGGTAATATCAAACCAAGCACATAGGTACTTGTTAGAGAACAAGGTACTGGACAGACCCACCGTGAGAGTGACACATGGAACCATGACTTGGTAGTCACATTCAGCTCTCACAGTTATGGTGGTGAGTGTGATTCTTAGACCTGAAATCACTACACTCAACACATGTCGTTGGGTACACTTTGACATCATCAAACGCAGTCCTGAAACATGGGTTCTTATAAAGGTGATGATTGGGTGGCTTTGACACATGGGGCTTTTGAGGGTGAGTGATAGATATGGGATTTGTCCCTCCTAAGGGAGTTTGATATCCTTGGCCACTTGATGAGTAGGATTGAGAAAAGGCATGCCCTTGCACGTGTGAATCAATATGTGATATTGATGTCATACACATCTCACTCGGTCTACTCTGATATCAAGGAAATGAATGAACATTGACAGGATGACTGTTCCATGCCTTGAGTTCATTCTGGATATCAGTGACAAAGGAATTATACATTCACTGTAACACCATTCATGGATTGTAGGATGAAAGTTGTTCTCCAACTTTCTACTTTCACTTGGGTAGCACTAATGTGTGACTAGACACCGCTCTTTGCTTGTGAAGTCATAAATGTTATGGACTTTCACTGCCAACGTGAAATGGACCTGCAGGGTCACACACATAGGATTTAACCTGGAAGAGGAGTTTTGTCCACAAGCAATGTTTAGATTGATTGCTAAAGGAGTTTAGTAGTTCAATTAAACACTCAATTAATCGATAGCTCAATATCATAATGTTCAAGGTGTTGGACGCATTGATTGGAGTATCAGATTGATTGAAATCACATTTGACTGATTCTGCACAACCTACACTCCCAACCGATCAGTTCATGTGATGAACTGGTCAGTTGAGGTTGCTGAACCGGTCAGCTCAATTGTTGAACCGATCGGCTCATGCACAAAGTGAAACGACCGGTTCAAGTGTTGAACCGATCGGTTCAACTGGTGCAATCGAGCAACTTGGGAAAGTAGGATTGGTGAGAATTTTCCTTTCGTTTCAATTATCCAATTTGATTGGAAATAGGATTGGTATTCGATACCGATTGGAAACAAAAGAAGGAAAGTCAATCGGGAACCAACCTGGAACCCCAAACGACCGGTTCATGAGTGAACCGATCGGTTCAAGGGTCCCAAACGATCAGTTCAGCGGTGAACCGATCGGTTCAGGTTGCGAGATGGTTGCTTTTGTGGAAAATTCTGAACCCTTCTACTCTTGCTTTTAGTCCCATATTGTCGGGCACAGAGAACCCTGTCCCATGACCCGCCTATATATAGGGGTATTGGGGGCTTCTCAGAGTACGACTCAGTGCAAGTTGATTGCTCTGCAAAGTTGTCATTCTCTCTGGTTTTGGTAACCGAGAGAGAGCCCGAGCAAGTGCTTCCCGCAAAGGGAGGTGCAGCAAGGGAAGGACAACTGCAGTTGCAATTGACAGCAGGAGAGTGTGTTGGCGACTAGTACGTCAAGAGGAGGGTGCGACTCTATCCACTTCCTTATGGGACAAGGAGAGTGGAGTTCCAGGTGGTCCGTGTGGACTAATTCATAGGAGGGAGGACATTTCCGCTTAGGAGGACAACTGTCATCCGACAGTCCGGTAGGAGGAGGAGTCTTCAGTCCCGGTGCGACCAGGAGCTGCACAGACACCGTTCAAGACTGGAGGTGAAGATTGCGCAAGGCGCGAGGTTCTGTCACCGAGCAAGCCTCGGGACAAGGTATGATTCACAAACCATCTTTCCTATTATATAGACGTTGACGCAATTCCTTTTGCTCTGGGTTTGGGGAGAAAATTTTTTGTTTCCGCTGCTTCTCTGCCTCCTCCAAAACCTAACAGGTTGTAATTTAGAAAGTTGGAGAACAACTTCAACCTAAAATCTATGGTTGGTGTTGTAGTGATTGTAGTCTGCCTTGAGTCTGAGTCTCTTCAACCATATTGATGCCCGTTCGAACACTTTCCTCTTGAGCTGTGTGATGCAATAATAGAGGAGCAGGTTGTCCTTCTCATCTGACATCGATGTCGCCGATGATGTAGTGGGAGGACGTGAATAGGAGGCATATGGTGCGATCAAGTCAAAGACATCTTGGGTGCCAAAAGAGAAGAAGGAGGGACGAACGGATGCATCGACGAGGTATTCAAACTGACGGTGATGCCCAGGAATCTTTATATGCCAAAATAACTCTAGATCCTTATCTTTTGGTATTTTATATCTTTTAAAGATAGAGTTGCTCAACTAGCCAATTTTTGGACATGCATGTACCAAACTTAAGAAGGCATCAACTCTCCATATTCATGATCATGAATCTGGTTGGGTTCACCTAAACTTGGTCGGTTCAACCCTCGATTTTGTAGCAGTTAATGTCAGCAACCGGTGAGCCAACATCTATGCTACTGTTGAACCTCATTTGTTGTCAGCGGCTGTTGAAAATCCAGCGGTCGCATAGATCTACATCTAGTAATCACCAAAGGAAAAGATCTAGAAGTATCCAAAGAAACATTATGGATCACTAAAATCAAAAACATGAACCCTAATGGGTTGGCCTTGACCCGATCCGGTTCACCATTGAATTTCACGATAGAAATTGACTACCACCAAGAAGTTAGTGATCACAGAGACATAGACCACTGTCGAGAAGTCAACCGTCATAGAGACATCAACAACCGCTAAGATTCCATTGATTGATGAAGCATTGGAAACTACTCAGATACCCGTGGCCACTCTCTGAAGACCTGAACTGGTCGGGTTAAGCCCACTTACCACATAATATCCATATATCCCTTTAAACCCACCCCCTTCTACCTAAGAGAGGGTTCAGACTTTTGGTTCTAGTTTTTAGTTCCAATGACCATCGGGACGCAGAGCTCCTTAGGATAGCTACAAGGTCCGAAAGGTATAAAGAGCACACCCTATGCCCACCCCATAGGATTGCTTCCATACACAATCATTTCCACCATCATCCACTCATTTCCAGCCATTCATAGTCACCTTCACCTCCACACACACATCCAAGTTTCTTTTTGGGGCAAAATCAAAGAGAAAGGAGGCCAAGAAGTCTTGAAGATAAAGGAGTACGATACCAAGGATGAGATTCAACCTTCCTAGAGGCTAAGGAGTGAGATCAACCTACTTTAACGAGCTAAATCTCTTCATATTCCATTTTCTTCTAATTTTGTTCTTGGTTTCTGTACAAATGGTGTTCTTCCATCTTTGCTCGGTGCCAACCATGCTTGTCATGGATATTTGAGCTCCTTCTTGGCTATGTAGCCTGTTTTGGGTATGTTTATGTAATTTTACCTTAATCAAGTTCTTTTATTGTAGATCTAGCATGTTTTCTATTTTAACTTCTCTTTTTAGTTATGATTGTTGGTGTGGTCATTCACTTTCTTGCTTGAACCTCTATTTCTACCAATATCAAGAGATTAGTTTTAGAAACGGATAAGAGAAGGTATTTTGGATCAAAATATAAAAGGAGGACATCCAAGGGAGGATCTGCATGGAGCACATGTAGGAGAGATCCTACCAGAATCTTGGATCCAGTCAGGCTCAGTTGGACAAGGTCAGGTTTACCCGAACCTGGTCAGGTTCACCTCTACCTCCATGGGTCCACGGTCTATATTGTATGCATATTCTCTATTGTTCTTAACGTCTTTGAATATTATGGACCTGAGAGGGTATCCAGGATATTTAGGAGTGTTGGTCCATTATTATTGATAGAGGTTTTGGATCTTTGATGGGGTTTCAGTCACGCTACATAAGAGCAAGTGGGATGACCCCACAAGGACAACTACCATGATACATACTACATTTGGAGATTAAATGGTTGCCAAAGTGTTCAAGGGTTGTGTACAACCAAGAACGGGTGCATATTTACCCACCTTGTGGTTAAATAGCCATGAACGCCTTCTCTTGATTAGTAAGATTCAATGGACTCTGTTTTTTTTTACTTTGTTTTGTTTTATTTTGTATAATGTTTCTAGACTAGTTTGAGTTATTTACATATATCAACTATAGGTTTTGATTAACTGACATGAGAATGGGATCATAAGCATCCTAAACATCCACGCCCATGTGTTCAACCCAGTATATCTACTTTGACTCTATATCGAGGTTCGGGGACCCTTGAAGGTTTTAGGTTATAAATTTAAAAGTATGATTCATCTTTGGGACCATGCCTCCACTTTTGTGAGCACTATCTCAGGGCGATCAACTTTTTGGTGTCATTTCTGGGGAGGTGGTTTTCCATGATTACATGCCCAAAGATTTGTTCTGTCATTCATAAGCTTGTATATATGTGTAATTGTTCTTTTGTGTTGCACATATTTGTTCATATATATTGAATAGTTTCCCCATTTTTTATACTTTTTTAGCCACGGGCCTTACTTCTGCAAGATAGGTTATCTTATCCACCTATCCTCCCAAATTTTTTTGCATCCCAGACTACTGGAGAATAACCAAAAGCCATACACTTCAGCTAGTTGAGCTATATTATCCCCCACCATTATCATTTATAGATGCTACAACAATGGATATTTTTTATCAACCTTTGATCTCCACATTTCCATGGGATCAAGAACTTATCAGAGTAGTGGCACTAGCTAGAGAAAGTGTTGATGCATTCATCTCCACCTTAGCTCCTCATCTCCAAGAAAAAGTCAATACACTTTAGTAGCTACCAGAAAAGAAGGACCTTTAGGTCCAAGTAGAAACTGAAGTAGCAACCTACAGCACAAGCGTACTTCAAAAAGTTGCACAAAGAGACATCCAAGTATGAAAGTTTGAGGTAGTGGAATTCTAGTAATTGCACATGGCAATGATGAATAGTCTTGAAAGCATCTTAGCTCAAGTCCAACAACTTCAGGAAAAGGCTCCCGACCAAAGCAAGAAACTTCAGGACCTACTCAGTTTAGTTCTCTCTCAATTGCAAGTGCCAGAGTACAATAACTAGGATTGTAGTCCCCAAGACCACTCCATTCAGTTCAATGAGGAACTTATCTCAACCTCTTATTTGGGAGTTTAGTTAGGCTCATTTGTATTTTACTGTGAAGACTCACTCACCCAGGGAAGCCCTTCATTTTATCAAGATGATTCAACTGAGAAACCAACGGAGGATACACACCACTTGCAAGAATGGTCTGATGATGATCACTTTTACTCCCCTCGGGGCAGACCAATGACTTAACAAAATGAGAAGTAGTTTGAGTGGCTTGATTCAACTTTTATCCCAAGATAAAGTGATACCTCTCACATTGAGACCCGCCACTTTGTTTCAAATAGCACACCTACTATGGTTTGGAATAATTTGTTTGAGGAGGATGATGATGACTACTTAGTTTGGGGGAGCAAGTATGGTGATGAGGATAAGTTGTAGTAGCTCGAGAAAATGTTTGTGACCATTCCGTTACAAAAGGTGGATGGTAGTGAAGGAGCAGGATGGACAATTCACTACAACGTAGTTGCAGAGTATAATGATGACCCAAACCCCACTGAAAATAACAAACATGGGATAGTAGGATTGCAATTGAACCAACTTGAGGTCACTTCATGCTCAAAATTAGATTGGGGTATTTGGATTTTCAACGACGAGTTTTTAGACTGTCAACCCTTAAATTCATAGATGGAATATCATTTTTGCCCTGGGTGAATATCTTTGGATATGCAGATCCAGATTCTTACATCTAGGAGAGCAAAATCTTGTCAATGTAAAGGGCTTTGCTCCCGTGTAGTTAAACATCATTTCAGCACAAGGACGAGCATATCGAGTCAAGGTACAATACCTCATAACCTAAGAATCAAAATATAAATTGTTTAATTATAAAAACATTCAACATCAGCAATATGTAGGTAACCCTGAACCCAAAATTATGAATTCGGATCAAAGTGTGGGAATTGTGGGGCAGCCACCCCCTCTTCCCTACACATTTTTATTTCTTTTGCATAATAAATGTCATTTTAAATTCTTTAACATTAGATTTCTCTTCCTTCTAACTGTTTAGACTTAGTTTTTCTTGCCCTCATCTTTTAGATATTGACTACTACATTACTTGCATTTATGCCCCTTCACCATTACAGGTGTTGTGATAAAACCTTTTTGAATGGGAAATGACTTTACATATCTCTTTGGATCGGATGAAATCTAGTTTTTATGCTTCTCCAATGATTTGAGATTTTTAACGTTGAACATGACTAGGTTTTAGTCAAACCCGACCAAATTTTGGTCGAACCCGACCACATTGTGAGAGGATTCAATGGCATCATTTGAAGCCAATCATTTCCCTTAGACTCAACTGGGTTCGTGTTTTTGTCTTTTTCTACACTTGAGCATCTCATTTCCTGCCCCACAGACCAGTCAACAGTCAAATGTTGGTCAAGTTGACAGGTGTCAATTTGATTGACCAGTCTACTAATTTTTGACTGCTTTCCTTCTAAATATTCATCTTGAACCTGCATGGGTTTATCCAGAAGCGGTCGGGTTCACTCAATGAATATTGAATCTATAAATGATGTTGGGGTGAGATATATTTCATCACATCACCCTTCGACACCTCTAACCCTAGGCAAACCCTAGCCCCCTCCACTCACCGATTTCTTCTACTACTACGGTATATATAGAACATACCATCAGGTCCCAAATAACAACCACCCTACCAAGAGTGTGGGAATCAAGATTAGAGATGAAGTTAAAATAGGGACAATTTTATTCATGAACCCAACAATCTTCATGTTCCTGAGTTTAACCTCATTGAGAATGATAATATGGTGTGGAATATTATCACACTGCAAATTCACTAGGAATTATATTCCTAGAGTTTACAAAAACTAAAGTGCAATAATGACACCCACAAGAAGACAGATCTTATCATAGTATAGTTAAGCATTGAATCCCAAGGGACAACATTTTAAAGAATTATCTAATCGAAATAACTTGACAAGAACTAATATTCATCACAAGAGTTGAGATTGGTTTGATTAATCTAAGATTGCAAGAATAAAAAGAGCTAGATTAAAGTTGTAGTTATCAATGGATGGAAATACTAGGGTAGAACTAGGTTTCACCGCCACTATTCAAATCTGTGCAATCATTCAAATCCAAACTTATATGAAGATATAATTGAAGTAATACAAGATTCCCCTTTTGGCATCATAAACTTGTATGAGTATATATCCCTGTAAGCTCGATGTCTTATTACTTAAGGATCCTCTATCTACTACTCCGGAGAAATTTCTGTTGGAAGTTCTCATTAGGATGTCAACCAAAGATAATCGATATTCAAATCTTAAACATTGAAGTTCTCATGGTAAAAGATTATAATAAATCACATAAAGCAGGTGATCAATCCGCAAAATATGCAATAAACGATTAGATATGAATTATGTGAGTTCATACAAGAGTTAGAATGTGAATGAAATTGTAAGAAATGGGTAGTGAGTCTAGTCCCCACACCTCAGTTAAAAGACTACTCCCTCGACATGGTGATATTAATATCACTAGAAGAAGAGTAGGACACCATCATGGTCATGATTGTGGTAAAAGCGGCTCGATGTGGTGTGCAATGGAAAACTTCCTTCTTTCTCCTTCATGTAATAACCCTAACTTGTAGCAGAAGCATGTGAATGAATAGTAGCTTGGGGAAGAGATTGATCCCCCAAGGAGAGCGATCGACAACCTGGAGTCGTTGCTGAAAGAGATATGTCAGTATGTGCTGGGGGTTGATAGGCATCACCAAGCTAGGTCGATAGAACTAGCTTGGTCAATAGGAATCATCCTTGTTCTGATCTTTTCATCATTTCTATCTCTAAAATTTCGAGATGAGTTGTATGGCTGCACTGGGGGCCTATTTATAGGGTTGATATTGTCGACCTCTTTCCATCAGTGTCGACCATTGTCTATTGGTCGATGGGTCTATCAATCAATGGCTTTTAGACTTCCAGTCATCAGTCTATCGATTGACAGGACTGTCGACCTTGAGGGTCGACAAGACTATCAAGAATATGCATTCATGGTGATAGATTTCAAAACCTACAAAGGGAGTCAAGAGAAGTATCAAATTCCTACAAAATAACATGAATACCTAAGTAGACCAAAACAAAGTTATTTTAATCAAAACTATGTTGTATGAATGCTAAATTAGACTAACAATGCAACTAAAACTAGGATGAATATGCATTCATCATAATAACACTTCTCAACATTCCCATTGCCTCTTAGACACTAATGACTTTGTTACTTAAACCTCATACATTGAAAGAGAAGATTTTAAGGTTAGTGTTATTTAATCACCTAGGTTGTTGAGATGACGGTTTGAACTTCTTCATTAATGATATCCTGACCCAACTTATTACTCATAGTGGAGAAGCCATATTCCCTGACTCTATGCACTAATCTTAGTAGCAAAAATAGGATGAATTGAACTCTTCTTTGCAGCACTATAAACAATGGCTCTATACGGGGTTGGAAATTGTTGAACACATGAATGGGGGTAGAGGTAATAGATCTCACATTGGGGAAAGTAACATCAACTAACAAAACATTCTCCACATGTTTAGAGTCTTGAATAGGAAAACATCTTCATATCCTAGAGCTCTAAGGGAGATCTTTGATGCGAACCCAAATAGGTAAATTTGTAAGACCCATTTTCTTGAAAGATAAGCCTAGACTCCATTTTAGAAGAATAAGAGGATGTTGATTAACGTACAATGGACCATTTTCATTACCATTTTCCAAATCAGACGGATTGGAGAACCTAAGAATGAAGATATCTCATTCTTTGTGAATAACCTTGATATTTCCAAACGGATTCCAGATCTTCTGAATATGAGAATGTAATAGGTGAAGATCAAGAACCAAGTTAAGAACATAGTTGACCAAGCAATATTTCCACCTAGCAACATTTTGTAGAGTTTTAGAACTTGGATAGACGATCTGACCATCCACTAGATCAATGACCTTCTTCTGCAGAGCATTTCATTAGATCTACCACCCATAGAGAAAACATCCAATCTTTTAGATAGTTAAAATTAGAAAGTACTGGAGGGACTTTCTTCTTCTAGATCTGGCATTCACAGTCAGGGTGGTGGTGTGTTGTCACATAAATCTCTCTGGATGGAGTGGCCATGACTAAAATTATTGTTTTCAATTTTCAAACCTGATTTCATCCCCCATTTCTTGTTTTTATCTTTTTTTTTCAAAATTGATCCATGAGAACTAACTACAATAATGATCTTATAATGGTTACACCATTCCAACTACCATGTAAAATTATTTTTCATAATCTTGCAAATATTTAGAGTCAAAGTCTATAACTCTACATCACTGGGATGGGCATTAAATGATAATGCTATACATTAAAGAGCAATACTTTGAGTGGTTGTCCCTATTAATCTATTATTGTTGCATATATCTATGCTTATCATGAAAATATATCCCTAGTGACTAACTACATGGTATTGTCCATAATGTAGGGAGGGGAGTGGATGTGAATGGGGTGTGATGTGTGTTTTGTGTTTAGAGTTTTGAATTAGTCCTTGTATTTTGATATATCATGACACCCAAATTTAGGCATTAATGATAAGTATTTGTCTATAGTTTGTGTCACAAAAGTGACCATAACATATATTGGAGGACACTAAAACAAACACAAACCCTAGTCCTATGTCCTTGTAGACTCACTAAACCTATCTCTGATACCACAAAATTGTGACGCCCTTCACCACACCAAGCGAGATTACTCAAAACAAAGGATGGAAATATCATTAATAACCATTTAACCACATAATAGGGTAAATTAAAACCATTTGCAATGCAATATCTCAAGTAGAAGTATATCATAACAAGCCTTCAATTCAGGTCATATATATTCCATTTATGCCAATTAGCTCGAGGATGATCAATATTTTAGCTTAGGGGAGTTTGATTTACGAGTTTTGAGTCGCTTATTAGAGGCCTAGTTTATATTCGTTTTGTGCATTTGTTAGTCAATTCGTTGATTATACTTGCATAAATCTTTATAATTGGCTTGTATAAGCTGTTTGCATCAAACTATGCTTATTTCAACGCAATTATATATATATATATATATTTCTTGAAGTTCAATGTCAGAAAATGAGGAATAAGGGAACAATTCTACCTAATTATAAGAGAACTTAGTACATGATGTAGTTTTGTAGATATTTTGTCTTACTTTGAGATGAAATCATAGTGCATGCATGATTCCACCCAAATGTTTAGGCATTAAGAGCATTCTATAAATTCACATCATCATGGGTTCATCATAATTTTAATTGCATGAATGGTTTTATGTGATCATGATTCTTTCGTGTCCACCTATTTCAACCACCCATTGCTCTTATTGGTAGGCCACTCAGATGTTTTCTCCTTATTCATTATTTTATCAGGATAACTGCTTCCATGTAGATGATAGGTAGAGAAAAGAGCAACGTAGATAGGAGATCACACGATGCATAAGTATGAACTGGATGAGTCTATCATATTAACTGCTTTAACTGATAGTGTCTCATTGAAGGGGGGGGGAATATCTTGGATAGAGATTTTTGGTCACCTATATGGCAGTTAGTGTTTAGTGGTTAGTAAAAGCCAGAAGGAGGACTGAAGGGTGGAGACTTTTTAGAGTACCTTATGCATTATGACTTTTATCTGACTTATCTCAATTAGATCCAAAGAACTCAAGGAATGGATTCGTCATCCTCTCAATAGTCAATCCATGTTCCTTGAACTAGAGAAGACTATCTGAGATATATGTGACCTCAATATCATATAAAATTCACATGTGCATGTGCATACTTTTCTCAGTCTTGTTTATCAAGTAGCCTAGATATCAAACTCTTGTAGGAAGGACAAATCCCATCTACATCACTCATAGTCATCCTAATGTGTCACAATGCACCCGAACATCACCTTTATCGAAATCCTTATTCAAGGTCATGGTAGATGATGTCAAAGTACATAGAATGACATGTGATGAGTCTAGTGATTTTAGGTCTAAGAACCACAATCACCACCATCACTAGGAGAGATGATTCTAACTATCAATTATGGTTTCTATGTGTTACTCTCATAGTGGGTTTGTTCGATACACTATTCTCTAACAAGTATCTATGTGATTGTTTTGATGTCATATATCACGACTGATGATATTATGTCATTAACCAACAAACACTCTAGTATTATGTGTTGTTTATGTCTATCATCCTTCCATAATAACATCCAACTAGGGACATAATAATAATGTATATCTGTATGATCTCATTGGTCAGGTCATCACCCAAAAGACATAATCCATTGAGTAATATCATTCTTTATACATTCAATATGTTTCATCATTATCTCAATGCTGACTAAAATAGAATAAATCTAAAGATGTACTCTAATATTAATCAAATATTTTACAAGATACACCATCACAATCCTCATATGATTGTCTCTCTGGGCATACATACCAACAAACTCCCATTTGCACTTAGAGACAATCACCAACGAATCTCATTCTTACTGATTTAAACATGTACATCATGTTTCTACTATAGAAGTGCTAATCCAACAGTCTAGCAACATTTACCTTTAGTTGGTCTATTTCATGTTTCACATCTCGTCACTGTATGACATCTTGCATGAGATGGAATTGATGTAGTATGATATCTGATATTCCTTGCCTAACCGGTAGCTCCATTGTTGTCATAGTAATTATAATGTGTCACCAATGGTTGGAACATATTAGAATTTCATCTATATGAACATATAGTTCCATACAATATCTTTTGTTGGGTGTTCCTAACTCCAAGGTACTCAACTTCTATTGTGTGAAGTTATGTCTGGTAACTATAGCTTATTTCACATCTACAAGGATGATGCAGATAGAACTTCTCTATGAGAAATTATTGTTGATTCATTTGAAAGCATTTTTTCTCCTTGGATCATTCTTGGCGACTTTAACTCTGTGAGAAAGGATTGTGAGAAGTTAGGTAAGCTTTTGCCTTCTAGTAGATCTATGGATGAAATTAATTCTTGCATTTTGAAATGTGGCTTGTTTGATCTCAATCTGAAAGGTCCTTTCTTCTCCTGCGACAACCATCAAATGGGTGATAGATGTATCACCTCCAAAATTGATAGATTCTTCTATAACTTAGTTATTTTGCAAATCTTGAGGAATTATTTGGCGAACTGATCTCCAATGTTGTTAGTGATCACTAGGGATGAACATTGGGTAGGGCCAGCTCGATCCTACCCCTGATCTAGCTATCATAACATGATCCAGAAACGGATCTAATTTATAATATGGTGGGAAGAGCCTAAAATTGAAACTAGATTTTATTAGGGGTGAGTATGGGTTGAGGTAAACCCGTGCCTGAAAACCCAAATATCCTGATTAGATGTTATGTACATTGTATACTTATACTTATATGTTTGTCTTGAAAGAAAAATACATAGATTTCTTGATGCAATATGTAGTGCGTATCCAACCAGGGTAACACGGATAATCTGTAATCAATCAACATGATTAGTGAATTGATGCTAGTAAGATAACCATCACTGACATGGATATACATACTTGATTTCTTTGTTTTGATCTCACTGTGTCATTCAAATGGGACTTTTTGTTGTTTATCTATGCATATTTTAACAACTAAATAAAATATGGCATCCATACTTTGATTTGAAGTGTATATAACACTTAGAAAACTCATGTCATTAGCTCATTAATGAAAAAAATAAACAACTAGCTCAGAGCATAGTAGATTCTACACATGTTTTTGTTCGTATGCCTGCATATAAGAGACAACTAATCTTTTACCCTTCCAACACCTATTTCATTATATATAGATATAGGACGAGGAGGAAAAAGCCATAACATTGTAGATTCCACTGATTCTTTAAGTACACATTCACATGCTCTTTTAATATCCATTTCATTGTTATAGGGGATCACACAACTAAGGTCATATTTCGAGCGCATAGATCACAAATTGTATATATATATATATATATATATATATATATATATATATATATATATATATATATATATATATATATATATATATATATATATATATATATATATATATATATATATATATATATATATATATATATATATATATATATATATATGTGTGTGTGTGTGTGTGTGTGTGTGTGTGTGTGTGTGTGTGTGTAATTTAAAGGTTGATCACAAAGTATATACTATAATAATTTAGCTTTCATGTTACAAGTTAGATCTAGCAAAATTTGGAATGGTCATTTGATGTTATATGGTCAAACACAAATCCGTCCTGAAACCCAACATTCTTATATGGTCCGGGTAAAGGCTAACATTTTTCAATTTTATTCGGTCCAAACTTGGCCAACGAACCGCTTTGAAATGCGGGTTTGGGTTTGGGACAGACAAAACCCATTATAGCCTGACCTGATGCTCATCCCTAGTGATCATCGTTCTATTCTTTTTACTATGGGTAATTATAGAACCATTCACTCTCCATTTTGGTTTATTAATGGTTAGGCTTCTGATTTTGATTTCCTTGATGTGGTTAGCAGAGTTTGGGATATGGACATTGATGGTACTTCTATTCACAAAGTTTACAAGAACTTTCATTATCTTAGAAAGTCTCTCAGGGAACGAAATCATTATTCTTTCAATAATATTCACGATAGAATGAAAACCTTAAGTATGAAGTGATGCGCGAAAGCTACACGTCTAAAATGCAAGTGCACATATCGGAGTACTATATGACCAAAAGAGGCTCGAATATAGGTTGTAGGGAAATGTACTCTGGAGACTACTACTAACTATGATTCGATCAACTAGACTCTATGATTCGATCAACTAGACCTATGAAAAAGGTGATTGGTTGATTAATTGACTAATTTCAAGAAGTAAAGCTAAATTAATAGGTTTGTGTTCAGCAATGGAATGGATTCCTTAGGATTACAATTTACCATGATTATCATTGCAATTAACATCATTTCATAAACATTGATTCCTCCTAACAATGAACAAAGTAACCTTTAGCAAGAATTACCCACTCTCACATCATAATTCACTACCTAATCTAATATAAACCCCACTCTCGTAGCAATTTAATTATTAGTTATGTTCTTTATCAAATTCTCTAGAACAATTGTAAGCCCTCTCTCGAGGTGTGATATAAGTTATATACATGTATGTCAATTCCAACCCTTAATCCATCTCTCAAAGCAATCAATGGCCTAATTAACTACCTATGGTGATTGGGAATAGATAATTCATGAAGCAATTGTAGAGATATACCCAAACATTTAGAGAAATATGTATATTAATTCATAATTGTCAATTACGATGCAAAATAGGGCTACTCTCACGTCATAAGGAATCAGGGAATTAGCCCCACATAATTTCAGTTTCTCTATACATAGAAAAGGAAGAAAGTGACTAGTAAGACATCAAGAACAATGAAAACCCCTATAGAAAGGCAGTCTGGATGATTCCTTTTGACGAATGTAGTGATTTGTCATCTTTCAACTACAGATAGGGCCACCATAAGTGCTCAAACTACCCATAATGTGGCTTTCTCCTCTCCTTTTTCTCTTTTTTGTTCTCCTCTATTGTACAACTGAATATGTCATGATCCCTAGGTCTGGCCGCACTTTCCCTTAGTCAAAGAATTGACTTAGGGCATCATTATGTCTTGACTATTGGATTAGCATCACTCTTTAATCTGGCCTGATCATGACAAGCTAGTACTACTGACTGGGTGTTAGTAGTATCAAAGCCTTCTCAGTTTCACAATCCCTTGTAAGTTGTCAGTACTACTGAGTTGATGTCAGCAACACCAAGATTTTCCCTAACATTCCCTATTGAATTTTTGATCCAAGTCGGTACTACCAAGCTAAATGTCCATAGTATTGAGATCTCTTTGGATCACTCATGTTAAAATGTCAGTATTACTAATTTCTCCATTAGTACTACCGATCTTCCTCAATTCAACCTTGTTCCTTTCTTTCCAATATCGGTACCACTGACATATATGTTAGTAGTACTGAGTTGATTCAATTCATGTAGATTTACTTGAAATTAATCAGAAAGAACATAAGCTCCTCACACTACTACATAAATGGCTTATAAAGTCGGTTTTCAAGGTGTCGATTGTATACATAAACCGACACATAAACCCTACAGTGTCGGTTTTTAACATAAACCGACATCCAATCTGTGAAGGTCGACCAGACACGGGTACCACTTTTATTAAGTGTCGGTTATTTAATAAACAACCGACACTTAAAATCAACCGCCAAAATCAAAATTCCAGCGAAAAAATTACCTCCAAAATTTGACATATGTTGTCGGTTCTTTATTAAATAACCAACGACTAAAAGGTATGCGCGAGACAGGAATAGTTGTCGGTTGTCTTTTATTTATAAACCGACGACTATAATCTAGTATAGTTGTCGGTTTTTGGCAAAGAACCGACATTGTTGGTTTAGTCGTCGGTTTTTTTTAATAACTGACACTTATTGTCAACTTAATAGCTCACCATCGCGACCGTCTCTTCCCCTTTCCCTGTTTCATTCCCGATTCCAGCTAGTTAGGTCTGGCAATTTCTTGCTCGCCCCCGCCAGTCGTTGCTCCGCCGCTGCTCCATGCTCGCACCTGCCGCTGCTCCGTGCTCGCCTCCGCTGCTCGCCTGCTGCTCCTCACCAGTGTCGCTCCTCGCCTGCTGCTCTCCCTTCCTTCGCCGCTCCTCGCCAGCGCCGCTCGCCCCCTGCTGCTGCAGTTGCTCGCCACCGCCGCTCATTCTCTGCTCGCCACCGGCACCCTCTCCTTCTCTGCTCGACGCTGGTGCCTCTGTCTCCACACTGTTACCAACAGTAGGCCTCCTTTCTTCTTCTTCTTCTTCTTCTTCTTCCTTCTCCCTCTCCTTACCAACAGCAACCACGGCCGTGTGGGCTGGCACGGCCATGGCTGTGTTGGCCGACCACACAGTCGTGCTACCTAACACGGCCGTGTGGTTGGCCAGCACAGCCACGGCCGTGTCAGCCCACACGACTGTGGTTGTTGTTGGTTATTTATGTACTGATTTTGTTATGATTTAATCATCTACTTAATGTTCTAATCATGTTCTATGATAATCCTTAGTTAATTTAATATGCATACTTTGTATGTAAGACATATTAATCGGGTATTGCTGTATATCCAAGTAAATTATATGTAACTAATCATTACATGGATTTTAGAATGCATACTTTGGTTAAATGTATTGTTGTAATTTTTGATCAAGTGATGATATGTAAATGTAGCAATAAGTTAGTAAGGTATCAATGATAAGTCTGTTGTAATGTGATGCAAAATAGTTATTGTATCATGCATATCTTAATACTTTTTTCTCTTCTAAGTTTCAAGTCAATTCATCATTACAAGTGATTACATAGATGTTCTAAGGTCGTTTACATAGAAAACCCAAAATGCACACTTGTAGCCATTTTGACTTGAACTTGACCCATTCTACGGTTTGGATTTTAGATCCTTTTCATGTACCTAATTCATGTAAACATTCTAGGGTTTGATTTGAACTTGACCCATTCTAGGGTTTGATTTGATTAAACCCTAACATTGATGAAACCCTAACATCAATTGTGATGAAACCCTAACATGTACATATCTATTATTGTGTTTGTTAGCCTAGAAACTCGTCCATGATTTACTCATTAGGAGTAAATCTTGGATAGTCCCCGGTTTTGGGACAGTCTTTGAACACCTAATCTCACATAGGATGTAAGTGTATAATGTGTATTGGGTTTTCGAGAAAATTTCGGTAGCATTTCCTCGTTTGTTCTCTAAGTACATATGTACTTAGAGAACATCGGGGAAATGCTATCGAAATTTTTTTGATAACCCAATACACATTATACACTTACTAGTGAGATTAGGTGTTCAAGGATGGGATAGGTGGTACACATTTATTATATATAAGAATGACATCACATGTGTTTGTTGGTCTATAAAGTGAACAATCTTGGATAGTATACCCTAATCTTGTCCTAATATATACTTGTTTTCTCTTTGATCATAGAATGGATAGATCATGGATGTCCATTCGCAATCGCTGCACCCCAGAGTTTATTTCTGGTCTTGACCAGTTCATTAGATTTGTCGAGGAACATAGGAAACAACCTAGAGATAGGTTCTACTGTCCATGTAGGCATTGCGGTAACAACTTGAAAGTCAACACTGGTGACGAAATCAAAACTCATGTCATGTGCAATGGGATTATACAAGGCTATACAGAATGGCACTGGCATGGAGAGATTTCAAACTCGAAACCAGTGGATGTCGATAGCAGTGCTTGTGTGGAACAAGAAATTGCCTACGATGATGTAGATGTGAATGAACCAGTTCCAGTAGACATCGTTGATGCGATGCTGGATAGTTGTGGGGTTGAGCACACCGATCCACCTCCCATTTTTAGAACCATTGTGCATGATGTTGAGATGCCGTTATACACTGGTTGTACTAAGTTTACGAAGCTTAGTGCTGTGTTGCGATTGTATAAGTTGAAAGCTAACAATAGATGGAGTGACAGAAGCTTCACGTCGTTGATGTCTTTGTTGAAAGAAATGCTTCCTGAAGGAAACGAGCTGCCAATCTCAACATACCAGGTAAAGAAATTGCTGTGCCCAATGGGAATGGATGCCAATAAGATACACGCATGCCCGAATGATTGTGTATTATTTCAAAAGGACTATGCAGATTTGAAAGATTGTCCAAAATGTGGTGTGTCACGATATAAATTGATGACTTCCAGGGAGACCAAAACTGGTTCTCCTGCCAAGGTGATGTGGTATCTACCTATAATATCACAGTTTCAACGCTTGTTTGCCAATCCGATAGATGCGAAGAATTTGAGGTGGCATGCAGATGTTAAGAAAAATAATGATGGGATCCTACGACATGCGTTTGATTCCCCACAGTGGAAGAAGATTGATGTATTGTACCCTGAATTTGGTGAAGAAGTCAGGAATCTAAGACTTGGGCTTTGTACAAACGGGATGAATCCATACGGGACATTGAGCAGCTAACATAGCACTTGGCCAGTCATGCTTGTTATATACAATCTTCCTCCCTGGATGTGTATGAAAAATAAGTACGTAATGCTGTCGTTGTTGATATCGGGCCCTAAACAACCTGTAAATGACATCGATGTTTATCTTGAACCTCTTATTGATGACTTAAAGAAACTCTGGGGTGAAGGTGTGATGACCTATGATGCTTCACGAAGAGAGACATTTCGTTTGCATGCTATGTTGTTTTGCACTATTAATGACTTTCCAGCATATGGGAATTTGTCTGGATATAGTGTCAAAGGAGCTAAAGCGTGTCCTATATGTGAAGAGAACATTGATTCAACAAGACTAAAACATGGCGGTAAGAATGTATATCTCGGTCATTGGAGGTTTCTTCCAAAATTCCATCTGTATCGTAGGAAGCGCAAAGCATTCAATGGATTGAATGAGGAACGGAGTGCACCTAAACCTATACCAGGGGAGGTTGTTTATGAAAGAGTAAAAGACTTTTTCAATGAATTTGGTAAGAGATCACAATGTACTACACTGAGTGACAATTCTTCATTCAAGAAGAAGTCAATATTTTTGGATCTTCCTTATTGGAGTTCTTTGACAGTCAGACATTGTATCGATGTAATGCACGTTGAGAAAAATGTCTGTGATAGAATCATTTAAACTCTGTTAAATATACCAGGTAAGACTAAAGATGGGATAAAATCCAGATTGGACCTACGTGAAATGGGAATAAGGTCAGAATTAACAGAATTATGTGAAATGGGTAATAAAAGGACATACTTACCTCCCTCTTGTTACACATTGTCTAGAAAGGAGAAGAAATCTTTTCGTGAATGCTTGGTAAATGTTAAGGTGCCACATGGTTACTCATCCAACATCCGTAGATTGTATCAATGAAAGATCTGAAGTTGATAGGTCTTAAATCTCATGATTGTCACACTTTAATGCAACAAATATTGCCTGTGGCAATTCGATCTATATTGCCGAAGCATGTAAGGTTTGCAATCACCAGACTTTGTTTCTTTTTCAACAGTCTCTACAGCAAAGTTATTGACCCTGAGACTCTCGATAATTTGCAAAGAGAAGTGGTTGTTACCCTATGTCAGCTTGAGATGTATTTCCCTCCTTCGTTCTTTGATATCATGGTACATCTTGTTGTCCACTTGACTAGGGAAGTGAAAATTTTGGGACCGGTTTTCTTGCATTGGATGTATCCCTTTGAACGATACATGAGCGTTTTTAAAGGTGATGTTCGAAACCGTTATCGGCCTGAAGGGAGTATTATTGAAGGTTATGTGGCGAGAGAGGTTATGGATTTCTGCAATGACTTTCTCATTGGTAATGACACTCCTGATAATGACAAGAATATTGACGAGCTATTTGGCAAAGGAATTTTGGGATCACGTGTGAAAGTAATCAGCCGTGAGTAGTTGGAACAAGGTCATTTGTATATTTTACACAGCATGGACGAAGTGAACGTTTATATCGAGGAACATACCAATTTCATCAAAAGATAATATCCTCAAGCCAATACAGTGTGGGTTGCTAGAGAACATAACAAGACTTTTATTAAGTGGTTTGAAGATAAAGTCTTACATCAACTATCTCAAACACCAGATGATATTACTGAAACTATCAAATGCCTCACCTTTAATTCAAAGTTGACTGTTATGTCTTCTGAAGGGTATGACATTAATGGATTCACATATTACACAAAGCGCCAAGATGATAAGAGTGTCGTCTAAAACAGTGGGGTCACCCTTCAAGCATCTACTATGTTTTTTGCAAGTGCAAAGGATAAGAGTCCACGTGAAGCTAAAATGTAATATTACGGTGTCATTGAAGAGATATGAGAATTTGACTACATAGATTTCAGAATTTCGCTCTTCAAATGTAATTGGGTTGATAACACCAAAGGAGTTATAGTGGATGAATTGGGTTTCACTTTAGTGAACTTTGAAAAGATTGGTGAGAAGACTGAACCATTCATATTGGCATCACAGGCGAAACAAGTATTTTATATCGATGATCCTGCAAATGATAAATGGTCGGTTGTTCTTCATGGTAAAAGACAGTTCATTGAAGATCCTATAGATGAAGAACAGTACTATGATAAGTATGATGAATCCAGTCCATTCTCAGTTGGGTTGCCAACACCAAAAAATATTGAAGCTAATGATGACTTGCATGTGCGTGGAGATCAAAATGAAGGATTGTTAATTGATTAAAAAAAATCGCAATATTAGAGGTATGTTTTGTTTTATACGTTTTTATTTTTCTGAATATGTGAACTTTTGAATTACAAAAATACTGAAAATTTAATGTGAATTACTTTATAATGTGAGCTTTACAATTTGAATGTGAATTACTTTACAATGTGAGCTTTACAATTTGAATGTGAAGTAATTTACAATGTGAGCTTTACAATTTGAATGGGAATTACTTTATAATGTGAATTACTTTACAATGTGAAATTTACAATTTAAATGTGAATTTGCAGATGGCTGACCATTCTCCTGATTACCGTGATGATGATTACTGTGAGGGTGAGGACATCAATGAGCCGCCTCACAATGTAAGTTTTAAAAAAATATCATATATTTATATCTATATGTCCATTTATAGTTATATCTTGTAAATGTGTTTATTTTTTCAAATTTTAGGTTGATGATGCACAGGTACCACCTGAAGAACTTGATGCACTTGATCAGCAACACCAAAAAGTTGACAAGAGAAGGGGCATCACTATGATGAAGAAGTTAATTGCGCAAAAGGGCAATGGACCCAAACTTGTTGTGGATTTTGATAATGCAGGAAATGCATGTGGTGTGAATCGTAATTCATTTGTTTCATATCTTGGGTTTGTTACTCGTAGCCATTGCGGTTGTCGCTTAGATTCTTGGCATAATGTTTTTAAGGAGAAGAAAGACACAATATGGAGTGATTTATGTGTGAGTTATTATTAATTTGCAATTCTATTTTGTACATTACTAAATTTTTGGATACTAGTTAATAGCAATTCTATTTTGCAGAGTATATTTGAATTGGATGAAAAGCTGCATCGTAAATGGGTGATGCAACGCTGTGGGAGAGTCCTAAGGAACTATAGGACAAATCTCACACGAGAATACATAAAAGAAGCTGACAAGAGGAAGAAGACAGCCACTGAACAGTGGAACTTCCTCAAAAAAGAAGAATGGGAGGCGTTCGTCGCTTCAAGACAAACTGATGAATTCAAGGTATTAGGCGTCAGTCTCAATCTCATTATTAATATATGTTGTATTCACCTATTCAAGATTAACATTTAGTGTTACTAACCAAATCATTAATGTGCATACTAACTAGGCCCTCAGTGATGCACAAAGATCAAGGCGTGCGATGAATGTGCACGACCACACAATGGGTCCAAGAGGATATGCAGGCATTCGCCAAAGACTACAGTCTGAGGCTACTGCTCAGTCTGCTGCTACTCAGGAGTCATCTACCATAGGTAGCACACCTCTGCCTCGCCATGATGTCTGGATAGCTGGGAGGCAAAATAAGAAGGGAGAAATAATGAAGGCTGCAACTGTCGAGGCGGCTTTAAAAATGGTAAAATACAACTCTTACAGCAATCATTCGAATATTGATTATTTGTGTTGTTTACTTAATTACAAATTTTTGTTTTGGCGATTAGCGGGAGCTGCACGAGCTAAGGAAACAAGGCAAGTTCATCCCTGAGGGAACAAGGGATGAATTGACAGTTTCTCTGGGTAACCCAGAGCATCCTGGACGTGTTAGGGCTGCAGGCGCAGGTGTGGGCATCAAAGCTTTTTTTGGGCCATCTCAGCGCAAACATGTCCAAAAAGTGGGACTTTCACAAGAAGAGGTAACATATTCTTTCTTGATAATGTTACTGTAAAAGAGAATTCAATAATCAGAAGCTAACATTTATTTTATCCATGTATAGGTCGATAAGATATTTGAGAGGAAACTCCAAGAAGCAATGAAAACCTGGTAGTCATCTCAGATTGCACCTCAGCAGACAGTACCTATAGCTCCTACTGCAGGCTCTACTCCTACTGCAGAGGTTGGGAGTAATCTTGTAGAACCACCACCTAGCACATCTACTGTAAGTATTTTTATGACATAGTAACTAGTTTTTTAATTCAAGATGATATGTATATATGAAATTGTAGTTGTTTCAAAAAAAGATGATATGTATATATGTATATAACATTCTTTACACAAAAATTTGTAGGGGTTGAAGCGATGTCGTCTAAAAAGTAATGAATATGTCGTTGCAGAGGCGTCGACTTACCCATCCCTACCCGGGGATCAGTTTCACGGGTCTCCATTACTAGCTGGTTGGCTTCGTGTGAGCCCGGTACATGTAATGCAAGGATGGGCGGATCTTCAATTGCCATATGCCCACCCAGATTGTGAAACGCTTGGTGAGGCAGAAGGCGGAGTGATATTGTGGCGAAAAGAGGATGTCGTCTTTACTGGAACTGTATGATAAATTTACATTATGTTATATTGTTAGTGTGTGTATATGATGTCAGTTGATCTAAAATTTTATATATATATATATATATATATATATAGGTTAAAAAGAAGACACCCACAACATTTAGGCCTCCACTTCCACCTCCTACATTACCTAGTTGGGTTCCACAGGACCTACCTGTCCCGTTAGGTCCTAACTGTAGGGGTATGGCAATATGGTTAAGCGAACATGATATAAACTGCCCTATAACTATTTCTTCCGATTCAGATTCTACAGGTCAGGCATACGAAACCAAACTATTTATACAAGATATTTTGGAGTTGTTTGAATATACTTGGCTAAATACATCTGTGATAGAGCTATGGATAAGGTGAGATCTTCTTTATACATCCATATACCTTGTGTATGATCTGGTGATCTGGTTTCTTATTTATTAATGCATGTGTAATTAATACTTATTTTGCAGCTACTTAGACAAGATATGTGCAGATTTTGGATTCGAACATGTAGGGTTTTTGATTCCATCTTTGATTAGTCTAGTAGCTAAAGACCCTACGTCAGTTCAACAATACTGCTGTGAGGCTTTTACAAATTTTGTTGTAAATAAGAAGACGGTGATAATGGCTCCATTCAATGTAGAGTAAGTTTACTTTGCTTATTATAATTTGGACTTAAGAAAATTACATTTTTATTGTGGATTTTGAGTTATTGATTTTTAACTTTTTTACATCTAGTGGTAAGCATTGGGAGTTACTGGTTATTCTCCCAAGACGTTCACTGTCTATTATCTAGATCCTAAGGGGACTAAATTGAATACAAGATTTGGACACATAATGAAAATGGCATTATTCCGGTGAAAAATATTTCATTTTCATATCCGTTAACATATGTTATTACATTACTATTTAATTGCAATGTTCTGTGTTACATTAACATGTAGGGGTTTTGATGAGTTCAAAAAGGCTGGAGGAAAGGTCCCCACGAAAAAGAACCAGCCAATAATTTGGAAGAATGTGAAAGTAAGTTCCCGACTGCAATATATGTATATATTATTTATGTGAACAATGCTTAATTAGTTGTATTTTTTAATATTTTGTATGTTTGAATTTATAGTGTGCTACACAAGACAACGGATGGGCATGTGGATACTATGTCATGCGATATATGCACATGATTATCAAACATGCCGCACTGTATATCGAGTGTATTGCTATGATATTATATAGTCTCATTAGATAATATGATCGAAATATATCAATCTTATTTATAGTTCATTCATTATATATATACATCATTCTCTTTGCAGGTGTTTAAAACTGACCCCACTACAGGAAAGGACTTACCAGATGTACATGCTCCCTATACGATGGGAGAATTAAATAAAGTAAGAGAAGAATGGGCAACAACCATACAAATAGTGGGAGAATTAAAATATAATTGGGATGCTGATAGCAAATAATGACTAAACAATGATATTTTGTAAATGAATTTCTGAATTATAATATATGTGTGAATGTTTCTACATGTCTGGATGTTTCTACATGTGTCTGAGTGAAAATGAATGAAAGTGTTGGTTGATATATGAATGTTTCTACATGTGTGAATGTGAAATGAATGGAACTACATATTGCTAGCTACATGAATGTTTCTAAATGTGTGATATAAAATGTTAATTTTGCAGGTTTGTGGCCTGTTGTTGGCTGATATCAATGGATGTCGTAAAACCTGCAGTTCCGTTAACTGAACTGTAGGTTTCTCATCCTGCGACCAGCCACAGCAGGTCTGCAGACTGACAAAAAAAAAACCAAAGCAATAGGCGTCGGTTATTTGTATAAAACCGACACACAAAGTTATAGTGTCGGTTTTATAGAAATAACCGACGCCTATTTCCTGTGGTGCGAAGATATATGGTGTCGGTTTCTTACTACAAACCGACACTGATAGTGCCCAAGCTGGCGCCAATAACAGGCGTCGGTATTTGTATAAAACCGACACATAAAGTTATAGTGTCGGTTTTTTACAAATAACCGACGCCTGTTGTTTTGGCGCGAAGACATATTTTGTCGGTTTTTGGCTTATAACTGACACTGATAGTGCCCAAGATGGTGCCCTTTCTGTGGCGCGAAGGGTTTGGGCGTCGGTTTCTTATCTAATAACTGACGCCTATAGTCCCCTGATGGCGCGTTTTCGGTCGCACGCGAAGAGTTTGGGTGTCGGTTCTGGAACCGACGCGTAATGGGTGTCCTTTTAGTGTCGCCCACATAGGTGTCGCTTAGAAACTGACACTAAAGGCCTTAAATAACCGACACTAAAGGTAGGTTCTGTAGTAGTGTCATATAATGATAATTGGGTATGAAACTATAAAAATGTGAATATTTGATTCAATTAAGTGTCACAGGGCAATGATGATAATTCACGCACAAATAATATCAAAATGAGAAATAAGTGCACAAAATACACATTGAATAGCCTGTGAAAAATGACAATTATTTAGTGCATCAAAATCTACTAAGAAAAATGTTTCTCATCCTTGAGCTACATATCCTGGGATCTGTCTGAGATGACTCAGCTAAAGAACAAAGCATATGAAATTAATTTTTCAAATACCCCCACCTAATAGTCCCAAACCGGCCTTTACTAACCATTGAACAATTAACTACTCTCAAATGACCAAAAATATTCATCAAAGATGTCCACCCTTAGATCAGTGAAACACTATCAATAGAGCAATTAATATCATAGACAACCAGGCATTTTTTGGTGTATCATATAATCCTATCTACATTGCTCTTCCCTAAACTACCAACTAATTGGAAGCAGTTCTCCTTATGAGAATGAATGAGGAGATCAATCATATTTGTGGCCTACCAATAAGAGAAATTAATGAAATGAAGTAGGTATCTTATAAAGAATCACAAGTAACATCCAAATCATTTATGAAAAGATAAAACATGATGAGCCTACATGGTGAAAATGAATTAATGCATGAATCCTAATGCCTACTATTATGGGTGGAATGATGTATGCACTGAAGATTTCATCAGATTGATGAAAGAAATAAAGGGTACATCATGTTCATGGTTTAATCTTCCTTGGAAGAGAGATTCCACAATGAATTTAGGGTATCCTTTTCTACCACTTTATTTCATGAAAATTGTGTCTTTATTTTATTTCTTTTTTTGGCCCATTGTCTTAGCATGATTGAAGAGTATGCTTATGCTTTACTATAACAAATCACACATTTTTTCATTCTAATTTTAGAGGTATGGATATGAATCCCTACACTTTAATTTCTTAAGAAAATACATGAATACATGGTGTAAGAGTGAATGATGCAAAAGACATGCAATCTACATGGATTTGTTATGCAGCCCAATGATATGCACAAAAACTTTGCTCTTTTTTTATTTCTAGTTGTATCTAATGCATAAAAAAGAAACTAACTATTGCAACACCTATCATGCCATTCCATGCTATCAAAAAGGAACAATTTGGGTTACTTGATAATCTTAAGTGGTGGATCAAAATGAATGAAAAAATGGATGGATAGATTAAGAGACAATGTCTTTCTTAAGCTATGATATATCCCTCTACTATTAACCTGTGTACAAGGTAACCTTAGGATATCTTTCTAAAACTTTGATTTAAGGTCCCATTAATTTTTTGGTCAGTTCAAGCTCAAACCCCATCGTCATCCACTTTAAATGGATAATTAAGACTTCCATTCATACCAAATGTCCTTAAGGTGACTAACTCACACTTACTCTGGGTGATAGTGGCTTAATAATTTGCAACTAAACCCAATTCAAAATTTTCTCATTTTTAAATTTCATTGCACTGACATAGAAGAACAAACTTTCTGATGACAAAGACATAAATCATGCTTATATTGCTCCACTATTACACTAGATAGATGTGGATCCTACAAACACAAAATAATAAAACTAAAAAGAAAATAAAAGATAAAGTTGTTCTAACATCCCCTAAGCTTGAACTTGACTATGAACTCATAGTCATAATTCAACCAAAGAGTGGAATAGTGGTATCGAACAAAATGGTTGTGTATGTGGCATGTTTGTGTCATGGGGGTAGAAAGTTCCTAGAAATGTCGGGGGTTGCTATGACACCTTTGGAGGCTATGGTTAGCTGTCGAAATAACCTTAACCCTAGTATTTATCAAAGAACGGCTACTGGTAGTTCTTCATCCTCTACATGCGATTATGCATGTTCTCCTAGTTGTCTAGGAGAAGTTTCTCATTCTCAAAGATAGCATGCTCGTTCTGGTACAATCGCCCTTGGACATCTTAGATGCCTGTCAATGTTGCTATTTATTGTTGTTGCCCCTGGTGAATTTCCTGTAACATCCCATACATACCTGCCATTGGGTATGGGTCTTTAGTCTGGGAAGGTGGTGGAGCGGTGGAGCTGGAGGCACCATGTCCTCTAGAACGCTTTTGGCTGACCCACCACCTTGTGAACATCATAGCTGCCTCTTCTTCTTCTTCTTCTTCTTGATCTTTCTCCTGCTCTTGCTCATCGGTGTCATCTTTTTCCTCTTCCTCCATTGTGTCCTCCCTCAGCCATCTCAAGTGTCCCATCCCATGTAGGTTAAAGATAGGGCCAGGGAGTTCCCTTTCCCACCATTGTTCCTGGATTGTACATTAGCATAAACCTCCTCGTGGAGTTCACAGAAGAGGTGGGCTATCTTGAAATGTTTGAGGTCCAACTTTGAGGAAGTCCTCAAAGCATTGGAGGTGGAGAGATCAAGGTTGAGATGCATATCAATTTGAGTAATGAGCCCTCCAAAATGTATTGGGGGATTCCTCTGTACTTGCTTCTAAAATCCCAACAGATGTTGGAGGAAGAAGGAACTGAGGTTGACCTTCGATGTGGAATATTATCGCACTAACAATTTCACTCAGGGTTGAAATCCCCGAGTTTTACCAAAACCTTGTACAATAATACCACCCACAAGCGGACGGGTCTTATCACAGTATAGTTGAGGATCAAATCCCAAGAGACAATGTTTTTAAGAATCGTCGTTAGTCGAATCTAGCTCAAGTAAGACTATTATTTAGAAAGATTGGTTGATTTGAGGTTAATTAAACTAATTACAAGAAAATAAATAGCAGAATTAAAGTTGGATCTAGATTAATGATATGGAATTTCTGGGATGGTCCTGGGTATCACCACCACTACACATGCAAACACATCCTAACATCAAACATCCATGCAAGATATAACTATCCAAACAGAACTGCTGCGAACCCTCCCTGAGGGATGTTTAGGTCCGTGTAAGCATCCCCTTAGGCATTAGATGTCTTGTCTCCATCTGGATCATACACTTACGGTTCCAAAGATTAAAAAATCCAACTGAAGCTATGGCCCCCCTATACAGGTGTTTTGCACACAGAAGCATCATTGTAGGCTAGATGACTCGTCCGCTCATGGATCATCCACTTACGACTTCAAGGAATCCCATTCTACTTCTAGTTTGGGAGTCAATAGTGCTAAATAACAAGCAACCAAGTGATTGATCTACAAGCTAACATCGACGATTAACAAAGAAGATACAAAATCCAACTAAGGTTGTGGCCCTCCCTGAGGGATGTTTAGGCCACAGAAGCATCACCGTAGGATAGATGGCTCATCCCCTCACGGATCATACACTTACGACATCAAGTAATCCCATTCTATTTCTAGTTTGGGAGTCAACCTCATTAATTGACATCCTACCCTACATATAGAAGAACTTACAACATAGGGAAGAACAAGACAAAAGCAAGCAGGTAATCAAATTACAAGCATGAACAATTAGCAATGAAACGAAAAGTTATATACATTGCCTTGGAATGTTAAATGAAAATACCAGAAAGCATGGGAAGTGGGGATAGTCCCCACACCCCAGTGAAAAGGAACTACTCGCTCATGATGCAAGAAACAAGAAGAACAAGAGAGAGGGAAGATTCCACCATGAGCATGATGCAGAAGGTAGTCGCATCTCGGTGAAGATGATGCAGTCTTCTACGTCATGTCGGGGAATATATTAGACAAAGAGGAAGAACCACCAAGGTAGACCGGGCAGAGCTTCTTCTCCACCTTCCTTCTCTACTCAACCTCCTTTCTCACAGCAAGAGGAGCAGGTGAAGTGTCTATGGCATGGACGTATGTGGATGGAGCTGGATCGAGCCTTGCGTTTGGGCAGCCTGGTGGCGTCCCCGGATCAATGCCCAAATGAGGGCCCTTGTGGTCCTATTTATAGGCTCGGGTCTGTTCCTCATGTTTTTGGTGTGATCCCTTCTCACAGTTTGGTCTTAACGGTTTGGAGACCATTTAGATGACCAAATGGTCTTGTATTATTTTCCTCCAAACGGTCTTCATGGACTCATCCTTCAACCAGTCTTGTGCTTTAGAGGAGCAAACAGTCTGCAGCAGCTGGTTTTGTAGATCGATCGATGACCAAACAGTTTTGGATTAGTTTCCTCCAAACGTTCTGTTATCCAAATGGTTTTGGAATATATCCACCAATCGATCTTGGCTAACGGTCCACGTCCAACCGGTTTCCATTCCAAATAGTTTGGAGTTCTATTGGTCTTCTAAGTACATGTGTTCTTGATTCAGCGACCATACGGTTTCGTAGACCATTAAGACCTAGCGGTCTCGGTTCTATAGTCTACTGCCTCCGATTGTTCTTCGTCTGATGGTCTTTGGCTATGGCTCTAAACGGTCCTTCTCTTGATCGGTCCTCATCATCCAAATGGTCTCGACGGGCGGTGGGCCTATCGGTTTGCTCCTGAACGGTCTTCAACCATTTACAGCCCTGCGGTCTGCTGTGCAACCGGTCTTCAGTGATTGATCACATGTTATCATCCTCGCGGATCGACATAGCTACAAACGGTCTTAGACCTTTGATCGGTCTCGCGCCCAACCGGTCTCGTGGCATGTTGTTCTATCAGTCATGAGACTGTGCGCCACCTATGCTGCAGCACTTGGTCGAGTAGGTAATATTGTGGTGACGCAGCCATGGATTACGAGGAGTTTCTATGTCGAGGGCTAGGGTTTCAAAGGTTGAAGATGATGGTAGGAGGGTTTCTTTGCACTTTTCTGGACGTGCACTTCATACGGTCTTACGAAGAGACTTCTCATACGGTCTTGAGACTGTATGGAAGGGCAAGATCATTAAGAGGGGAAAGGTGAAACCGATTGGATGAAACTATATGGATGAAACTGTATGGTCAAGACCAAGAATGAGTGAGGGAAGATCAAAGGTTGAGAAAGGTGGGTCCCACTCAAAAGGGTTTGTTTTGGATGATGGTTGATGGAGATAAATATGGAATGAAGCAAGGGGTAGTGATGATTATGTTGTAGGTGGATTAGGGTTAAATGGAGGTAGGTGCCAGTTGATTGTTCAACCTCATCATGACCTACATAAATTCAACATAAACTCAGTTAATAATCCTGATAATTGAACCAATTAAGCAATTTTTTATATTGTGATATTTAGTAAATGAAATTGGATGTATTGAGTTGAAATGAGCATAAGATGGAGATTGAATATTATGATGAATATGCATTCACTAAAATACCCCAAACTTACCTCGAGTAACACAAAATCAGAAACAAACACCAAATGAATACTTTCAACTCGTGTGGTTGCCTCATCTTCACATCACGATTGTTTTCTTTCTGCTCATTATGACTAAGTATATCAACCTCCTATGACCACTGAACACATCTTACCGTATCTTCATTCCTGAGTTTGTTTTCCAATATCACTTCCTCTTCACTTTTTCCAACAACAAGCACATCAAAGAGTTTTGTAAGAGTCCAAAGATACCTGCAGAACCACATGTATGCATATGATCTGACATTGGTGTTTTTCAGGGTAGTGGAGGCATTCATTGTGCCTTTAGGTAGAAAAGGGAGTTAATGGTGGTATGGAAGGAAGAAATAAATCTCTCCTCTATTTGACTTGAGATTTTTATTTTATGATTGCAATTTCATTGATTGCATTTTTTGTGCAAATCTCTCCTCTATTCGACTCGAGATTGCATTTACTTGTGTGTGCTTTGGAATCTTTTCTTGGTGGTACACCCCTATTAATTCGCGAGGGGTATGGAAGAAGTGAATGTAGAGGGAAGTGGTGTGCCACCCCGAACTTAGGGTTTGGCACTATTTTTGGCTATTTTTGTTTCTTTTTTTATGAATGAAGGGATACGAAGATGATAGAAGAAGTGTAGAAAAGAGTTCAGATCAGAATGCAACTTGATTTACAATTCAGTGCACCAGGTAGTTCTCTTTATCATACTCTGCTCAGTTAATGACATGATGAGGATCTAGTGGAGATTCCATGTTATAGTTCCACTAGTCAGTTAGGAAGCATGATGTGTTTGATCCTTATCAGTTCAACAGACACTTGTCATTTTTGCATAAGTATCATGATGTTAGGAATCATAAGCTTCACAAGATGATTTCGATCAAAAGGCTTGTTTCAAAAAATGGTCCTTGTGAGGATCTACTTTGAATAAGGAGGGTGCAATGATTCAAAATGCATAGAAAGAGAAACGAAAAGCATCAAAACTTCATCCACTATCTGTTCAATTTCTTTGAAAACTTTTAAAATTTTTGAAAATTTTAAAAATGCAACGAGATCAAAAATGCAATGATGAAATCTTTAATGTCAGAAATAGATGGGTGAAAGTGGAAAGTGAAGTGAAATCTTTAATGTCTGAAATTGATGGGTGAAAGTGGAAAGTGAAGTACGTACCACTCACCCTTCATCCCAAACTTAGAAATTTGCTCGTCTCGAGCAAACTCTAAACCTGAGATGGAGGGGGAAATTCATGCTGGTTGAACCACCAAATGTGGTTGCGTTCCAATCAACGCGTGTCCTTCATCTGAAAATCTCAGAAATGAAGATTAATCAGAACTCGAGATAGCATCTTGCAATGCGATATTTATTTACTGCAAAATTATTTAAAAATTAAAAACAAAATTAAGGAAAATTTCTAATTCAAATTTGAAAGTAAAATGAATTTATTGATCGGGTTACCTATTGACAAGTGCCTTTGTTTTATGTCGATGGTTTGACTGAATCCTTCAATTTTACGATGGAAATGTTGGATTGGTGAGCTCCAACTTTGCTTCAGTGGCTATGTCGGCTGAGGTGAAGTATCACTTCAAGCGTTGACCATTAGCTACAAATTTGACTAACTTTTCACTCCATAAAGAGAAAGCACCATTTGGGGAGATGCTCTTGACAATGTAGGGTCCAGACCAGTGAGAACGGGGTTTCCTTGGGAATAACTTCAGTCTTGAGTTGAAAAATAGAACTTGGTCTCCTACTTGTATGTCCTTTCTTTTTAGATGGCCATCATGCCAAAGTTTCGTGTGTTCTTTGTAGATACGTGCACTTTCATAAGCTATCATCCAGAGTTCGTCCAACTCTTGGAGTTGCAGAATCCTAGCTTGGCCTGCTTTCTTCGTATCAAAATTCAGTTGTTTTATTTCCCACCATGCTTTGTGCTCGAGTTCAACAGGAAGGTGGCAAGACTTTCCATATGTTAAACGAAATGGTGTAGTTCTAAGGGGAGTCTTAAAAGCGGTTCGGTAGGCCCACAATGCATCATTGATTTTTACTGACCAATCTTTTTGATTGCGGCCTACTATCTTTTCCAAAATAACCTTGAGTTGATGATTAGAAACCTCTACTTGTCCACTTGTTTGTGGATGGTAGGGCGAGGCTACCTTGTGTGTTACACCATATTTCCTCAGCAATGCTTCAAAGCTTTTTTCAAGAAAACGAGAACCTCCGTCGAAAATCACAATGCATGGAACACCGAATCGGGGAAAGATAATATCTTTGAACATCTTGATGATGGGTTTGGAATTGCTAGTGATGGTTGGAATGGATTTGACCCATTTTGAGACGTAATCAACCGTGACTAGGATGTAGGAAAATCCATGTGAGGATGGGAATGGACCCATGTAACCCAAACATCAAATATCTCAACTTCTTGCCATAGTTTAAGTGGCATCTCATCTCTTTTCATAATGTTACCTATTCTTTGACATTTTTCACATGATAGAACAAAGTTATAGGAGTCTTTGGATATAGTTGGCCAAAAGAAACCACATTGAAAAACTTTTATAGAAATTTTCTTACCACTCATATGACCTCCAACCGGTCCTGAATGACATTGTTCTAAAATAAGTTGGGCTTCTTCCTCAGTGATACAATGTGTGTAGAGACCATCAACACAAAGTTTGAATAGGTATGGCTCATCCCAATGATATTGTTTCACATCGTGCATGAATTTCTTCAATGCATTCCCGGCGCATTCATGATGGATAACGCTGGCAGTGAGATAGTTCACATAGTCCGAGTACTAATGGGTAGCTTCGAAAACTTTGATTAGTTGGTCATCCAAAAGAGAATCGTTGATCGGGATCTTCTCGGTTTCCAGAGTGTGGATGCGACTTAGGTGGTCTGCTACAATGTTCTTTGTACCCTTTTTATCTCTTATCTCTAGATCAAATTCTTGCAATAGGAGAATCCATCTAATTAACCTGGGTTTAGCGTATTTCATTGCTAGGAGATAACAGATAGCTGCATGATTTGTGTAGACAATGAATTTTGAGCCAATGAGGTAGGATCTGAACTTGTTAAAGGCATACACAACTGCAAGAAATTCTTTCTCGGTAGTTGCATAATTCCTCTGAGTTTCATCAAGGGTCTTCGATGCATTGTAGATCACATAATGTTTCTTTTCTAGACATTGACCTAAGACAACACCCACAACATGATCAATGGCATCACACATAATTTCAAATGGGTGATCCCAATCGGGAGCTCTAATGATGGGTGTTGTTGTAAGGGCATGTTTCAGGTTATTAAAACTTTTGACACATTCTTCGTCAAAATGGAACTCAGCGTCCTTTAGTAACAAATTTGTCATCGGCTTGGTTATCTTAGAGAAATCCTTCATGAACCGTCTGTAAAATCCTACATGACCTCGGAATGCATGAACTTCTCTTACATTTTTCAAGATAGCGAGTTTGGAAATCACTTTGATTTTTTCCCTATCCACTTCAATTCCTCGATTGTTGACTCTATGACCAAGTACAATGCCTTCCTTCACCATAAAGTGACACTTCTCCCAATTCAACACAAGATGTGCTTCTTCACATCGTTTAAGGACAAGGGAGAGGTGCTTTAGGAATGAGTCATATGAATCTCCATATACAGAAAAATCATCCATAAAAACTTCCATGATGGTCTCAGTTAGACGAGAGAATATAGCTGCCATGCAACGTTGGAAAGTTGCAGGCGCATTACAAAGGCCAAATGGCATTCTTCTAAAGGCATATGTTCCAAATGGGCACGTAAAAGTTGTTTTCTCTTGGTCATCTAGATGTATAGGAATTTGATAGAATCCAGAATAACCATCGAGATAACAGAAATATTCTTGGTGAGCCAACCTCTCTAAGACTTGATCAAGAAAAGGCATCGGGAAATGATATTTTCGGGTTGCCTTATTCAACTTCCTGTAACCAATACACATCCTCCACCCGGTGACTGCTCGAGTGGGGATGAGTTCATTATCTTCATTTCAAATCACAGTAGTTCTTCCCTTCTTGGAGACAACATGCACGATACTTACCCATGGTGAGTCAGATATTGGATAAATGATTCCAGTAGTGAGAAGTTTAATGACTTCTTGACGGACTACTTCCTTCATGTTTGGATTAAGCTTCCTTTGATGTTCAACAGTTGGCTCATGATCTTCCATCATGGGGATTTTGTGCATGCAAAGCACTTGACTCACCCCAGTGAGATCACTCATCTTGTAACATATAACTTTTCTTCTTTCCCTTAATTCCGTCAAGAGTTTATCCTCTTATTTCAGTCGTTAGATCAGAATTTATGATGACTGGGTAGACCTTGAGGTCATCTAGAAACACATACTTCAATCCCTCAGGTAGGGGTTTCATTTCAGGAGCTTGTGGCTTTTCACATGATTCTTTAGTGACATCCACAGCTTTGAGTTCCTCAATTTTGGCTTCAGGATTTTCTTTAGCAGTATCGAGGTGGAGAACACAATCCTTTATTTGTTCATCAATGGAGTTATCAGTAGATGGGTTTGTTAGAGCCACTTCTAACGGGTCATCTTATTCATAATCCTCTTGCGTAAGCAATGTCATTTGCTTTATGCACTCAATCAAGTAGACTTCTTCTTGCATGCTTGGTCTTCACATACTTTCAAAAACCTTGAATTCAAGAGTTTCTTTACTAAGTCTGAGAAGCAAGGTTCCTGCCTCATCATCAATTAGAGCTCTTGTAGTGCACAGGAACGGGCATCCAAAGATAAGAGGGTACCTAGTGCCTTCTTTTATATCCATGATGACAAAGTCACAAGGAACATAAGAGTCTTTGCCTACCTTGATAGGGACATCCTCAAAGATTCCTAAGGGTAGAGTCACGGTGTTATCTGCAAGTTGTATGGTCATGCCACTTGGGAGAAGCTCAACAAACCCTAACCTTTTACAAAGGCTAAGTGGCATGATAGAGTTGCTAGCACCAAGATCGGCCAATCCTTTCTTACATGAAGAGTTGCCTATATGGCATGAAATCCCAAAGGATCCTAGATCTTTCTGCTTCTTAGGCATCTTTCTCTGGATGATATCAGAAGTGGTTGTTGCTAACTTAACTGTTGTAACGCCCGGGCCCACTGCCCAAGGCTCTAGCAGGGTTTCAGGATGACAATTGGCCCCACAGACCACCAATATCCTTAACTGCACACATTGTCCACACTGATGCGCAAGCCAGGATCAACTTCCCAACTGGTCACCCATCCTAGTACTACTCCAAGCTGAGCACACTTAACTATGGAGTTCTTTAGTGATGAGCTTCCTGAAAAGGAGGTGCACCTTGGTGATATGGGTAGTCCAATCATTTCTTTTAAGATCATGTTAACCGAGGCCTCAAATCCTAAGATGTTACAATCTCCCCCACTTAGACTCTTGACGTCCTCGTCAAGGCTCAACAATAAGGAATCATAATCTCCTCTCCATTTCAGTGCAGACCCACAATGGCCCATGGACACCCAGCTCCCGATCACGGAATACCAGTGCAAGGGTGGCTACGTCAACCATGGACAACCCTTTGCTACATGCCTGGACCGCACAGCTCAAGACTGGCATGCCATGTCCATGTGGGCCCACCTACTGGAGGGGAATTGTCTCTAATATCATTTGTAACGCCTGAGCCTACTGCCCAAGGCTCTAGGAGGGTTTCAGGAATGACGACTGGCCCCACAAACCACCACTAACCTTAACTGCACTCTTTGTCCACACTGATGCGCAAGCCAGGATCACTTCCCGACTGGTCACCATCCTAGTACTACTCCAAGATGAGCACGCTTAACTATAGAGTTCTTTAGTGATGAGCTTCCTGAAAAGGAGGTGCACCTTGGTGATATGGGTAGTCCAATCATTCCTTTTAAAATCATGTTATTTGAGGCCTCAAATCCTGGGATGTTACAACTGTCTCATATTCTTCAGTTGTATATTTCCTTGTGAGAAGTGACTTCAAGTACTTCATCCAGGTTGATATCTCAGTCAGCGCATCCAGAAAGGGTATATCAACATGAAGCTTCTTCATAGCTTCTTTGAACTTATTGAAACGAGTATCAAGCTTTGTTTGCCTTAAACGAGCTGGAAAAGGTATACGAGGCTTGTAAATAGGGATATCAGGTTCTGGTGTTGCTTTTTCCTCTTTTGTAGTAGGTTTCTCAGAATTTTCTTTGTCTATGTTCTCATTGCTTGGCTGCTCCTCCGGAAAAGATTCAGGTTCCTTGTCGACTTGATCTTTCACCTGGTCTTGTTCATCTATGACAACCATTGGTGTCCTCACAGGAGGGTCAGGATATACATTACCAAAATGAGTCATAACAGCCTTCAATTGCTTAGGATGTTTAGGGTTGTTCTCCGGTTGACCAGCAAAGGCTCCAACAGGTGGCTTCATGCTCACTGCAAGTTGAGCTAGTTGAGATTCAATGGCTTTCTGATGTGCTTGCTAGTTAGCTATCATGGTTTGCTATGCACTACTATAGAAAATGTTTTTTACAACATTTCATTTTTTCAATTTACAACAAGCGTTAACTGTTGTATTAGATTGCGTGGTCTTATGGGGGGTGCTTTACACAACATGTGATCGCATGTTGTTATAGATGTATTTTATACAACAATTAAAACATGTTGTCTTTTAAGGAATGGCCTGTTGTAATATAGGTATTTTACACAACATGTGGTGAACCCGTTGTAATATGTATTATACAATAGCTGAATGATGTTGTCTTTCTCGAAACAAACCCATTGTAATAGGGGTGCTTTTTACAACATGCGGTTCACCCATTGTAATATATATTATACAACATTTGAAGCATGTTGTCTTTCACTAAACTCACCCGTTGTAAGAGGTAGGTTTACTACAGCATGTAGTGCACATGTTGTAATATACATGTATATACAATAGTTGACGCATGTTGTCTTTCCATACATTCAACTGTTGTAATAGGGTTGTTTATACAACATGGTGTGAGTCTGTTGTAATATACACATTTTATACAACAGGTTATGCATGTTGTAGTTCACTGGAAACACCTATTGTAATAGGTGTATTTTTTCCTGACACACCTATTGTAATAGGTGTGGATTACACAACATGTGTTGTTTGGTGTAGAATCATACATTTTACAACATATCATTAACTGTTGTCTTTGATTAGAGTTTGACAGGTCATATATCAAACCAATTGTATTGATCCAATTAACCATATTTAATAAATTATAATAAATATACAATTGTACTTTTTCATTTCACAAACAAACACATAATTGAACAAAAATTCCATCAAATCTTGAATGAAACTTGTACTAAATTTAATTAATATTAAATCATCCATACGAAGATTCAATAATACAAAGTATTGAGTATCCACTCTAGAATCAAACTAAAAACTAACTAAAAAAGTTTCACACGTTGGTCTATGCTAAAGATAAATGTCTCTCCCACATGTCATATAATCTTTTGTGTGCTCAAGAACACATGTTGCCCACTCATTTCGGACGTCTTTGATTTCTTCTTGGTTGAAGCAATGACCAATATACTTCGAATCATACTGCAATCATATGACAAATGTATCAACATATTGTGATTTTTTCAATTTATTTAGAAATTTGAACATACTAAAATAATATAATGTTAAGTAGCTTACACATTCAGGAATATTTCTAATTCTCGCATCAACGATGTCTTTCATATACTTCAGCACATAATACTGACAATCTGTATTGTTCGGTTGCTTTGGACACTGTCCAAAATAAATATTAATTTGTTATCCAAATAATTATGAGAACTTGTTAGCAAATAAGAAGATGGAAAAATATAAATAACTAGAAAACTTAATAAAAGAAATGTGTATATAGAATTAAAAATGTTATAGCCAATATGCTATAACCCACAAACATTGTGCAGTGACTGGTAATATAATATGGATGGCACTTCTGTAAGGCAATGAATACAGAGCAAAGGTTCCATCTACAATTTTACAAGTACCTAAAGAATACTACCAAAATGGTTATAGAGTTTTGGTATATAACTGTTGGGAGGCCAAGATTATGCTTCCAACCAGCCTGATCACAAGAGACTTTTGACATGATGTATGTTACTTAGTAGTCTTATTAATCAGGTTGCGAAATAAATATACACCAACTATTACATAATTAGGCAATACAAATGTGTAATTTTGGTCTAGTACACGAGTGGTTTAGGAAAGTAAAATTTATAGAAGCAAATGTGTTTGGTTATAGTTAGGATTGCACATGAGTGATTCGGGATGCAAATTCTACCAACTTAATTTTTACATCAGTACATGTATATAGATTATTTATTAATTTATAACTAACCATATGATTGATAGATTTCTTTCCAAACACTTCTGTACATTATTCAATGTTCGACAAAAATGAAATTATCTTTGCGGCTAGCTTCTATGAGAGTTCAACAATAGACTTTTGTCCTTCATTATACAAGCCTAAGAAATTGTATAATAAGTTTTGATCACATTTAATATGGTACATAGCAACTCACATACAGAAGAGATACAATCATGTTAAATGGAACTTCTGAATATCTTCTATACAGATGACAGAGATATACATTATCGTTATAAGTGATTCTCAAACACTTCCTATCTAGGTGTCAGCTTGTCATCTTCTATCTCAAATAGTTGAATATGCATAAACCATTGTGATGAAACCAGTCTAACATAGTATTTAGGATACAGTCAAGCATGCACGCAATTAGTAAAAGGAATGATGTGCTTATGTTGAAACTACAAGCAGCAGATCTGGGCTTCTGATTGCGATGACTCTGTCATGCTTGATTTGGAGAAAAGATGCAATTTCTAAAAGAAGCAGACATAATTGATTTGAGTGTTTTATTCTTGTCTAATCACAATGTCTCACTCTCTTCCTTTTTTCATTCAGAAATATCACAGGAATCTCCCACCAATGACCGTCTTCGGCTATGGAACAAGTGCAAGCATTGCTTCCTTTTCCTACGATAGATCCAATCTGCTACATCCCAGCATTCATGACATTTGAAAACAACCTCCCTGCCACCCACATCCTACCAGTAGACAACACCATCACTGCTGCAATACCTCCCAATGGTCGTTGTTCATCTACACGGCGGTGTGGTCACTCCGGAAAGTGATAGTAGTGTCTTCACATGGTAGACTTCCAATTACACAGATGTTTGCCCAGTATTCATTAAAAAGACCTATCACTATCCCAATATACAGAATGAAGGCAACCTAATGTACCAAGACCAATCCGTGAACCAGTCATGGAATTCCTTTTCAATCTACCCAGAATAGTTTTCACTACTTATTTTCTATTTTGAAATGCCATTCAGTGTTACCAAAATGGTTACAGATTCTTGGCAGCTGTAATAAGAAAAATGAAAACAATATGTACAATGGAACAGTTAATGAAGACTCTCTCTAGTAATTAATATGGAAAGATGAAGATCCCCCTAAATCAAAAACCTTTCGTTTGGAAAGCATGTAATAAATTCTTGGATATGGGTGTCAATCTTGAGAAAAGTGACGTCCCAAGAAGTTCAAAGTGTATCATCTATAGAGAGGAAGGTGAAGACATGTTCCATATCTTCTTTGGCTGTCAGGTTGCTAAAATAATTTGGTCCAATATCAACTTAGGAGACATTCAGTCCCAGATCCCCATGTCTTCTATGGAAGACTATTGGTGTTGAATACTATAACTGTATGAAAAGGAGACAACTACAAAGTTCATAACTGCTTGCCTAACCTGCTAGAAGTACATAAATAGATTCATTTTCAAAACTGCTAGATGCCTGCCCATTATTTTGTACAACAACCAATCTACTTGGGTAACACGCCATACAAAGTCATAAAGGAGAAGTGAGAGCCTATTGAAAGAGAAACACACAAATGGTTGGTTACATACTCCAGTGGGTATGATAAAGTTGAATATTATTGCAGGCTGCTCTAATACTGAAGATAAAACAACTACTAGTGCAATTTTCATAGATCATTTTGGGAACTTGATTGGTGTTGTGTATTGGAACTATTTTGGAACATGGGACAGTCATGTGGCTAAATACTTGGCAACTTGGAATGGCATGAAATATGCATGTGATTGGGAACTAAACAAGATTATGGTCGAATCTGATCCTACCAATCTTGTTTTATCTATTTGTAAAGAGAGTGAAGGCAGCAATCACTATATGAATATTTTGAGTATAAGTTTGAGGATATTAGATTTATTTATGCCATGATCAAGTAATGTTGTAGCCCATTATTTTTCCAAATGGTGTAGTACTATGTTTGTATCCCAAACCTAGAAAGATGATTTTCTGGATTTCTGCTTGAAGGATGTAAGAGATGATATGAAAAGTAATATTTGGGCAGTTGTTGCTTGTGCCACCTGCAACCACCTGCAAGATAGCAGTGTTGCTGCTTGTGCCACCTGCATTGACATCTTTAGCCATCATCCTTGAGCCTTAAGATCTGGGAAGAAAGCTTTAGTGATCAAGATAACTTCCTCCCTATCATCAGACTTCGGTCGGAGTCATAAAACTCCTACAAAGTCAGATCCTGCGAGCATTTTGTCTTGCAACTCTCATATGAATCAGAAGTTACAGACTCATCTCTCTTATCTAGTAGCAACGACAGAGAATTCAGGGATCTGTAGATGGGCATGACTATTGTTACTAACATTAAAGTATCCTACTTATGATGTTTTTGTCATGAGCATGGCAGCCACCATTTTGTTACCCCAAATAGCCTATATTATACTTAGAATTTGTAGCTAATCATATTTCTGATATGCTCTGGCGGCCATTAGAAGAAAATGTGAAAGAAAAGCTATCACGGTTCTGTCGCGTGCCTGTGGGTATCAATTTATCTGGTTTGGAACTTTTTTGATATGTTATAACTTTCTAAATATAACAGAGAATTTATGTTTCCTCATCGTCCAAGGCTCTGGTACCCTCCTTCTGTTTTGGCAATCAGTTTATCGACTCCAACATACATGTTGGTCCTCTACTCAGGAACAGACGGGTAGTCTATCATACCACTCCCATCAGTCCAGATAGAACGAGAAAGAAGGGCAAGGCGTCGTATCCCACCGACGGTGATAAACTAGTTGAAGCTCGTCGTCTATTTAGCAATACCACAGAGGAGGCTAGCGGCGCTGCTGTTGGTCTCCAGTCTATAATCCCTTAACTTCTATCCACCTGCCCTCCCGAATATTCCAAAAATGAACTACATCTCCTGGAATATTCAAGGTGCGTGCCTTGATGACAAAATCAACTATGTGAAATATCTAAAATGAACCTTCCACCTTTCCTTGTTCGCCATCCTCAAACCTCACTGCAGTGGTGACAAAGAAGATTCTATTATTAGAAGAATGGGCTTCAATTCCTCTCATAGAGTCGAAGTCATTGGTTTATCAGGCGGCATCTGGATTCTGTGGGACAAGAATTCCATCGTTGTGGAGATACTCCTGAATCAGAGACAATTTGTGCACTGCAGGGTGAACAACTCTGCCTTCATCACTTTCATCTACGACAGTCCCAATCCTACTCTTCGTCTGTTACTCTGGAATCACCTGAAGGACCTGTCCCTTTCAATATCATCGTCTTGGGAAGTACTTGGATATTTCAACACAATGCTTTCTCCTACAAAGAAATCCGGTAGCAACTACTTCGATTCATCTGCCTCTTTACTCTTCAACGAACTCCTTCAAACCGGCCTCGCTGATATACAAGTTGGAGGCCAATGGTTCACTTTTCCGAAGTGGCATGTCTTCGAACGCTTGGACCGCCTCATAGCTAATGAAGCATGGTTAGACAACAACACAAATACTTTTGTCACTGTATTTCCACGCATTCTCTCAGACCACAACCCCTTGCTCGTGTCTAGCAATACATCAACACGCAAATGGCAGTTTGCTTTCAAAACTAAAGCCAGCTGGAATCTTTGCCCCGACTTCAACCAACAACTGGACCTCTTCTGGGGTCGGAATTTGGAGTTCTACGATGCCCTCACAATGTTCAAACCGGCTATTTCCAAATGGTCATCTTCCTCGATGAAGGCACAAAATAAGGAGAAAGCCTCTCTCATCAACACCATCAACAGAATCTAGGTACACACCCCCTCTAACCCTAATCCCATTGATGAGCTCAGATAGATCGAGCTCCAAGAAAATCTGCAAAAAATTCTCTCTCGCGAGGAGGCTGACTGGCGCCAAAAGGCTCACCTTGACTGGCTCAAGCTGGATGATGGCAATATGAAATTCTTCCACTCTTTCGTCAAGGCCAGGAGACACCGTAATAAAATTGCAGCAATCAAGAATGAAGAGGGTCACCTCATCACTGTCCCTGAGGAGATCAAACTGTACGTGTGGAGCTACTTCAACAACCTGATGACGACAACCACTCGGTCGCCCTGGAGAAGATTCCATCCTATCCAGGCATATTCGAGAGCCCCAACAGCAACCTGTTGGCTATACTCAACGCAACCCCTTCTCCACAGGAAGTGAAGACCGCAGTCTTCAACATGAAAGCCTCTGCGGCTCCTGGCCCTGGTGGTATTTACAATGATTTTCTATAGAAGAACTGGTCCACTGTGGGCGCATCTGTTATCAGGACAATTACCTCAATTTTCTCTTCTGAAACCATTGATTCCGAGCTATACAAGGCGTGGATGATTCTACTGCCTAAGAAAGAACCAGTAGAAAGTTGTAATGACTTGAGGCCGATCTCACTCAATAACAATTGTCTGAAGATCGTATCAAAGATTCTAGTGGAGCATTTTAAGCCCCTCCTACACAACTGGATCTCGCCCTTTCAATATAGTTTCATCCCAAGAAGGAAGATTGTTCATAATATTCTGATTGTGCAAGAAGTAATTCATTCAGTGCATTTCAAAACAGGCAAAAAGAAATGGATGGCGGTGAAAATTGATCTAGCCAAGGCCTTTGATCGTATGAATTGGTCCTTCATCAGTGACACACTGCAGAAGACTAATATACCGGCCAAGATTTGAAATATCATCCTACAAATTATTTCCAAAGGTACCTCACAAATTCTTTGGGAGGGTAGGCCACTAGAGCCTATTCAAGCAACTCAAGGAGTCTGACAAGGAGATCCTTTGAGTCCGTATCTATTTGTCCTCTACATGGAGCGCCTCAACCAGTCTATTCAGAATGTGGTCTTTGATGGCTCATGGAAACCGATCTGTCTCTCCAATGATGGTCCTCTACTGTCACATGTTTGCTTTGCGGATGACCTATTGCTGCTGGGTGAAGCGACCAACGAGCAGGCGAAAATTATGAAGAAGGTTATGAAGAACTTCTCTAAAGTCTCCAGCCAAATTATCTTTGCTGCTAAATCAAGATGCTTCTTCTCCAAGAACACATTAACCAGAGACAAACGAATCATAAGAAGGTCCTTAGGGATCCCCTCCACCGAGGATCTCGGTAGATATCTCAGTGTACCTATTATCCATCACCGTGTGAACAAGCTGACACACGCTAGTATACTGGACTCCCTCAAATCCAGAACTAACAGCTAGGTTGCTAGGCACCTCAGCCTCACCGGCAGGACCACTCTAGCCAGAGCCATGTTGCAATCCATCCTTGTATACACAATGCAAATTGTAATCCTCTCACCAAGCCTTTGCGATGAGTTGGACAGACATGTTAGAAGCTTTATCTGGTTCGGAAACTGGGAGCAACGAAAGCTATCACTAATATCGTGGAACAAGGTTACATCCCACAAAGATGTGGGCGGCCTCGGCATCAAAGATTCCCGTGATAAAAAATGATCATTGATGCTTAAAAATGTTTGGACTTATCTCACTTGCCCCTCGAAACTTTGGGTACAGGTGATGAAAGGTAAATACCATCGTGATGGAAAGGCCAAAAGTGGATCTTCTTCCACTGCTTGGAGTTTCATTAAGAGTCAATCCACCACACTCCAAGCTATCAGCATGAAAATTGTTAACAACGGGCACACTTCCAACGTCTGGCTTGACAGATGGTTTGACAACAGCAGTATTTCCTCCCAAGTATCCCAATGTTCAGATCCCACCCGAGCTGGCTGACCTCAAAGTGTCTTCCATGGTGAGCAACTCTAGTCACTGGGATACTGACTTCATTCAATCGCACCTTCCTCAGGATTGCTGGCTTAAGATCCAAAGACTTCCACCCCCGTCTCCGGAGGTTGAAGACGATAACTGGTGCTGGCCTCTTGAAACCTCAGGAGACTTTTCCACCAGGTCAGCTTATAGATGGATCCGCAAGGACAAAGAAACGCATGCAACCGGGCCTTGGAGAGACATCTGGTCACTCAAAGCCCTAGAGAAATCAAAACCTTCCTATGGCTCTTGACTCATAGATCGTTGCTGGTTAACACGGAAAAGATCTGTCATCACCTCGATGTTAACCCTACCTGCCCGCAATGCAACAATTCTGAAGAATCCCTGCTCCACTACCTGCGAGATTTCACTCGCAGGAAAGAAGTATGGTTGAAACTAAACATTGAGGCCTCTTTCTTCTCGGTCAATACTAAAGAATGGATTGTGGATGTGATGTGATGATTTTGAGTCGCATTTATAGACTTGTTTTACTTGTATTTTATGCATTTACTGGTCATTTTGGTGGTTAATATTGCATAATTCATTTACTTTGGTCTATGATCCTTCTCAGTGTCAAATCTCCCTTATTTTAGTAGTTTGAGCATAAATGATTACAATAATATATTTTATTTCGGCTTATGTGGTTTTGTGTTACAATTTTAGGAAAAACGCATATCTGCTGCTCTCGATACCATCGACAGTGGTCGATACCATCGACACAACCACAGGCAGTCAGCCGCAAGGAGCATCATAGATTCGATACTATCGACAGGAGAGTCGATGGTATCGATATACCATCAGGTTGCTGGTGAGAGGATAGTCGATACTATTGACCCAGAAGTCGATACTATCGACAAGTGGAGCTATAGCAACAGAAAAGGATAAAACTGACACCTTAGGTTGTCGATACCATCGACCCTCGTCGATGGTATCGAGTCAGCATCAGGTGCAACAACGAAGAGAAAGAAGATTGGCCGATATCACGTAAGGTCGATATCATCAACCTGTGTCGATGGTATCGACACCGTCAGATACAAGTTTATTTCAGATCGATCTAAATCCGACGGGTGTGATATTTTTGCAACCTAACTCGGAGATTATACCTAATGACGGTGGCCAAGAGCAATCTATCACGTCATTAGCCGCTACACACATCCCGAGAAGGTGTGGAGAGAAGAATGGAGCCCAAAAGCATGCCCCAACCGTTCCGGAAGCCAAAGAAGACGTTTTCCACCGCCGAAGGACTGGAGATCGTGTATTCTACGCCAAGGAACACTTGGATCTTCTCCGTTCAGGGGTTTCACTACTTATTCACATTTTTCCCCATGTTTCCCCTTTTCTCTACCATGTTTTGCTCTGAGATGAACATGCGGGGCTAATCCCCTTTATCTTTAGGACCGGGAGTAGCCCGAAGAAGCATTGTATGACATTTTTATCATAGTAATTCATCATTAATCTCTTAAATCCATGGTATGAATTCGTTTTCTCAATTATATTGTTATGCTTGATCACCATAATAATAATCTAATGCCCTTAATTACTTTGAAAGAAGAATTAACAGTGGAAAAGAGACGAATATCACATTAATTAATAAATCCCTTGAATAAGGTGATGTAAGATTAATGGTGGAAACCCAGCGGTCGATTCTAATGCAACTAGTGTAGGGTATAGGTTACTACGACGGTGGAACTGACCTAGACATAGGTAGTGAATTGTACCACGACAGTGGGCAATTCTGACTACTAGCCACTACCCGGAATTGAGAGATGAACCTGAATTATTGTATAAAAATTCATACAATGAAAACCTCCGGTGAAACCGCAATCCTAAAGATCTTCACCTGAATTGATTAAATTAGACCTTTAATCGATTGTTTTATTTTGTTTTCTTTTCTTTTAATTTTACAACAACTCTCGAACCATTTTAACCGGATTAGCTGATCATGAACAGTTAGTAGTAGTCTACCGATAGTTCAGTGTCCCTGGGTTTGACTCGGGCCTCACAAAGGCATATACTACATTGACGCATACACTTGCGTTCTGTGCACGGAAAAAGCGTGTCAAATTTTTGGCGTCGTTGCCAGGGACACGGCAATTGTCGGCACTACGAGTGCTGCAAGTGGCCATTCTAGGCCACCTTTTATTTTAATTATTTTAAAATCATTTCTAAAATTCATAGTCTATTTATTTCTTCACATTTTGTAATCGTCTAGCACGGTAATGAATTGAAATTTTCATTTTTGCAGGTACTGTGTATGGTGCGGACGCGTAGCCTCGACTACACACAACAAACACCAGAGGTTCCACTGTCGGAACCTGACGACGAGGAAGACTACAATCAAGACCAACAAAAAGAAATAGATTCTGAATCCGAACAAGAAGAAATGGCAGAGGAACAGACGATATGGGAGAAGATCAATGCGTCTTCTTCATCTGCTTCAAAGGGGCCAATTAAGAAGCAGGCGATCAACATTCTGACTTATAAGATTGATCCTGCATTAATCAACTTGGTCAAGTCAAATGTGTTCCATGCGCTAAAGAACGAAGACCTAGTGACACATATAAGCCAATTTGTGGATAATTGTGACATGATAAAAATTGACAGATTTCCACAAGAGACGCTCTACTTGAAGTTGTTCCCAAGTTCTCTGGCAGGAAATGCACGAGAATGGTTGCACAATCTTGACGATGAATATGTGGAATCATGGAACCACATGGTGGAGGTATTCTTTGAAAGATTCTTCCCGCCTGAGAAAACAAATGATCTGATCAAAAAAATTCACCATTTCAGCCAGAAGGCAGGGGAGACATATTCTGAAACCTGGGAGTGATTTCAGATAATGTTGAGGAGGTGCCCACACCATGGTTTAGATAAGGAAAAATAGGTTAAAATCTTCTATTTTGCTCTTTCCAAGCATGATAGAAGTAACCTAGATTCAGAAGGTTCAGGGTTTTTCCTTAACAACACAGGCACAAGGTGCTGGGAGATTCTGAAAAACATGGCAAAGAAGCAGTCTTGGGGCGATAGGGATGCACCAGAACAATTCAAAGTCGCAGGTGAATCCAGAGCCATCAAGGAGCTGAATGATAAATTAGACCTTCTAGCCAAGAAATTGCTTGCCAAAGAGGATGCAGAATCTGACGAGGATGCCCAGGTTAAATTTATGCAACAACAGGGCTATAGAAATAATGATTATGCTTGGAGGAAAGATAGGAAGTTCTCATGGAAGGATCTAAACAACTTCCTACATGATCTAGATGCAAAGCCACAACCAAGAGCCGAAGATAAAAGCACTGAGTTGCTTAGTCAAGTGGTGCAGCAAAATCAGGAGATGATGAGCATGTTTAGTAAGCAGCTGCAGTCCCAGGGTGATATTTTGACCAAGTTTGGACAAACACTGCAAAGTCATGGAGCGCAAATGAGGGCACTGGAGACGATCGTAACCCAAATTTCCAATGAAGTGGCAGCCATAAAGCAAGCCAATCAACAGAGACAGGTAGGGAATGCAGAAGTGGCTCAAGCACATCACCAAGTGAAATATATATCTGTGATTACTGAAGCAGAACCCCCGGTGGTAAAGGTCCAGGACAAGGGTAAAATGATTTTTGATACGGAGGCTATACCGAGCATACCATATCCGCGCAGTCATTATGGACTACCAGGCGGATATTGTCCATTCAAAAAATCCCGCCAAGAGCCCAGCATGGTCACGCCCATACCTAGGCAAGAAGAGCAGGTGAAGGCCATGTGTCAAGGTGAAGCTACATCCACTGCAAGAGGGGTGCCACTACAAGTTACACCAGTTGAAGATGATCTACCAAAGTCTACGCCAGAGGGAGTCATTGAAACAAGCTTAGGGGAGCTTGCCCCGAATAGCCCATATCTGCCACCTCATAAGCATCTAAATGAGGCAGTTTTGTCTTGTCCGGACAGCCTGAGGCCGAAGAAAGAGCATCGACACTACAAGAAGTTCTTGGAGATGTTCAGAAAACTTCATATAAATATTCCGTTAGTGGAAATGATAGAGCAGATTCCTGCATATGGGAGGTTTATCAAAGAAATCATCACCAAGAAAAGGCGGATCAAAGACACAGACATTTGTCGGGTGAATGAGATGGTGAGCTCAATTATCCACAGGAGTTTACCTCAGAAGAGGAAAGACCCAGGAGGCTTCTATATTCCATGTTCTGTAGGCGATCAACATTTTCCACCAGCACAGTGTGATTCGGGTGCTAGCATTAATCTTATGCCACTGTCCACATTTCAAAAGCTTGGGTTGAAGGAAATAAAGAAATTGGCGGCAACGATTGAGTTGGCGGATGGGTCCATTGTAAAGCCATACGGAGTGTGCGAGGATGTACTCGTCAAGGTAGACAGGTTCATCTTTCTGATGGATTTTGTCATCATGGACATGCCACAGCTTCAAAGTTGTGAGATGCTATTGGGTAGGCCATTTCAAGAGACGGTCGATGTTGTCACTACAATTGGGAGAGGTACTTTGACATTGGGGATTGGCCAGGATCGAGTGGAGTTCAAACTGCCGCGTGATCCCCTGGGCACACTCTCCAAAGATCTGAGTTGGTGAAGCTTAATGTCATCTAGCCTAAGACGTTAAATAAGGGCACTTGTTGGGAGGCAACCCAGCCATCGGTAGCTTAGTTAGTTTCTTTCACATTTGTCTTTTGGTTTGATTTGATTTCGTTTTTATTGTAAAAAAGATATCGTGATCGTTTGTTCAATGTGTAGGACTGAGGCAGAGTCGATACCATCGACCCTTGTGTCGATGGTATCGAGATGGGTACAAGTTGGCGGCTACAAAAATTGCTCTGCGTCGATACTATCGACGGCCTCGTCGATGGTATCGACACACCAATAGGTTGATCGCAAAAGTGAGGTCAATAGTATCAACATGGGCGTTGATACTCGCGAGATCTCTGGAGATATTCAGACAAAATTGTCTCAGTGAATTCGATACCGTCGACGGGCCTGTCGATGGTATCGACCCAGTTACAGGAAGAAAGCGGCGGTCGGGCCTCGCGAGGGTGTTGCCCTAACCAAAAGTCGATAATATCGACTTGCATTGATAGTATCGACGCGACACGTCATCGATCCGCGAGAGGAGATTAACGACGATCGCTGCATCGAGAGAGTCGATCCGTGGGATGGGTCGATACCATCGACACCTATCGATAGTATCGACACATCATCGATCCGGGCCCCCACATCAAGCTATCGACAACCGTCGATACCAGCGGCGGACGGATTGTGCTACAGGATTCGATACCATCGACTCGTGTTGATGGTATCGATGGGCATACAGCAGCGCCGGCCACGGTTATAAAAGGGATGGATTGTCGTCATATGACGTCACACCTTCAGAGCTTTCTTCCTCCACTTGTGTCGTGCGTCTTGTTGAGCAATCGGAGCCTGGCTATGAGCATCCAAGGAGTGTGTTCTTCCCCGAGCCTTCATCGAGCAGAGATTGTCTTCTCCGACCTTTTCCGAGCTCCATCTTCTACTCTTGCTTTCTCGACAATGGTGCGTACAGCCGGTGCATCCTCTTCCCGGGTGGATCCGATGGAGATCCCAGAGTTTGTTCCTCCACCTCCTGCTTCTATTCCGCGCCCGTGGATTGTCCATCCTTCTACGGAGATTCGGAAGGTGTACGAGGAATTGTTGAAGCGCAAGATAGAGCCTACCCGCTACGTTGACCCAGACATGGTGTGTTACTTGGGGTTCGAGGCCAATCTTCAATATGTTCTCCAAGGTCAAGTGCACCAAACCGACCGGGAGCCTGATGAAGTCCAATACTACGCTGAGGGCCATCCATTTTTCGGCGAGTGGCCAACCTACAAGGAACTCATGGCAGAGTTCATGGAATCACTGGACATCAACGTGTTGCCCAATGACCTGATCGCCACCGACAGAGAATGGAGGAAAGGGATGGTGTCGTCCCGTCTCTTCAACAACAACTACACCATCACCCTCAATCTGTTTATTTCTATTTACAACAGGGCTCATCACAACCACCACCATCGGCGGCCGGATAATAGGACGGATTACGACACCATTTTTGTCGAGTTGGTGACTGTGCCGCCCTGAAAATCTGTGAGTTACCACAACACAGCGGTGGTGGATTTCGAGCATCTATTCGTGTGGATTCTTCACTGCAAGCTTCGCACCACTTTCTTCGCCCGTGGTGATCTGTCTCTCAGCAAGTTTCAAGAGACAGACTTGTTCTTCCTTTACAAGTTGTTGAAGTGGGAGGAGTGCAATTGGGGCACGTTTTTCTTACAACGCGTGGTGGTCATGAAGCGGAGTACGAGGAAAGTGCCAATCCATTTTGGAGGGCTGATCACACCATTGGCCGTCTACCTTGGGCTGGATATTTCCCAGCTTACTCCCCTCTCTACCAGGATCAAGGTCAACCTCCAGCATCTGCATCGCTCCAACCTCATCCTGCTTCGTGATGTTTTACCATATGCACACTTCCATGTCAATCAAGCATATCAAGAATGTTCGCTTCCCGACCCCGTCTTCCATATTGAGGGTGCTCAGCATTTCCGATGGCCTATCATAGCCATTGATGACTCAGATGAAGACGGCGACAACGACGACAATGATAATGATGGCGACGAGGCTGAAGAGGAAGAGGAGGCCTTCACTCCTCTTCACGCACGAGTGGCACCTAGGAAGCGTCCCCGCATGCATCTGGGTGCATCTTCTTCTTCGCAGCCTCCACCACCACAGCCCTCGCCGCAAGGTGAGGATGTCTACTCCATGCAAGGGATGTATGCAATGCTGCAGGATATTCATCAGACGCAGCAGCAACACACAGCAGCATATGTCGGTATTCAGGAGACGATGAACCGGTTGCTAGATAACCAGAGGGCTATTTTTTAAAATGAGCGCCTCCTCCTCGACAACCAACAGCACATCCACGACATGTTGCATAGGATGGTGATGCAGCAGCAGCCCTTCTATGATCATTACTAGAGCCATAAATACTTTGGGGGGTATCTACAACCTCCGCCCATGCCCCAGTATGATCTGAGCTTTCAGGGGCAGTACCCATCTTGGGACTCCACGGCCCCACAGTACCCGCCTCCTCCGAAAGAATGATCGGTATCACTGTTCCACCTTTTAAGGTTGTCTTTGACTATGATGCCATAGTCGAATTAAAGCTTAGGGGGGGAGTTGGAACAGCTCTATCCTTTAGTTTTCTCAGTTTTTAGTTTTTATTATTTTGTCTTTTGTCATTTAGTTCTTGAAATTCTTAGTTTGTTTGTAGGATCCACACTCTATCTAGTGTAATTGTGGATGTCTTAAATCATGTGTCATCTCGTTTGCTTGTACATGGGAATTAAGGGAAAATTTAAAAAATAATTAGTATTTGCAAGCTTGTGTTGTTCAACCTTGAGCACATAACTTAAGAAAATGATTGGGTTTGTCAACTCTGAAATAGGAAATCACAACTGTACATTCCTATGATTCATGAAAAGTGGACAGAATTGGTTGTTTGAGCCTAAACTGACCAAATGATAATGAGATTTTAATTTGAAATAGGAGAGAGAAACCTCCTAATTACTACACAGGTCAGTAAGGAGGGACACATAATAATTTACAAAGGTTCAGTCAATTAGTCTTGTGATCTATCCACCCCATTGTTTTTCATACCCCACCATAAGAATTGGAAGTACATTACGGTTTTAATCTCTTTGATTGCATTCCATGTAGATAGGCCTTGCATCGCAACTATTTTCACATGTTTTGCATGAAAATAAAAAAATATAGAGTAGTTGTACATGCACATTATCCTTAGGTGCATGTCATTTAGCTGCATTCATTTTTTCTTATGCATACAGTATATCATGTATCTTATTTCTTCTGAAACATTAAGGGTGATTAACTTGTTCCATACCTTCTGAATGCTTCAAATATTTGAGCTATGCAAAAATAAATGAGCCGCAAGGAGCATCATAGATTCGATACTATCGACAGGAGAGTCGATGGTATCGATATACCATCAGGTTGCTGGTGAGAGGATAGTCGATACTATCGACCCAGAAGTTGATACTATCGACAAGTGGAGCTACAGCGACATAAAAGGATAAAACCAACACCTTAGGTTGTCGATACCATCGACCCTCGTCGATGGTATCGAGTCAGCATCAGGCACAACAACGAAGAGAAAGAAGATTGGCCGATATCGTGCAAGGTCGATACCATCGACCTGCATCGATGGTATCGACACCGTCAGATACAAGTTTGTTTTAGATCGATCTAAATCCGACGGCTGTGATATTTTTGCAACCTAACTTGGTGATTATACCTAATGACGGCGGCCAAGAGCAATCTATCACATCATTAGCCGCTGCACACGTCCCGAGAAGGTGTGGAGAGAAGAACGGAGCCCAGAAGCACGCCCCAGCCGTTTTGGAAGCTGAAGAAGACGTTTTCCACTACCGAAGGGATGGAGATCGCGTATTCTACGCCAAGGAACGCTTGGATCTTCTCTGTTCAGGGGTTTCAATACTTATTCACGTTTTTCTCCATGTTTCCCCTTTTCTCTACCATGTTTTGCTCTGACATGAACATGTGGGGTCAATCCCCTTTATCTTTAGGACCAGGAGTAGCCCGAGGAAGCATTGTATGACATTTTTATCATAGTAATTCATCATTAATCTCTTAAATCCGTGGTATAAATTCATTTTCTCAATTATATTGTTATGCTTGATCACCATAATAATAATCTAATGCCCTTAATTACTTTGAAAGAAGAATTAACAGTTGAAAAGAGACGAATATCACATTAATTAATAAATCCCTTGAACAAGGTGATGTAAGATTAATGGTGGAAACCCAGAGGTCGATTCTAATGCACCTAGTTTAGGGTATAGGTTACTACGACGGTGGAACCGACCTAGACATAGGTAGTGAATTGTACCACGACAGTGGACAATTCTGACTACAGGCCACTTCTCGGAATTGAGAGATGAACATGAATTATTATATAAAAATTTATACAATGAAAACCCGCGGTGAAACCGCAATCCTAAAGATCTTCACCTGAATTGATTAAATTAGACCTTTAATCGATTGTTTTATTTTTTATTTTTTTACAACAACTCTCAAAAAATTTTAACCGGCTTAGCTGATAGCGAACAGTTAGTACTAGTCTACCGATAGTTCAGTGTCCCTGAGTTCGACTCGGGCCTCACAAAGGCCTATACTACATTGACGCGTACACTTGCGTTCTGCACACGGAAAAAGCGTGTCAGGATATTATAAAGCTCTTCCACCGATCCATTAGCTACGGTGTCGCTGTATGGCACCTCTGGACAGCCCGCAAGTGGTCCATTCAAACACCAAAACTCCTTCATCGGTCCTGGTGAAGTTCATAACCGAAATAGCTTCCACGATAACATCCTTACAGGATAACTACCACACTGGCCCTGCAAAACCATTGCTCCAGCACCTTCACGCCCTTGAGGATGCTTCTTTCCTATTGTTTGTTGATGTCGGCTTTATTTCTCACTCTAGAAAAAGCTCGATAGGTATCCACATCACTGACATAAACGGCAATTTCATCCGCGGACTGGGGTCTTCTTCCTTTGATGCTTGCCCGCTGGAGGCTGAATTTCAAGCTCTTATCCATGGTGCTTCAACGGCTTGTTCAATGGGTCTTAACAGAGTGCTCTTCATCTCGGACTCTGAACATGCTATCAAAATGCACATAGGTGCTCATCCCATTATTACGAAACTACTGCCTTTCACGAGGCGTCTCTCAAACACTAGCCCCCGAAATAGTTACTTTCTTTTCCTGCCTAGGAAATTCAATATTGTTGCAGATGCCATAGCAAGGCATGTTCTGCATCATGCTTTTACAGTAGATTTTAGTAATAAGCCCCCTGGCTTAATCAAAACATTTCTATTTTTATTGACGATTTGCGAGCTAGCTTAGCTAGTCATTAATAAAGATCAGTATTTATAAAAAAAATTTAATTTTTAGTCAATGGGTTGGGTGTCAATGAAGCTCCGGTTGTTTGTAATTTGTAAAAATAATAGATGTTTAGTATACATGAGTCTCTTCCAGATAACATGAAGAAGAGAATAACAATAAATATATCTATCAATATGGCATCTTGTTATTAAGAAATAATATAATCACCCACAAAGAGTAATTTAAAAATTATGAAAAGAATATTGTTGTGCCTATTGGGAATGAATAGGAAAGAAAGCATTTCTTTTTACATCAAAAGACATGATTTGAAGGAGTGGTATGCATCCTCATCATTGTTAACATAACCGGTAACTTATAATTTGACGATATTGTTAGCCATCAAATGGAAGACAATTGACCACATAAAAAAGAGACATGGTTAGATGGATGTCATAATGACACAGCATAATTTTGGTATAAAAACTCGAGATTCATCTATAAGGAAACACCTCTCATGAATGGTTTTGTACTCACTATACCTTGCCACTTTCTCAAATCCCGGTCACTATTAAGACAAACCCAGTCTAAAAAATGACAAAGACATCTGTGTTATTTACAGAAAACAACTTTGGACTGCCAAAGCATATATTGTATTGAATATAGTTTAGCTAACTGCGTTCAAGTAGAATATATTTAATCCACCAAAGCATGAATCTGGAATTTGAATTTGACTATTATGACAAAATAAATACACATTTTATATGAATACATGAATTTCCGATGAAGTTATCCTTCAATTGGTGTCATCAAAATCTCTAGTCCAACTGCAACATCAAGACTCCTACATTTTTTATCCCCAAGAGCATGTGCTTAATCACCTGTGCAAGCTATTTTCGTCAACAAACAAAAACATTAAAACAAAGACGATTGGAAAGAAAATGTTCTGTCTAAGTAATTGGTTAGATCTGTTGTGGAGCATGGAACACAAAGATTGATAATGGTATTTACATAGTTATAATATTTGGAAAGTCCTCTGGGCTCATAAATCCCCGTATACAGAGAAGCTCTCACAAATCTAGAAATCAAGGAATTGAAACTCCTTGTTTTATTTCCCATTCATTCCTTATTAAGAGGTCATTCACCACATTCAATTTTGTTAATTCTTGTCCAGTGATTCTAATAGGATATAAGTAAGGGCATTCAACTTTATAGGTTTTTTCCTATGTTTTCATTCTGACAAGTGTTATCCATAACTAGATAGAATTTTCATATCAGTCTGATCTATATAATATTGTATGTTTCAATCATGCATCCTGTTTTACGATCCTTCAAAAACAATTTCTTGTTTGTCCTTCCCACACAAGAGGATGAAACAAATTGAATAAACATGACACATTTAACGTCAACAGTCAAAACTTTTTCAACTTTCTTTGAGAAATACACATAACTAGACCCTTATGACATCTACATATAGCATCTATGGCGTTCTTATTTGATTGTTTCTGTAGTTTAACTTCATAAACAAATAGCTTGCTAAACTCGAATACATAATATATAAATCCAGAAAAAGGTAGTCTCGCTTTGGGCATGGCAGTCGCGCTAGTCTCACTACCCGTTGTTCTATTCAGTCAATGGGAGGAATAGAATTAGAAGAATAGAAGAACTTAAACTTACTCTCTAAAAACAAGGCTTAGCAACAACACTCAAAATGTATTCTGAATTATATAGACTGGAGACATCCCCTTCATTTGAATTGTCCCTGAATCATCTTCCAACACTTAGATCCCCTGGTTTCTATTCTCTACAAAATCAAGCACATTATATAATGAACTTCATAATATGAAAATTGGACTGGGCACAGTGCTAGGATATTAGCAATGGCAAGCAATGTTGGGCCAAACTTCTCATTAGAGACCTGCTCATGTCACACCAACTCAATAGTTAGATGAATTAGCTATTTGAGTGGAACACCAATGCATTGAATACATTCTGATGTTTGCTTAAGTTCCTATATACAGAATATTGCACAGGGCATACGTAGAAAAGATGAGGAACCCAAGAGAAAAATAGGAACAATCATTGATCATATGAAAAGGTTCCTGAATCTTAAAAAAGGTAGTAGTCAAACTTGAAGATCAAAGTTGTGAGGTCGTCTTTTATGAAGTAACTTCTCTGTGCTAAAGCATTAGAACTAGATACAGAGCCTTACTACTCACATGTACATCCACCTGAGCTAAATAGAAGAAAGCATATTCAAAAATAGCTCTGGTTTTATGCATCCAAGAATTGGACTTAAGGATTAAACATTGCCCCTTGTAGGGGAACAATTTTCAGAACAAATGAAAAGGCTCAATCGTTAGATGTGTTAGTAGATACTAGAACAGAAACACAACAAAGGATACAACATATGAACTATGAAAGGAATGTCCAACTATCTTTTTATAAAAATGAAAGAACAAACAACTTCTATCTTATTTAAATAGAAATATAACCACGTCAAGTCAAGTGAAGTGTAATAGATACTCTTCTTCCATTTTTCAGGAGTGTTATAACCAAACATTAAAGCTTTAGAGAAACAAAGCTCATGCATGTAGCTTCTGCTGCAAAATGAGAAACTTTATATCATGAGACCATAGCAAGAGATGGTAGATCCTAAGAAAGAACAATTACTCCTCGCCAGCTTATTAACTTCAGATTGTGTCTGTAGAAAATGTACAGGTGGCTAAACCACATAGCATAAGTCAGTAGATAAAAGTGGACAACAACTCCTTGTCATCATATAGCAAAGCCTCATCATCAAACCTCAATTGAAAACTATAAATAGAGAAATGTAGCTAGTAGCTTCTCAGAAAGGAGAATCGTATCTCCTAGCTAGAAAGTTGTTCACGGAAATCTAAGAAACCAAATGTTCAGTACATAGAATAAAGTAGCTATTTTCTAGCCAAATACGATCACTTGCAAATTGCTGACGCAAAAAAATACAAGAAGATCATATAGGCCACTGGGCAAGACACTTAAATGATGAGGTTGACACGTTAAACACAAGGATGTTGTTTCTAGAAAGAGATCTTGTCTCCAGAAATAGAACTGATAAGAAAAAGAAGAGAGGTTATCGAAAGGAATTCATCGATTCTTCATTCGATGAAACAATTAAATTAAACTAACAAAAACGTGGTACAAGTTAGTGTACCACGATTATGGATAAAATGTCAATATTATATGGTTTTGTACATTGGAACTCATTGTTTGACTACTTTATCCAAGTGTGGCGGCTGGAAATGAATGAATTTGATAAGGTCCTGAAGTTAGAAGTCTACAGTTAGCCACCAAATTCGAATAGTATGTCAATTTCTTCATGCATAGGATTTACCATGACAGATTGCCACAAGATATTACTAGACTTCATTAAAACTATCATTGAGTATCTAAATATGTGTGCATCTAAAGCTAACAAATCTAACATTACATCTAGATCAACTAAGGTAAACTGAACTGTATACAAAATTTCATTTATTCAAAGTCTGTAAGTGCACATTAACATGTTCACCTTGAGAAGAGTGTTCAGCATCGGCATGCTTGAATCCCATTTGTATTAATGTGAACTATCAGCTGGCAGGTCATACTTCTTAGAGAAATACCCGAACTTCACATGATCAGAATGCGGAAGATGAAAAGGTCTGATGTCCTACAGGTGTGATGACCACCAGACCCTCTGAGCTCTTCTAGACAGGCAGACAGTCCACAAACGAACTAACAAACAGTTCCATCAGACAGATGATTCATAGAGACGGGTTGCGGCCTTGAAAATAGATGACATGTGCATGATTGGTATGGTGAGGCACGTCCATGGGAGCCCACCGACGCACATTATGGGTGAGGGATGAGAACAAGATGCGGTTGAGATGGGAGGAGAAGACGGCAGGTTGTGTTGGGGGGTAGAGAGCAATCGTGTGATAGGGCGAGGAGAGGAGTAGATGAAGAAATTGGGGAAGACTGAAATTGGGGAGAAAAAAAGAGTCGCGTGGGAGCTTGAAAAAATTTAAGCACGTAGGTGAATATGTTGAGGGAGTTATTTTGTTTATTGGATAAAAAACCAAAATAGGACGCTTTGATAAAAATATGTACTGAAATAGCACTAAACCATCTTAGCCCACTTTTAAGAGAAAGCGCCAACACTTTTAACGTTTTATTGTCTGTAGGACCACAAGTGCCAAAAAATGACGTTTTCAAGAGAAAGCGCCAAAAAAATGACGTTTTACTGTTTCCATGACCAAAAGCGCCAAAAAAAATGCGTTTTCAGTTGAAAGCGCCAAAAAATGGCATTTTCGGTTGAAAGCGCCAAAAAAATGGCATTTTCAGTTGAAAAACGCTAAAAAGTAGGCGTTTTTTTTTATTTATTTACGGTTTTACATGAAAACACCTAGTTTTTGGCGTGAAAACGTCATTTTTTTTTGTGCTTTCAACTGAAAACGTCATTTTTTTGGCGCTTTCAACTGAAAACGTCATTTTTTGGTGCTTTTGGTCCTGCCAACAGTAAAACGCCAAAAGTGTTGGCGCTTTCTCTTGAAATTGGGCTATTTCGAGAATTAAGATGAGTTTGGTGCTATTTCAGTATATATTTTTATCAAAGTGTGCTATTTTGGTTTTTTATCCTTGTTTATTTGTAATGGGATGTTTGTAGTAAAATATAGTTGTCTAAATAATATTGCATTAGTGTGTTGTATGACTATGGTCTATTACAACATGTAGCTATTACAACTGGTGATCTCATGTTGTGTGTTACAGTGGGTTAGTTTACGTTGTGTAATGGTAGTCTATTACAACGACTTGTTATGTGTATATATTACAACATGTCACAACATGTTGTGTAATTATAATATATAACAATATGTTAGAATCTATTGTGTGATCTTGGTATATAACAACGAGTTTCAATATGTTATATTATCACGGTCTATTACAACACGTACCAAATACAACAAGTGAAGGCTTGTTGTGTAATTAATACATATCACAACAGGTCAGTCTGTGCTGTGTAATGATTGAATATTACAACATGTGACTATTACAACGGGTCACAATATGTTGTGTAATTAACATCTTTTACAACAGGTTTGATTATGTTGTGATACTACAGCCTATTACAACACTTTGGCACTTGTTGTAGTATGCCCCTATACTACAATGGGTTTGGCATGTTGTAAATGACTTGTGTTGTATAAAATATACAATATACAACACGAATATAGACTTGTTGTGTTTAGTATGCTAACTACAACACAATCATCAGAACTGTTGTCTATCTCCCATTGTAAAAAGCATTTTTTTAGTAGTGACGACTGCAACATCTTCTCAATGGTTGTCAGTTTGTCATCAGGAGAAATGGGTCCGGTTTGTTGCCCTTGTTGTTGATTTTGGAAAGGGGCCTGGTTGGGATTCTAGAATTGATAATTGTTCTGATAATTGTTGAAGTTCTTGTTTGGGAAGTTGCCTCTGAAGTTTCCTTGATTCCCAAAGTTTTGTTGCTGGTTATACTGGAATCCAAGTGGGCCTCGTTGTTGATAGTTTGAACCAAGTTGTCACGAGTTTTCTTCTCCTGAAGGATTTCCATATTGAAAACCAGGATGGTTCCTATTTTGATTTGGATTGTAATATCCTTGACTAGGGATGGTGTTGACTGCATTAAGATTTTCCATTTGACTATTATCTCCATGGCCATAAGTGTTGCTTAGAACAACATTGTAGAGAACATTGCATGCTAAAGTGGAATGATTAGTATCTTTGCATGTTTCACAGAACAGAGAAGTTGACTTAATCTGTTCTTGTTGTTGAGGGGGTGAACGTCCTCTTCCAAATGCAGCAAGGGATGATTCAATTTGGTCTTGCTTGGCAACTAAGAGTTTTAAGGTTTCATCTATTGACTTGTATTCAGGAATAACTTCAGCCATAGCTACCTTCAACACTCCTTTGCCTACATATCTACCCCAATTAGCTTGATTTTCAGCTCCAAGGGTGACAATGCTCCATGCGCTATCGTAACTTTGTCGCATGAAGTTCCTCCACATGAGGAGTCTAAAAACCTCTTGATATTATCGTCCACACCCCTATAGAAGATTTCAATAAGTTGATTCTTAGGGATTCCATGATGTGGACACTTTCATAGAAGATCTTTATATCTTTCCCATGCTTCAGCAAGGGTTTCACCAGGGGCTTGAGTGAACATTGTTATTCGACCCCTAATTTCATAGGTGAGAGGAGGGTAAAATTTTTCCAGGAAAATGTTTTGTAGTTGTTCCCATGTGGTGATAGGATCACATTGCAAGGAGTCGTACCAACTTATAGCTCTATCAGCAAGCGAATAGTTGAAAAGACGGAGTCTAATGGCATCGTCAAACACTCCACTTTTCTTTGTCATGGTACATAGATCAATAAACCTCAGAAGATGTTCTTGACTATCTTCTCCTTGTTTACCATAGAATGGGCTGTTTTGAAGCAAGGCGATCCAATGTGCTCGTATCTCAAAGTTGGGAGCATTGATGGGAGGAGGTTGAACTGGGTGATGAACGTCAACAACTTTAGGGATTGAGAACTCCCTAAGATCCTTTTACAATTCTTCTACTTTTGCTGCTGCTTGTGCTGTTAGGATTTCTTCTTGAATCGTAGCTCTGGCTTCTTGCACTAGCCTTTCTCTTTGTGCATTAATGGCTTGAGATACCATTCGGGCTATTTCCTCCTCTTGAGCCATTCTTGCTTGATTCTCTCTGTTTTGACGATGAAAGGTCTTGTCTATCTCTGGATCAAAGCTAGCAGAGAGTCTGGGACTATTCCAATGGTGCATATACTAGTCTTTTGGATGTATCTGAAGTGGAAAAGTTTCGAAAGTGAGATCCATGGAGTAGATTCAAATTCAAGTAGATGATCGATTTTATCAAAAGAAAAAGAAAAGACCTAAAGTAGCCTCAAAAGAACTCGATTTGACTAAACTAATTCTGTTTTCCCCGGCAACGGTGCCAGAATTTGACATGGAATATTATCACACTAATAAATTCACTTGGGGTTGAAATCCCCAAGTTTTACCAAAACCTTGTGCAATAATACCACCCACAAGTGGATGGGTCTTATCGCAGTATAGTTGAGGATCGAATCCCAAGAGATAATGTTTTTAAGAATCATCGTTAGTTGAATCTAGCTCAAGTAAGACTAATATTTAGAACGATTGGTTGATTTGAGGTTAATTAAACTAATTGCAAGAAAGTAAATAGCAGAGTTAAAGTTGGATCTCAATTAATGATATGGAATCACTGGGATAGTCCCGGGTTTCACCACCACTACACATGCAAACACATCCTAACATCAAACATCTAAGCAAGATATAACTATCCAAACAGAACTATTGTGAACGCTCCCAGAGGGATGTTTAGGTCTACGTAAGCATCCCCTTAGGCATCAGATGTCTCATCACCATCCAGATCATACACTTACGGTTCCGAAGATAGAAAATCTAACTAAAGTTGTGGCCCCCCTATACAGGCGTTAGGCACACAGAAACGTCACCGTTGGCTAGATGGCTCGTCCCCTCACGGATCATCCTCTTACAAATTCAAGGAATCCCATTATTTCTAGTTTGGGAGTCAACCGTGCTAAACGGCCAACAAGCAAGTGATTTATCTACAAGCTAACATCGACGATTAGCAAAGAAGATACAAAATCCAACTAAGGTTGTGGGCCTCCCTGAGGGATGTTTAGGCCATAGAAGCATCACTGTAGGATAGATGGCTCGTCCCCTCACGAATCATACACTTATGACCTCAAGGAATCCCATTCTATTTCTAGTTTGGGAGTCAACCTCATTAATTGATATCCTACCCTACATATAAAAGAACTTGCAACATAGGGAAGAACAAGACAAAAGCAAGCAGGTAATCAAATTACAAGCATGAACAATTAGACACGAAATGAAAAGTTATATACATTGCCTTGGAATGTTAAATGAAAATACCAGAAAGCATGGGAAGCGGGGCTAGTCCCTGCACCCCAATGAAAAGGAACTACTCACTCATGATGCAATAAACAAGAAGAACAAGAGGGAGGGAAGATTCCACCATGAGCATGATGCAGAAGGTAGTCACAACTCGGTGAAGATGATGTGATCTTCTACGTTGTGTCAGGGCAGATCTTGGATGAGAAGGAAGAACCACCAAGGTAGACCGGGTGGAGCTTCTTCTCCACATTCCTTCTCTACCTGACCTCCTTGCTCACAGCAAGAGGAGCAGGTGAAGTGGCTATGGTGTGGTCGTACATGGATGGAGCTGGATCGAGCCTTACATTTGGGCAGCCTGGTGGCGTCCTTGGATTGATGCCCAAATGAGGGCCCTTGTGGTCCTATTTATAGGCTCGGGTCTGGTCCTCACATTTTTGGTGTGAGCCCTTCTCACAGTTTGGTCTTAACGGTTTGGAGACCGTTTAGATGACCAAACAGTCTTGTATTATTTTCCTCCAAATGGTCTTCATGGACTCAGCCTTCAACCAGTCTTATGCTTTAGAGGAGCAAATGGTCTACAACAACAGGTTTTACAGATCGATCGATGACCAAACGGTTTTGGATTAGCTTTCCTCCAAATTTTCTGTTATCCAAACAGTTTTGGAATATATGCACCAATTGGTCTTTACTAACGGTCTGCATCCAACCAGTTTCCATTCCAAATGGTTTGGAGTTTTATCGGTCTGCTAAGTCCATACGTTCTTGAGTCAGCAACCATACGGTCTCATAGACTGTTAAATCCCTAGTGGTCTTGGTTCTGTAGTCTACTGCCTTCGATCATTCTTCGTCTGATGGTCTTCGGCTATGGCTCTAAACGGTCCTTCTCTTAATCGGTCCTCATCATCCAAATGATCTTTGTGGGCAGCTGGCCTATCAGTTTTCTCCTGAACGGTCTTCAACCATTTACAGCCCTATGGTCTATTGCCTCGCGGATCAACGTAGCTCCAAATGGTCTTGGACCTTTGATCAGTCTCGCACCCAACCGGTCTCATGGCAAGTTGTTCTATCGGTCATGAGACCATGTGCTACCTATGTTGCAGGTCCTGGTCGAGCAGGTAGTGTGGTGGTGAGGCAGCCATGGATGATGAGGAGTTGTTGCATTGAGGGCTAGGGTTTACGAGGTTGAAGATGATGGAAGGAGGGTTTCTTTGCACTTTTCTGGACGTGCACTTCATACGGTCTTGCAAAGAGATTGTTCATAAGGTCTTGAGACCATATGGAAGGGTAAGACCGTTAGGAGGGGAAGGATGAAACCGATTGGATAAAACTGTATGGATGAAACCGTATGATCAAGACCGCATGGCCAAGACCAAGGATGAGTGAGGGTAGATCAAAGGTTGAGAAAGGTGGGTCCCACTAAAAAGGGTTTGTTTTGGATGATGGTTGATGGAGATAAAGATGGAATGAAGCAAGGGGTAGTGTTGATTATGTTGAAGGTGGATTAGGGTTAAATGGAGGTGGGTGCCACCTGATTGTTCAACCTCATCATGACCTACATAAATTCAACATAAACTCAGTTAATAATCTTGATAATTGAACCAATTAAGAAATTTTGTATATTGTGATATTTAGTAAATGAAATTGGATGTATTGAATTGAAATGAGCATAAGGTAGCGATTGAATATTATGATGAATATGCATTCATCAACCTTCCCTTCTCCTAAAGCCAAGAAGGCCCAAAGAACATAAAGGTCCACCTATTGTACCTTCCCCTTCCCATGTATGGAATTGGAGAAGATCATGTTGGTGAGATAGCAATGCAAAATCTGATCAAATGGATGCTTGATGTCGGTGACATAGTTCATGTTCCAGCTGATCGCATTGTTGGGTTTTAGGGGAGACAGAGAAGGCAGTAGAAACATTTTGTCTCCCCCAAACCCATACCGAGGAAACGCGTCAATGTCTATATAATAGGAAAGGATGGTTTGTGGAATCATACCTTGTCCCAAGGCTTGCTCGGCGACAATACCTCGCGCAATGCGCGGTCTTCAACTCCGGTCTTGGACGGCGTCTGTGCAGCTCCTGGTCGCACCGGGACTGACTCCTCCTCCTCCTACTGGACTGTCGGATGACAGTTGTCCTCCTGAGCGACATTGTCCTCCTGAGCGACAACTTTGCAAAGCAACCAGCTCTCATTGATCTGTCCTCTGAGAAGCCCCCAATACCCCTATATATATAGACGGGTCATGGGACAGGGTTCTCTGTGCCCGGCAATATGGGACTAAAGCAGGAGTAGAAGGGTTCGAGATTTTCTACAAAAAGCAACCAACTCGCAACCTGAACCGATCGGTTCACAAGTGAACCGGTCGGTTGGGGTCCTGAACTGGTCGGTTGGAGCACCAACCGATCGGTTGGGACCCATGAGCCGATCGGTTCACTTATGAACCGGTCGGTTCGTGGTCCTGGTCGGTTCCCAATTGACTTTCCTTCTTTCGTTTCTAATTGGTATCAAATACCAATCCTTGTTCCAATCAAATTGGGCAAGTGAAACGCAAGGAAAATTCTCACCGACCTGACTTTCCCAACTTGCTTGGTTGCACCAGTTGAACCGATCGTTTCAACACTTGAACCGATCGTTTCACTCTGACCATGAGCCGATCGACTCAACACTTGAGCCAACCGGTTCAGCAACCTCAGTCGACCGGTTCAACACTTGAACCGATCGGTTGGGAGTACAGGTTGTGCAGAATCAGTCAAATGTGATTTCAATCAATCTGATACTCCAATCAATGCGTCCAACACCTTGAACCATATGATATTGAGCTATCAACTGATTGAGTGTTTAATTGAACTACTAAAATCCTTTAGTAATCAATCTAAACGTTGCTAGTGGACAAAACTCCTCTTTCAGGTTAAATCCTATGTGTGTGACCCTGCAGGTCCATTTCACGTTGGCAGTGAAAGTCCATAACACTTATGACTTCACAAGCAAAGAGCGGTGCCTAGTCACACATCATTGCTACCCAAGTGAAAGTAGAAAGTTGGAGAACAACTTTCATCTTACAATCCGTGAATGGTGTTACAGTGAGTGTATAATTCCTTTGTCACTGATATCCCGAATGAACTCAAGGCATGGAACAGTCATCCTGTCAACGTTCATTCACTTTCTTGATCTCAGAGCAGATTGAAGGAGATATGTATGACATCAATATCACATACTGATTCACACATGTGTGCGCACGCCTATCTCAATCCTACTCATCAAGTGGCCTTGGATATCAAACTCCCTCAGGAGGGACAAATCCCATATCTATCACTCACCCCTCAAAAGCCCCATGTGTCAAAGCCACCCAATCATCACCTTTATAACAACCCATGTTTCAGGACTGCGTTTGATGATGTCAAAGTGTGCCCAACGACATGTGTTGAGTGTAGTGATTTCAGGTCAAAGAATCACACTCACCACCATCACTGTGAGTACTGACTGTGACTACCATCTCATGGTTCCATGTGTCAAACTCACGATGGGTCTGTCCGGTACACTTGTTCTCTAACAAGTACCTATGTGTTTGGTTTGATATCTCTATATCATGATTAATGATATTCTGTCATCAACCAACACCACAATCTAGTCTTGTGTGTCATTGTTGTCTATCTACCTTCCACAATGACATCCGACTAGGGACATAATAAGAATGTACAAACTCTTAGCATTCGTATGATCTCATCGTTCAGGTCCTCAACCTGAAGGCATACGTCATTGAGTATTGTCATTCTCTAGACATTCAATCTGTTCTATCACTATCTCATATGACTGAACCAGAAAGAATTGGAAGCTTGCCTTTGATGTTAATCAAATCAATCTTAATGTATCCCACCAATCATCCCATGATTGGCTCTCAGGGCATACACACCAACAGACTCCCACTTGCACTGTGAGCCAATCACCCTTGAATCATATTCATAGTGATCTTTCAAACATGTCCCACATGTCACTTTGCTCCAGTGCCAACATAGTGAGTAATGGCAACACCTTTCCAAAGTCTGTATAAATTGCATGTCTCACATCTCTTCGTTGTACATCACACGTATGAGATGGAGTTGTCATAATATGCGATCTAGTATTCCTTTGCTAACCTTTAGCCACATTGCATGATCAAGGATTCCAAACTTGTCATCAATGAGCGGAATATCTATAAGTTCATCTCATGAACTTCCAGATCCATATAGTATCTACTGCTGTTCTCTAACACACAGATACTCGGCATTTCCTTTTAAATGGTTTTATTGGAACACTTCCAATTATCAACAAACTTTCACTTTTATATATCCTATATATAATTTGCAATCAATTTTCTGTCCTTTCGGAAGTTCGCATCAATGTAACTCTTTTCATCGAACTCTTCCTTATCTCCATAGAACTAATACTTCCCAAGTACTTATCAAGTTCTTATGGTATTCCAGTAACCCTTACTGGAAGTAGACAAACATCCACTCATCATGTCCTACATACGAGTTATCAGGATGAGCACATCATATGGCCATGTCCTACATACAAGATGATGAATGCATTTTATTCTTGCCTTGTCATACATGAAAGACAATGGGATGATTACATACATGATAGATCCATATCTTTTCTTAGTGTTCCCATTCTTCATAAGAATTGGACACTTGGCCTTGGGATACTAACTCCATGTAGCATGGACAAGTTTTCTCCCACTGAATCTGTGCATACTGAACACTTCAGTTAATATTGCCAATGTATGCTCTCTCTTTTCAGGTCAAGAGGTTTTTCAAGAACTATCTCTATAGATCTCTATTCCTATCACATAGGAAACATCTCTATCTTTCTTAAAGATAACTTCCACTTTTGGATTTCCATTCTAGAACATTTCCATTTCACATCAACATGTGGAATGTGAATACACTCCCACTAAATCACAGATCCCTTCTTTATCTTTGGCATATCAGTCAAACCCTTTGACTATATCATCAAAGTAAAGATCCAATTCTGAGTTGCTTGTACTCAATCAATCACATTGATTAGTCCATTGTAACTTATAGACTTCATTTGCATTAGTGGATTCATAAACCTTATAGGTTGTGTCACGTACACATCCTTGATTTATTCCTCATAGGAATGCAATTTTAGTATCCATATACCAAATGTCTTAGTCATTAAGTTGCAATCAACAAGCATCATCCTTCTCAAAATGTTATCCATGTATCTTAACACTTAAGATTCATTTGCACTTATGGATTTCATCCAATGAGTGCTACCATCAAGGTCATACCTTATGGTTCACATGGATGTCATTTAGGATGTAATGGTCATCAACCATAACTCAAAATTTGGTTCCTCATATTCATCTAGATAGTTGACTCATCACATGAACAACTCATCACTTAGATAATTGAGGTGTATCTGTTAAGGATATAAGAACTCACAACCCTTGTGATTCTTAATTTCCTTTATTAGTGTGGGGTATTCTTTTATTAAGAAGAATTTAGTTATTTTGATAATCATTCTCTAACTCCTTAGAGTATGATTCCTTCTTGATTTAGACATCACTATGCCTTAATCATGAGTTCACTATGATACACTATCATAATCACTCATAAGGATCTCAAACATTTGGTTCAAGTATTTCATTCATTGATCTCATCAAGAATTAACACTTTACAAATTTGTACTTCATCTATGATAATCTTGAACACTTCAAGATATTCATATTGGTATTTCTCTAAACACCGTTTGAAGTATTAGCACTCATTCCAATAGGTATGTAAATACATCACATGTATTATACCTAATAGGATAATCATTCTCTCACTACCATTAGTGAAGATTGATTAATCATGTCCAAGATATTCATGTCTCTTATTGGTTCTCTAACCAAAAGAGTCTAGATTTATCCATCACATGGAAACTAGAAATGAATTTCTCATGATTGATGCTAATTTGATTGTTTGAGTTATCAATAACTTTAGGTATCATTTTATCTTATACATACCATGTATTACAAGATAAACAAGTCATTGCCACAAAGATCGTATCTTTAAGATTGAAACATCAACTTTATTAATTGCCATCATTGTCATACAATATGCAACAATAAAGTGTTTCTATCTATTGGCAATATATGAAATAGCAGTTCTCAACTCTATTTCGTGCCCTTTAGGCTGAAATGAACTGAAAGGTACTCCTATCTATGGCAGCAACACTTGCTCCAATGATGGGTACTTCTTTCTTGGTCCTTTCACAAAGGCCATCACTTCTTTGCAGATATTGCATATCATATATGACATATCCATATCTTGGTATCATATACCTCGGATAAAGAAGTGGTTCATTTCATGATACCTTAGGTGGAGATCTCCATCCCCTCCTTCATCTTCTTTTGTTCTTCCAGACATAGAGGGCAATTCCCTCATACACCCTTTCCCCATGTGCCTTGAGGCTGAAGACGGCTTGGATTGCTGGCTAGAATCAGAAAACTTCTTTGCTTTGCCCTTGTCCTTGCCCTTAAGACTTACCTTTTCTTTGATCACATCAAAGATTATGGTTTGTCTTTCTTCATCTTTGCCTCTACTATCCTCAACATGTCCAACAACTCTGTCAACGCTTGTCAAAGTTGTTCATGTTGTAGCTTATCATGAACTGTATGATTCTCACAACATTTGCAGTATCAGACCAACAGCCAACTCTTGGCTCAGAGGGAATCCTTCTTAGTCAGGTTTTCACATACCCAATCATATTGAGTGTGTGAATACCTTACTGGATCTCCTTCTATCATGACATACTAGGACAGTGTCCTTGAGACATCATATATCTCATGTTGTCTCTGCAACTCATAGTTTAGAGAACACAACATCAAGCACTCCTCATCAATGTCATCCTCGGTATGCTTCCATAAGCATACTTTCAGCCATTGATGTGGTGGGATCGAGTTCATCTGGTTCTGGTATAACTAGGACTTAGAGCTTTCACTCTTTGATTGAGAACACTTCTCATCATCCTAACCATTCGTGGAATTATTCCCATTTAATTTGTTGGTCTCAAAGACTGATCGCAAATAAAGTCATTTGTTGATTAACCATTTATTTTAACAAAAGGAAATATATGCAATTTTAGTCCAAAAACTCATTTTTGACTTATTTGATTGATTTGAAAAGTTGACGATATAATTAGGCCTTTAATTAATTATCTCTCCCACTATTTTAGTTCAAATTGATAGCCCTCACCATCAATTCAGAAGATTGCAGCGTACAACCTTCTAGTGGGCAAGATCCTGAAATCCTCTAAGTCATGAGTCAGCTAGGGCTGATCGCCCACAACTTAGATCTCTCAGGTAGGCAACCTTTGCCAATTGCATCATATGCAGCTCTTGATAAGATGTCATATGCAACTCCTTACAATGATCATCTCTATGCCTCAAGGCACTAGATCCTATCTAGGTCACCTTGTTAAGTCCGACCCAAAGCAAACACGATGAATATGCACCCTACTTGGGCAAGCCCACACATTCATCCTTCATGCTTCCACGAGATAGACGATCCACCACACTTGGGCGTGCCCACACTTGGTCGATCAAGCTTTTCACGTGTGTCGCATTTGGAAGGCATCTAAAACTTAATATTTTAATGAGGGATTTGGTTTTATATACATATACATATCCAATCACCACAATACATAGTACGTATCATATACATGCTATATCCCACAGAAAACATGCACAAAATGATAAAAGTGATGATTATGGCCATCCTAATGTGATTCCTCGAGCCAAGAGGAATCACGGTCATCTAGGTCAACATCACATGCAACCTGTACAAGATGAACATCTGTGCCTTGCCATCTGAGTTGATCAACTCATCACATGAATGATCTGTACTCTCCAGCCGGTCGTCTGGGTGCCACCAGCCGATCGGTTGGCTCCTCCAACTGATCGGTTCGCCTGGACGTCGTGCATCTCGTCATGTCTGCCACCCGCTCGTCTCACTCCTCGAATGGTCATCAACCGATCGGTTCATTCCTTGAACCGACCGTCTAGAAAGTCAACTGATCGGTTCACGCCTTGAACTGATCGTTTCAGCTGTCGTCTTGATGCCCATCGGTCTTCGACATAACAGGAAATAAAATCTATCCTATTTATTACATTGCTTTAAAAGGGAAACCCCGAGTTACATTCGGGGGGAGCAAAGGTAGGAAAGAATCTCGAATTATTTTGAGTTACATCAGGAATAAGAGAGGGAAGATCAGTGCGCAGACCGAGATGCAAGCAACCACAAACAACCACACACAGATAGGGGTTTATAGGCCATAATCATGCTACACATATCTACCACAAAACTCGTTTAAGGGCGACACATATCGAGTGCATTAATAATACATATCATATATGTAATTTGGGATTTGTGGATTTAGGATTGGACATGAATAAAGCCAATATTATTCGCATCACATGCAATAAATAAAGGCAACAAACCAAAATGATCATATCGATATTCCTAAAATATAGAGCAGTTGACGTGGCTCTGATACCACTGTTGGGTTTTAGGGGAGACAGAGAAGGCAGCGGACATAAAAATTTTCTTTCCCAAACCCATACCGAGGAAACGCGTCAACGTCTATATAATAGGAAAGGATGGTTTGTGGAATCATACCTTGTCCCGAGGCTTGCTCGGCGACAATACCTCGCGCAATGCGCGGTCTTCAACTCCGGTCTTGGACGGCGTCTTTGCAGCTCCTGGTCGCACCAGGACTGATGACTCCTCCTCCTACCGGACTGTCGGATGACAGTTGTCTTCCTGAGCGGCAGTGTCCTCCTGCCTCTGTAGTAGTCCACACGGACCACCTAGAACTCCACACTCCTTGTCCCACAAGGAAGTGGAAGGAGTCGCACCCTCCTATTGACGTACTAGTCGCCAACACACTCTCCTGCTGCCAGTTGCAACTGCAGTTGTCCTTCCCTTGCTGCACCTCCCTTTGCGGGAAGCACTTGCTCGGGCTCTCTCTCGGTTACCAAAACCAGAGAGAACGACAACTTTGCAAAGCAACCAACTTGCATTGAGCTGTCCTATGAGAAGCCCCCAATACCCCTATATATAGATGGGTCATGGGATAGGGTTCTCTGTGCCCGACAATATGGGACTAAAGCAGGAGTAGAAGGGTTCGAGATTTTCCACAAAAAGAAACCAACTCGCAACCTGAACCGATCGGTTCACAAGTGAACCGGTCGGTTGGGAACCTGAACCGGTCGGTTGGAGCACCAACCGATCGGTTGGGACCCATGAGCCGATCGGTTCACTTCTGAACCGGTCAGTCCGTGGTCCTGGTCGGTTCCCGATTGACTTTCCTTCTTTCGTTTCTAATTGGTATCGAATACCAATCCTTGTTCCAATCAAATTGGGCAAGTGAAACGCAAGGAAAATTCTCACCGACCTAACTTTCCCAACTTGCTTGGTTGCACCAGTTGAACCGATCGTTTCAACACTTGAACCGATCGTTTCACTCTGACCATGAGCCGATCGACTCAACACTTGAGCTGACCGGTTCAGCAACCTCAGCCGACCGGTTCAACACTTGAACCGATTGGTTGGGAGTATAGGTTGTGCAGAATCAGTCAAATGCGATTTCAATCAATCTGATACTCCAATCAATGCGTCCAACACCTTGAACCATATGATATTGAGCTATCAACTGATTGAGTGTTTAATTGAACTACTAAACTCCTTTAGTAATCAATCTAAACATTGCTTGTGGACAAAACTCCTCTTCCAGGTTAAATCCTATGTGTGTGACCCTACAGGTCCATTTCACGTTGGCAGTGAAAGTCCATAACACTTATGACTTCACAAGCAAAGAGCGGTGCCTAGTCACACATCATTGCTACCCAAGTGAAAGTAGAAAGTTGGAGAACAACTTTCATCTTACAATCCGTGAATGGTGTTACAGCGAGTGTATAATTCCTTTGTCACTGATATCCCGAATGAACTCAAGGCACGGAACAGTCATCCTGTCAACATTCATTCACTTTCTTGATCTCAAAGCAGATTGAAGGAGATATGTATGACATCAATATCACATACTGATTCACACATGCGTGCGCATGCCTATCTCAATCCTACTCATCAAGTGGCCTTGGATATCAAACTCCCTCAGGAGGGACAAATCCCATATCTATCACTCACCCCTCAAAAGCCCCATGTGTCAAAGCCACCCAATCATCACCTTTATAACAACCCATGTTTCAGGACTGCGTTTGATGATGTCAAAGTATGCCCAACGACATGTGTTGAGTGTAGTGATTTCAGGTCAAAGAATCACACTCACCACCATCACTGTGAGTAATGACTGTGACTACCATCTCATGGTTCCATGTGTCAAACTCACGATGGGTCTGTCCGGTACACTTGTTCTCTAACAAGTACCTATGTGTTTGGTTTGATATCTCTATATCATGATTAATGATATTCTGTCATCAACCAACACCACAATCTAGTCTTGTGTGTCATTGTTGTCTATCTACCTTCCACAATGACATCCGACTAGGGACATAACAAGAATGTACAAACTCTTAGCATTCGTATGATCTCATCGTTCAGGTCCTCAACCTGAAGGAATACGTCATTGAGTATTGTCATTCTCTAGACATTCAATCTGTTCTATCACTATCTCATATGACTGAACCAGAAAGAAATGGAAGCTTGCCTTTGATGTTAATCAAATCAATCTTAATGTATCCCACCAATCATCCCATGATTGGCTCTCAGGGCATACACACCAACACGCATAACCCCATGGAAAATCTGACAATATCCTCCATGCGTGGGAGTAGTCGAAGTCATTAGTGGTTTAGCACACATCCCCTATCGACCACCCATAGATGGTGTTGAACTCCTTTAGAATCAAGTTATGAGGGGTGTTGAAGAGGCAAAACTTTACCCATCCTTCCTACCATCCTTCCTCATGCCCGTGGATATAGAAAACCTCTAGATATGCTAGGAACTCATAGACGATTTCTTAGTATGTGGGCCAATCACCAAATAAAGGGTGATCACCCACCATCCCTTGTGAGAACAGACCTTAAGAAGGCGCTAGGCAAAACCCACTTTTGTGAGGAAGGAACGGTTGTCATACCATGTTGGGATCAACTCCCTCTTCATTTGGGATATGTACATCTTCCTATGCTCTTCATTCATGTATGTCATACGTGTTGGTTTTGGCACCATCATATTGGCTCCTACTACTGAGAAAGAAAACCTTCATGTCACCATATATTTAGAATGAGAAAGAGATGGAGGAGAGAGAGCTCAGTGAAGGCTCTGGTCGCCTAGAAGCACTGACACTCTTCTACTTGCAAAGGATGTGGTGTGGGTGTCATTGAGGCACTACCCACACCCTTCCTTTTATAGTTGTTGAATTGCCTTCAGGCTCTATGTCGGTAGTACTGACATAAGTGTCGGTAGTATCTACTTCTCCCCCATGATCTGTGTGAAGTCGATATCAAGTGTTGATACCAACACTCCTCATCCATCGATATTGTGTTGTGCAGACTGTCCTACATTGATAATACTGATAGTTGTCAGTAGTACCGTCTTCTGAAAGTACATGTCAAATTGATACTACCGACTATTGGATATGGATAATCTTTATCATTGATGGTGCATCCAAAAATTCTAGCTTTGAAATGTATGTACTACTGATAGGCATGTCGGGAGTACCAAGTTTATTTTTGCTTGCCCCTTTTGATTGCTATCGGTACTACTGACTACATTTGTCAGTAGTAATCAGTCTATAATGTTCTTTATACTCTCAAATAGCCACTCAGTATCCTGAACCTAGAGCGTCATGCAAGTTTCGGTAGTACCAACCAGTGTGTCAGTAGTACCAAGCCTACAAAGTGAACTCTACTCTTCTTTATAGGAAGTCAGTGCTACTGACCTCCACGTTGGTAGAACTGAATGAATTTTCAGCCATCCCTATTGGAAAATGGCAGTGCTATCGACTTGCTTGTCACTAGTACCGATTTATTTATATTTGCATTCCTCTTGATCTACACCCATTGTGTTGGTACCACCAAGCGCATGTTGATAGTGCCGACTTTTGTTCTACCAGCACACTAAACCAAACTGATCAATGTTCCTATTTTTACATTGAAAAATATAAAATGCAACTAGAACAATGAAGTCTACTACAAACGAATGTAAAGAGCAAAAATCCAAAAAAAACAAAAATCAGGTTGCCGCCCAACAAGAGCCCTTGTTTTACGTCCTAGGATTGACACTCAAATCTAAAAGAATCTATGAAGCGCAAGGAGTTTGAACTCCTCTCCCTCACATAGCAAATATCCCCTGAAATAGTGTTTCAACTAGTAGCCATTTTTAAGGAATGGCTCAAATCCATTGCTAATCTCCACCGCTCCATGGGGGTCAATCCTTAACCACCATAAACAGACTACTCCATCTAGACCTCGATTTCTCAGGGTGTGGTTCCAACCTAGAATTTAACAGAAGTATCTTGTGCCCTAGAGTGAAAACTTTGTGCAAGCTATGGCGTTCATGAATCTTCTTAGTTTTTTCCTTGTAGATACTAGAGCTCTCATAGGCATCTAACATGAGCTCATCTAACTCATTAAGCTCCAATATTTTTTTCTTCCCTGCATCATCTAGATTGTTGTTCAATTTTCTCAAAGCCGACATGGTTTTGTACTCTAATTCTACATGTAAATGACATGCTTTCCCATAGACCAGTCTAAATGGAGTTGTTCCTATGGGTGTTTATAGGTTGTCCTATATGACCAAAGAGCGTCATTTAGTTGCATGCTTGATGGAGCTTCCACTCGCGTGGAATTTTGTGCACCACTAAAAATCCTAAAGATGGTAAGTCTTTAGGTTTAGCCTTGCCTATACTAGATTGAGAACTCCACCCACGTATGCTAGGATATTTGGAAGTCTTATCATAGTATAGTTAAGGGTTGAATCCATAGGAAAATGGTCTTGTCTAGATTAACAAGATAGGAAATGTTAGAATTTCACTTAACTCCTTAACAGTTGGTATCGTGATCAAAGAGTTGGATTGGTTGGTTCAAACTAAGTGCAAGTAAAGTAAAGAAAGTAAATTTTTAGGTTTGTAAACAAAGTTAAGAAACCACTACGATGCGATCGGCTTTCACCACCACTACACATGGATCCAAACATGCAACATAAAAACATAACCTGCAACGAGAGTCTAAATAGTTAGTATCTTTGTAGATTTAGTTTCCTTTCGGAGAACTAACTACAAGAAGTGTGGTAATGTTGCAACGCTAGCCATCCCCAAATGAATGGTCACTTGCTTTGCAACGTTCCCTTTGCAAAATGTGTTCCTCGACTTATCAAGGTTGTACTTTCATACGTCAACTGATTCCATTTCATAGTATGGAAGTACGATGATGGAAGTGAGTTTACTCCACTTCTTGAAAGACACTCCTAGATACCGAAACCGATGCATGGTGAATACATTCATTAAGAACCAACATTCAAACAAATTCGAATCTAATAGTATAAACGTAGACAATTCATACTAAAAGATAATGGGTAATAAAAGTTGGTGATCAAGCAACAAGCATTCATTAAACGATTGATGTTGAACTGGAAAGAAAGTATATCTCTATTGCAAACTTATTGATTACATTGCATGAAATGAAAACATGGGTAGAGGGGCTACTCCTTGCACCCTAGTGTATAAGACTACTCACTCATAGCAAGGACCAAGAAGGAGATAAGAAGAGAGAGAGAGAGAGAACGTCATCTCTACAATGGAGGGAGGAAGGTCGACCCCTTGGAGAGAGAGAGCAACAATCTTCACCCTTCGTAGGTTGCTTGATGATGAATCCTCCTCTTCCCACCTTCTTTGGTGATGAGAGAGAAAGTAGCTTGTGGATGGAGTATGGATCTCAGACCGGCAGCCTCGGGACGGCGGATGAAGGATGGAACAGCTCTGGAGCAGCAGAGGCAACCTTTGGATGTCTGAAAACTTTTCCCTTGTGAGGACCCTTTGGGTCTTATTTATAGGCTTTGAGTGAAGTCCAAACGGTTTGGGCGGTTTTGGGCCCAAACGGACATGAAAACCTTTTGGGTTCTGAGACCGTTTGGACTCTCTCAGTTTCAAAACCATTTGGACTCTCCCGGTTTGGAAACCATTTGAGTCCTTGCGGTCTTGAAACTGTTTTCCTTTATTCGGTCTTGGGACCATGTAGCATTATGCGGTCTTGGGACCATTTGGTGTCCATTTGGTCTGAGGACCGTTTGGTGTCCATTCGATCTCGGGACCGTTTGGCGTCCATTCGGTCTCGGGATCGTTTGGTGTCCATTCGGTCTCGGGACCGTTTGGTGTGCATTCGATCTTGGGACCGTATGGTGCTTTTGTAATTTTTTTATGCTTTTCTGTAAGAAATAAAAGGAAAAGTTATTTTAATGGTATATTTGCAATAAAGTGGAAAGTTAAAGATTTTATCTAATTTATCTAAGAAAAGAGTATGGAAAACTGAGAAAAATCAATAAGATAACATCGCAAAATGGGAGGTTATCACCCCCCCTAACTTAGAGTCTAGCTTGTCCTCAAGCTAGATAGAGCTAAGGCACGTAGTGGAGAGGCGATTTTATTTAGTTAATATTTCCATACTCTTGCTTCAATTCTAAACCAGAGATCTCCTAAGGGCGTATCAGGGATTTTGCTTGCCTTAACTCTTTCAGGTGTTGAGAGTTGCTTGGATCTCAGGTTTCTTCCATATCACGTAGCTCGCACTGGGACCACCTTTTTTATTTTATTCTGTGCATGTCGTCGATTCTAATCAGTTTTATACTTCTCTGAAAATCCTGTCGGAAGCTAGAGTGGGTACGAAGGTTGGCTAAAGGTTGTTGTGTAATTCCCCCTTCAAGTGGGGGAGGGTTTGTCTATGTGTTTGGGATCTCGCTACTGAGCACGATACATCTGCCTTTGTGAGGGCAGCTGAATGTACCGACCGGGCGAGTCCGTTATCAGCCCTTTCATATATTTGGATACCTTAGGGTCTCACTATCGGGCACGACACATCTGCCTTTGTGAGAGAAGATGAATGTACCGGCCGTGCGAGACCTTTATTGGCTCTTCATATAGATCCTTATGTGTGGCACAACTCTCATATTTTTGTTCAACACTCTGGCTTTTATTCATAAACTCACAGGCTTAGGAATCGGGATTTTAGGGGTTTTGATTGGGCCACCAAGCCTCTTTTATTGAAGAGAAGAAAGCTATTTTTAGAGTTTCTCGACATGCACTTATTTGGTTTCTACTTGGTGGTCCACTTGCGAGGTTTCTTGATTTGGATGTCACCTGATATCCCTCCTGTCCTTGAGAGTGTTTGGCTTGTTTCGGCCCTGATGTTGACCTGTGGAGAGTCAGTTGTAGAACTGAAGCAAAAGCATGAAAATCTAGTGTGAAGATAATTTATTAATTCACCATTATATGTCTATATGCTATTCTTGTTATTTCTCTTGAGGACTAACTGGATTCTAAAGTTAGCTGGGGATGACTTTTTCCAAGAGGGATGTTATTCTTATGTGCAAGATTTATTTTAATAGGAGAATTACTTAAAACAAAATCTAAATGTACAAAGAAAGCTACAAAATTTGTACATAATTGAAAGAGAAGGTAGAGAGGGAAGGATTTTTTTAAATGATACCTCACCCTTGTCCAGTGTACTCCCCCCTAACTTATCACTCACTTTGCCCTCAGAGTGTCAAAGTGATAGGTTGAGAAGTACAAGGACAAGGGAATCAGGCTTCTGTTAGTCCTTTGTTAGCTCCAGGCGTTTGGAGAAGATTAGCTGTAAACTTTCCACGTAGAGCGTGGTAATCCACATATGTCATGTCCTCTACTGGTCTTCCAAGGATCATGATGGTGTACATCCAATCGAGGACGTGGAAACCACAGTCTATTGACTCTCGGAGCTGCTTGGGACATTTGTGGCTGAAGGCAGGGTGATGAAAGTGCTCTTTACCGTATGCCCATGTGTGCTTGCTGAGAAGGTCATGTAGTTGGTCATCACACTCCTTCGCCACCTCCTCCGTGGGCTTTCTTGGTGTTGTAGTATATTGTTGCTGATCTGGATTGTACTGGCTGTTAGAACTGTTATATATGATTGTTGTTCTGTTGTGAAGATTTGTTGCCAGTAACATCCAGTGCTCTGAATGAAGGAAAGAAGCATGATGAACTTCAGAGTTTTATGTTGGAGGAAGGAAATGAGTTCCTCAGTTGTTCTGAAGTTATTTAGCTTTAGGAGATCATCCTTCATATATGTTGATTCCATATAGGTCGTAGGGTGATTCCGTCCGAGGAGATATTGATAGGCGGCCATCAAACTCACGGATAGAGACCCTTTGAACTGTACAGTTTCACGTAGCACATCTTCCATAACCAGAATATGTCTGGCTAGAAAAATAAGGTCATCTTTCTCAGCATAAAGCCTAGACATGATGAGCCGAAGTTCATTGTCGGAAAGACTTTTGCAGGCGTTGAGGTCAAAATTAGGGAACTTTGGTGTAATGGCAGATAGGGGCACCTTTTGTGAAGATGGTCTGTTGATGGTAACCCCGGTTAGCAACTCGGTGTCCCCTTTATCATATGCCAAATCAAAAGAGTAGGGGTCCCATTCTTTGTTCTCGGGGACCTTGGCAGGCTGTTGTTTCTCCAACTCCTTTATTGTTTGCTAGAATGGCTATTTTTGAGGCCGTTGGATGGCTGAGTAGAGGTAGTGAGGAATGTCATTAGGAACCATATTTGGGTCCTTAAAGAACCTTCTGTCACATATTAGCTCCATGGCATAACGTCCTCGTAGAGAATGAAAATCCTTTGTGGCCTGTTCAGTGAAAGGGATTTGTTGATTGAGCACTTGGATGTGGCGTATAGTGTAGAAAATGCAATCCCTAGATCCTTCTTGTGTTTGGACTTGTGGGGTCATTATCTTGAACCAGGGTTGGCTCCAACCTTGGTGGAGAGATGGGTTTGTGGCCCAAATCAATTTCATAAGCCGGAAAGGGATGCATCTGGCCTCCCCGACTTCAATACCAGCAAAATTAATTATACCGACCTTTAGTTCACTGGAGCAAAAATTGTACAACTTGGCGTCGCGAGCCGCGGTGTCCACGATCATTAGCAGCCAGTGGCCATACACTTGAAAGGGCATGGTAATATAGCATGCCTTTCTGGCAATCCCCCTCTACAGCCTCTCGATAGATTTGTTTTGTAAATCTTCATATAATAGACTCAGGGCCAAAGAAGGTGAAGCGTTAAGTATTGGTTGCTGCCGTTTAGAGCTTCTGTAGATTTCAACAGAATTGGATAGGAGGACACGGAAGATTGCCATCTTCACCGCTGATTGTGGTTGAAGGATGGTGTGGAAATCTTCACGTGTCAACTTGTGTTGGGTCTTTGTATTATGGTAGATAACATCGCCCCCTTCTTTGGCATCATCTATGATAGTGTTTAGGATGAAGATATCTTGAGTATCTAGGGTAGAGATGGCCGCCATGTCTAAATCGTGCATCTTGTGAGGTAGAGGTGGCGGCGGGGGAAGCTCTTGTGGAGGGTGGGAAGAAGGCTGCTCCAGATCGTCTATGTAATGTTGCAGATCTTTATCTTTATCTGAATCAGAAGCAGAGTCAAGATCTTCATCTGTATCTAAACTGACTCTTTTTAATTCTTCCTGGTCTGGGGGAAGGGGTGAAGATTGCTCCGGGGAGGAGTGTTGTGGAAGGTATGGTTGTGATTGGTTCGTGTTGGTTCCGAATAAACATTGTTGGAACTCAGCAAAAGCTTCTTCTTTGGTGGTTTCCCTCAGAGATCCCAATGCAGAACAGTCAGGAAATTGATCCCCATATGACATATTAATGTTGTCATTGTGAGTAGAGTATTTGGGATCTTTATCACCTTCGTGATGATATTTCTATTGTTTTGGTGTAGCTCCTCAGGTGGGGCCCTCCCCAGCATTGTCTGGGTCGTCAGATTTATCATCTGAGGAGGTGCTATTGTTGGAGTCAGCAGAGGAGTCAGAATCCTCATCTTCATTTTCTTCTTCATCATCTTCTTCATCTGCCGCCTTATTTGTTGTCTTATTTGGTGGAGGCTTCTTGCACTGCCGGTGGAGTGCTTGTAGTTTGTCGAAAGCCACTTGCACATGCTCGTGTGTTCAAGCAGTGCGTCGTGGGTTTCTTTGAGATCTGAATAACGAGCCTCGGTGGAGAGGATTCATGTAGAGAGGTTCGTCACTTGAGTTCTTAATTGGTTGATTTCATTGTTGGATGACCCTCTTGGCGGTTATTGAGTTGTGTGAGGGTGGTGCTGATGTCATCCGAGCGCGTGCTTAAAGCAGTTTGTTGTTGCTTAAGCTCGCGCAGAGTTTCTGGAAATGGTTGATTTTGTGCAGAAAGCCTGTCGACTTTCTTGGCCAGATCGTCTTGCTGGCTTTTTACCCCAAGCACCAACTGTGGCAGTTGTTGCAGGAGGTCATCGATGCGGTCGACTTTTATGGTTGCAGCTTTCTGCTGTTGGTGGATGCTTGAGATGATGCCTGGTAAGGCACGATTTTGCTCGTCAATCTTGGCGACTTGTGTAGTTAGACCCTGCACACAAGAAAAAATAGATTGTAATATATTAGAAGGGTCGGTGAGGAGGTTTCAGATAGCGTCAAATTGACGTCTGAATTCCTCACCGACATTTGTAAAAGGGACCCTAGATGTGGAAGGGTGGGGTGGTTTGGGTTGGGGTGGAAGGGTGGTAGTGCCTTGCAAAAGAGACACTGTTGATGGTCATGTAAACTGCGTGGTGACTACAGATGGAGTCACCAACGCTGCTGGGGTGGTAGCGGATGAGAAAAATGGTGACATTCCTGGTGAGAATGATGGGGTCGAGAATGTTGAGGGGAAAAGGGTGGAGATGGGAGCGGAGGAGGTGAAGTCGGGTGTTGGAGTGGAGAATGGGATGCCTGAAGAGAAAAAGGTTGAGGTGGAAGATGTGGGTGGAGGTGTGGATGTGGGGAAAGGAATTGTTGTTGGGGTTGTTGTGGAGAAAAGTGGGAGGGTGGTGGATGGTGGGATAGTAATGGATGGTAGTGTGGTAGGAGTGGTGGTGGTGGTGAGATCAACATTTAGGCTCATGATGAATGAGTCTAATGATGAGGTATTGATATGGTCCTCAAGATGAGGGTGTTCAGTCTCAGGATTTAGCTTTGATGTCGGCATCCCCGTCATTTGTTGTGATGGTAAACGTGCCTTAGATGGTCGTTTTACCGGTATTTTTGTTACCCTCGCAGCTGGGGCAGTGATACTAAGTTCTGTCTGGCCCACTTTGGTTTTCTTCTCGTGTACTTTGATCGAAGCTAGGATTTTGGTAAGCTCTTTGTTAGTGAATAGGAGCTTTTCTTTGTCATAATCCGCAAGCTCCGGAAGTGGTAGCAGAGTTATGGAAGATCTTACTGTAGGGCGGAAAATGTAGTGCAATTTTGCATCCTTTTCTTTGATAATGTAAGAGTTCTTCAAGGTTTACTCGTTAGTACGGATGTCTCCCTTGATATGCGTGCATTGAGGGAGTAATCTTTCCATCTTGAGATATTTAAGAATGGAAGTTATGTGTCCGCCCATGTAGATTTCTTTCCCTAGGGCGTATGCTGAAAACATTTATATCATGTGTCATCCAATGTTGACCGGCATCCCATGAAGATTGGACCAGAGAACAAAAAGATCAGAGGTGATAACATTCCCGCCCTCTGTTCTGGGAAAAAGCGCACCGGTGAGAATTTTTTGAAGCGTGCACACTAACCCAGAATGAATATTGGAGGCCTTGCAGGTCTTTGCCTCATAATTTGGGGTCCCTGTTAGGGATTTCCAGAAGTTGTGTCTGTTGAATTGGGAGCTCTCCGTGCTAATATCTTTGGCCTTTTTTATCTTCTCCTGGTTGTCAATGAAGATTTCATTCAATAAATATTCTATTCTGATAACTTTGTTACCAAAAAGTTTGGTGACCAGCCTGCGGTCACCTCCGTCCTTTGCTCTATCCATAATGTCCACAGATTCTTTGTTGAGATGTGTAAAAAAATTCTATTGTGGGCTCGACGTAAGAGATCTCGAGGATAAAACACAGTCTTGAGAGATTTGCGTTATCGAGTAGGGTGAGGATTCAGTCATATATCCCGATCTTCATTAGTACGCTTGAGCAAACGTACTTTGTTGGTTTTAAAGTTTTGTCGATGGATGGTAGGGTGTGGATGAATAGGTTTTCTGGGGTGGTACTGTAGTGGTGATGGCGGGGAAGATAGGGGCGGGAGTGGTAGTAGCGGGTGATGGGATGTATCCTGCCAGGATTTGTTCCCTAGCAGTGGTGGGGCGGACCTGCTTCCTTACCCGTTTCTTCATAGGTTGTTCGGTGGCAGCTTGTTGGGCCGTCCTTTTCCCCTTGGACTTTGTAGGTGGGGATTCCTCCTTGGGGTTTGGCTCGTATTATGATCCTTCATCACTGGAAGAAATTTCTTATACTTCTTGCTTAGGCTCCTCGGATAAACACCTGTTAAGGCGTTGAATTTCATGCATGACCTCGAGTAGGTTGACCTTCGGTGGGACCTGTCCAGCACTGTCGTAGATGTTGACTATCTTCTGGAGCTTGGTGTGGTCTGCTATCAGTTGCTCCCTTGTCCAGAAGGGGGTGTCTTCAGTTCTGGTGGCTTGTTTTGCTGGTGTGGCCATTTCTAAAAAGTAATCAGAAAAAATCATGTGTTAGAAAAATTTTGAATTTGTATAGATAGCAAATTTATAAAAGGGGAGAGGGTTGCATTATGTGGGTGTTAATGTTTGTAGGTTTTTTGTGGAATCCAAGCGGTTTGTAGGGTCAAACGGTTTCGTGACCGTTTGGCTCCAAACAGTCTCAGGACCGTTTGGTTTCAAACAGTTTCAGGACCGTTTGACTCCAAACGGTTTCAGGACCATTTGTCTCCAAATGGTTTCAAGACCGTATGGCTCCAAATGGTCTCAGGACCGTATGGATCCAAATGGTTTCAGGGCCGTTTGGTTTCCAACGGCTTCAGGATCATTTGACTCCAAACGGTTTCAAGACCGTTTCACTCCAATCGGTTTCAAGACCGTATGGCTTCAAGCGGTTTCAAGACCGTTTGGCTCCAAATGATTTCAAAACCATTAGGCTCCAAATGGTTTGAAGACTGTTTGTCTACCAATGGTCGAAACCATGAGGAAGGTGGAACGTCAGGGGCACAGCGGTCGACGTTGGAAAGCATTATCGGCGGCGATAGTGATGGCAGTGGTGATAGAAAAGAGAGTCGTGCGGCAACGTAGGCATCGACGATGGTAAAAATGAAGATGGCATGATGACGGAGGTGTCGGTGATGGTGGTGGCGCTGGTCTACCTTGTTGCTGTGGGTGATGATGATGACGGCGAGGCAAAGAACAGCGGTAATAGTGGTGTGGATGTCGTGAAGTCACACGGAAGCTAAGGTGGCGCCAGTGATGGTGGCAGAACGAGCTGACGTTGTGGGCTGCGCGGGACGAGAATCGGAGAGAAATGAAACAGCGCTCGCGCGAGGGTTTAGAAAGTTCGAGATTCTAAAGAAATAAGAAGGGGAGGGTGGGGTTATATTTATAGGATTTGGGGGTGACGTTACAAATACCCAAAGTCAAAATGGTTTCGAGACCGTTTGGGCTCCAAATGGTTTGAGACCGTTTAGGCTCCAAACGGTTTCAGGCCCGTTTGGCTCCAAACGGTTTCAGGACCGTTTGGCTCCAAATGGTTTCAAAACCATTTAAGATGGTTTAGGTTTTTATTTTTATATTTTTATGTTTGTTTTGGCTGTTTATGTGATTGAAGAATGATAAACCTAAATCAAATGAAGAAGCAAAAATAAAAATTGTGATACTGATAACCTCCAATTTTGTGATGTTATCTTAGTTTTTTCTTCAATTTTCCACACTCTTTCTCAGATAAAATTAGACACAATCCCTAACTATCCCCTCTTATTGCAAATATATTGTTATATTAACTTTTCTCCTTTTTACTTACAGAAAAAGACACAAAAAATCATAAAGGACTCACACGGTCCCAAGACCGCATGAAGCCAATCGGTTCCAAGACTGTATGGACTCACACAGTCCCAAGACCACATGAAGCCAATCGGTCCCAAGACCGCATGGACTCACACGTTCCCAAGACCGCATGAAGCCAATCGGTCTCGAGACCGCATGAAGCCAATCGGTCTCAAGACTGCATGGAGTCACACGGTCCCAAGACCGCATGAAGCCAATCGGTCCCGAGACCGCATGGAGTCACATGGTCCCAAGACAGCATGAAGCCAATCGGTCCCGAGACCGCATGGAGTCACACGGTCCCAAGACCGCATGAAGCCAATCGGTCCTGAGACCGCATGGAATCACACGGTCCCAACACCGCATGAAGCCAATCGGTCCCGAGACCGCACGGAGTCACACGGTCCCAAGACCGCATGAAGCCAATCGGTCCCAAGACTGCATGGAGTCACACGGTCCGAAGACCGCATGAAGCCAATCGGTCCCGAGACCGCATGAAGTCACTCGGTCCCAAGACCGCATGAAGCCAAATGGTCTCAGGGTCCAAACGGTCTCAGGGTCCAAATGGTCTCGGGGTCCAAACGGTCTCGAGGTCCAAACGGTTTCAGATTCCAAACGGTCTTCAATCCAAAACTGACTAAACTGTTTGGACTTCACTTAAGGCCTATAAATAAGACCCAAGGGGTCCTCCCAAAGACATCAAGTTTCATACGCCCAAAGGCTGCCTCTACTACTCCAGAGCTAATCTGACTTCCATCCTCCACCCAAAGGCTACCTATCTGAGATCCACGCTCCATCCTGAAGCTACTTTCTCTCTCTTTGCCAAAGAAGGTGGGAAGAGAAGACCTCATCATTGAGAAACCCGTGAAGTTTGAAGATTGTCTCTCTCTCTTCCCAAGGGGTTGACTTTCCTCTCTCCTCTATGGGGATGATGCTCTCTCTCTCTCTTCTTGCCTCCTTCTTTGTCCTAGCTATGAGCGAGTAGTCTCTCTCACTGGGGTGCAGGGAGTAGCCCCGCTACCCATGTTTTTATTTCATGTAATGTAATCCATAGTTTGCAATATAGAGATGCTTTCTTTTCAGTTCAACATCAATCATTTAATGAATGCTTGTTGCTTGATCACCAACTTGTGTTATCTTTTATCTTTTAGTATGAATTGTCTATGTTTGTACTACTAGATTTGAAACATGATTGAATGTTGGTTCTTAGTGCATGTATCGACTATGCATCTGTTTCAGTATCTAGAAGTGTTTCTCAAGAAGTGGAGTAAACTCACTTCCATCGTTGTACTTTCATACTATGAAATGGAATCAGTTGACGTATGAAAGTACAACCTTGATGAGTCGAGGAACACACTTTGCGAAGGGAATGATGCAAAGTAGGTGACCATTCATTCGGGAATGGCTGACTTTGCAACATTCCCGCACTTCCGTAGTTAGTTCTCCAAAAGGAAACTAAGTCTACGAAGATACTAACTGATTAAACTCTTGTTGCAGGTTATGTTTTATTTTGCATGTTTTGATCCATGTGTAGTGGCGGTGAAAACCGATCACACCCTAGTGGCTTCTTATCATTGTTTAACATCCTTAAACTTACTTACTTGCTTTACTTTACTTGCTCTTAGTTTAAAACAACCAAACCAACCTTTTGATTTAAGTACCTACTATTAAAAGATTAAGTGAAGTTTTAACATTTTTCATCTTATTGCTCCCAACAAGACCGTTGTCCAGTGGATTCGACCCTTAACTATACTACGATAAGACTTCCACGTATCTTAGCATACGTGGGTGGAGTTCTCGATCTATTATAAGCAAGGCTAAACTTAAAGACTTACCATCTTTAAGATTTTTAGTGGTGCATACAACTCCATGTTAGTGGAAGCTCCATCAAAAATTGGCGTCATTGTCGGGGACAACGGAACGTTTTAATTTCATTTAGTATCTTGCTAGTTGGTTAGGGTTTTACACTTTCTTTTAATCATTAATCCATATTTTCTTGAATTCATTGTATCTTTGGCATCATCTAAAAGGTGTATTCTTTTCTCTGCTGAGGTAGAAGACGTGTATGCAATCATCACATAACCTCGGATTCTCCCCTGATCCAGAGTACGACTCTGAGGTAGAGAGAAGCTTCCACCTCCGCATCAGACTTAATCGCCAAAGAGCCAGGCAAATAGTTGAATGCCAAGTTGCACTAGTAATGGAGAGGGTCAACGTCACCATAGCCTCTTAAAGAGCACAACTCATTGCTGACACCCGTGCTCAGATTCAAGCGGAGATCCGAGCAGAAGAATAGGCCCGCATCCGAGCTGAAAACAAAGAAGCTAACCAAGCTGCCCAGCTAGAACTAAGAAACAAGCAGTTGAGGGATTATGTTGTCACTAAGAACTATGAAGACAATCATCCAGTTCGGCCTCCGATCATCAACATACCCAACTTTGAGATCTGGACACAATAGATTCAGATCATGCAGGGCATCTCATTCTCTGGAGGTTCTGGAGATGACTGTATGGATCACTTGAAGAGGTTCAAGGCACTTTGTCGACTGGTCCCACAGGACGGAGTTGCTTTCGACGCAATAATGCTACATCTTTTCCACTTCACTCTATCAGGTTGAGCTTTGAGCTGGTACTACTTGCTTGATAGGGAGCCAATAATCACCACATGGGCTCCCTTGGAAGAAAAGTTCCTGGAGAAGTTCTTCCCCCCTTCGTTAACTTACGAAATTAGGGGTCAGATTAACCACTTCGCCCAACTTCCAGGAGAATCACTTGCAGAAGCTTGGGAAAGGTTCAAGGAGCTTCTAAGAAAGTGTCCTCATCACAGCATCTCCCGAAATCAATTAATAGAAACATTCTATAGGGGAGTGAGTGATGACATCAAGCAATTTCTGGATTCCTCATCTGGAGGAAATTTTATGAGAAAGAACTACGAGGATGCCTGGAAAATCGTCACTCTTGGAGCTGAGAATCAATCCAATTGGGGAAGATCATCTGGCAAGGGAGTCCTCAAAGTTTATAAAGATGAGGAATCAATGGAGATGAAGGCTATTGTTGAAGCCTTAAAGACCATAGCTCATAAACATCAGGCTCTTGAAACTTCTCTTGGAGAATTTGACAAGAAGAAAAACCCTCAAGTCCAATAGGTTAAAGCTGCCACAGGGACCTGTGAAGCCTATCACGCATCCGACCATCCAACTCTGTCATGCAGTCTACTTTACAATGTGATGATGGATATGCACCCGCCAGAACAACAGTACGAGCCAATCATTGAACAACCTGATGAGCAAATGCCAGAACATGTTAATTCTATTCATTCCATTCCTGGACAAGTTTACTATAATCCTAATCAACCAAGAAACCACCCAGGATTTTAATACGGGAACCCTACTGGGACTGCCAATCTGCAACACCAGACACGGTGGATCCTCCAATAGGTTGCCGCCTGGATTCCAAAGCAACTTTAATCAAAATCAAGGGAACCTCAGAAACAACTTCCCAAGATCCAACTTCCCTAGAAATCCATCTGCCTACTATCAATACTATCAATATACCCATCCTCCTCTACCCCCACAGCTGCACCCTCAGTTGCAGCAACCTCGGTTAGAACTGCCTCTGCAACAACCACATCAAGGACAACAACAACTTGCTTAGAAAAATACCACTCCCAGCCAGCAGATGAGATGACTTTGATAAGGCAGATGCTACAGTCCCAACAAACCATGCTCGCTAATCAACAAGCTCAGCAAAAGGTAGTAGAGGCTCAACTAGCACAAATTGCTGCATAACTGAAGCCTCCAGCAGGCACTTTTATAGGACAACCTGAGTTGAACCCTAGACATGACCAGAATAGACATGAGCAGCTGAATGTTGTTACTACAAGATCTGGATGCACCCTTCATGAAACTACGAGAATCGCTCTTGATGATGATGATACGCTTATCCTTATGCCAAATGCAAGCCCGAACCTAGGAACTGAGAAGTCCACAGAGAATGCAAAAGGTAAAGAAAAAGAACAAGCCTCCAAAGAGCCAGAAATCCTGCAGTATAAACCAAGGATACCATATCTGGGAAGATTGTGAGAGACAAAAATGGACACTAGGTTCCAAAGATTTAAGGAGGCAATGAAAAAAAACTCTATATCGACATCCCGCTCCTCGATGCTCTCTCTGAGGTACCGGCTTGGGCTAAATACCTAAAAACACTGTTATCAAGGAAATACATTACTGAAGAACAAGGGACCATCAAACTAGCCCAAACCACCTCCGATATCATCCTTAATAAAATGCCAAAGAAAAGGAAGGACCCAGGTTCTTTCGGTATCCAGTGTTGTATTGGAAATGCCTCAAGCAAGAAGGGATTAGCTGACCTAGGGGCTAGCATATCAATTATGCCCTATTCCATGTGTAAACGATTAGGTTTCACTGACTTGCTGCCCACAACGATGACAATTCAGTTAGCTGATTCTACTATCACTGCACCTCTAGGAATTATCGAGGATATTCCAGTCAGGATAGGCAAAGATGCCTATGTCCCATGTGATTTTGTCATCATGGATATCAAGGAGGATCTGAGATACCCAATAATATTTGGCAGACCTTTCCTTGCCACAGCTAGGGCGCTTATTGATGTTGAAGCTGGCATGATCATTCTAAGACTGGGAAAAGAAGAAATTCAATTTCGAGTTCTCAACAGCATGAAAGGTCCCAGCATTCAAGAGGAGGTCTTTCTCTTAGATGCAATACATCAAATGTCCCAACTAGAAATATCTGAGCCATCTGATGAGTTAGAGAATGTTCTTACCAACCCAGAAGTCAAATTTTCTGCAAATGAATTGGTCCAACAATGTTTGCAACACTTAGAGAAAGCCGAAGAAGCACTGACAGCCACCTTTGAAGAGCTTAAATCTGTCACTATTCTAGAAGCAACAGAAACACCCAAGGTTCCTGAGATGAAGACTCTACCAATGGGAATTAAACACGTCTTCTTGGATGAAGCAAAATTATGTCCAGTTATCATCAGTTCTACCCTGATGGAAAACCAGGAAGAAAGACTTCTTAATGAGCTGAAGAAACACAAGAAAGCCATTGGATACAAGATAACTGACCTGACGGGTATAAACCCAACTTTATGCATGCATAGACTGCCCATGGTCAAAGAATTTAAGCCATCACGAGAACACCAGAGGAAGCTGAACCCCAATCTTAAAGAAGTGGTTCGCCTTGAAGTCCTCAAATTGCTGAAAGCCGGCATAACTTACCCAATTTCAGACTCCCAATGGGTTAGCTCCGTCCAAGTGGTCCCCAAAAAGGGAGGAACCAATGTCGTGCTAAACGAAAAGAACGAGTTAGTACCAACAAGGATTGTGATGGGGTGGAGGATGTGTATTGACTATAGGAAACTAAACAAGTCAACACGAAAAGATCACTACCCTCTGCCCTTTCTCGATGAAGTTCTAGAATGTTTAACCCATCAGAAATACTTCTGTTATCTTGATGGTTATTCTGGGTTCTACCAAATCCCTATACACCCAGAAGACTAAGAGAAAACTACCTTTACCTACCCCTTTGGAACCTATACTTTTAGAAGAATGCCACTCAGGTTGTGCAACACATCTGCTACATTCCAAAGGTGTATGTCTACCATTTTTGCAGGATTAACAGAATCTATAATGGAGGTATTCATGGATGATTTTTCAGTTTACGGAGATTCTTTCGATAACTGTCTACTCAACCTTGGACAAGTCTTACAACGATGCGAGGAAACGAACCTTATCCTGAATTGGGAAAAATACCATTTTATGGTACTGAAGGTGTCGTCCTCGGACATAGAGTGAGTGACAGAGGGATTTAGGTAGACAAGACAAATATATATGTTATCTCGAAGTTGTCGCCACCAAAATATATAAAAGGAGTACGGCCATTCTTGGGTCATGCTGGGTTTTACAGAAGATTTATCAAAGATTTTTCAAAAATAGCAAAACCCATGACCCAACTTCTGACCAAAGACACCGAGTTCAATTTTAATCAAGAATGCTTACAAAGTTTCTCAACTCTAAAAAATGTTCTAATCTCTGCACCTATACTAAGAGCCCCAGATTGGTCACAACCTTTTGAAATCATGTGTGACGCCAGTGATTATGCCATAGGGGCCATATTAGGACAGAGAATGGACAAGAAACCGTATGTCATTTACTACACATCTAAAATGCTCAATGAAGCACAGAAGAACTACACTACTACAGAGAAGGAGTTCTCAGCTGTCATCTATGCATTTGAGAAATTTTGTTCCTACTTGATTGGAGCCAAGGTCATCGTCTACACTGACCACTCCGCCATACGATATCTAATTCAGAAGCAAGATGCAAAACCCAGACTTATCCGATGGGTGTTGATGCTTCAGGAATTCGATTTGGAAATTAAAGAAAAAAGCTGAGTGGAAAACGTCGTAGCTGACCATCTCAGTCGTATTGAAGTCGAGGATGAAGATAAAGTACCTATCTGAGACTCTCTTCCAGATGACCAACTAATGAAAGTTACCAATGGATTCCCCTGGTATGTTGACATTGTCAATTATCTAGCTACAGGAATCATTCACCCCTCTGCTTCCCATCACGACAAAAGGAAATTCCTCCACGATGTAAAGCAATATTATTGGGATGAACCTTACCTTTTTCGCCTATGCACAGACAGACTTTTCCGTTGATGCTTACCTGAAGAAGAGATTACTCCCATCTTAGAGCATTGCCATTCTGGCCCTACGGGGGGCACATGAGTGCGAAGAAAACTGCTATGAAAGTTCTACAATCAGGTTTCTTTTGGCCCACCATAGCAAAAGATTCTCATGATTATGTAAAATCTTGCAACAAATGTCAATTTTCTGGAAGCATATCTAAAAGGAATGAAATTCCCCTCACCATGTGGCAAGAGATAGAACTTTTTGATGTGTGGGGGGTAGACTATATGGACCCCTTTCCTTCTTCTTATGGCTTCTCCTACATTCTGGTTGCAGTAGACTATGTCTCTAAATGTGTCGAAGCTATACCCATAGTGTCTAGCGATTCCAAACCAGTCATTAAGATGTTTAAAGATATCATTTTTCCCAGATTTGGAGTCCCCCAAACCATCATATCCGACGGAGGGACCCACTTTCTGGAACACAGCTTTGAATCCCTTTTGAAGAAATACGGAGTAAACCATAAAGTTGCCACACCTTACCATCCACATACCAGTGGTCAGGTTGAAGTTTCAAATAGACAACTGAAGGCAATCCTAGAAAAAATAGTCAATAGACACCGCACTGACTGGTCCACCAAGCTTCCCGATGCCCTTTGGGCTTACCAAACATCTTATAAAACACCAATCAGGACAACCCCGTTCTGTTTGGTATACGGGAAGTCATGTCATCTTCCAGTGGAACTGGAACACAAAGCTTGGTGGGCCAGTAAACAACTCAATTTCGATTTTAAAAGTGCCAGAGAAAATAGACAACTCCAACTACAGGAGCTAGAGGAGATCCGAATGACCGCTTATCAAAGTGCCAAGATTTATAAGGAACAAACCAAGATGTGGCACGATGGTCATCTAAAAAGGAAAGACATCACCATGGGTGATAAAGTCCTCCTTTTCAATTCCAAGCTCAAATTGTTCCAAGGAAAACTTCGCACAAAGTGGTCCCGGCCCTTCACCATCAAACATATATACCCAACTGGAGCTGTCATAATTGTTAACGATAATGGAGGAGAAAAGACAGTCAATGGCCATCGATTGAAAAAATACTACACTCCAGCAGATAAAATGCTGAGACGGACTATTGAGATCAGAGACGCCAAAACATCAGCATAACAACATCAAAATCTCGTCGAGCCAGCGACGTTAAACCCAGGTGCTACTTGGGAGGCAACCCAAGATCTGAGCATCTTCTTTTATCTTCTGTTCTTCTAGTTACCTTAGGTTTATCTTCTGAAAATATAAAAATTCATATAACCAAAACAAACATAAAAATATAAAAATATGTTCGACCAAACGGTCCTGAAACCGTTTGGTGCCAAACGGTCCTGAAACCATTTGGAGCCAAACGGTCCTGAAACTGTTTGGAGTCCAAACGGTCGCTAAACCGTTTGACCTAGGGTCAACCCCTTATTCCTATAAATATAACTCCCCTCCTTCTTCTTTGTTTTGACTCTCGAGCTTTCTTAAACCTTCACACGAATGCCAATTCCAGTTCCATCTCTGCTCCCGTTCCCGCGTGACCCACGACCCAGTTTCTCTTCGTCGTCTTCCTTCATAGCTCTGTGTGCCTCCACGGTGACCGCACCACAGTCGCCGCCTCTCCTCGCATCACCATCGTCATCTCCGACCGATTCTGTAAGGTAGCTCAGAGCGTAGCTTCAATCGGCGTTTCCGTCTGTGCACCGCCACCGTCTTTTCTATCACCAATGTCTACGGCACCGCCGCAGGTTCCTTTTCTATCACCACAGTCGCCCTTATCACTGCCGTCTTTGCTTTCTCTGCTGGTTCTGCCTCTCCTCCGTCCGCTGCGCCCCCGACATTTCAGCTTCCAAACGGTCTTGTAACCATTTGGAGCCAAATGGTCCTGAAACCGTCTGGAGCCAAACGGTCCCGAAACCGTTTGGCCCTTAAAAATCATTTGGAACCAAACGGTCTTCAAACCGTTTGGAACCAAATGGTCTTTAAAACCGTTTTGTCTTTTCAGCACCATCTGCTTTTCATTATAACATGTAAATATATAAACTCATACAAAATCAATCTTTATGCTAACACATGACTTTTCATTTTTAGAAATGGCATCACCAGCTAAGGAAGCTATAGGAACTGCCGACGCTCCTTTCTGGACTGAGGACCAACTATGGGAAGAACGTGCCAAACTTCAGAAAGTGGTGGATACCTTCAAAGAAACCGGGACGATCCCACCAACGGTCAACATCATTGTGATCATGTGAAAAATTGATCGCCTCAACAAATGCCTAGCTGAGGAGCCTGAAGAAGAAGCGGAAGAAATCTCTTCCAGTGATGAAGGCTCTGAATATGAGCCAAACCCAGAGGAAGAATCCCCACCTGAAAAATCCAAGGGGAAACGAAAGATCCAAGAAACCGCGACCGGACAACCCTCAAAGAAACAGGCAAGAAAACAAGTCTGCCCCGCCTCTACTAGGGAACAAATGCTTGCAACACCTACCACCACCACCCCTGCTACCACCCCCATCTTCTCAATTCTCACCACCACTGCGCCCCCACCAGAAAACCTTTACATCCACACCATCCCTTCCATCGACAAAGTACTGAAACCAACAAATTACGTTTGCTCAAGCGTACTACTCAAGATGGGGATCTATGACAGAATCCTCACTACGCTAAACAATGCCAATTTATCCAGACTTTGTTTTGTCCCTAAAATTTCATATGTCGAATCCACCACAGAATTCTTTAGCCATCTCACCAAAGAAACAGTGGACATTACACACAGAGAAAGGGATGGAGGTGACCGCCGGCTGGTCACCAAACTTTTGGCAACGACATCGTTATAACAGAAAATCTTCTGAACGAAATTTTCATTGACAACCCTGAGCAACTCAAACAAGCCAAAGTTGCAGGCACGGAGAACTCCATGTTTAATAGACACAGCTTCTGGAAGACCCTAACAGGGATCCCCAATTATGAGGCAACGACATGCAAAGCCTCCAATATTCAATCAGGATACGTGCGCACGCTTCACAAAATCATTACCAGTGCGTTGTTCCCCAAAACAGAGGGAGGAAACGTAATTACCGCCGACCTCTTAATCCTATGGTCTATCTTACAAGTAAAGTCGGTCAACATCAGACGGTATTTGATACAAAAATTCTCCACCTACACCAGAGGAAAAGAAATATGCATGGGCGGACACATAACCTCCATTGTCAAATACCTCAAAATGGACAGATTACTCCCTCGCTGCACGAAGATCACGGGCGACATCCTAACTAACGAACAAACCTTGAAGAACTCCTACATTATCAAGGAGAAGGATGCAAAACTACACTACATCTTCTGCCCAACAGTCTGATCTTCCAGAATCCTGTTACCGCTTCCAGAGCTAGCGGACTATGACAAAGACAAATTTCTCTTTACGGACGAAGAGATTACCAAACTCCTAGCTCCAGTCAAAGCACAAATTAAGACAACCCAAGTGGGACAGACAGAGCTCAGCATAACTTCCCCGACATCTAGGTTGACAAAAATACCACTAAAACATCCCTCAAGAAGACTTTTACAGAAACAACAGTTGTCGGGGACACCAACATCAAAACCGCATCCACAGATAGAAACCCCCCTCCCCGAAGAAAAAATCACCACCTCATCTCTAGACTCCTTCATTATGAGTCTAAATGCTGAGCTTACCACCACCACCTCACCACCCTCCACCTTTCCACAATCCACAACTCTTCCATCTTTCTCCACAACTACACCACCACCCGCATGCTCCTCTTCACCCTTTTTCTCTTCGGGCACCCCCTTCTCCACTCCTACGCTCGACTTCACCACCTTCGCCTCCACCTCCATAGTCTCTCCCCCAACACTATCAATCCCACCATTTTCACCAGATATACCATCACCTTTCCCATCCACCACCACCCCGACACTGTTGGTGACCCCATCCATAGTCACCACGCAGTTCGTGGAACCATCAACAGTGTCTCTTCCGCAAGACACTACAACCTCCCCACCCAGACCCCAACCACCCCACCCTTCCATAACCGGGGTCCCTCTTACAAATGTCGGTGAGGAATTCGGACGTCAATTCAACATCATCCGAAACATCCTGACCGACACTTCTAACATAATGCATTCCATTTTTTCTTGTGTGTAGGGAATACCTAAACAGGTCACCAAGATCGATGAGCAGAACCGTGCCTTGCCAAGCATCCTCCACGGTTTTCAGCAACGACAAGATGTAGTGGCCAGGTAAGTTGATCACATCGACAACTACTACAACAACTTGCCCGAGCTGGTCCTTGGAGCAAAAATCCAGCAAGAAGAAATGGCCAAGCAAGTCGATGAGATCTCTACATAGACTCAACCTCTGCCTGAGACTCTCCGCGAGCTCAAGCAGCAACAAACAGCTCTTAGCACGCGCTTGGATAATATCAGCAACACTCTCACACAATTCAACAATTGCCAAGAGGAGTCGACAAACAATGAAATCCAACAATTACAAGCTACAATAACAGATCTTACAGCGTGACTCCTCTCTGTCGAGGGCCGATACAACGATCTCAAGGAAACACATGACGCATTGCTTGAAACACATGAGCATGTGCAAGTGGCGTTTGACGAGTTACAAACCATCCATCGGCAGTGCAAAAAGACAGCACATAAGAAGCTAGCAGACAAAGCAGTAGCTGACAAAGACGGTGATAATGAAGACGAAGATGAATCCGACTCCTCAGCCGATTCTAACAACGATACCACCTCCTCATATGACAAATTCGATGACCCATTCACTGTTGGAGAGGGCCCAAGCAAAGAAGCAGAACCTTCTCAGAAAGGATATGACAAAGACCACCAAGAAGGTGGACATCATCCCAAGTCCCCAACCCACAATGAAAATGTAAATATATAATATGGGGACCAATTCCTCGATTACTCTACTTTGGGATCCATAGGGGAGTCTTCAAAAGATGCGGCTTTTGCTGAGTTCCACCAATGTATGTTAGGAACCAGCGCAAGCCCACCAGCAACAGCCACTCAACTTTTTTCTGCACTTGACCAATCAGTGCCTTTTCCCCAAGAAAAGGAAGAGTCATAACGAGTACATTTAGATACAGATAAAGAACTCGATTCTGCTTCCGACTCAGATGAAGATCTGCAAGGCTATATAGAAGTTTTGGAACAAGCTTCTTCACCCCCTCCGCGGGAGCTTCCCCCGCCACCACCTCTATCGCATAAGATGCATGATTTAGATATGGCAGCCATCTCTACACTAGATGCTCAGGACATCTTTATCCTGAACACTATTGTCGACGATACCAAAGAGGGGGGAGACATCATCTACCACAATATAAAGACTAAGTGCAAGTTGACACGTGAAGATTTTCGTAACATCCTGCGACCACGGTCAACGATGTCAATGGCAAACTTCTGTGTCCTACTTGTTAACTGCATAGAAGTTTACAGAAGCCCAAAGAGGCAGCAACCAGTATTTAATGCCTCACCTGCTCTATCTATAGGCTTGTTATACAAAGAAATACGAGCAAAGTCAATAGAGTGGCTGCCTGCTGGTTTAGCAAGGAGGGCACGATATCTTACCGTGCCATTTCAAGTTTTCGATCACTGGTTGTTTATGATTGTGGACACTGAGGCTCGGGATGCCAAGGTATATAATTTTTGCGCCACTGAGCTACCATCCGGAACAATAAATTTTGTTGGAGAAAAAGCAGGAGAGGCAAGATGTATACCTGTCCGGCTTCTCAAGCTAATTTGGGTTGCACGCCCATCCCTCCGTCAGGACTGGAGCCAACCCTGGTTCCAAATAATAAACCTGCAAGTCCAAACAACTGCGGGATGTGGGGATTGCACTTTCTGCACTATCTGTCACATTCAAGCGCTAAATCAAGAAATCCCCTTTACCAAACTGGTCACCGAAGATTTTCACTCCTTGCGAGGGCGTTACGCCATGAAGCTTATTTGTGATAGACGACTCTTCAAGGACCCGACAATGGCACTAGATGACGTACCCCATTACCTCTTTTCAACAATCCAAAGTCCACAAAGGAAACCTTTCAGAAAAACTTTAAAAGAATTGGAGAAAACCAAACAGCCAGCCATAGTTCCCGAGCAAAGAAAATGGGACCCTTCCCACCTTGATCTGGCACAGGATAAAGGGGACATAGATCTTTTGTCAGGGGCAACCATTAGGAGATCGCCATCACAAATGGTGCCCATATCTTCCATAGAACCAGCTTTCCCAGATTTCGACCTCAGTGCTTGCAACGGTCTCTCCGACAATGAACTTCGTCTCATCATGTCGAGGCTTTACGCCGAGAAGGATGACCTCATCTTCATGTCCGGTGACATTCTAATCATGGCAGACGCGCTTCGAGAAACTATACAGTTCAAAGGCTCTCTCTCCATAAGCTTAATGGCCGCCTATCAATTTCTTCTCGGCCAAAATCACCCTACAACATATATGGCATCCCCGTACATGAAGGATGATCTTTTAAACCTAAAGAACTTTGGAACAACTGAAGCACTAATCTCCTTCCTACAACATACAACACCGAAGTTTATCATGCTACCCTTCCTTCACCATGAGCATTGGATGCTTCTGGAAACACACCTACCCGAAGGAACAACTACCATCTACAACAGTTCCGACAGCTAGTTCAACCCACGACAGAAGAAATATGTAGTGACACCAAAGACGCCCATAGAGGAAATGGTGAAGGAATGTATAGACAGACTAATCGATATTCTAAGTCAGCACACAAGGGCATACGGAAAAGAACACTTTCATCACCCATCCTTCAACCACAACTGTCCCCAATAAATTTGGGAATCAAATGATTGCAGCTTCCACGTCCTCTACTGGATGTACACCATCATGGTCCTTCAAAGACCAGTACATGATATGACTGACGTGGATTAGCACGCCCTACGCGGAAAATTTGTAGCTAATCTACTCAGAACACCAGGGGCAAACTCAAGAATAACAGAAGCCTGACACCCTTGTCATTGTACTTCTCAACCTATCACTTTGACACTCTAAGGACAGAGTGAGTGATAAGTTAGGGGGGTACATTAGACAAGGGTGAGGTATCATTCCTATATCCCCCTTTCTCCATCTTCTCTTTCAATTTTATACAAATTTTCTTAGTTTCCCTTACACATTTAGCTTTCATTTTAAATAATTCATCCGATAATAAATCTTTGGAATAAAGTCACCCTCAGCTAACTTTAGAATCATGTTAGTCCTCAAAAGTAAATAGCACTTAGACATATAATGGCGACTTAATAATGTCTCTCCACTATTTATTTTCATGCTTTTGCTTCACTTCTACATCTGACTCTCTACAGGTCAATATCAAGGCAGAAATAAGCCAAGCTCTCAAGGATGAGAGGGGCATCAAGTGACTTCCAAATCAAAAAGTCTCGCAAGAGGACCATAAAAAAGAAACCAAATAAGTGCATGTTGAAAAACTCTAAGAACAACTTTCCTCTCTTCAAATAAAAGAGGCTTGGCCGCCCAAAACAATTTCCCAAAAAACCCCAAATTCTAAGCATGTGAGTCTACAAATAAAATCCAGAGAGTTGAATAAAATTATGAGAGTTGTGCCATAAATAAGGATCTATATAAAGAACCAATGAAGGTCTCACCCGGCCGGTACATTCAGATGCCCTCACGAAGGTAGATGTGTCATTCCCGGTAGTGAAACCCTAAGGTATCTAAATATATGAAAGGCTTATAAAGGACTCGCCCGGCCGCTACATTCAGCTGCCCTCACGAAGGCAGATGTGTCGTGCCCGGTAGTGAGATTCTAAAAGCATAGACAACCCCTCCCCCACTTGAAGGGGGAGTTACACTTCAAGCCTTTAGCCAACCCTCATACCCACTCTAGCTTCCAGTAGGTTTTTCATAGAGGTATAAAGCTGATTAGAGTCAACAACATGCACAGAATAAAAAGTGGTCCCAATGCAGGCTACGAGATATGGAAGGAACCTGAGACCCAAGCAACTCTCAAAATTTGAAAGAGTCAAGGCAAGCAATAAGACCCGATACGACCTTAGGAGAACTCAGGTTGAGAATTCAAGCAAGAATATAGAAATCTTAACTAAATAAAATTGCCTCACCAATACATCCCTTATTTCTATCTAACTTGAGGACAAGGTAGACTCTAAGTTAGGGGGGGTGATAACCTCCAATTTTGTGATGTTATCTTAGTTTTTTCTTCAGTTTTCCACACTCTTTCTCAGATAAAATTAGACACAATCCCTAACTATCCCCTCTTATTGCAAATATATTGTTATATTAACTTTTCTCCTTTTTACTTACAGAAAAAGACACAAAAAAATCATAAAGGACTCACACGGTCCCAAGACCGCATGAAGCCAATCAGTCCCAAGACCGCATGGACTCACACGGTCCCAAGACCGCATGAAGCCAATCGGTCCCAAGACCGCATGGACTCACACGGTCCTAAGACCGCATGGACTCACACGGTCCCAAGACCGCATGAAGTCAATCGGTCCCGAGACCGCATGGAGTCACACAGTCCCAAGACACATGGAGTCACACGGACCCAAGACCGCATGAAGCAAGTCGGTCCCGAGACCGCATGGAGTCACACGGTCCCAAGACCGCATGAATCCAATCGGTCCCGAGACCGCATGGAGTCACAAGGTCTCAAGACCGCATGAAGCCAATCAGTCCCGAGACCGCATGGAGTCACACGGTCCCAAGTCCGCATGAAGCCAATTGGTCCCAAGACCGCATGGAGTTACACAGTCCCAAGACCGCATGAAGCCAATCGGTCCCGAGATCGCATGAAGTCACTCAGTCCCATGACCGCATGAATCCAAACGGTCTCAGGGTACAAACAGTCTCAGGGTCCAAATGGTCTTGGGGTCCAAACGGTCTCGGGGTCCAATCGGTCTCGAGGTCCAAACGGTCTCGAGGTCCAAACAGTTTCAGAGTCCAAATGGTCTTCAGGCCCGTTTGGATCCAAAACTGACCAAACCGTTTGGACTTCACTTAAGGCCTATAAATTATACCCAAGGGGTCCTCCCAAAGACAACAAGTTTTAGACGCCCAGAGGCTACCTCTACTACTCCAGAGCTAATCCGACTTCCATCCTCCACCCAAAGGCTGCCGGTCTGAGATCCACACTCCATCCTGAAGCTACTTTCTCTCTCTTCGCCAAAGAAGGTGGGAAGAGAAGACCTCATCATCGAGCAACCCGTGAAGTCTGAATATCGTCTCTCTATCTTTCTAAGGGGTTGAGTTTCCTCTCTCCTCTGTGGGGATGACGCTCTCTCTCTCTCTCTCTCTTCTTGCCTCCTTCTTTGTCCTAGCTATAGGGTGCGGGGAGTAGCCCCGCTACCCATGTTTTCATTTTATGTAATGTAATCCATAGTTTGCAATATAGAGATGCTTTCTTTTCAGTTCAACATCAATCGTTTAATGAATGCTTGTTGCTTGATCACCAACGTGTGTTATCTTTTATCTTTTAGTATGAATTGTCTATGTTTTTACTACTAGATTCAAAACTCGATTGAATGTTGGTTCTTTGTGCATGTATCTACCATGCATCTGTTTCAGTATCTAGAAGTGTTTCTCAAGAAGTGGAGTAAACTCACTTCTATCGTTGTACTTTCATACTATGAAATGGAATCAGTTGATGTATGAAAGTACAACCTTGATGAGTCGAGGAACACACTTTGCGAAGGGAATGATGCAAAGTAGGTGACCATTCTTTCGGGAATGGCTGACTTTGCAACATTCCCGCACTTCTCGTAGTTAGTTCTCTGAAAGGAAACTAAGTCTACGAAGATACTAACTGATTAAACTCTTGTTGCAGGTTATGTTTTATTTTGCATGTTTTGATCCATGTGTAGTGGCGGTGAAAACCGATCACACCCTAGTGGCTTCTTATCATTGTTTAACATCCTTAAACTTACTTACTTGCTTTACTTTACTTGCTCTTAGTTTAAAACAACCAAACCAACCTTTTGATTTAAGTACCTACTATTAATAGATTAAGTGAAGTTTTAACGTTTTTCATCTTGTTTCTCCCAACAAGATCGTTGTCATGTGGATTCGACCCTTAACTATACTACGATAAGACTTCCACATATCTTAGCATACGTGGGTGGAGTTCTCGATCTAGTATAAGCAAGGATAAACTTAAAGACTTACCATCTTTAGGATTTTTAATGGTGCACGCAATTCCACGTGAGTGGAAGCTCCATCAGATACTCATATCTTGGGTTGCCTCCCAAGTAGCGTCTGGGTTTTATGTCGTTGGCTCGACGAAGTTTTGATTTTGTTATGGTGATATTGTGGGGTCTCAGATCTCAATAGTTTGTCTCGGAATTTTGTCGATTGGAGTATAATATTTCTTCACTCTATGGCCATTGACTGTCCTCTCTCCTCCATTGTCCTCAACAATTAAGATGGCTCTAGTCGGATATATGTGCTTGATGGTAAAAGGCACGTACCACTTTGTACAAAGTTTCCCGCAGAACATTTTGAGTCTGGAGTTGAAAAGAAGGACTTTGTCTCCTATAGCAATGTCTTTTCTTTTGAGATGACCATCGTGCCACATCTTGGTTTGTTCTTTGTAGATCCTAGCACTTTAGTATGCCGTCATTCTCAGCTCCTCTAGTTCTTGTAAATGGAGTTGTCTATTTTTGTCGGCGCTTTTAAAATCAAAGTTCAGTTGTTTAATGGCCCACCAGGCCTTATGTTCTAGTTCAACTAGAAGATGACATGATTTTCCGTATACCAGACGGAACGGGGTTGTTCCAATCGGTGTTTTATTAGTTGTGTGATAAGCCCAGAGGGCATCGGGAATCTTGATGGACCAGTCGGTACGATGTCTATTGATAGTTTTCACTAAGATTGCCTTCAGTTGTCTATTTGAAACTTCGACCTGACCACTAGTTTGTGGATGGTAAGGTGTGGCAACTTTATTGTTGACTTTGTATTTCTTTAGGAGGAATTTGAAGCTTCGTTCCAGAAAATGGGTCCCTCCGTCAGATATGACAGTTTGGGGGACTCTGAATCTAGGGAAAATGATATCTTAAACATCTTAATGACTGGTTTTGAATTGGTGGAAACTGTGGGTATAGCTTCTACCCATTTCGAGACATAATCCACAGTGACCAGTATGTAAGAAAATCCATATGAAGAGGGGAAGGGACCCATGTAGTCTATTCCCCAAACATTGAAAATTTCGATTTCTTGCCACATAGTGAGAGGCATTTCATTCTTTAGTTATACCGCCAGAAAGTTGACATTTATTGCATGATCTTACAAAATCATGGGAATCTCTTGCTATTGTTGGCCAAAAGAATCCTGATTGTAGAACTTTTAGAGCGGTCTTTTTTGAATTCATGTGTCCCCTAGTGGGGCCGAAATGACAATGTTCTAAGACAGGAGTAATCTCTTCTTCAGGTAGGCAGTGACGGAAAAGTCCGTCTGCACATAGACGAAAAAGATAAGGTTTGTCCCAGTAGTATTGCTTAACATCATGGAGGAATTTCTTTTTGTTGTGGTGAGAGGCAGGAGGTTGGATGATTCATGTATCCAGATAGTTCACTATGTCGGCATACCAGGGGAATCCGGTGGTTATTTGCATGAGCTGGTCATTAGGGAGGGAGTCTCAGATAGGTACTTTATCATCATCCTCGACTTCAATGCGGCTGAGATGATCAACAACGATGTTTTCCACTCCACTTTTGTCTTTGATTTCCAAATCAAATTCCTGAAGCATCAACACACAGCAGATAAGTCTAGGTTTCGCGTCTTGCTTCTGAATTAGATATCGTATGGCGGAGTGGTCAGTGTAGACTATGACCTTTGATCCGATCAGGTAGGAGTGGAATTTCTTGAACGCATAGATGACATCTAAGAACTCCTTTTCTATAGTGGTGTAGTTTTTTTTGTGCTTCATCAAGTGTCTTAGACGCATAGTATATTACATAAGGCTTTTTATCAATTATTTGCCCTAACACCGCTCCTATAGCATAGTTGCTAGCGTCACACATTATTTCGAAAGGTTGCGACCAGTTAGGTGCTCTCAGAATGGGCACAGAGACTAGAGTGTTCTTTAAGGTTGTGAAGCTTTGTAAGCAATCCTAGTCAAAATTGAAATCAGTGTCCTTGGTTAATAAGTGGGGCATGTGTTTCGCTACTTTTGAGAAATCTTTAATGACTCTTCGATAAAACCCAGCATGACCCAAGAATGCTCATACTCCTTTTACGTCCTTTGGCGGTGAAAGTCTTGAGATGACATCAATTTTTGCCTTGTCTACATCAATTCCACTTTCACTCACTGTATGTCTGAGGATGACACCTTCAATTACCATAAAGTGGCATTTTTCCCAATTTAGGATAAGGTTCATTTCCTCGCATCTTTGTAAGACTTGTCCAAGGTTGAGTACACAGTTGTCAAAGGAATCTCTATAGACTGAAAAATCATCCATGAATACTTCCATTATGGACTCGGTTAACCCTACAAAAATAGTAGACATGCACCTTTGGAAGGTCGTGGGTGTGTTGCACAGTCCGAAGGGCATTCTCCTGAAAGCGTAGGTTCCAAAGGAACAAGTAAAAGTTGTTTTTCCTTGGTCTTCCGGGTGTATAGGAATTTGATAGAATCCGGAATAACCATCGAGATAACAAAAAAACTTTTGATGGGCTAGGCGTTCGAGGACTTCGTCAAGAAAAGGTAGAGGGTAGTGATCTTTTCTAGTTTCTTTGTTTAGTTTCCTGTAGTCGATACACATTCTCCACCCCGTGATAGTCCTTGTGGGCACTAGCTCATTTTTATCATTTAGCATGATAGTGGTTCCTCCCTTTTTGGGGACCACTTGAACGGGGCTAACCCATTGGGAATCTGAAATTGGGTAGTTAATACCGACTTTCAGAAGTTTGAGGACCTCGAAGTGAACCACCTCTTTAAGATTGGGGTTCAGCTTTCTCTGGTGCTCTCTTGAAGGTTTGAATTCTTCTACCATGGGCAGTCTATGCATGCATAGAGCTGGGTTTATACATGTTTGGTTAGTTATTTTGTACCCAATGACTTTCTTATGTTTCTTCAACTCAATGAGAAACCTTTCTTCCTGGTGGAACTGATGATTACTGGACATAGTTCTTCATCGTCCAGGAAGACATGCTTAAGTCCCGTTGGTAGGTTTTTCATCTCGGGAGCCTTAGGTGCTTCTGTCGTTTCCAAAATTGTGACCGATTTGAGTTCCTCAAAAGTAGTTGTTGGTGCTTCTTCAGCTTTCTCTAAATGTTGTAGGCATTGTTGAACTAATTCGTGGGTTGAGAATTCAACTTCTGGATTTATTAGGACATTCTCTAAATCATCAGATGGTTCAGATATTTCCAATTGGGACATTTGATGTATTGCATCTAAGGGAAAAACTTCCTCTTGAATGTTGGGGCCTTTTATGATGTTGAGGACCCGGAACTGAATTGCTTCTTTTCCTAGTCTTAGAATGATCATGCCAACTTCAACATCAATGAGTGCCCTGGCTGTGACAAGGAAGGGTCTGCCGAATATTATTGGGTATCTCAGATCCTCCTTGATATCCATAATGATGAAATCACATGGGACATAAGAATACGTGCCTACCTTGACTGGAATGTCTTCAATAATTCCTAGGGGTGTAGTGATAGTAGAATCAGCTAACTAAATTGTCATCGTTGTGGGTAGCAAGTCGGTAAAACCCAATTTTTACACATGGAGTAGGGCATTATAGATATGCTAGCCCCTAGATCAGTTAATCCCTTTTTTCTCGAAGCATTTCCAATACAACATTGAATACCGAAGGAACTAGGGTCCTTCTTTTTCTTTGGCATTTTATTGAGAATAATGTCGGACGTGGTCTGATCCAGTTTGACCATCTCTTGGTCTTCAGTATTATACTTCCTTGATAACAAGGTTTTCATATATTTAGCCCAAGCTGGTACTTCAGATAGGGCATCGAGGATCGGGATATCGATATAAAGTTTCTTCATCGCCTCCTTGAATTTTTGGAATCTAGTGTCCATTTTAGTCTTTCTCAATCTTCCTGGATATGGTATCCTAGGTTTATATTGTGGAACTTCTGGCTCTTTGGGTGCTTGTTCCTTTTCTTTACCTTTTGCAGTCTCCGCAGATTTCTCAATTCCTAGATTTGGGCTTGTGTTTGGAGTAAAAACAGGTGTATCATCATCATCGTGAGTGATTCTTGTAGCTTCATGAAATACATGACCAGATCTTGTAGTGACAGAATTTAATTTCTCTGGTCTATTTTGATCATGTCTTGGGTTGGACTCCGGTTGACCAGCAAAAGTACTTACTGGTGGTTTCAACTGGGCAGCAATTTGTGCTAGTTGGGCCTCCACAACCTTCTATTGAGCTTGTTGATTGGCAAGCATGGTTTTTTGTGACAGTAACATCTGCCTAATCATAGTCATCTCATCTATTGGCTGGGAAGGAGCATTTTTCTGTTGGAACTGAGTGAGTTGTTGCTGAGGTGGCTATTGCGGAGGTGGTGTTAACTGAGGTTGTTGTGATTGTTGCAGCTGAGGATGTAATTCTGGGTGTAGAGGAGGATGGGTATATTGATAGTAGGTGGAGGGATTTATTGGGTACTTGGATCTTGGGAAATTATTTCTAAGATTCCCTTGATGTTGGTTATAGTTACTTTGAAATCCAAGTGGCAATCTATTGGAAGATCCAGCTTGTGTTTGATGTTGCAGGTTAGCAGTCCCCGTAGGATTCCCATATTGAAACCTAGGGTGGTTTCTTGGTTGATTTGTATTGTAGTAAGCTTGTCCTGGTATGGAATGATTGGAATTGACTTGTTCGGGCATCTGATCTTTAGGGTGTTTGATGATTCGTTTGTACTGTTGTTGTGGTGGTTGCAAATCCATCATCACATTATAAAGTAAGCCACATGAAAGTGTAGGGTGATCAAATGTGTGACAGGCTTCACAAGTCCCTGTGGCAGCTTTAACTTGTTGGACTTGGGGGTTTTTCTTCTTATTGTATTCTCCAAATGAGGTTTCAAGCGCCTGCTATTTGTGAGCTATAATCTTTAAAGCTTCAGCAATAGCTTTCATTTCCATTGATTCCTCGGCCTTATAAACTTTGAGGACTCCCTTAGTGGATGATCATCCCCAATTGGACTGGTTCTCAGCTTCGAGTGTAATGATATTCCAAGCATCCTCGTAGTTCTTCCTCATAAAATTTCCTCCAGATGAGGAATCCAGAAATTGCTTGATATCATCACTCACCCCCCAATAGAATGTCTCTATTAATTGATTTTGGGAAATACCGTGATGACGACACTTCCTTAGAAGCTCCTTGAATCTTTCCCATGCTTTTGCGAGTGTTTCTCTAGGAAGTTGGGTGAAGTGGTTGATCTTCCCCCTAATTTCATAAGTTAATGAAGGAGGGAAAAACTTTTCTAGGAACTTTTCTTCCAAGGGAGCCCAGGTGGTGATGATTGGCTCCCTATCAAGTGAGTTGTACCAACTCAAAGCCCTTCCAGATAGAGTGAAGTGAAACAGATGTAGCATTATTGTGTCAAAGTCAACTCCGGCTTGTGGGACAAGTTGGCAAAGTGACTTGAATCTCTTCAAATGATCCATGTAGTCGTCTCCAGAACCACCGAAGAATGAGATGCCCTGCATGATTTGAATCCATTGTGTCCGGATTTCGAAATTGGGTATGTTGATGATTGGTGGCCAGATTGGATGATTGTCTTCATAGTTCTTGGGGACGGCATAGTACCGCAGTTGCTTGTTTCTTAGTTCTAACTGGGCAACTTCATTAGCTGCTTCATTTTCAGCTCGGATGTGGGCTTGTTCCTCAGCTCGGATTTCCGCTTGGACCTGGGAACGAGTGCAGCAATGAGTTGTGCTCTCTGAGCGGCTATGGCATCGTTGACCTTGTCCATTACTAGCGCATCTTGACGTTGATCTTCAGCCATTTTTCTGGCTCTTTGGCAGTTAAGTCTGATGCGGCGGTGGAAGCTTCTCTCTACCTGAGAGTCGTACTTTAGATCAGGGGAGAATCCAAGATTATGTGATGGTTGCATACACATCTTCTACCTGAGTAGAGGAAGAAACACACTTGTTAGATGATGCAGGAGATATGATGAAATCAGGAGAATATGGAGTAATGTTTAAAGAAAAAGTGTAAAACCCTAACCAACTAGCAAGATGATAAATGAAATTAAAATGTTCCGTTGTCCCCGGAAACAACGCCAATTTTTGATGGAGCTTCCACTCGCGTGGAATTTCGTGCACCACTAAAAATCCTAAAGATGGTAAGTCTTTAGTTTTAGCCTTGCTTATACTAGATTGAGAACTCCACCCACATATGCTAGGATATGTGGAAGTCTTATCGTAGTATAGTTAAGGTTCGAATCCACAAGACAACGGTCTTGTCGAGATTAACAACATAGGAAACATTAGAATTTCACTTAACTCCTTAACAGTTGGTATCTAGATCAAAGAGTTGGATTGGTTGGTTTAAACTAAGTGCAAGTAAAGTAAAGAAAGTAAATTTGTAGGTTTGTACACAAAGTTAAGAAACCACTAGGATGTGATCGTCTTTCACCACCACTACACATGGATCAAAACATGCAACATAAAAACATAACCTGCAACGAGAGTCTAAACAATTAGTATCTTTGTAGATTTAGTTTCCTTTCGGAGAACTAACTACGAGAAGTGTGGGAATGTTGCAACGCCAACCATCCCCAAATGAATGGTCACTTTCTTTGCAACGTTCCCTTCACAAAGTGTGTTCCTCGACTTATCAAGGTTGTACTTTCATACGTCAATTGATTCCATTTCATAGTATGGAAGTACGACGATGGAAGTGAGTTTACTCCACTTCTTGGAAGACACTCCTAGATACCAAAACGGATACATGGTGACTACATGCATCAAGAACCAACATTCAAATGAGATTCAAATCTAATAGTATAAACATAGACAATTCATACTAAAAGATAATGGGTAACACAAGTTGGTGATCAAGCAACAAGCATTCATTAAACGATTGATGTTGAACTGAAAATAAAGTATATCTCTATTGCAAACTTATTGATTACATTGCATGAAATGAAAACATGGGTAGCGGGGCTACTCCCCGCACCCTAGTGTATAAGACTACTCGCTCATAGAAAGGACCCAGAAGGACACAAGAAGAGAGAGAGAACGTCATCTCCATGATGGAGGGAGGAAGGTCGACCCCTTGGAGAGAGAGAGAAACAATCTTCACCCTTCGTAGGTTGCTTGATGATGAATCCTCCTCTTCCCACCTTCTCTGGTGATGAGAGAGAAAGTAGTTTGTGGATGGAGTATGGATCTCAGACCGGCAGCCATTGGATGGCGGATGAAGGATGGAACAGCTCTGGAGCAGCAGAGGCAGCCTTTGGACGTCTAAAAAAACTTGTGAGGACCCTTTGGGTCTTATTTATGGGCTTTGAGTGAAGTCCAAACGGTTTGGGCGGTTTTGGGCCCAAACGGTCATGAAAACTATTTGGGTTCTAAGACCGTTTAGACTCTCTTGGTTTTGAAACCGTTTGGACTCTCCCGGTTTCAAAACCATTTGAGTCCTTGCAGTCTTGAAACTGTTTGCCTTTATTCGGTCTTGGGACCGTGTAGCTTTATGCGGTCTTGGGACCGGTTGATCTCCATTCGGTCTTGGGACCGTTTGGTGGCCATTCGGTCTTGTGACCATTTGGTGTCCATTCGGTCTCGGGACCGTTTGGTGTCCAATCAGTCTCGGGACCGTTTGGTGTCCATTCGGTCTCGGGACCGTTTGGTGTTCATTCGGTCTCGGGACCGTATGGTGCTTTTGTAATTTTTTGTGCTTTGTTGTAAGAAATAAAAGGAAAAGTTATTTTAATTGTATATTTTCAATAAAGTGGAAAGTTAAAGATTTTATCTAATTTATCTAAGAAAGAGTATGGAAAACTGAGAAAAATCAATAAGATAACATCGCAAAATGGGAGGTTATCAATGCTCCAATTTTTCCTATTGGTTGAGATTGTATATTCTAAAATCTTCTTAATGTCCTATTAGAAACCTCAACCTATCCCTAATTTGTGGGTGATATGGGGTACAAACCATGTGCCTCACTCCATACTTTGCCAATCATCATCATCATCATCATCATCATCTAAGCCTCAATCCCAACTATGTTGGGGTCGGCTACATGGATCCTTCGTTTCCATTCAGCTCTATCATGGGTCATATTCTGATTGAGATGTAGAGATTCAAAATCTCTCTTTATAAGCTCATCCCATGTTAATTTAGGCCTTCCTCTTCTTCTATTTATAGTGTTTGGCTCAAAGCATTGCTTCGTATAGGCGCACTAGTAGGTCTGCATTGCGCATGTCCGTACCATCTGAGTCGGCCCTCACGCAACTTGTCCTCAATGCTCGCCACCCCCACTTTATTCCTGATATAGTCATTTCTCAAACGATCTTTTCTTGTCTTCCCACACATCCATCTCAGCATACGCATTTCAGCCACGTTCATCTTGTTGAGACCTTGTTTCTTCACCGCCCAACATTCACTCCCATAGAGCATGGTTGGTCGTATAGCTGTTCTATAAAACTTACTTTTTAACCTGAGAGGAATCTTCTGATCGCATAAAACTCCAGTTGCACTCCTCCATTTCAACCATCCTGCAGTAATCCGGTGACAAACATCATTTTAGACATCCCCGTCTATTTGAATAATAGAACCTAAGTAACGAAATTTGTGACATTTTGGTATATCTACTCCGTCCAACTTGGCTCCATCATTCACACTGCGAGATTGGCTGAAATTGCAATGCATATACTCAGTTTTGCTCCTGCTAATCATCAATCCATTTGATTCCAATGCCTTTCTCCAACATTCAACTTTATCATTCAATCCATCTTTTGTTTCGTCAATCCATACTTTGCCAATAAGGAACCAAATTTCTTGTTAGTGAAGTGTGATCCCCCTCACTTATCATAACTCTTGGCGCCCCAAACTTGTGGAAAATATGGTATTTTAGAAATTTGCAAACAAGTTGAGCGTCGTTGATGTGAGTTGGAATTACTTCCACCCACTTAGATACATAATCAACTATAAGAAATATATATATATTGGAATGAGAAGACTCAAAAGGACCCATGAAATCTATTCCCCATAAATAAAAACTTTAACTTCTTGAAAGATGTTTAGCATAATTTCATTTCTCCTATATATATTTCCTATATGTAGACAAGCATCACAATTACACACGAAATTGTAAGCATTTTTAAATAGTGTTAACCAATAAAACCCTCTTTCTAGATCCTTCGCTACTGTCCTAGAACTAGAATGATGTCCCATGGTAGGTAGGGAATGGTAGTGTGACAAGATACTCTCAAACTCACACTCGGATACACACTTCTTTAAAATCTCATCACTACACTGCTTGAGCAAATTGGGGACACCCCACACATAGAATCTCAAAGAATGTATAAACTTTTTGTCTTGATATCCCCAGTCTTCTGGCAGGTTGCCACAAGCCAAGTAGTTCACAATGTTTGCAAATCACAAATCTTTGCTTTTCATAGAAAATAATCATTCCTTTGAGAATTCCTCAACTATTGGTATATGTATAACTTTTTCATCCACTCTTTCCAGCCTAGACAAATGATCTACCACCACATTCTACATTTTGCTTTATCCTTGATTTCAATATTGAACTCCTATAGTAGCAAGATCTATCTAATTAACCTAGACTTGGCATCTTTCTTTTGTAGTAGATATTTTATCATCATATGGTCAATCCACACGATAATGCTTGCCCCATTCAAATAGTGGGAAAAAATTTCAAAAGAAAAAACCACTGCCAAAAGTTCCTTTTCAGTTGTTATGTCATTGAGTTGGGCATCATTGAGGATTTTTGATGTATAATAAATCACGATGGGGTTCTTGTCTTTGCATTGGTCTAAAACAGCCCCTACCACATAATCTAATGCGTGAAACATAAGCTCAAATGGTTGGCTCCAATTCGGAGCTTGAACCACATATGTGGAGACCAATTTCTCTTTCACACCTCAAATGCTTTCAAATACCACCCTTAAAAATTAAATTTTGCATATTTTTTCTAATAATTCTAAAAGTGGATTTGCTATTTAAAAAAAAAACTTTTATAAAACATCGATGAAAACCAGTGTGTCTTAGAAAATTCCTAACCACCTTCACTGAGGACGGTGGAGGTGGCTTAGAGATGACTTCTTTATACATGAGTCGACCTCCATCCTCTATGGGACACCTTGTGTCCCAAAACTATCCCTTCACTGACCATCATATGGCACCTTTCCAAGTTCAATACTGAGTGTCTTTCCATCTTTGCAAAACCTTGTCAAGACTGTCAAGGCAGTCTTCAAATGACCCCCATACACTAAAAAATCATCCATAAACACCTCAAGATAATGCTCTACCATATTAGAAAAATGGCAAGCATACATATATAGAAAGTGGCTAGCACATTGCAAAGGCTGAAAGGAACCTGATGATAAGTGAATGTGCCATAAAGACAAGTGAAGGTATAATCTCTTGGTCTTGTGGCTCAATGGATATTTGATTATACCCAAAATACCTGTCAATAAAACAAAAATGAGAGCGGTCGACGAGCCACTCAAGAATTTGATCGATGAAAGGAAGCATAAAATGATCCTTAAGCGTGATGATATTGAAATGATAATAGTCAATACGAACTTGCCACCAAGTAACTAACCTAGTAGAAATTAAGTCATTGTAGAGTTTGTCATGATTGTAATTCCCCCTTTCTTAAGAACTACATGGGTTGGACTAACCAAATTTGAATCAAAAATTGCATAGATTATACCTACCGATAGAAGCTTCACTACCCCGTTCTTTACCACCTCCGTTAAGATAGGGTTGAGAAGTCATTGAGGTTGAACTATCAGCTTCACTCCTTCTTCTATTCAAATCTTATGCTAGAAAAAGCTAGGGGAGATCCCCTTGATATATGCATTTGACCACCTAATACTGCATGGTAGTTCTTGAGCACCACTAGCAATTTCTCCTCCTCATGGACACTCAATAAGGTTGAGATGATAAATGGAAGCTTCTCATTTTCTGCCAAGTAGGTGTACTTCAGGTGTAGAGGCAATGTTTTCAACTCGAGCTCTAGAGGACTTTGCAAGGATGGAATCAATGGTGGTGGTGGTGGCCCTAGATCCTCATAGTTCCTTGTATAGAAACATGGCAATGCCTTTGGAAATAACACACACTCCTACAACAAATGAAATCTAGTGTAGTCATCCACCAAATTCATGATGCACACCTCCAAGGGTAACTATGTGTATGCTTGAGTAAGAGAAGAAGATGTTGCCTCCTCAATTGTTATTGGGAACACCTTCTTCTCTTCATCTTTAGGATATTGAACTGCCTTGGTCAATGAAAATTATTTGGTATAATCCATGATGTCCACTACCAATGTGCCTTTCTATACATTCGTCATCACATGAGCCATGTTTAGGAATGGATTCCCTAGAAGTGCAAACACCTCTCCTTAGACATGCTGCAACATTTGACATTCTATCTTCTCCTTAGTTGTTTGTGCAGAATAGGGAATCTTGATTTCAAAATAGTCATGCTTGATACCTAGTGTCAGTCTTCCTCTACCTATCTCTAAGCTCATATCTACTATGGCTTGAAATGACATTCTTAAGAGAAGTTCATTGCCATGATCATCTTGCATCTCCATAACCAAAATAATCTATTGAAAACACAAATTTGTCCACCTTGACAAGAACATCTTCACAAATATGATATGGCCTAATCACTGAATTGTCTGCTAGCTATATAGTCATATTGCTCTTCTTGGATTCCTTCAGTCCCAACTTCTTGAAAGTGGTCAAGGGCATGCAATTAATGCTTGCCCCTAAGTCGCTTAGTGCTTCTCCAAACTTAGTCTTCCCGATTTAGCATGGTATATTAAAACAGCCTAAATCTTGTCTTGTCTGTGACAATTTACTCTAAATGAGAGAATTAACTTCCTCTCTTAACACCCTATATCTAAATCAACCATCCTCCTCTTTTTATTGATTATGTCCTTCAAAAACTTTCCATAGGATGGAATTTTGCATCAATAAGAGGGATCTTGACAGGAATCTTTTTGAAACTACCCAAAAACTTATGAAATGGTTGGTCAATCTTCTTTGCCTTCAAGCAGTTAGGAAACAACATTAGAGTCACTATATTCCTTTGGTGGGGTGGAACATATGCATCTTTCCTAGCCTCCTTAATTTGGCTCATCAGTCTCTTCCTCAACTTCTTTTTCCTATGTCGTGGTGTCTAGCACTAGTGAATCTGACCCTGCATCACCTGCATTATTGTTTGCCTCTGGGATTGTCTTCTATTCATTCAAAAATTTCCCAATGCATAGCAAAACTATTTTCACCTATTGGTTTCCAGATGGTATATCAATATTTGTTAGGAATCCCTACTTACCTCATTTCTTCAAGGAAGCCACTTATGCTACTATCTGAGAGATTTGATTCTCTATGCTGCAGATTTGTGCTCCATGGTTCTACAATTCTCTCTATGTCTGGACAATGATCACCTCATTCTGAGTCCAACTTGCCTATAATGTCTTCAATGTGATCTATCTCATGGGGCCTCTATCCTGCTGATGTGCACTGCCTTGTTGTGGCTTGTCCTGTTGTGCTTGAGACGGGTCCTACTAAAAGTTATTGATATCCTTACAAGAAAACTTGGGATCCTTCCTTCAAGAGTAGTAATTTCCACCCTTGTATTCTGCTTTCACACATAGATGTTTCCCTCTCCTCGCCTCTAGAGGAATTTCTAGATTTATGTTCTAGTTTCTTAGCAATCTTGTCTAACTTTTCAGTCAATTTCGTGATGACTTTAGACTCTCCAATGCTTTCAACATATGTTATGACTTCTCTTTCCTCACCCCATGACTGGTTCTTATTCATGTTCTTCCATATCTCGTGACACCTAGTTGTTTTTGAGGAAAAATCCTAACTCGGAACTATCCAATGAAGTTCTTTCTACTTTGTGTATCCCACAGTAGAAGGTCTAGGATTAGCCGTAGAGGTCTGTCCCATGATGCAGGACTTTCCTTAGCATGTTATGGAATCACTCCCATGCCTCAGAATATGACTCTTCTGCATTATGCTTGAATATATAGATTTGTCCTACCAACTCTTTTGTCTTCCAGGGTGGAAAGTAGCATTCAAAGAGGACACCAATCATCTGGTCCCATGTTTCTATAGACTCTTACATCAGGCTAAGAAACCATGAATTTGCATTGTCTACCCGTGAAGAAGGAAAAAAGTATAAATATATCACTGTCACTAGAAACCTGTAAATCTTCACCCTGTCACAACCTTTTACAAAATTGTGAATGTGTGTCATTGAGTCCTCCATCTATGACCATGGAATGACTGAGATTTCACTAGCGCCACCAGCCCTAGTTTATCTTGTAACTACCCACATTAACGGTCTGCCACTTGATTGGTATCAATTGAGCTATATGTGAAGATGCATTTATCTTCTTCCAGAATGTCTGTTCTTTAACTTCTGCATTACCGTTACCCATTTTTTTCTGATCTGGTTGAGTTGCCTGTAGTGGTAGACTTTCAAGTGGTGGAGTCTGAATCAGTCCTGGTGTAGAGCTACTATACTCCTGTGCTCTATGTAAGAATTCCTCTTAGATTGCACTATGTGGATTTGACCCTCCGTAATCATTTGCTTTGGTCTGAACCAGGCTCTAGCACCTGAAATTAATAAAATAAGTGTGACAAATAGATATTAGTGATTGAATAAAAATTTGAAATTCAACTTAGAAATAGTAGAAGAAAAATAAAATTTGTGGCCTAGAGTGGCCAATCACAGCATTGGTAGTGTTGTTGTTATCGTTTCCCCGACAATGATGCCAAAAACTTGATGTGCAAAACTACACATTTAAAACACAAGTGCACATATTGAAGTAATATAGGACAAAAAGAGGCTCAAATATCGAACATGGTGAAACACACTACATAGATTACTACTAATTACGACTCAATCAACTAAACCTATGAAAATTAGGATTGATTAATTAATTGACTAATTTTAAGAAGTAAAACTAAATTAATTGGTCCATGTTGAATGATGGAATGCATTCCTTAGGATTACAGTTTTATCATGGTTCACATTACAATTAACATCATTTCATTAATAATGATTCCTCCTAACCTTGGACCAAGGGACCTGTAGCAAGAATTACCCACTATTACAACGTAATTCGCTACCTAGTCAAATATAAACCCCACTCTCATAGTTATTTAATCATCAGTTACGTGTTTTATCAAATTCTCTGGGTTATTCCCTTCACATTTGTAAGCCCTCTCTCGAGGTGCGGTATATGTTGTGTACATCTACAAGTTTTTCAACCCTTAATCCCTCTCTCAAAGAAATTAAATAACTAATAAAGTACCTATGGTGATCAAGCACAAATAATTTGTGAAGCAATCGTAGAGATATATCCATAAATTAAGAGAAATATGTATACTAATTTATAATTGTCAATTACAATGCAAAATCGAGCTACTCTCCGGTCGTAAGGAATTAGGGGATTATCCCTTCATGATTTTAGTTTCTCTACACATAGAAAAGGAAGACATAGATGAGAAAAACATCAAGAATAATGAAAAACCTTGTGAAAGGCGGTCTGGATGATTCCTTGTGACAAACTCAATGATTTACCATTTTTTGACTGTAGATCGGACCACGAGAAGTGCTTGAACTGCCCAAAACATGTTTTTTTCCTCTCCTTTCTATTTTTGTCTCTCTCCTCTGTCATACAACTGAATATGACATGATCCTTAGGTCTGGATGCACTCTCTCTTAGTCATAAAATTGACTTAGGGCGTCATTATGTCCCGACTGTTAGATTAGCAGTGGTTTTTTATTTTGCCTGATCATTATAAGTTGGAACTACCGACTGGGTGTTGATACTATCAAATCCTTATCAGTTTCGCAATCCCTTGTAAGCTATTAGTACTACTGAGTTGATGGCAGTATCATTGAGATTTTCCTTGACATTCCCTTTTGAATTTGCGATCCAAGTCAGTACTACCAAACTGGGAGTCAGTAGTACAATATATTTTTGGAGCACTCCTATTAAAGTGTCGGTATTACTAATTTCTCCATCAGTACTACCAATCTTCCTTGATTCAACCACATTCCTTTCCTTCTAATGTCGGTACCACTGATAGATATGTCGGTAGTACTGAGCTAATTCGATTCTTGTAGATTTACCTAAAATTAATTAGAAAGAACATAAGCTCCTCTAGTATTGATAATTAATTATGGAACAGTGGAAATATGAATATTTGATGCAATTAAGTATTACATGACAATGATGAAAATTCATGAACAAATAATATCAAAATGATTGATAAGTGCACAAAATACATAGTAACTAGCCTATGAAAAATGATAATTATTCTATACATCATGAAGCCTCACATATTCAAGCTGAAGTGGATCTTGATCCTTATAATCATAATATTTAATTCTCTTTCAAGGAACTTAGAAAGGCTCTTTTTGAAGCTAAATCCATTGAGGAGGGATTTCTAAGACAGAAGTCTCAGATTCAATGGCTTAAGGAGGGGGACAACAATTAAAAATTCTTTCTCTTCTATTGAAACAAGGCATCAATGAAATCATATTAGATGCTTAAAGGTTCCTAATCATGTTAGTACTAATGTTTTTGAAATAAGTGATTATGTTTTTTTATTACTATTTTGCTTTGTTTAACAATAGTACCAGTTGTGTTGGCCTTAAAGATTTCTACTGGACATGTCCTATGCTTAACCAAGAATGAAAAATATCTATAAAATCTATTGTTTCTCAAAAGGAAATAAATGATATATTTTCTTATTTGAATTGTGATAAAGAGTCGGGTCCTAATGGTTTTAATTCTCTCTACATCAAAAAAAACCTGACATATTATTAACCCAAATGTTTCTTTAGAGATCATGGACTTCTTTTCCAATGATAAACTCTTGAAGCAAGTAAACAACACCTTTTCTCACCCTCATATCTAAAGGTTTGGATGTTGAGAATTGGAGCCCTATTGCATTGTGTCATATGTTCTATAAGCTTATCTCTAAGATTCTAGCTAACAAGATCAAACCTCTTCTTCCTTCTATCATCAGTCCTAATCAGTCTCTCTTTATCAAGGTGAGGAATATAAAGGATGTGATTCATTTATTTAACAAAATCCTTTATGATTTCGATAGAGGTGCCTATGGGAGAAAGATATTTTTTAAAATTAATATCTTTAAGGCTCACATGTTAACTGGAAATTCTTATATGATGTGTTTTTCAAGTTGGGTTTCCCGTCGATCTGGATTGGAAGCATAGAATGTATTTTCAATTCTTCTTCTTACCAAGTTCTTGTTAATGGAGACATGTCTCCTAGTTTCAAGCCCTCTAATGGTATTCTCCAGGGTGATCCTCTAGTGTGCTATCTTTTTGTGTTGATTATTCAAGCTTTTACTTTTTGTATGGACAAGGACTCTATGGAGAATCATATTAATGTTGATTCTACTTTGAAGTCTTTCTATTTCTCCCACTTGATATTTGTAGATGCTGTTCTGTTCTTTCTTGAAGCTGATATAAAGAATGCTTTGGCTATTCTGGATATTCTTAATGACTTTGGGAACTCATCTAGTTTGGGGAATAACTCTTTAGAAAGTGAGATCATTTTTTGGAAGAATGTTATGAAGGCATGTGTTTCTGATATCTTGAAGTTCAAAGAGTGTAAGCTTCCCTTGACTTATTGGAGCACTCCTTTGGTTGTTGGAAGAGTTTCTAGTTAGGCTTGTGCAGCCTTAGTGGATAAATTTAAGTCAAAATTGGAAGGTTGGAAGTCCAAGATGCTCTCAATGGCGGGTAGGTTGGAGCTTGTCCAGTCTACGCTTAGGGCCAATTATCTGTTTTGGTGTCAATTTTTTCTATCCCTTTTTCTTCAATGAATGTCATTACTAAGTTATCTCTTGATTTTCTTTGGGGCATGAAATATGATAAAAAAAATTCACTTAAATGGGAACATTTTACCATGCCTATGAAGAAAGGTGGTTTAGGCATAAGAAAAATTGTGGATTTTTTATCAGCGTCGAGAGGGCAGATCAAACTTTAAATTTATAACCCAAAACCTTCAAGTCCTCTGCAACTATAATACATGGTTAAAGTAGATATGCAAGTCTAACATAGTGATGTGGGTACATTTAGGATGCTTAAGGTCTCACTATTAAGTCAGTTAAGCCAATCCGATAGTTGGTAAAAGTTTGGAACTAGAAGTAGTCTAGTGAAATGTCACAAAATAAAATAAAGTGTAGACAACAAGATAAAGTCTGTCGGATTCTACTAATCAAAGAGAAGGAGTTCCTGGCAATGTAACCACAAGTTGGGCAGTCTATGCACCTATTCTTGGGCATATAAAAACCCTTAAACACCTTAGCAAGCAACCTACATCCAAACATAGAATGTACTGTGGTGTCTATTAATTCATGTGGGGGGGCAACCCACTCACTTTCATGTAGCGTGACTATAACCCATCAATGATATGATACCTCTCTCGAGGATGACAAATCAACACCCTAGAATATTCTAGATACCCTCTTAGGTCTAGAATATTCTACGATGCTAGGAACATGTGTAATCTGTGTAGAACCTGTAGTGGGCCCGACCGTGCTGGGTTGGGCCCGGCCATGCCCAAGTCTATGGTTATGCACAGATCACCTTGAACCGTCCTCTTTTTAGATTATGATCCAAACTACCTTCTCTTATATATTTCTACAATGAATCTCTCAATATAGGTAGAAATAAAAGTTTAAGCAAGGAAGAGATAAACAAAACTAGTAATCATAACTAGAAAAAGAAGATAGAATAGAAAATGTACTAGATCAGGAATAAAACTATTTGCTTAAGGTAAAAGTACATAAACATGTCCAAAATGGGCTACATAGCCAAGAAGGAGCTCAACTAGCCATGAAAAGCATAGTTGGCACAGAACAAAGATGGAAGAACATCATTTGTATAAAAACTTAAAGAGAACAGTAAAAGAAAGGAGAAGAGGAAGAGATTTAGCTCATTGAGGAGAGGTGGCTCTTTCTACTTAGCCTCTGTATGGACTGGATCTCGTCTTTGGGTTATCCTCCCTGGTCTTCTAGACTCATTGGCCTCCCTTCTCTTCAATTTTACCCCTAATAATATCTTGGTAGATGTATGGAGGTGGAAGATGGATGGGAATGGTGGGAAGTAGGGGAATGATAGTGCAAAATGATGGTGGATGGAAGCAAACTGAAGAGATAGGCGTAGGATGAGCACTTCAACCTTTTCGGATCTCAAAACTCTCTCACGGGGCTTTGGCAACCAAAGGGGGTCAAAACTGCAAAATGGAACCTACCAATGTTCGGAACCACAATGTGGAACCTCAAAAAATTTAGAAACCCTCTCCAAGATGTGAGGGGTGGGTATTTATCGGTGAAGATGGAGTGTATGTGATAATTGGTTGTGACACCTATCTCGGTTGGTACAGTTGTCTTGGCATGGCCATGCTGGGGATACCAGTAAAGATATGTCATGGTCGAGACAGATGTCGTGGGAGAAAAGCTTGTAGCTATCGAGACATACATTATGGTTGAGATGATTGTCACGGTCAAGACGGTTGTCGCGGTTGAGGCAGGTGAAACTGACTCTTATCCTCGATGTGGCCGTGTCGAGCATCTCAGTCACGTCATATGAGATTCAATCAATGTTTCTTTATGTTGCGGTCGAAATAGGTGTCACAGTCACGACAGGTGTCGCGGTCGAGGCAAGTGTCACAGATGAGACAGGTGTAGCTGATCCTTGTCCTCGGTGTGGACGTGCCAAGCGTAGCGGTCGTGATAGGTGTTGTGGTCTAAATTTAGGTGTTATCGACCACCCAAGCTTAAACACGTGCTAGTCCTCAGGAAAGACTGTGCTCAAAGAACAAAAAGTTAACATCCAAATTAATCATGGTGATAAATGCTAAGTTTGATACATTAACTCTCCTAACCCATGTCATTTCAGAATAAACCCCCACCCATCAAGAACAATCCTACTAAAGTAAGATCAAAGAGTGTCCAGGAAAGATTAAGCGAATTCACTACAACATGTCGATACTCAAGAGGGTTTGAATCATAATTATACAACATAAAAGCATTGTCACATAGGTGATCACACAGATGTTGAGAAATGAGCCATCATCATGTATTCATGTAAACCAATCAGGAACAACGTGCCTCCCAATTATTTAGGTCCTTATAAGCAATGAAAATAAGATGACTCTAATGACTTCTAAGGATCCTGATCTACGTCCAGTTGGTCCATGTAGTCCGAGCCAATTGGCCAAGAGCAGTGAGATGAACTCTTCGTATTGTGCTCGAACCAACTCGGCTACTGGGATGATCTCATAAGTCTCCTAGGGGTTCCTAGTGACTCTTTAATGAGCCTTAGGGTGGCACTACCAGGCACGACATACCCGCGTTCATGAGCACAATCATAGACCAACTCAGCACCATCCTCAACTCTCTTAAAAAAGAAAATAAAGCTGATTTATTCATACTCATGCTTATATTCTTTGCATTCTAATTTATAGTCTTGGGTCACTACAACAAACATTCACATTAGTGGCCTTTTAGAAATGCCACTGAAAAAAAATAAACGCCACTAAACATGTTTAGTGGCATTTTTTGACATTTAAAAAATGCCTCTAGTACCAATGCCACTAGAAAGATAGCGGCATTGGTACTAGAGGCATTTTTTGACATTTAAAAAATGCCTCTAGTACCAATGCCACTAGAAAGATAGCGGCATAAATTGTAAATGCCAGTAAATAATTGGCATTAGTGGCTTCCAATAAATGCCAAATAAATGCCCCTAAAATATAATTTGGCATTTATAAAAATGCCACTATCCATTAATTGGCTTTTAAACAAATGCCACTATTTTGTATTATGTTGTTGTATGAAAATGTTCTTATTGAGTTTAATGGCGTATAAAAAAAGCCACTAATGACTACTAGTTCTGTATTACTACATTTTCATGGCTTTTAGTCATTCAGTTTTCAATTCATTATCATGATTTCTAAATGAATGTCAATTTTAGACAAAGTCATTTTTTGAAAGTATGAATACTTTTTATTTATAATCAATTGAAAATTACATGGGGAGGACATTTTACCTTGCCCCTTATATTAAATATAACACCAATGATATACTTTCATACAACATTTTTCTATTCATACAATAACTTCTACATCATTGGATATGTCTCTTCCAGGATATGACTATCTACATTTTTTCATGCCGACTTTAGAGCTCGTTCAAGAAATAGCTTTACGTTAGTATGGAATCTCCACGTCCAATACTAGCCTCTCTAAAGACTAAAATTCCTTTCTCAATTTCTCGATCTCATTAACCAATTGATCAATATGTTGTTGGTATTCCCTAGAGTGCATCAATATGATTTTGAAAGCTGAAGCATATTCACTTACCTATACATACATAAAGAAAAAGTAAACACCATTGGAACTCTAAAGAGTTAGATATGAAGAAATTGTCAAATTGTATATATGATTTCGAGTGTTTTGAATGTAGTTAAGAACACCAACCTTTGCTTCATCTTGGAGATATGATCTGGTTCAAGGAACTTCCATGGATTTTGTTATGTTTTTGAGCCGCCATTTGAGTTTGGGATGCTATCAGACCTAAGGACGTTGTGAATGGGATAAGACCCGGTCAGCAACTATCAAAAAGGCACTGCAAGAAAAGAAAAAGTATTACCCTTTCTAACCAGTTACTCCCTTGAGAGCCCAAGGAATTAAACTGCAAGAAGAAAGAATGCACCATATGTTTTGCTTGAAAGACATTTTAAAATTGATTCAAAAGCAGCTCCTTTGGAAAAAGAAGATCACACCTGATCATTGTGTTTGTAGAGGTTCTTTCCTTCTAAAGAAATTAAGATCAGTGTACCCTTGGGAGTGGGGAAAAAGTTCCTCCACTTCAATTCTAGAGCTAGAGCAAATCATGCTTCTTCTAATTCTTCCATGGTTAATTGACTCAACCTCGACCATAAATAGGCTATAAATAGGATTGTGGTCAGAAAATCTAGATTCCCCTCATACATAAGATAACTGGTTAAGACCTCTACCATACCAAAGAATATGGTCACACATGAAATTTATGAAAAAAGATCAGTAAATGTCTCAAATAAAAGAAACAACTATAATTTCCCAAGTATGCATTGCTAGTAAATGTAAAAGATAGCATTTCCATTTCTGTTTAGACTACTTACCATGTCGGTGTGCGACTCTTTTCTTTTAGATGGGTATCATCCTATGCATAATGATCACAGTTGTTTGAATACTGAAAACCTCTAGAGGGGGGGTGAATAGAGTTTTCTGATAATTTAAAACAATTTAAACTCAAACAACCAAAGTAAAAGATAAGAAGAGAGACACAGGTGTTTAGAGTGGTTCCACCTTAGCAAATGCTAAGGAGTCAGTCCACTACCCGGTTGCTTACCCAACCGGGATTTTGAAAGTATTGAATTTTATTACCTTTTAAGGATGTTACATAAAATTACAACACTCTCTAAACACCCTTTGGACAGCCTTCACCTAGAAGTAATCTTGCCAACCTTGAAGCAGCCTTCCTTGGAGTAACTTCAAGCTCCCCCTTGAAGTAGCCTCCCTCCCGAAGTAGCTTCCCGTCAAGATAGCCTTCTGAAGTAGTCCAAAGTCCTCCTCTTCACACGAAGAGCTTCACCCTCTTCCTATATGCAGCCTCCTCCCTGGAGTAGCAACGAAGAGTACAAATATTACAAGGAACAAGAAAGAAAATAAGAAAGTACAACTTATCCTTTTAAGCTCAAGGCTTGAATTGCCTATATCAAGCGTATGGATTTTCCTAGCCAAGGTAATAGACTTGTGGATGCTAGGGTTAGGAAAATCTAGCCTATAGGACGAGCTTGAGCTAGATGGAATATGGCCAAGTGATCACAGTGCTCAATTGCTTGTAAAAGATTGCTCAAGAGTGCTTAGAAAGAATTCTCAAGTGTAGCAAGGTAAATTCTAGTGTCCTATAGCTTGTCCTATTTATAGGGATAGCCTAAGTATGCTTAAGGACCTTCTAGATAGTTTCTAGGGGGTTCCAAGTGCTCAATTAGCCGTTAGGAATAGATTGGTCGTTTTTACAACGGCTAATTGCTTTAACTCTGCAGATTCTGTCAGAGACCGTCTCGGTCGACAGATGGTCGACCGAGACACCTACTCGGTCGAGCTTTTCTCGACCGACAGGCTCTCTGAGTGCAACGTTCACTTCCAACTGCCAACTAACTCATTTGCTAAGTCTAACGGCTACTTTAGGTCAATCTCGGTCGATAAGGTTGTCGACCGAGAGTGTCTCGGTCGAGGAGTGTGTCGACCGAGATTGACTCTGTTTCAATCTATCAATTAAGATACTAAGTGTGTGCATGAGTGTGCATAATGTGATCCTATTGGAAGGGATGACTTGTCTAACTATGGTGTGTAGCTAGGGAAGATCCAATGCTTGATTTACATGCAATCTAGGTACTTGTACATTATATAATTGTACAAGTTTTTACAATAGTGATTACATTGCATGAAAATAAAACTATAAACTTATGATCTCCCTAGTTGCTTCGTCATCCACCATAATCCTGCACACTCAAGTAGCTCGTTAGATAAATAAGAATGAAATGTTTGTCATAATCAAAACAAAGGGATTTTATAGATGTCCATTTAGCCAACAATCTCCCCCTTTTTGAAGATGACAAACATTTCCAACATATGAATAAAGGAAATATAAAACATATAAATGCCATACTTTTAGATTGCCGTTTGGAACTTTTCCTCTTATTTATAAAATGTGTGCTTAGTATCCCCAGTGAATTATGGAACATGAAATCCAGTTCATTTGGGAATATAGCAACTTTCAATGTAAGCCAAGAGTATATTTATGAAACTCATTGATTGAGTTTGTCATAAGTATTATAGTTTTATATATCTCTCCCCCTTTGTCATCTCAAAAAGATAACCGTTTTATTTAAAAACTCCCCCTTCATTAGATATCCCATCAAAAATGAACGAAAAAGATGTCCATTGAATAGCCAAAATGTAAAGCAATGAGGTGTCTAGCTAAGAGGCAACAATTTGCAAATTACCAATTGAAACGCTCATATCAATATTGATACAAACCATAAAAGCATAAGTAGTTGTTTTTAAGAGCCGCAGATATCAAAGAAAACATCCTCCAACGGAGTGATAAGTAATTGCTTCCTAATGTTGTTGAATTGATCTAATGGAAGCGGTTTTGTAAAGATATCAGCTAATTGATTTTCTGTATCAACATGATGAAGGGAAACATGATTCTTTGAGATGTGATCCCTTAAGAAGTGATGACGGATTTCAATATGTTTGGCCCGGCTGTGTAGAATAGGATTGTGTGCTAAGTTTATGGCGCTTGTGTTGTCACAAAAAATAGGTGTAGATGAAAGATGAAAACCATAATCGCTTAAAACCTGTTGCATATAAAGCACCTGAGCACAGCAAGACCCAGCTGCCATATATTCAGCTTCGGTGGTAGAGAGGGCAACCGTGTTTTGTTTCTTGCTAAACCAAGATACTAAGGCTCTACCTAATAAGAAACATCCACCACTAGTACTTTTGCGATCAAGTCGACAACCGGCGTAATCTGCATCAGTATATGCTTTAAAATCCAATGATTGTCCTTTTGGATACCATAAACCAAAACAAGTAGTGCCGGCTAGATATCGAAGGATTCGTTTAACCGCAAGAAAATGAGAATGCATAGGCTGGGATTGAAATCGAGCACAAAGACCAACGGAAAACATAATGTCCGGTCGGGAAGCGGTTAAATATAGCAAACTACCAATCATGGCTCTATATAAGGAATCATCAATAGGTTCCCCATTTTCATCCTTATCAATTTTAATAGAAGTAGCCATAGGAGTAGTAGCATGTTTGCATTGATCCATCCCAAAGCGTTTTAACAGTTCTTTAGTGTATTTTTCTTGGCTTATAAAAATTCCGGCAGGTGTTTGCTTAATTTGAAAACCAAGAAAGAATGTTAGTTCACCCATAAGGCTCATTTCAAATTCTTTTTGCATAATGTCACTAAATTGTGTGCATAATGATTCATTTGAGGCACCAAAAATAATGTCATCAACATATATTTGTACAACTAAGAAATCAGATGCATATGTTTTGAAAAATAGAGTAGAATCTGAATTTCCAATAGAGAAACCATTATCAAAAAGATATGTCTTGAGCCGTTCATACCATGTCCTAGGGGCTTGTTTTAGACCATAAAGTGCCTTTTTAAGTTTATAAACATGATCGTCCTTTTCTGGGATTTCGAAGCCAGGTGGTTGAGCAACATAAACTTCTTCTTGTATGAAGCCATTTAGAAATGCACTTTTGACATCCATTTGATATAACTGAATGTTTTTATGGGCAGCAATAGCTAATAACATCCTAATAGCTTCAAGTCGAGCTACGGGTGCATATGTTTCATCAAAGTCAATTCCTTCTTGTTGACTATATCCTTGTGCAACTAACCGTGCTTTATTCCGTATGACTTCTCCTGCCTCATTAAGTTTGTTCCTAAAAACCCATTTAGTGCCTATGATAGTTTTATCTTGTGGTTTAGGAACTAAATCCCATACATCATTTTTAGTGAATTGATTTAATTCCTCTTGCATGGCTATTATCCAGTAATCATCCTTAAGAGCTTCGGATATTTTCTTAGGTTCAATGATAGAGACAAAAGCCATGTTTGCAACATCTTGGAAAGAGGACCTAGTTTTGACTTTATCATTTGGATCTCCAATAATTAGCTCTTGGGGATGATCCTTGATCAGCCTAGGTGTAGGTTGTGGTTCGACCGGAGGATCGGATGTGGGAGTTTTCTCATTATCATGTGGAATGGTTATAGTTTCAAATTGATTTGTGAGATCAATGATATCTAAATTTGTAGATTTTGATTCCTCATGAAAAGAAACATGAATGGATTCCTCAACTTTTCTAGAGATAGTGTTATATACCCTAAACGCTTTGCTAGAAGTAGAATATCCCAAGAAGAATGCTTTTTGTGATTTAGAATCAAACTTGTCTTTATCATCCTTGGTGTTTAAAATATAACATGTAGAGCCAAAAGTATGAAAGTAGTCAACTCTAGGTTTCTTAGAGTGTATTATTTCATATGGAGTTTTCTTCAAGTGAGAATGAACCGTGACTCTATTTAGCACATAACAAGCTGTGTTTACAGCTTCAGCCCAAAAGGTTTTAGGTGTGTTGTGTTCAAGCATCATGGTCCTAGCCATTTCTTGTAGAGATCGATTTTTCCGTTCCACAATACCATTTTGTTGTGGGGTACGTGGAGCAGAGAAATTGTGAGTATATCCCTGAGATGTACAAAAAGCTTCAAAAGTATGATTTTCAAATTCGCCACCGTGATCACTTCTAATGGTACATATTTTATGTTGTAAAAGATTTTCAATTTTAGAACAAAATTGCATAAAGACATGAATAGTGTCATCTTTTGTTGCAATAAAATGTACCCATGTAAATCTACTATAATCATCAACAATAACAAAACAGTATCGTTTACCACCAATAGATTGTGTTCTCATTGGTCCAAATAAATCCATATGAATTAATTCTAAGGATCTACTGGTACTAAGTACATGTTTTGATTTAAAAGATGTTTTGGTTTGCTTTCCCATTGTACAAGGTTCACAATTTGCAACTTGATCAAAAGACAAAACAGGTAATCCACGAACAAGATCATATTTTACTAACTTTTTAATAGCATGTGAACTAGCATGACCAAGCTTTTTATGCCATAGTTGTAAGGTGTTTTCATTTGCAAGTAAGCATTTACCTACTACTGATTTCATAGAGTTTGGTTTAAGGATATAAAGATTTCCAACTCTATTTCCTTCATAAACAACAGTTGTAGTATTTTCTATCAATAACTTGCAGCAGGTTTTGTTAAATAACACATCATAACCGCTATCACATAGTTGACTTACACTTATTAAGTTATGATGCAATCCATCAACTAGTAGAACATTTTTGATTTCAAGATTTGTGCCAACATTACCTATTCCAACGATTTTGCCCTTACCATTGTCTCCAAAAGTGACCGTCCCACTTTTCTTTTCTTCAAAGGTTGAAAATGCATCCTTGTTTCCGGTCATATGTTTGGAGCAACCACTGTCAACGACCCATTCCTGCATTAGAATATAGATTTTGGTACCCATGTGATGGTCCGATAAGGTTAGAAACTTTTTAATTTGCTGATGTGTAAAAAGTTCTGATACAGGAAGCCAGTCGGTCGACGATTGCTCGACCGATATAATTCTCGGTCGACAATTTATCGATCGAGGAGGTTACTGTATCACAATCAAAAAAAAGAGCAGAAAAATTTTTCGGTTGACCAGTGTTCGACCGAAATGAGTGCTGGAAGATTTTCGATTTGTTAAAGATATCCAGTCGGTCGACACTACTTCGACCGACCCAGAGCTCGGTCGACAGTACTTCGACCGACGAAGTTTCTGTTTTTGTACAGCAATGCAGAAAAATAATACCAATAAGCATAGCATCGTTTGTTGAGATAGGACAATATAAATTGCACAAATTAAGTATTTTGTCATATCTCAACTACATTCCATTTTTCTAAGTTTGAGGTCTTGGGGTCCAAACTAAGTTGGACTTCTTAGTCTTGTAGGGGCATGAAAAATAGTAATGACCAAGACGTAAACAGAAATGACAAGTAATAGAATCAACTTCGTTTCTTTTTCTAGTCATTGTGTTTTTGGGTACAAACATAGTTTGGGTCTTTTTGGTTTGGTTTCTCTTTGGAACATATCCCAAACCTTTTCTTCCATTGAAGGTAGTACCACTTCTTAATATGTTATCAAGAATATCTTTTCTTCTTAACTCATGAAGTTCTTGTTGCAACTGAGCAATGTTATTCATTTTCTTATGTATATCTTTTCTTGCCTGGTCTAAATCAGAAAGCAATGAATCCTTTTCTTTTACAATAATGTCATAGTCCGAATGATTGCACAAGATAGGTTGAGTTTGAAAAGCTTGTAGTTTAGCTAACAAATCAGTCTTTTCTTTTGATAGAAGATCAACATTAGTTTCCAAAGTAAGTAGCTTTCTAGTGCAATCATCTAAAGATGTTTTTAAAGATACATTTTCAAGTTCAATGTTATTCTTTTCGGAAGAAAGTTCATCTATTTTGGCAATGAGCTCATTGTTTGATTTTATAGTCCTTTTTAGTTTCTTCTTGGCATCAACATATTTATCATGAGTTTCTTGTAAGCTAGCTACTAACTCTTCTTTAGGAAGATCAACTAGGCTTACCTCTTGAGATTCTTCATCTTCTCTTGCCATTAGACATTCTATCTTGTCTTCTCCGCTTTCACTTTCACTCGTTTCATCCCATGCTGCTTTATAAGCTTTTTCTTTCTTCTTATGTGAGCTTTTCTTTCCCTTCTTAGCTTTGGGACATTCATTTTTGAAATGTCCTTTCTTTCCACACTCGAAGCACCTGGGAGTGGAGGAAGAACTAGAAATTTTATTAGATTTAAACCTTCTATATTTCTTACCATTGACGATCAATGCTTCTTCTCCTTCTTCTTCACTAGATTCCTCACTCTCTTGTGAGAGAGCTTTTGATGCTTTGAGAGCCACGTCTTTCTTTGGTCCACGTTGATGTTCATGTTCTCTTCTCTCTTCCTCTTCTAGGTCTGCCTCATGAGCTTCTAAGTTTCCGATGAGTTGTTCCATTTTGAGGCGAGTGAGGTCGTTTGCTTCTGCAATAGCTGTCACCTTTGGTTTGTACTTTGGAGGAAGAGATCGAAGTATTTTTGATACCTGATCTTCCTCAAGAACGGGTTTCCCTAAAGCACTCAAACCATTGACAATAGTAGAAAATTTTGAATACATTTCACTAATAGTTTCGTTTGGATCCATACGAAAATGTTCAAATTTGGTTTTAAGCAAGCTAACTTTAGAGTTTTTAACTTGAACCGTACCCTCATATGTTATAGATAATCTATGCCAAATGTCATATGCGGTATCACAGTTTGATACTCTATTAAATTCACCTACTGAAATGGAACAATATAAAATACTTACTGCCTTTGCATTCATTTGTGCCATTTTTACCGTATTAGCGTCCCATACTTCGAACTCGTCTTGTGGAAGTGTGTATGGTGTAGATACCATTCTCCAAAGATCCCAATTGATTCCTTGGAAGTAAAATTGCATTCTTCTCTTCCAGTATTGATAGTTTGTCCCGTCAAATGCTGGAGGTCGAGCAACGAACGTTCCTTCAATGTTGAGGTTGTTGAGCACTCCATCCCCCATCTTTTCTTCAAGACTTTGTTAGGGCTCCTTGAAGCCTGCTCTGATACCAATTGAAAACCTCTAGAGGGGGGGTGAATAGAGTTTTCTGATAATTTAAAACAATTTAAACTCAAACAACCAAAGTAAAAGATAAGAAGAGAGACACAGGTGTTTAGAGTGGTTCCACCTTAGCAAATGCTAAGGAGTCAGTCCACTACCCGGTTGCTTACCCAACCGGGATTTTGAAAGTATTGAATTTTATTACCTTTTAAGGATGTTACATAAAATTACAACACTCTCTAAACACCCTTTGGACAGCCTTCACCTAGAAGTAATCTTGCCAACCTTGAAGCAGCCTTCCTTGGAGTAACTTCAAGCTCCCCCTTGAAGTAGCCTCCCTCCCGAAGTAGCTTCCCGTCAAGATAGCCTTCTGAAGTAGTCCAAAGTCCTCCTCTTCACACGAAGAGCTTCACCCTCTTCCTATATGCAGCCTCCTCCCTGGAGTAGCAACGAAGAGTACAAATATTACAAGGAACAAGAAAGAAAATAAGAAAGTACAACTTATCCTTTTAAGCTCAAGGCTTGAATTGCCTATATCAAGCGTATGGATTTTCCTAGCCAAGGTAATAGACTTGTGGATGCTAGGGTTAGGAAAATCTAGCCTATAGGACGAGCTTGAGCTAGATGGAATATGGCCAAGTGATCACAGTGCTCAATTGCTTGTAAAAGATTGCTCAAGAGTGCTTAGAAAGAATTCTCAAGTGTAGCAAGGTAAATTCTAGTGTCCTATAGCTTGTCCTATTTATAGGGATAGCCTAAGTATGCTTAAGGACCTTCTAGATAGTTTCTAGGGGGTTCCAAGTGCTCAATTAGCCGTTAGGAATAGATTGGTCGTTTTTACAACGGCTAATTGCTTTAACTCTGCAGATTCTGTCAGAGACCGTCTCGGTCGACAGATGGTCGACCGAGACACCTACTCGGTCGAGCTTTTCTCGACCGACAGGCTCTCTGAGTGCAACGTTCACTTCCAACTGCCAACTAACTCATTTGCTAAGTCTAACGGCTACTTTAGGTCAATCTCGGTCGATAAGGTTGTCGACCGAGAGTGTCTCGGTCGAGGAGTGTGTCGACCGAGATTGACTCTGTTTCAATCTATCAATTAAGATACTAAGTGTGTGCATGAGTGTGCATAATGTGATCCTATTGGAAGGGATGACTTGTCTAACTATGGTGTGTAGCTAGGGAAGATCCAATGCTTGATTTACATGCAATCTAGGTACTTGTACATTATATAATTGTACAAGTTTTTACAATAGTGATTACATTGCATGAAAATAAAACTATAAACTTATGATCTCCCTAGTTGCTTCGTCATCCACCATAATCCTGCACACTCAAGTAGCTCGTTAGATAAATAAGAATGAAATGTTTGTCATAATCAAAACAAAGGGATTTTATAGATGTCCATTTAGCCAACAAATACTTGTAATTTAGTGGGAAATATATCCTACCCTCATGCCAACCTTCAAATATAGGGCCCCATCTTTGCTCTATCCTCAACTATAACAAAAATACAATACATGTAGCATATAAGAACCAACTGCAAAAAATGCTAGAATTTGGTTGTAATTGCATCAAACTAGATTTATGTTTAACTATTGGTTAACAACGAGATCTACCCTAAACTAACGAAGTGTTGGTTAACAATGAGAATTACCCTAAATTAATGAAGTACTGGAGGTTCAATTTTAAACAAGCATATTTGAAGATAAAGATGTTTAAGTATCTTTTCCTTATCATTTTCAAGTAATGCTTTCCAATTATGCATCTCAACCAGTGCCTTTATAGTACGGTAAGAAAGAGCTATCCGATAATTTAGATCTCCAAGCCATATTATTCGACTATAATATAGAAAGTTTTATATGAGACTGGGTAACCATGAAATTAAAACAAGAAGCAATGCTTCTGAAAGAACAATAGGGAAAAATACAAATATACTTTGGTTGTTTTTTAGTAATAATTTATTAGTTGGCCTCCAATACTTGATAACAATATAAGAAACCTAAATCTACATAGCTATTTAGTATGGAGCATAGGACAAGGAAATGAAAGGAATTGGATGATTTGTTCTTTTGTGTATTGGTCGGGTGATTACTTAAGGCTAATCTTTAGACTGCTCTGTAGACTTGACTAAAGAGGCTAGAAACTTGATTCCCTTATATGGAAAAAAAAGGTATTACCCTTTCTAACCAGTTACTCCATTGAGAGCCCAAGGAATTGAACTGCAACAAGAAAGAATGCACCGTATGTTATTCTTGAAAGACATTTTAAAATTGAGTCAAAAGTAGCTCCTTTGGAAAAAGAAGATCACAATTGATCATTGTGTTTGCATAGGTTCTTTCCTTCAAAAGAAATTAAGATCAGTGTACCCTTGGGAGTGGGGCAAAAGTTCCTCCACTTCAATTCTAGAGCTAGAGCAATTCGTGCTTCTTCTAATTCTTATGTGGTTAATTGACTCAACCTCAACCATGAATAGGCTATAAACAGGTCTGTGGTTAGAAAATCTAGACTCTTCTCATACATAAGATAACTAGTTAAGACCTATACCATACCAAAGAATACGGTCACACCTGAAATTTATGAAAAAAGATCAATAAATGTCTCAAATAAAAGAAATCACTATAATTTCACAAGTATGCATTGCAAGTAAATGCAAAAGATAGCATTTCCATTTATGTTTAGGCTACTTACCATGCCGGTGTGCGCCTCTTTTCTTTTGGATGGGTATCATCCCCTGCATAACGATCACAGTTGTTTTAATACTTATAAGTTGGTGGGAAATATATCCAAGCCATCTAAAAATGTCAATTCAATGATAGAACTTACTCAGAAGACCACAAATGGCTAAGAATAACAACAACTGACTGCAAATTCAACAACTTAGACATCGGATATCACATAAATTGGTAGAAATTCAAACAAAAGAAATGATATGATAAAATGATAGAAACTAGTATCAACAAGTCTCAAACCTAAAGTGTATAAAGCCCATCTTCCAACTTGTGATTATAACACTCATCATCATCCATCTAAAGGAAAGTACATCAAAAGGTATAATTAAACAATTACTAATGGTGGTCGGGAAAGTATGGATAAGGAAAGACCTCAAGATCATCCAAATTAAGCCTATCAAGATGGTTTGCTTCCCGCTTTCACTCTGTTAGAATACTTAGAATAGAATACTAGCAAGAACTTACATGGTGCGTAAAATCCCAACACTTTATTTCTCATTCTGGTTTTATAGGGTATCTAGACAATGGAGTTAGCTTGTTGTCATCAACTTGGCTGCTTACCTAGTCCTTTTTAGGTTCCATGCCAGATTATACTGGAACAGAACACTGGCACCTAGTTTCTAATCTTATGGTATGTTGTTGTAGATAATATCCAACAGAATCAAGTCAGTCTCAGGAGAAAATGATAAGATGATAATGGGTATGTATAACTAATTTATTAAAATTTAGTATACACTATCCAACCTTCCTGCTCTTTGTTAATGGTGTCCCACCTGAAACAAAAATTTATGCTGGTAAATGAAATTGTTCAAAGTTTAAGTCATTTTGAAAAGCCAACTTCAAACCACATAAGACTCGATCCTTACACATTAGCAGCATCAACTACAACCATGGAGTTAGATTCAAGGATAACTCTCGAGTGACCATCCATCCAAGCCAACTTTGAGCTAGACAACTTTTTACAGCTTAGCGTTTTAGGCTACGACATGATCTCATGTCTTTAGCAAAAGCATTGTGCCAAACACCACAGGAATATTAAATGAACAACCCCCAGGCTCCACGAATAGCCCTTCTGGAACTCTCACAGGCCACCCACATCAAGTTGAACCATTCATTCAGTGCCAAACTGTCAATTAATTAATTCATCAAAGAACCTCAGTTTCATTTGTCCCATGGTTACCCAATCTCTGATGATATTGATAGCACATGCCTTAATGCTTATGGATGCAAGTCGGTTAACATCAGTTTTACTCTTGTTCAAGATCTCATCACTGTGGTCCTTTCAAGTCTCTAAGTAGCAACACTGCATGTAATCTTTAGATTCAAATCTCTCAACATAATATTTGAGGTTCACCTCCATCCAATTAGCATAATCCAAGTTGAAAAAAAACTAACCCTCAATAGAAATGATCACATGGGCTATACCTTCAAACCACCCCATTTTTTGCAATCTCTTCAAATTGGAAGAGCAGATTCATCATGGCTCCTACAACTTTCACATTTCATAGATGTCATAATGCTTCTGCCTATTTCATGGAAGTCCATTGTGGACCACCATGATCCACTGGACATTATTGCGGTCATATGATCCAGTTTTTGATACATATTTCAATGAAGAAGCTCTATTTGGCAGACAGTTGTGTCTATTAAAAATATAGGGAAACCATTTTCTGTAGTTTTCAAACGTGTTGTGTCTCCCTTAAAATAGAGAAAACTAACACATTGGAGCATTTATAGATTGAGTGATGGGGAACAAATTTTCTAAAAGCCAAAATTCAATAATTATTGTTTCCCTGGACATATACCTAGGGTCCTTGAGGTTGATATCTATAAGAAAACGACTAAAACATAATAGTCATGACAATTGCAACTAATTGCCTAATTAACAACCAAATGAAAGTTAATTATACTAACAAAACTAGGACTTGCAAATAAGTCACTGGAAATCGACGAGGTCCCTGAAATAGAGAAATCAACAAAAAACTGATGGAAAACCCAAATCTAAGTTGATTGAATGACTCAGCCCTGATGACTAATTGGATCGCAGGATATCCTCCATCCTTGAGCTTATGATATGATAAGGATTTAAACAACTGCATAAGGCCAGTGCAAAGAAAGCCATAATTTTTTGTCCAGCTATTCATGAATGATCATTGATCATGTACTTTAGTATAATTTCACCTTGATTAGTATATATATATATATATATATATATATATATATATATATATTCACATATATATATATATGTTGACATTGTCACTGACTTAGTTGTTTTATTAGGATGTGAGGGCATGCGAGAGTAAAACTAGAGTAAATGATCAGCACCTAGCCACCTACTTTTTGATTCTAAGGCATACATTTGTGAATAATAACCAAAAGAACCGAATCAGCCACCTTTACCTAGTACTACGAGTTTGATGGTTGGGAATACCTCTCATGAGAAAGTGATCAAAAAAATTAAATACATACATGATTTTTTCCTTATTATGTTTATCATGATCCCATTAGTATACTACCTAAATCTACTTTAACTTACATATTCATGCCACATTCTAATGTATCATTTTATTTTCTCAATTGGTTGAGTCCAAACTTTTTCCGTAAAGATCTTTCTGATGAATGGCATCTCCATTCTCAACAATGCCTTCTAATGTGTCATCTTTATTTTATAAAACATATGATTTGAAGTTTATACCTAAAGATCAATGAGTGATGGATAGCAATAGGTCTCCAAGGTGCCCTAGACACAACTACAAAACAGACACTATCAAGTTTGTGGGACAGATTCCTCATAGGTTAAAACAAGAAGCAATGCTTCTGAAAGAACAAAAGGGAAAAATACAAATGTACTTTGGTTGTTTTTTAGCAATCATTTATTAGTTGGCCTCAAGTCTAAGTAGGAGGGTATTACAATTCTCTTGTTGATGTTAGGAACAATAAAATATATTGCAAGAGATTCTAGGTATTAGGAACAGAAAATAAAAGCATACAATTACTAAAGTCTTGATCCAAGATGAGAAGTACCAATGCTCATATTATGCTCATAATTCTCTGACTTTTCTTAAGATATCAATTGTAAACTTCTCAATGAAGCATGTCACAAGAACATGGTCCGTATATACTTTATCTCCTAGGCATGCCCCAGAAACTTCTTGTTGCAAAGGAATGCCAAAGGGAAGTCTCTCTTAAGGCACAAACTCTTCATTGGGTCCTATGACTGAAATTTCAATCACATATAAGGGACAATATAAGCCTACTATTTACTCATATCTTATTCAACATAGAAGCTTATCTCAGTTAGATACATTGTACATCCTCCACCAAGATTCCAAAGTGCATCCACATCATATGCAAGAACCGTGATACCAACAAGGGTGTAGCTCTGACTGTGTCACCTCATGATTCAACTAAATTATTAACTCAAGGACATGACGTGAGTGGTAAGTTGAGACTGTGTTCTTGTTGTCATGAACCCATTATAGATGAGGTGTACTGTTGACATGTACCAAGCCATAATTGTTGAGAAGGGTATTATTTGGGAAATCTTAACCACAATCATATGGAAGAACCATGCTACCAACAAGGGTATGGCACTGCCCGTGTCTCCTCATGATTCAACTGAATTATTAACTCAAGGACATGATATGAGTGGTAATGTCATACTATGTTCTTCTTGTTGCCATGAATCCATTACATACAAGATCTACTGCTAACATGTTCCAATCCATAATTGTTGAGAAGGGTATTATTTGGGAAATCTTAATCAAAATCATTTTCTCATTTCCTTAACTAGCTAGAGTTTTACATTTTGGGGACCTTATAAATGATGATTCCAGCTGTTGTTTCTTTCTTTTCTAAAATATTGCATCCTAAAATACCGCATCCCATTTTAACACAAAAGAAAAATTAACCATAGACACGTATAATCATTTGACTTTCCCATTCAAATCTCCATAAATAAAAACATTTTCTAAAACTTTAACAGTGCATTATAAGAATAGCGTGAAAGACCTTATTGGCATTTCTTGAGTGTTTCTCCATAGACTTGGACCATTTCAAATTACTTCCTCCAATACCTCAAACACTGGATTTCCCCAGAGAATATCCACCCTTGGACACTATATAAATTGTATCTCGCTTTCGAGAAAGATGCAGTTTTCTACTGTATAGGAGAAATATATAAAAATAAAAAAAATTAGAATGTGATGAAAGATATAGATAAGTTGAGTATACCTAATTAAATCTAATGGATGTTCATTTGCACTACTATTCTTAGAGAACCATTTAATTGTTGGTCGCTTCCAAGGTAAAATTTTTGTTAGATCCTCAATGTGTTTAGAATGAGAAACACCTTTTTCATATTGTGATGTAGCATTTAGTCTCCAAACTCATGAAGATTTTGAAAATTTGATGCTCCTTCTTGTAGTTTTCAAAAGCAATGTTCAAAAACACCCTAAACATACATGATAGAGATTACCATCGAATTGGTACCTGAAGCAACTAGTGAATTGCTAAAGGTTATGGCTTAGGCATCAATAAATGGAACAAGTGGGCTTATTCACTATACTTCACACAACATGAATATGACAAACAAATTCCACAAAAAAAGCATAGTATCCTAGAACTATATAGCTAGTTCTTGTTTTGGCATTATTTTTAATAAAGCAAAAACATTGCAACTTACACCAATTCTTATTTTTGCACAAAGAATGACTGGTTGTAGAACTTAACAAGACTAGGATTATGGTTTTCATCACTTCACTTTATAGGATGAGATATGTCAAATATATCTATTTCTAAACTTTTTCCCTCTATTTTAGAGTAGGTTTCACATAATTACTTCAATTTCTAGTCATCGTTGATGATCAAGTTTTGCATCCCAGAACATCATGAATATATCTTGATAAAAGAAAGAAGACTATGAATAGTTGACTTTGAAGAAAGTTTAAGATAGGGGTCTTGAAGAATTCAAAAGAATCCCCAAATCAAAATTAGCATAAAGTGCATTAGAAGAATGTGTCTCAAATTAGTTCAAGTAGATAAACAAATGCCTATTATAGCTAGACTAAATTCTTTATTTTATTCTTGAATGTTACTGGTGATTACTAATTTTGTGGTTTCAAGCAAAATATTTATATTTTAGTTCATTGTAGCCTCAGCCTTAGTAGGCTTCTGAGATAGGGAGCTAGCTAAATAGAACTTTTTTTTGTGTGTGTATACATATATACAAGAATAACAATTAACTGGGCCCACTATGAATAAATTCAATGCATTGTATACATTGTGTATGCATTGGTGCACTGGTTGGTTGATCATCTAGTTTACTCCTCAACTCCTCAATGCATAAAAGACAGTCTAAAAACATCAAGGTGCAGACAACATCCAGGTTGTTCAACACTTATATACTAAGGTGTGAATGTCAGAGTCTTACCTAAAATAGTGGTGTACCTGCATAGGGCATCGAGCTTCATGGCATTCACATAGAAGAGAACTCGAGGAGTGGCTTGGGAAGAACTAGTTCTCAATAAGAAAGAACTATCAACTCATTAGAAAAGAAGTCCATCGTCAAGATTAATTACTTAGAGCGGTGACAATTACCTTCTGGAAATAGAGATGAACACCACAGAGCTCTATTGTTTCTTTTTCTCCATTAGCCATGATTCTTCTAGACCATATTCATTTATGACCTAAGTCAAGCAACAAAAAGCAACAATCAAGTCAAATTAATTTTTATGATATCAATCTACTATGATCAGTTGTGCATGTTTTAGAGCACCGTTCAACATCTCCATACCTTGCCAGAGACCGCACTATGAACAAGATCTAAATGATCTGATGTGTAGACTAACCATTGTTGAGGGGTAAGGTTATATCTATATGATTAATCATAAAACACAAAGATCTCAATTTGTTTGAAAGAATAGGGTACTTGATGCTTGTGTTCAAGTAAAGTGGAGAGCAGGAATAATGTGGTATAAATGTAGATTTTATGGGCATCACTTTTATCATTGAAATTCAGAATTTTAATACAAGCCAACAAGTATTTTAATGGATGGTAAACAACTGTATATGTTGGAATATGTAAGCCATTACAAAGTTTGAATTATCATACCTGCTAAGCAATGTTTGATGCATGATCGGGTGAGTTCATAATCTCATAGTAGAAAACTGAGAAGTTAAAAGCAAGCGTCAACTTCGAGGGGTGAGTTCAAGTCCATTCAGCAAGGGCAATCTCCTATGAGTAAGCATTTTCCTAATAAGAAATAAGATATGATTTTAAATTGTTTCGATAGTGATTTTTTCCTGCAAATTTCTCACAACTGCATTGTTGTCTAAGAACACGTTAGAAAATAGGAATACTCATCTACAAAAGTGAAATAAAGATGCAAGACATAATAAATCAATAGGTTGATGCATAGTGTTAATATTGTTGTTAGGTCATATTTATAGGAGGAAATCAGCAATTGCATAATCAGAATAGTCTAAGCCATATAGAAACCTAGACATTTAAAAAAATTCCTCAAGAAATGAATGAAGGTAGCACTTTTATCAATGGTAATAGGACCTGCAAAGGAAATATACTTAGCCTTGAACATGCTTAACTTCATATGTATATTACATGTGCTTTTACCTCTCAGCTATTATAGGCCAGGCTTAAGAGTTAGCTAATCGCATAAATAGAAAAACAGGTTAAGCACATAAATAGTAGGACGCAACCTCTAGATCCCACAATATATGCTATCAAAAGAAACATCAAAGAGCCTCATAAAAAACTAGGATTCAAACTGAATCCATTTCAGGAAAATAGCTTAGATTTCATCTTCAAGCATAAAGCACCTACATAAACATGATCCTGCAATTCTTTTCCATTAAAACATAAAGTTAACTCATAAAAATTCAAAAAACAAAGCATATCTAAAGCTTGAACCTGGTAACAACATAACTACACAAACATCAGAATCTGAATAGAAATAGCCTATCTCCTCAACCAACAAACCAAAATCCAAGATAGAACCAAAATCGTCACCATAAAATTTCTTTAGTTGAATAATCCTTTCATATCTGAACAAGTATATCCCAATAAAATAGAAGAAGACAAAATTAAATGCATGCCAAAACAAAAAAAAGGATTGTCATATGTCAACGTAGTCTTTGACAATCGACATGAGTTGACACAGTCAGAGCTACACCCTTGTTGGTAGCACGGTTCTTGCATGTGATGTGGATGCACTTTGGAATCTTGGTGGAGGATGTATAATGTATCTAACTGAGATAAGTTTCTTTATAGAATAAAATATTAGTAAATGGTAGGCTTATATTGTCCCTTATATGTGATGGAACCTACAGTCATAGTACCCATAGTAGAGTTTGTGCCTTAAGAGAGACTTCTGTTTGTCTTTCCTTTGTAACAAGAAGCTTCTGGGGCATGCCTAGGAGATAAAAGTATATAAGGACCATATTATTATGACATGATTCATTGAGAAGTTTACAATTGATATCTTAATAAAAGTCAAAGAATTATGAGCATTGGTACTTCTCAACTTGGACCAAGTCTTCAATAATTGTATGCTTTTATTTTTTGTTCCTAATACCTAGGCTTGCAATCTTTTATATTGTTCCTAACATCAACAAGACAACTATAATGCCCTCCTACTTAGACTTGAGGCTACTAAAGACAACTTTCCTAACATTGACTTTTTCTCAACCTGATAGGACTATACATCTCCTTCTAAAATGAGCTCATTTTACAAAAAATCCTTTTCGTTATGATCATAGGCTTATGCCAAAGTTGGTAGTAAACCAAATATCTTATACGATTGTCCTATGTGAAGCAACCCTCATAGTTATTTGATTAGTTGTCCTCAAGTTTCTATCCTTTCATGTTAATTCGGCTTATCGTTCATCTACCTGCAGTATGCAACTAAATGTTGCCATCCATGCCAAGTGATTGATACAACTGAAGCTTCATAGGACTGATATGATCCCATCATTCATTCTGGATGTATAAGTTTGTGATTATGTCATGAATGGAGCCCAAATTTTAACACACCTTCCTGCATTTGATAATGGGAGAGAAAGGGAATAGGTATGATACATTCAAGAGTAGCATAAGGTACCACTCAAAACCTATTACAGTAGTTCACGGGAGGTGAAGAACAAGAATGATGGTGAAGCTGACTAGTTCTAGTATATCATACAACTATGAAATAGAAACATTATAGTAAGAGAATGAATGATGCTACTTTTGGGAGATCCTTGGGATTGCATGTTGCATCTCTATTGTAGAAGACTTTATAATTGAATACAAGAGAAAACATCATTAGGAATTTGAATTCGTGTTGAGTAATAAGAAAGTTACTATCTGCTCTACTAAAGTATGAAACTTTGGATAACTTAGCACTGAAATGTTATTGTTGAATCATAAACCTTAGAAGAAACTTCTTATGCTATCAAAGTCTAGTGTCCTAGTTTGAATGTGTTGGATGCCCAACACATGGTTGGAAAGATTGCCTCAAGTAATATGGATATATCTGCTATATCTCATAAGCCTGGTTACCTAAGTAGTTCAAGTTTTTGAGTTCTCAAAGTAGAAGGATCATAAAAAACCTAAAATCTACGTTCACACCTACTTCTTGACATGTCTGGGGTATTAACTTTTATAATGCCATAGGTCAGCATGTTCTGATTGCCATCTGCCATTCCTACTAAATCACTTGTAGGGCTCATCTTTATTTACACTATATGAGTATTTTGGATATCTTCTCACTTTTTTGTAGCAACAGTAGGGGAATGACCTCCCTTATATCCTGACACTGCACAAACTCCATGATATGCATCGGTTAGGTAAAATAGTCATGGTTTTTTAGGCTTGAACCTTTATCTAATTTATTTGTAGCTTAAGAAAATGCTACATCTATGCTAGAGCTAAGTCAGCTAGAATTGAAGGAATTACGTAATAAATGTTGTTCACTTAATTTATATTGAAGTTCAAATCTTCATGAAGGATTGATGCACAACCATATCTGAAATGTGGTGCAGTTGCAATCAAGAAATGTCTTTTTTTGTTTCTAGATCACCATCAAGTTCATATTCCACTGAAATGTGATGTATGCAATATTTTAGGATTTCTTTTATAATCATAATGATATGATAATTTCATTCATTATTCTAAAGGGGTAAGAGGACGACATAAAGGTTTTGGGCATTACCTAATATATGTATAAAACTAGCTAATTTAGGGCTCATTCAGATGTTCATGATCTTATGAAATCAATGGATTGGTTTTTAAGAAAATTATCAATCACACAGATGGAATCAGGGTTCCTTCCCTTACTTTTTGTAGGATGGAGGATGATCTCTAGATCTTCGATCCAAGATCCAAAAATGGTGGATAGTGTGATAGGTTAAGGGTTGGGTCTTATTCCCCCAGTACTCCACGATGAACTAATCATTTAAATGGTTTTTTCCCAGTAAATTGATTGATTAATGTTAAGAACCTAATTGAAATGGTTAGAAATAATTACATAGATATTATTCACATAGGGGACATTGTAAAACAAAAAATATTAGATAAATGCCATCTAGTTAGTCTATTTGCCAAGCATATGAAAAAACCTTTGTTATAGTGCTTATGGATTAATCTTCCCGATCTAATTGACATGCTTCATATACTATCTTTCGAGTAAACAGACACAACAATGAGTGAATGGTTCATAATTGTCAACACTAAGTAAACTAATCAAAATCCATTTGGCACTCAAAGCTACTGCAAAAAATCAATCACTTTTTCGTGGTGTTGTTGTACCAACCAACTTCCCACAAAAGCCAATATCTATGCTAGGCATTTTAGTGCCACCAATATGTGCAAGATTTACTACAAGGTACATGAGATAGCCATCCATACTCTCCTAAAATGTACACACACAACCACTATATGGGGAAACTATACCTTTTTACCTCTATTGATGGATGCTCTACAAGGTGGGTTTGCTTCCTGATCTCCTAGTTTGTTACTAAAACTGAAAGCCAAGTTTTAACTACCTTGCTGCTAAATGCCTTTATATGCATATGCCACAAGATGGAGGTCTTCAACACTGGCCTAGTCTAGGCGTTGATCATGACACATGGGATCATCAACTAGACACAAAGTTATGTTGATGGTAGGCACCAAACAAACTAGAAGTTGTGCACCAACTTCTAGTACATTAGCAAGGTCATCTTCTTTAACAGTCATTTGTGAATCTATTGAGAAGGTGTTCTAAATGTGAACCATGAAAACACATGTGCTACACTTCAAGGATAGACAAAGAAACCACCATGTCAGGGATACCATCAAAAATGGGTTGATACTAGAGGAACTAGGAGTAAAACCACCGCCAACAATGTGATCGCCTTCCTCTAGAAAATGCTGAAGGCATAGTTTCAAGTTGAAGGCAGTGATTTGGTACCTAGTGGGAATGTGGCACATTGGCTGGTTGGCTTCCTATAGACAATGGCTGTCAGCGTCATACTTGGGGCTCCCTCCAACCACACCCAGTAGTCTTCCCAGCCAAAACCCTTTGCGCGATCCTCCACGACACTAGTTAGGGCGACGATCCAGCCGACTCTAGATCCTCGGTGCACTCGTCTCACGTGAGTGAGGAATCAGGGAGAAATATTTGTGGAGAGATCAATCTCGATTAGTGTGGGAGTGGGAAGTAAAATTGCTAATTATTATCAATTAGCTAGTTCTACTTTTAGTTTGGCAATTTTAGATTGCCACTAATTAAATATATAAATGCCTTTAATGTTTAATCCTTTTTAGAAACTCTATAATAGGTTGTTTAGAGGCATTTTAATTTAAAATGCCTATAGATAGTGGCCTTTTTTTAGAAAAGTCACAAATGCCACTAATGGGCATTTTTGTTGTAGTGGGTGAGAACTATTTTGATATTTTGGGATTTTGTGGACGGCCAAGCCTCTTCTGCAAATGTTTAGTTTTTCATCTTTTGACTCAATCTAGGGTGAGAGGGTGCATAGTCCATAAAGGAAAACACTTCAACCTGATTATAACTAAAAAATCATCATTATTCACTTGATACCTATGTGAAAAGTAGTAATTATGATTCAAGCGATCCTTAGAGTAAAGGAAAGTTTGTGAATAATGCAATTTGGAGTCTTGATCAAAATCTATCTCTTTCCAGTTGTTACAAATCCTGGGTTTGTCATCTACAACATGGATCAAGGGAATAATGTTTGAATCTATGAAAAAAGGCACATAACCTTAGATTTATTACCAAACTTAAGGAATGAGTCAGTGAGCAAGTCAAGTAAAAGATCGAGCATTTTAAGATGAAAATTGTGCATTTAGGTGCATGGATAAGCATTTAGCTACAAGATTCACATCACATAGCCTCAATTTCCAAGACAACAAATTACACAACAAAGTTCAAAAAAATTTTAAATTTATACTAAATGCAGGGAGTAAACATGCATGTGTAAAAAATGCAGAGATAGAAGGGTGAATAGCCCTACCACCACCCCAAGCTTAAACCTTTGCTCATCCTCGAGCAAGACCTAAACTAGGGAGTAGTAGGGAAGGAATGCATAGATGTACACAAAGAAATTTATTAAAGTCCTATTATGATGTATGCATGCAAGGATACATAAGAGAAGTTAGAGGAAAGAAAATATCTAAGCAAGAACATGAAATTTTTTTTTTAACAAAAACAGAAAAGAAAGGGGTAAGAGAAAGTGCGTGGCTGCCCCACGATATCAACATTGTGATTCCAAATCCTAAGTTTTCAGACCCGTGTCACTTGTATCTCGCCGAAGGGTTCTTCTACATAATAGGAGTAGAATAGGTGGATATGTGGACCCTTCTGAGTCTGAAGAAAAGGAATAAAATTCGACGACTCTGTGAAATCATCTTTGTGCTGGGATTGACTTGAACTACATTGAAATGAATTCTTCGGAAGAGCATCTCTTGGTTGTGTGTGTAAGTTTTAATTAAACTCAAACACTACCCCACAAGTATACGGGTGAATGTAGTATTATCGAGGTCATCCAAGGAGCAGGGTATCGTTAGGTGCAAGAGTATTGAACTTCAACAATCTAGATCTTTTTAACAAGAGAGGTTTTGTTTAGTTAACTAAGCAATCAAAAGGAAATAAACTAAAATAGAAAACACTTGTATTAAGGATCAATTTGGATTAGGGATTCTTGAGGATAGGGTTTCACATCCACATCATAACATGAAGAACAACAAAGATCAAGAACACTAGCAATAACACAAGGGAGGCATGTATCATACACCTACCTCCTGGTAGTGTAGAACAGTCCCAACTTTGTATACCACTCACATGGATATACTTAAATTCAGACTATAAACCTTTATTCCCCAACACATCCCAGTCACTCCCGTGGTCAAGGTAGTACAACAAAGGTACATCTCCTTACTCCTATGCACATCTTCCCAGATTATACAAAGAGCAGAAATCATATATACAAAGTGGCCATCAAAGAATGTAAGAGGAATTAAACACCGATGAACCTTAGAACAGTGAAACAACTTGCATTATATATGAAATTTGTATTCAACAATGTTATGACATGGGATTTACTCCCCCATGCCCAAGAACAAGAGATCTACTCATCCATGGTTGTAGAAAGTAGATACAAACAGTAGAAAGTAGTGCTAGACATCGCAATAGAAGGAAATAAACTTGAATGTTTGTAGAAGAAGGAATATAGACTTGGAACTCCGGTCAAGGAGTCACAAATCCGTCCATGCTACTGGAAACTCTCCAAAAATATTCACTTCTGAGTGGAGAGAAGAGAACGGTGGAGATCCCTACTGCAATTGTTGGAGAAGAAGGAAGAAGAAGAAGTTTCCCTCCAAAGAAACCAATTTTTCTCCCTTGGAACACCTCCAACTCCTCCTTGCTCTCCCTTGCTTGAGTCCTGCTCTAAAAGGTCCCAAATAGTCTGTGATAATTGTCCCAAGATGGCTTGGGGTCGTATATATAAGTGTGAGATAGTTAAATTTACGTTTGAGTGAAATCTGCAGGTCACACGATGTGTCTTTTATAAGACACGACGAGTCTTATGCAATAACTAAAGTTCGGATCGAGTTCTGGGAGGTTACATGACGTGTCTTTAATAAGACATGATGTGTCTTTAATAAGACACGACGTGTCTTTAATAAAAGATGGTGTGTTGCTGCAAATCTAGAGTTCTGCATTCAACTTCTGGGCTGAGACACAAGGTGTCTTAAATAAGACACATCATGTCTTTTTAAGACACGGGGTGTCTTAATTAAGACATGGGGTGTGTTTATCAATTTCAACAACATTGATTTTCTGAATATCTGGATGATTGGGGAATGCGTTAATGAATGTTATGATGACATTTTCTCCCCGTTTTGATGCCAAATTGTTGTACCTACAAACCATACCATAGAGCAAGTAAAGAACAATAAAGACGAAAATATAGCATGATTAAGAGTGATTATTGGGTTAAAATGATTGGGAAATGCAGCCAAAAGTGGTCTAAAAGATTATATAAAATATGCATATCAAATCCCCCTAAGATTAAACCATTGCTTGTCCTCAAGCAAAAAGTGCATAGAGACACAAATGAAGGAATTGTCAAGTTCATGCATAGATTAAATGAAAAGAAAGATTTGTATAAGACCAAACCAACCATGATCAACATGTTTATAAACATAGCCATCAATTCAACTTAAACATCCAAGAAAGAGATTTTTAGTTCAAAAGGGCCAGTCACAATTAACTGAATCAATCAATTAAACAACACTAAGTAGAATTTGGATAACCAAGCCAAACAATTAGTTGATGTGCAACTCAAACTCTCAACTATTAAGGATACAAATGATGAAATATTAGTTAAAATTAACAATTTCAGTTGTACTCTCCTTCTTTCCCAAAAATGATATGACAATAAATTATGGGTTCCGACACTCGACTGCTAACTCAGGCATATGCACACGTGGAATGCCGGTTGGGATTTTTTACCCTCTTTTAAGACATACCACCTAACCATCATGGCCAGATCAGACTTACACTAGGCTAGCATGATATATGGGCAGTTTAGCCATCTTTTATCGGGTATGAGGATGTGATAAGCCAAAAGAAATTTTAATTTTTTTCCAAAAGGTAGGAGAGTCAACTAAACTACAACATTAGCTAGATTTCATTCATTCTTTTTGAAAGTTTTTCATTAAAAGAGTGGTTGAAAATGCACTAAGAGCTTAGCAAGGGCATCTTGTATTCTAAACAATGTTGTAAATTTGATTTACTCACAAAAATTGAAAACATTACATGTTTTAAGGAATCAAGGATGTGAATGATGAATTTTCAGTCTAGAAGCATAAACCAGAGTTAAACACATGTTGATGGCCAAAAGGTTTCATTTGATCGATGCATGCCTTTTATAATTTCTCAAAATGATATTTCTCAATAAAAGAAGACAATCAGTTAATCATAGGAGTTCAATCCACATACAAAAGATAAACCCCATATCATATTAGATTTGCAACAAAAAGAGCAAAATTGAAAACAAAAACTAAGAAAATGATGATAAAAAGGAAATAAAACTACACTACACTACACTACCATCCGGTTGCTACCGCCAAAAACTTGTTGAGAGTTTTGAAAAGGGAAATATTTCAACTCACTTATTACCCAAAAGTATACGGAATCAATGTGGTGGAGTGTCGAACACAAAGAGCTAGGCTACTTAGGTGCAAACATGTTAACTTTCACTAATCTAAATCAGATTGCAAAAGTTTAATTATTTATAGACCTAAAAAAAGGAAAACAAGACAAAGGTTTAAACAATAGAATTGATTTAATGATTAGGAACTTGAGCATAAGATTTCACTACCATACCATTGTATCACATGAACGTAAGAAACAAGATCGTTGTTTAATAAGCAAGGAGGTTGTCGTCTTCATGCATTTCCCAATGCCATGATATGGTTCTCAACTTCACATAATGTTTCACGTCTATGTTTAGCAACAAACACAACCGAAACCCTCAATAATCACTAGCTACTCTCGTGGTCAAGAGAATATTTCCATATATCCTACTCCATACTTCCTAATGCATTCTCCCGAAGCATAAGGCAAGCATAAAACATGTATAAAAGGTGGTCAGCTTGGTATACAAGCAAGAAAACACCATAGGCATCGATGGTATGGGATCTACTCTACCATGCTCAAGAAAAGAGGTCTACTCGTCCATAGTGAAGATATGCAGATACATGATAGTAGTTTTAGAGTTTTGCATGCTTAAGAGAGCGAAAATCTAGAGGAACCATATATGCAGGATAAGGGGAGAGAACTCCATCTAGAGGATGAAGTTCCACCACTTAGAAAGCTCCAACTTGGACCAACTTCCCTCCCAGGAAGCTAGAATGAAGAGAGTAACTCTGCTACACCTTTAGAGAAGAAAAACAGAGAAGAAATGAAGTACAATGAGGGTTCTCTTCCAAGAAACCACCTTCTTCTATCTCAAAATCTCCTTCCTCTACTATGGAACTTCTCTTGGGAGTAAAACACTTCAAAATGACCAAGCATAACTGCCTCGTGGGCTCCCATTTGCTTTTAAAATGAAAGCCATTCGTTTTCATTTCTATAGAAACTGACTATGACACGGTGTGCCTCTTATTGAATATGTCGTGTCATGTTGTTTGTTCTTGCTCAGTGTTGTCGCTGCATTGATGTACGCATCATGTTTGAATTAGACACATTATGTTTCTATCTCCAGGGAGTGAATTAAATGAAGGGCACACGGCATGTTTGAATAAACACACGATGTGTTCTTTGGCAGAAATGTGCAGACGATCTTCATGTACTAGGGAAACGCCACGTTTGATGAAGGACATGTCATGTTACCTCTTTTCTTTGATCTAGACTAGATGCTGCTGGAGAATCACACGTCGTGTGTTTAATAACACATGACATGCTCTTTATCTTGTGAGACTACATGTAAGTGAACATGTTGTGTTTTTGATAGAACATGTCGTGTCTTCAGCCATTTTTCAGGAATTTGCTTTGGGTTAGCTGCAAAACTTGGAGAAGTCTCATTGGGGTTGGATCTGAGTTAGGTTATCTCCAATTTGACCTTTTTAATACATATATACAATCAACATCATGTGATAAGCAAAGAAACTAAAAAGTGTGGCAAAATGAATATAAATAGAGGCTAATTTGGGACAAAATGAGCTGAAACTGTGTGTGAAGAAGTGCAAAAAGTCGGTATAAAACACACACTACAAATCCCCCTAAGCTTGAATTGTTGCTTATCCTCAAGCAAAAAGAACATAGAAACACACATGAAAGAATTTTCAAGCTTGTGTATAGATTAGTTGAAAGAAAGATATGCAATGTTCAACCAACAATGATCAATGGTTTATACTCGTGGCCATCAACTCAACTTAAACATCAATGAAAAAGATTCTAAAGTTTAGCAAGGGTGGTTCCAATTTAATGAATCAATTAACTCAACAACATTGAACAGAATTTGGATAACCAAGCCAAACAACTAGTGGATGCACAACACTATTTCTCAGCTATTAAGGATGCAAATGATGAAGTCTTAGCTAACATTAACATAATTAGTTGCACTCTCCTCTTTTCACAAAAAATGATATGGAAATGGATTTTGGGTTCTGGCACTCAGCTACTAATGTAGGCTTATGCTCACGTGGAGTGTCGGTTGGGGTATATTACCCTCTTTTTAAGACATACCACCTAACCATCATGGCCAGATCAGACTTACACTAGGCTAGCATGATATGTGGGTGAATAAGCCATCTTTTATCGGGTAAGGAGGTGAAATGAGATAAAAGAGATTTTAAATATTTCCACAACATGGGAGAGTCAACTAAATAGAAACATTAGCTGGATTTCATCCATTTGTTTTGAAAAAAAATTCACTGAAAGAAAGGTTGAAAGATGCACTAAGAGTTTAGCAAGGGTATCCCGTATTCTAAATGATGTTGTGATGTTAATTTACTCAAAAAACGAAACCATTACATGTTTTAGGAACCCAATGATGAAAAAGGTGTGTGTTCAAGCTACAAGTATAAACCAGAAATAAACATGTGTTGAAGGCCAAAGGATTTCAACTAATCTATGCATGCTCTTTAGAATTCTTTCAATGATTGATTAAGGTGCAAACGGACAAGATGGTTCAAACTTGGTAGAAAAATCAGTTCATTACATCAAGATAGCCTCATATCATACATGATTTTGCCACAAAAGGAAAGAAAAACAAAGAACAAAATGAAAGTAGAAAAGACATGACAACATGAAAACATGAAAAATAATAAAAGTAAACTACATTACCAACTGATTGCATCCCCTAAGCTTGAAATTTGTAGTGTCCTCACTACATCAATCAAACCTATGAAGAAAACAACCGGGTACCTATCATGGGGTGGGGCATCAGTGGGATGGGCCAGGGCCCATGTGACCAAAGGGGAAAAACTGGCTGACTAGATCATCGTCATCTGGAATATCAACCCGCATGGGCTGTGGAACAAACTCAGGATGTTGCAGAGGAGTAGGCTGGTGCTATTGTGGCATGGAGCAGTGGCCTTGAGAAAGGTGCCAACTATCCATGTAATGAACCATATCATTCATAGTAGAATATTGTTGACCCATCACGTCCATGCAGTTGTCTATGTGGTCAAACCATTATTGTACATAGACAACTAGATGCCTGACATCAGGCATGGCCCAAGAGTACCCCATCTATGTGCTTGTGGAGGGAGGTGGTGGAGCAGTTGGGGGTGCCTCAGTATCATCAGTAGATCTAGCTGCATCAACTTCTTCTTCAGTGTTGACTTCCCAGTTATCTTTGTTCTCCAATGTGATATGCTCAGGATCTGGAATGTCAATGTACTGATCTTTGTGAAAGAATTGCCAAAATTTGGTATTACTGTCGGCAACCCTTGAGATCAATCCTGCAGAAAGTAGTTACTAAATGTCTACCAGGTTTCTACCTGGTGCAGCCCCGAGACCTATCAGATCAACATCTAACTTGTGTGCTATCAAAGTGATCACGTCTCCACACATTATGTCTCCAAATTCCCTTTTCTTCACTCTCTTAATGCCTAGGAAATGTGTAAGGATATAATAAGCTGCATTGATCTGATAGTCATACATCATTCCCCACAGAAAGAAAAGATCTTATTTTTTGACAACCCCTTGAGTTTGTTTCTTAGAAAAGACTCTTGTACTAAGAAGGCGGTGCATATATCATAAAATGGGGTTGTGAATAGCGGACGCCCTAGCTTGCTTGGAGTCATGGCATTCCTCATATGATATCTCAAACTAGAATTCATCACTATCAAATGCTGGCAGATAACTAATTGCCCCCTCGTAGTGGCAATCCAAAACCTCACAGAAACGCATGAAGGTAAGCTCAAAACTACAACCCAAAAGGAAGAAATGGATAATACCATAAGGTTTCATCTTCTTTTGTGGGTCTTTCTCTATAGTAAGTGTCATCAAAAACTCATAAACCAAATGGGGGTAAGTATTTGATACCGTTTGGCATAGTAACTTAGCCCCAAATCCTCCAAGCACGTGAAGACCTCATCCTTGAAACTGAGGGTGGTGAGAGTCAGCTCGCAAGAAAATCGCAAAGGGAGCATCCTCCTTGCTGTCAGGAACTATTACGTCCAGTCTTCCTCAGGATCGACCTGGAACTGGGTCATAGAGATGTATGCTAGTGTAGAGGAAGAGCTAGAACCATGCTTACGGTTGGATGTCTGCTTGAAAGGAGCCATGACTTCAGAGTTGGTGCTGGATGGGCTGCGACACGATGTGTTCAATAAAGGACATGGTGTGTCCCTTTGCAGAAGGTCTGGCCAAATAGTGATGGACATGGCATGTTGTTTGGATGACACGGCGTGCTCCTACATCCGAACCGTGGATTGAGAGATTGAAATGATGGTGATTTGAGGAGAGTCTGAGGGATGATGGCATAGCCCTTGTAGATGGAACAGAAGGGAGGAGGAAAGAGGAAGATTCCCTTCTGGTCAAGCAAACAGCCGGATTTACAAGCTTAATGAGCTTTGCTTGGAGAAGAAGACCATGAGAAGGTTGGTGGTAGCTTTGAGAAGATGGCAAAGGATTGGTGGCTTAGCAAGAGGAGTAGAGTGGTGGCTGCTTGGAGAAGAGCATGACGGACTAGGCGGTGGTGCTTGCAGATGGCAAGGGGGAGGTGGCAACTTTGAGGCTGGCACCCGATGTGGTGGTGGCTTGGTTGGAGAAGAGAATGGTGGTGCTACTGTGGCTTGAGGAAGAACACAGCGGCAGCAACTGTGTCTTATGGAAGACATGGCAGATGGAGCAAGGGAGCAAGAGCACATGACTGCTAGGGCACACGACTGCTAGGGAATCTCACAAGACTTGAAAGAGAGGCATGAGTAAGAGAGGTGGCTTGGGTCTAGGTTTAGACCCCATTGTCTATCTTGAGACACGCTGTGTACTATGGCAGACACCTTGTGTCATTTTCTAAATAAAATCCCCGCTATCTCCAGTTCAAAATTACACTGTTAGACACATCGTGTATGAATTACGATACGCCGTGTGAGATTCTAGAAAACAATGTTGATTCTACAAGATGATAACGACACGACGTGTTCCAACTATGACACGCTGTGTTTGACTCCAGAAAGACTTGCTTCAAAATTGAGTGTGAATGCACATAGTGTGTCTTGAATTAATACATATCGTGTGAGGTTCCAGAGGAATTATATGTAGAAAAGACATGGCGTGTCAAGTGATGACACATTGTGTACCTATAGATTCAACTTGGTTTCTATGTTTCTATGACTAGTGACACACCGTGTCAAATAAAGACACATTGTGTCTTCTATAGTTTCTACAGAAAACAACTTCTCGTCAACACAACAATAGTTATAGATATGCTAATAGAATTGTCTAAGTTATTACATTCATCCATTATAAGATTATTTAAGGAACTAGATAATGTTCTTGAGTCAAATAAAAGAAAGGAAATATATCCTAATGTGGTTTCAACTCCCATGAGGTCCTTCATTTAGAGTCTGAAGTGAGACTCTTTAGTCTTTCCATCAAGCATCTTGGAGGGAGCAAGAGGCTCCCTTTCCAATTTTGTCTTCAGATGTGTATAGCTTGCAATGTTGTCCATTGACCTTAAAAGTTCCATCTTTTCCTTGTAGTTCAACAGCTCCATATGGAAATATCTTTATTATAAGAAACGGACTAGACCACTTGGATCTCAGTTTTCTAGGAAATTGCTTGAGCTTAGAGTTAAATAGAAGCACTTTGTATCCCTCCTTGAAGTCTTTTCTGCAAATTCTCTTGTCATGCCAAGCCTTTATTCTTTCCTTGTAGAGCTTTGCATTTTCATATGCATCTAACCAGAGTTCCTCTAACTCTTATAGCTGCAATAGACGTTTCTCACCAACTTTCTTCATGTCAATGTTCAGAAATTTGATAGCCCATAAAGCACAGTATTCTAGCTCCAGTGGAAGGTGACAAGATTTACCATAAATTAGCTTGAATTGAGTTGTACCTATGATAGTTTTATAGGTTGTCTGGTATGCCCATAATGCATCGTCTATCTTCAAGGCCCAATCCTTCCTTGAGCTAGACACAGTCTTCTTTAGAATACTTTTTAGCTGTCGGTTAGAGACTTCTACTTTCTCAGAAGTTTGAGGATGGTAAGGTGTTGAGACTTTGTGAGTGACTCCATACTTGGATAGAAGATTGTTAAACTGCTTCTCAACAAAGTGTGTGTCCTCGATCAGAAATCACAGCTCAAGGAACTCCAAACTGGGGGAAAATGATTTTTTGGAATAGCTTGATTACAAATTTTACATCCAGTGCATGGGTCGGAATGGCCTCAACTCATTTAGAAATGTAATCACAAGCAACTAAGATATATTGATAACCACAGGAAGATGGGAAAGGTCCCATGTAATCAACTCCCTACACATCGAATACCTCAATCTCTAAGATGGAGTTAAGAGGCATTTGATCACACCTTGATATTCCTCTAGCTCTTTGGCATTTATCACATGTTTGACAAAACGGTTGACATCTTTGAACAAGGTTGACCAATAGAAACTAGCCTGGAGAATCTTTGTTGCAGTCTTTTCTCCTCTAAGGTGACCTCCATAAGAAGAGACGTGATATTTTGAAATGATTGTGGCAATTTCCTCTTCAGCAACACACCTCCAGATGAGCTAATCACTCCCATGTTTGAACAACAAGGGATCATCACCGTAGTAAAACTTTACATCATGGAAAAGTTTATTCTTTTGTTGGTATGTCAAGTCTGGGGGCAACTGTCCTGTAGCAAGAAAATTTGCAATGTATGCAAACCATGGTTCTTGTGTGGACGATACAACATAGAGTTTCTCAATTGGCAATTGGTCTTCAATAGGAAATTATTTTCTAGCATTTGTGGTCAATCTAGATAGATGATCAACAACCATGTTCTCGATCCCCTTCTTATATCGGATCTCATGATCAAAATCTTGAAGAAGCAATATCCAGCAGATGAGATAAGGTTTGGCATCTTTCTTGTTAAGCAAATATTTTATGGCAGCATGATCTGTAAACACAATTACTTTGGATCCTACCAAATACTATTTGAACTTGTCAAAAGTGTACACTATGTCAAGCATCTCTTTCTCGGTGGTTGTGTAGTTGATTTGTGCATCATCTAAAGTCTTGCTTGCATAGTATATGGCATGAAGTTTCTTATCTTTCCGCTGTCCAAGTACTGCCCCTACTGCATAGGCACTTGCATCACACATTAATTCAAAAGGGGCACTCCAATCTGGTGTTTGGATGATTGGGGCTGAGACAAGAGATTCTTTGAGCTTGTTGAAATTTGTATGGCAATCATCATTGAATATGAATTCATCATCTTTTGCAAGCAACACAATGGTTTTACAATCTTGGAGAAATCTTTAATAAATCTCCTATAGAACCCTGCATGTCCAAGGAAACTACGGATGTCCTTGACTGAGGAGGGAGTAGACATCTTCTCAATAGCTTCCACTTTAGCCATGTTAACTTCACTACCTTTATTAGAAACAATATGACCTAGTACTACACCGTACCATGAAATGGCACTTCTCCCAATTTAGTACTAGGTTAACCTTTTTCCAATAGGCTAAGACTTTAGATAAATTGCACAAGAAATGATTAAAGGAATCTCCATAAATGCAAAAATCATCTGTGAATATTTCCATTATATTCTCAATGAAATCAGAGAAAATATCCATCATGCAACGTTGAAACGTGGTTGGGCTGTTACAAAGATCGAAGGGCATGCGACGGTAAGCATAAGTCCCATTTTTGCATGTAAATGTGGTTTTCTCTTGATCGGGAGGGTAGATTGGAATTTGGGAAAATCTGGAAAACCCGTCCAAATAGAAAAAGTAAGAATAGTTTGCAAGTCACTCAAGCATCAAATCGATAAAAGGCAAGGGAAAATGATCTTTGCGAGTTGCTTTATTCAAATGTCGGTAAACAAAACACATACGCCAACCTGTGACTATACATGTTTGTATTAACTCATCATTATCTACCTTAATGACAGTTGCACCCCCCTTTTTAGGTACCACATGATTGACACTAACCCAAGGGCTATTACTTATAAGAAAATTGATGCCAACATCTTTCAACTTAAAATTTTCCTTTTTAACCACTTCCAGCATGTTTTGATTTAAACGTCTAGGTGGTTCAATAGTGGGTTTAGCATCATCTTCCATGTTTATTCTATGCATGAAAATGGAAGGGTGGATGCCCTTTAAATCATCAATACAGTAACCAATGACATCTTTATATAAATGTAATTCACCAAGAAATTTATTTTCTTATTCATCAGTTAACTCATCATTGATTATGACTGGAGAAGTGGAATCGGGGTCAAAAATGCATACCTCAGCCTGGGTGGAAGGGCTTTGAGTTCTACCTTTATCCCAACTGTGTTTTCTTCAGCTTTATCATTAAGACATGAAGTATGTCCATTTATAGCATTTGGTTGACCAATAGAATATACTTCAAAAATTTAGAGTTATCATTTGTAGCTTCATTATCATCACAATAGTTAAATATCAATTTAGCATCATTATGATCTTCCTCCACAATAGAGTCAATAGAGGCGATAATACAGAGTTCTTCCACTTGTGAACGTGCCTTCATGACATTAAATACAAAAAACTCCATAGCTTATTCACTGACCCGGAGTGTAGGCTTTCCTTCCCAGACATCAACAAGGCATCCATCAGTCGTCAAAAAGGGTCTCCCGAAGAGAATGGGATTGGAAGGAATTTCAAGCATGTCTAACACAAAAAAATCGCAAGGAATGTAGAATTTACCAATTTGTACCGGTACATCCTCCACAATACCTTTGGGATATTTGATTGAGTGATCGACTAAATGGATAGCCATCTTCATAGGTTTCAAATATCCAAGGTCCAGCTCCTGCCACAAAGTAGATGGAATGAGACTAATGCTAGCTCCAAGGTCCACAAGACCTTTGTCAAATGTGGTGTTGCTAATCTTGCAAGGTAGAGTGAAAGCTCCCAGATCATCTAGCTTTGTGGGAAGTCTATTTTGAATGATTGACCTTATTCTCTCAAAAATCATGACAGTTTCAATTTGATCTATTCTCCTCTTCTTGGTGAGGATATCTTATAGAAATTTGGCATATGACGGTATCTCGGTTATGACCTCAGTCAATGGAAGATTGATATGAAGTTTGTTTAGAATCTTTGTAAATTTTCTAAACTTTGAATCCTCCTTCTTATTTGCAAGTCTTTGTGGAAATGGTGCAATTGATTTGTAAAAAGGTGGTAGTTCAACTGTAACTTTTAGTTTGTCATCAATGAGAGTGTCCATATTTTCTTTATCAGCAACCTCGACATTCTTCTCCTTGGGTGGAGAAGGTCTTCAGATTTCAGCTCCACTCCTTAAGGTGATAGCATTTACTTGCCCTCTTGGATTCACCTCCGGTTGGCTAGGAAGGGAACTAGACGATGTGTTCTTTTACTACACAAAAGCTTGTTGGGCGATTTGGTTCTCCAACATCCTTGTATGGGTGGAAATGCCATCCACTTTAGTGGAGAGTTGAGTAATTGCATCTTTTAGTAGTTTGTCATTGTCTCAGACCTCTTCATTTTGTTGTGCTTGAGTAGAGATAAATTGCTCCATCATAGTCTCCAAAGAAGATTTCTGGGGTTGTTGCTACTGTTGATAAACCCTATTGTTATTGAAACTGGAAGGATTTTTATTTGATTGTCGATTGAAGAGTTGTAGTTTATGTGGTTGTTGTTGTCCTTGTTGATAGTTTTGCACGTTGCTAGTGTTTTGCTAAGAGAAATTAGGATGATCTCTCCATCCCGGATTGTAGGTACTAGAATAGGGATTGTATTGCTTGTTCCCATGCATCCCAATGACATTCACTTGCTCTTGGTTATCTTGATTCATATTAGGAGCAAAAAAAGTAGAAGAAGTATACCCAAAAAATCAGCAAGATTCACAAGTTACCTCAGCTGCTTAGATCTACATTGTAGTCATCTTCTCAAACTTTTCTGTAAGGACATCAAGATTAGCAGCAATTAAATCAACTGCATCAACACTATACTTTCCTCCTTGCTTTTCGATTGAAGAACTCTGTGTAGAAGATGGTTGTTCTTTTCTATCTGACCCCCATTGGCAGTGGTTGAGTGTTATATCTTCAATGATATCATAAGCCTCCCTATAAGACTTATTCATTAAATCTCCATTAGTTGTGACATCCAATGTCATGCTGGTGTCGTAGAACAGTCCAATGTAAAATGTTTGAAGTAGAAACCAATTAGTCAATCCATGGTGAGGGCAAACACATTGTAGGTCCTTGAACTGCTCTCATGTGTCATACAAAGTTTCTCCATCTAATTGAGAAAAGTTTGTGAGCTGGTTTCTCAGTTGAGCTATTTTGCATGGTGAAAAATACTTTGCAAGGAAAGCATTTAATAGTTGATCCCAGCTCTTGATGGACTTCTTAGGAAGAGATAAAAGCCATGACTTGGCTCTATCTCTCAAGGTGAAGGGAAACAGTAGAAGCCTTATTCCATCAGCAAATACACCATTGATTTTAAAGGTGTTCATGTTCTCCAAGAATTCAGCTACATGAAGGTAGTGGCGGTATCTGCAAAATGGGTTTGCTGGATCATCTACATCATAGAAGGGCTAATGTAGAAGTTGTTTGCTTCTATTGCAGGTAGATCAATGGCTCCACAAATGTTTGTGGCAGCCAGAATAGTGAAGTCTTTCAAAGGACGGTTGTCCTCCGTGGTTGATTCTTCTTGTATGACTTCTTCAAAGGATGAAGAAGATGGTGGTGGTGATGATGGTTGTGATGCCTCCAAGTTTGAAGAATTCTCACTCCTCCTCTCTCGTCTATGGCTACTAACACCATCAAGGTTTAAAACTCAAGGATCCAAGACTAGCAAACCCTAAAACAAACATTATGGAGGTCATCTAATAAAAACCACTTAGAAAAGAGAAAGCCAAACATCAACACATGAGGAAAACAACAAAAACACTAAGGAAAACATAAAGGCCAAAAATTAGCATGATGATAAAACCCAAGCTTATATCACATGTATCAAAATCACCTCAACAGACACATAAGCAAATTGGTTACAAGAATTTAGGGTTTAAGTAACAGAGTAATCTACATGAGAATACTACAAAGCCTTGAATCCTAAATTCATGATAACATCATCTAGCTCATTAGTATAATATATAGAGATTAAATCAGTATATTACAGCAAGGAAGACCACCATCATCAAGGATAGGAACTTCACTCAAAATTGTTCATTAAAAACCTTAAAACTTGTATCATAAAATCATTGTGAAATGTCTTTGTGCAAGAGAGAGAAGACCACATTTGACACCTCCAAAATGGAACCTAAACTCCATGATACATCAAGGCACATAAAAATCATGTATGCGACCAAAAACAAGATCAAAACATGGGAAGTAAACCACCATGACACATCCATCCTCCAAATTGGGTACTTAACATTAAGGTTTTGTATCATATAACATCATCAAACCCAAGGTGTATTGTTTACCACTTTCTTGGATCATATGAGAGTTAAGCATCAAATTTAAGGTCAAGCATTTTTTTATCCAAATAGTACCATACATATATCTTTAGGAATTTAAGTGTATGTGTGCTAACCCTATATCATGCATAAGCATTATCCCACATCACTCATATGTGTATGACCCACCACCCTCTAGGTCACAACCACTCACACCAAAAAGGTGTAGCAATCTGTCTAACTATGTGTTACGACTATAACACACCCCCTTGTTGCAACCTCAACCTCTTTAGTACTTATCACAGCCATAACAACCCAACTAGGATTAGGGTTAGGTCAATATACAAAGCCTAAGCACCACTTTCATCATATAATGACCACCCATGAAACTATGGTCAGATCCCTTCACCTTTACTACTGTTTCAACCCATACCCAATAGTTAGAAGGTGAAACACATATGTGGTGTCATGACCACAACAAAGGCTAAGCCAAACTGGTCCATAAGGACATGGTTTCGACCGCTACAAGAAAAGGTATCTACCTACCACTCAAGAGGCTAAAATGTTACGACCATGTTGCCCCAAAGCTAGGGTATCAACCACAACACTCAAGGGGTAGTGGCCCCACAAGGTCAAGACCATCCCCAACACATCCCCAAGGTTGAAATAGGAAGAAAATGGATCTGGAACAGTAAGGATAACCACTAAATGCTCCCATCATCAAGGTGGAAAAACTCCACACAAGATGATCACCAAGAACCCTAAACTTTCACCAAGAGAACTCCATAAAAGCACCATATGCAAGGGTGGAAAACCATGGCTATCATACTCAAAATAGAACCTAAAACACCCTAAGGTATCACGGTACACGAAACCCAAAGAACATGATCACGATCATAGCCCAGAGATGAAGAAAAATCACCATTATCTCATAGTTATCAAAATTTAGGTATAAAATTAGAGTTTTCGATTCTTAGCAAACCAAACAAGATTTTCTCCACCAACCAGATCTAGAGATCATCATTACCTACTAACATGATAAGTGAACATTTTAGAGAGAGAAAACACAACATGCAAATAAAATTAAGAGTACTAATGAGGAGGGTAGAAAGTTATAAAACCCGCCTTAAGAAGCTCAACACCAAGGATCCTCAAGCTCTAAGGTTCCAAGCTCCAAGCAGATGATCCATAGGTCCCACTTTCAGCCACAACAACACCTCCAAAAGAAGAACATGTGAAGGTCAAGATAGACCAAGGAAAGGAGAAAGAAATGAAACCCTAATCAAACTAAAGCGAGAATGAGGAAAAAGAGGGAAGAACTTCCTCCTACTATGGCCTATGACCCTTGCGATGTGGGTTTCTTCCTCAAGAACAACCATCACATCCAAGCATGGTCCCTGGCTGAGAAAAGGGAAGAAGACAAAGTAGATATTCCGAGTAAAACGTTGTAAAAGAAAAGGAGATACTTACCAAGGTTGAAGATAAGCAAGGATCACCACATGCAACGGATCCGATCACCAAAGCTCCAAGGATCAGCCCTTCTTTGCTCCACCAAGCTCCAAGGATGATAAAAATAGAGGGAGGAAGAAGGAGGACCAAAAGGTTCACTTTCTAGAAAAAGAAATGGTTTATATACCAACAGAGGAGGGAGGTAGGGTGGAGATGAGGTGGCAACACGTAAAAGCACCAAAGAGACACTTGTCCACCCAAGAAACTAAAATGTAACCACTTAAACCTTGCATGCACGAGATATTGATTAAACATATGTTGGGTATCGACCTAAATTAGGTCCACAATAGGTGGTCTAGGTCATAACACCTTCTAGACATTGAAACAAGAGCCAAATATCAAGGTTAGGTTGAAACAAGTTCATCACCTTCAAGGAGGTCAAAACGTAAAAGAACAAGCCTCTAGGTCAAAACACATGGTCCCAAACCATAATGGTCGTAGAAACATCACATCTAGGCAAGTGTTTTGGTCGTAACACAACCAAAACAGTCCCTAGGTCGCTAGCAAGACCAATACTCAAGCAATGTCAAAACAAAAGGTCACCATACATGTAAGGTCAATACACTTCACAAACAGACAAACCAATAGGACCTAAGCCAACCAAGACAATAACGGTAAAAACCACAACACATAGGGAAGGTGTTTTGGTCATAACACAACCAAAACACCTACTAGGATCGAGACAAGGGCCACTACCCTCCAACTATGGTCATCCAGGTTGACACTCACAAAGCCCTAGAAACCCTAATCACCTCTAGTGATGCCACTACTCAACCAAGGCCCAAACAAGGAACCCACAACTTTCTATCTCTTCTAGATGATGCCAAGGGATGGAAATACACTCTAGAGGTGATAAATTGCACACCAACCCCCTATTTTGGGTAAATTGCAATTTGCACTAATACTAGCACACAAAGCACAAACATCGTCCAAACAAGCTCAAACTTGGAACTTAAGCTCTCCATAGGCTCTAAGATCATATATAATGATTACAGAAAGGTTCCAAGCACATCATAAAGAAAAAGAAACCAGAGTTAACCCAAAACCCAAGTCAGGGGCCTTACATTATGATTTCTCTATTTACATCTAGTAATTTTGTATTTAGATCTATAGGTTTTGTCATTCAGGTAGGATTGGAATCCTAATTGTTGTAAGGTATTTCTATAAAATTGAATTGGTTTCTCAATTATTATAATGAAAACAATGAAAGCCTAGGGCTACAACTAATAAAGAATGGAGTTCACACAACTTTCTACTAGCTTTGAGTATTGGAATTCTTTTTTGGTAATGTTATTTTTATTAAATTTGTTAATGACCAACTCATTTGGTAAAAAATTAAGTTTTTTACTAATTGGTTAGAAATTTTTATAATTGAAGTACTTTTTTACAAACTAATTATTCTACTATAAAAAGAGTGATTAAGTTCTCAAAAGTACAGCTGTACCATTTTTTGCCTACAAAATTCTAATCAGCTAGAAAACAAAAAATCTGAAATTGCTGCAACCTCAATGTTCCTCTCTCTTCCTAGAATGTTCTGCACCTTTCCTTAAAATCTAAAAAATTAAATGGTTAGCAAGTTGTTCAAACATAGACACAACCCTAGAATGATATAGATCATGTTTGGTATGGCATGTGCGGCGATTCCTGTCTTCCACTCCCCCTTCCCCACTTGAAGTTTTTTATTCCATTCCTGCAACCGTAATCTCCAATTTGCTTCCCTATACATATAGTCATGCAACCATTGATAAAGCTAACTATTTACAACATTTTCACCAGCATACTAGGAACAAAAGACTAGTACTCTTTCTTCCCCACTGTAGGGGGTGTAAATAGGATGCATGATGTTGTATTAGTGCCAATGTAAGGTACTTTAAGTCAGAACTGTACACATCCATTTGTTCATTTTCGGTAAATGCAAAGTGCAAGATGGACGATGTCAATGGTGGATGCTACATATTGATCTATAAAAGGAAGAGACAACAGTGGTGAGAGACATAATGTACATGAAAATTCCCATAAAATTAGAGGTCTGGCTGGGATCAAGAGTCCTATTCATTTTGGACTCAAAATCTCCATCCAATTTAGAGTCGTATCTCCCCTCACTATATATGTATCCAATCACCGCTCCATGATATTTAAGAAAATAATGAATGACGCCCCTCTCGTTCATTGTAGGGTATTCAGGAGAAATGAGCACTTATCAAGAAGATGACTCCCCTATGGCTGGAACCAAACAAAGTTGCATGGGTTGGATAAGGGGCAAGCTTGATGAAGGTGCAAGAAGCGGAGCATAGCAGGACAATGATGTGAGGTGATAGACTGGTACTGGTTGTGATAATTTCTTAGTTTGGCACAACCTTCCAAAGTATGCAGTCAGATCCATGGCTGAGGCTTTTTCCTTGATTGTACCCTATAAATCAATTTAATGTGTCCTGCTATTTATTTCTCTATAGTAGAACCTTTTGACATATAAAATTACATTTGTGTCTTCTTGATCCACTCAACAATCATTGTTTAATATATTTTAAGATCAAAGAAATATCAATATTGTTAACTTTCGTCTTTATTTGATGGACATGATCATATGAAACATGTTCTTCTCATCTATCAAATTTTTGTGTTAAGATAATTGCTTCCCCTAGACATATGGATCGCATATGCAATATATCATTGTCCATATACATGTTATATTTTACAATCATATCATGGATTTGTTACTGTGTTCTAGATCATCATCTATGGAAGAAAAAAGAAATGTTGATTTTGTTAATCTAAATAAAAATATGTACTACCTTCCATGTACTGACTGTCTTATAAGGATCATCATTATCCTAAGAGAAAATACACACGTATATCACCTAATTAAAAAAGGAAGATAAGTATTGTATCAAAGGTGATGCTCTCATGAACTATGTGGCTCTTTACAAGTAAATATTGGATGAGAAACTAGTGGCGATGGAAATTAAACAAATAAGAATGTCTACCTATACTTATGTGATTATATAAATAATTATGATCATACTAAATACAACTTTTAGAACATTGTCTTAGGGTCAATTATTGTCATCCATCCCTTGATACCAATATGCCACATTGTGGTGACTGTGTCCAATTTTTGGTAATGAAATTTAGGAGTTTTTCCCACTTTGGGTTGACTGAAATATCTAGGAGAAAAAAATCCATAGGTTGACTGTTTACTGACTGCACCCTCGTGGTGACTGCAAACTTGTGTTGACTTACTATCTGATTGCACCCTCAGGGTAACCATAACCTTGTGGTGTGATTTTTTACTATCTACACCCTTGTGGTGACTACACCCTTGTGGTGTGACAGTTTCTAATTACACCCTTGTGGTGACTATAGCTTTTGGTTACTTTGTCACCCAAGATTTATTGAATGCATCTTGATGCATATTTTGCTCCTTGACTGTTAAAATTACTGAAATTCGTTATCATTGTGATGATGTCAGCTATTGTTTATTCTACATGAACTTACTAGTTATAGTGTCTCTTTGATGTATCTTTCACATTTGTGGCTACATACATGACTGGGAACTTTTTCCTTGCATTTGGATCTTGCAGGTACCTAGTTGATATCATCTTATGGATGGCATGATGATCGTTCTGGCACAAACGATGGACACTGGAAATTAGATCATTGATTGTACATTCATGCAACATTTTGTTCTTTCTTTTCAAATTAGAATAAATGTTTTTTTTATTTTTATTAAAACAACCATGCATGGTCTGTGTTCTTATTACTTATCAAACATTGCTATTTAATGAATCTTGCTTATGGATAAAGATATCCACTTTATGACTGATCCTCATATTGATGGAGTGTTTTCATCCTGATTGTACTAATGTTCCTTATGCTTATACATGTATTTTCAATTGTGTTTTTGGGGAGTTACATTTTATGGCATCAAAGCAAAGGTTTCCAATGTGTAGACAAGAGCCAAAGGAAAATCATCACCCTATCAACAAGTAGCATTAATACTTAGTTCCATTAGTAACATCTTCCTTGCCTATATGAAACAGATGCCTCCTCATTGTCAACCAGTGCATGAAGTCCCTGCCATCCAACCTATCAATCAAGCCCTTGCTTTGGAGAAATTCATGAAGCTAGATCTGCCAAAGTTTGAGGGTGACTCTGACCTAGACAAGGTTGAGGCATGGATTTGTAAGATAGAGAATTTCTTTAGAGGTCTAGATTGTCCTGAAGACTTCAAGGTGGATCTTTTCAAGATGAACCTATAGAGAGTTGGTGGTCATGCATCTGTGACATTAACTTTTGTGGCACAGAAGCCACTTTGGGGTAGTTCATTGTTGAGTTTGAGGGGAAGAATCCCTACCACCTGAAGGACAAGAGGAAGAAGGAGTTTGTGAAATTAGTGCAACATGATGGTCAATCAGTGGAGGATTACGTGCATGCCTTCCAGAAGCTAGTGTTACCATCCAGACCTATTTGAATATAAGAAAGAACAAGAAGACAAGTTTGTTAACATCTTAAGGTCGAAGGTGAGAACACATGTTTGTTCGAGTATATGTGACACTCTCTCTTCTTCTATCGAGATGGCTTCTATTATGGAGGAGGACAATAAGGACATTCAATGCAGTAAAAGGAAATATAATGATAGACATCCTGCACATAAGAGAGAGAGAGCTCTAGGGACAACAAGGGCAGTTCTAGTGGGACACCTAAGAAGAGGTTCAAGAACAATGATAATAAAGATGAATGTAAAAAGAAGTCAGAGGCTCCACCCAGGGTGAGAATGTTATTTCATTACAAGTGCTTTCCAAAGATGCGAGAAGAAGGGTCACTTTTATCTGGATTGTCCTGAGAAGAATGATGCAATGGGGCCTATTGAAAAGAAGGTGAGGTTCAATTCTACTCTCTCAACAAAGAAGATGTAGATGCTTCTAACAAGGTGGTTTGAGGTATGCTTTATGTTGTTAATCATTCTACTTCAGTTTTATTTGTCATTAGTTCTACTCTATCTTTTATCTTTCAAAGTTTTGTTCCCAAGTTAAATTTAAAGACAAATCCTCTAGATTACAACCTAGTGATATCTACACCTTTTGAATCCCACAACAACTATAGTAGATATGTGTGTGATTTGCCTATAATAGTGGAAGATGAGAATTTTAGGGGTGATCTTATAATTCTTGAGATGACTGACTGTGACTTAATCATGGGTATGAATTTGTTAGATCAGAATGATGTATCTCTTCTATATAAAGAGATGAAGGTTTTCATTGGGCTATTTCCAAATCATATATTCATCATTAGATGTGTGAGACACAAACATGGTTGATAAGTGGTTTTAGCTTTAAAGGCTCACAAATGTGTATGAATGGTTGTAGAGCTTTTATATCTAGTGCAGTGAAGATTAACTCTCTTGTTGCTAATTTTGAGGAGTTAGAGATCATGAAATATTTTTCTGAAGTTTTTCTTGAGGATCTTCCAGGACTACCTCCACATAAAGAAGTTGATTTCTATATTTATATCTTGTCTAAGACTGCTCCTATATCCAAACAACCTTTTCAAATGGCCAATGTTGAATTGTTAGAGCTAAAGTAGCAGTTAGAAGAACTTTTGGATAAGGGTTTTGTTCAACCTAGTGTGTTCCCTTTGGAAGCTCCACTACTCTTTGTAAAGAAGAAGGATGGATCCCTATGACTCAGTGTTAATTGCATGTTTTTGAATCACGTCATTGTGAAAAAATGTCTTGTTCCTTATATTGATGATTTGTTTGACCAACTATGATCGGTTGCAATCTTCTCAAAGATTGATTTGAGGTCTGGATATCATCAAGTTGGAATAGTTGAACGAGACATTACTAAGATAGCTTTCTGAATAAGATATAGGCATTATGAATTTTGTGTTATGTCTTTTGGGTTAACCAATGCCCCTATTGCATTCATGGATCTGATTAATCGAGTGTTTTGACCTCATCTTAATCAGTTTTTTATTATCTTTATAGATGATATTCAATTTTTCTCTTCAGACAAGGAGAAATACAAGGAAAATTTATGAACGTTGCTTCAAATTCTAATAGACAACAAGCTTTATGCAAAATTCTCTAAGTGTGATTTCTAGCTTGACAAAGTTATGTTCTTAGTACATGTGATTTCTAAAGACAGTGTATTTGTGGATCATCCTCAAGTTCAATCTGTAGTGGATTTAGACATGCTCAAGACAGTGAATGTGACACCCCTTGTCATACAAAGTGAGATTACTCAAAACCAAACATCGAATTAACACTAAGCAAGTAGATTAATAGAAAAACTATACAAGAAATTAAAATCGATTTCATAACCATGCATCAACCTGAACTCATCACGTCTGAAGCCACTTGTATTTCATTCATAACAAAAGGAGTTACATAGAATTTGTGAGAACCCTTTTACACTAAATGAGATTACTCAAAACATAAAACACAATCAATCACCAATTAACCACACACCCAAAAATATGGGTAAATTAAAACCAATTTCTACGTCAGCACCTGCTCAGAAACATTTTCATAAGAGCCCAACATCGTTCTTTTATCCATACTATGACAAGAATTTGATACAAATTGTTCTATAATCTTAGCCACCACATATATATACATAGGAGAACAATATTTGTATATGCCACACAAACAAGCATTAATATGCTAACAAAAGTCCGATTCGTTTGAAACACCACATACAAACTTTTCCTGCCCGGACCTGAGAGTACATCGACGACTCTAGGACACACGAGACATATAATTAACTTTCTCAAAGATTCATTACTATAGATCCTCTTTTCTGCCACAAGTTTGTTTTTGTCATTTCCAATTACCAAAAAAAAATGTGGCAAACCACAAGGGTGAGACCCATGTCCCAACAAGAGATATAACCTCCAACAACATTTATTGATTACAACATTTTAAAGTAATTAAATAGTTAAGTGGTTTAATCAGATATAACAAATAAGATCAGCAGTACTGATGATTAACAAAATACATAAAGGAGAAGATAATAACTATCATCATTAGCCAGACTGTCATCCTTTATCATGTTGACAATATAAGAAATTCAGGAGCATATGTATATCTAGCATCATGAGAAAGTCTAGTAACATAGCATAGCTAACAACATGAGCATGTCCAATTGGTTGAACATATCAACATCATAAGAAGAGCTAACAACATAAGAACAACTATCTGGATAAGCATGATTAGCAGTATATGCATCTCTAGTTACAAAGGCATGGCTAGCATGCTAAACATAACTAACAACATGAGAAAGCTAGCATCATGATTATAATCAGCAGTAGCAGTATAGTTATCAACATAATCATGGCTACTATATGTACGCATCTACAATCTTAAGCATATCCACAACATAAGTATATCTACTATCTTTTAATTGCACTAAGCATCATCTTTATGTAAAGATAATAAACAAGGGTTATCATCCAATGTGAAACATTGTGTATAACTATGAAAAAATATGCTACACGGTTGTATTACATCTTTTATTATTCCCTGGGGAATTTGAATCTTACCATTCAAAGTCCAACTGAACCCTACGAAGGTCTATTCGATTCAGTATAAGATCTAGGAGTGTTAGTATGCTTAGATCTCAACCCCTCGGTTAGTATGAGTAAAAGTGCAGTGATATATCAGTCAAAGCTACCACCACATCGACATATAGTCAAGCTCCTAACCACTATTCCACCCTTGGTATAGGTCACGAAACTAGAAACTAGGGTATTCAAACCCAATCACTGAGGTACAACCGCAGTTGTCCTCTAATCACATCATGTTATAATCACTGAGACACGACCACAACCATTCTCAATAACATCAAATGTATGAGGCATGACCATAGCCAGCATCCACAATCTACATTGTGGATGACAAGGATATATCCTCAACCTGCCACCTCCATATACTCAAAAATATGTGCTCCGAGTTTCCCTTAGGAATACTCATGTCACCATCTAGCAAGTTTTGACACTGAAGATGGTTCTACGGCATAGGGCACTACATGATTAGAGTTGCACTTGATTAGTTATGCCAATTGGGTGAATTAAGGTTGCATCAAACAAGTGGACATACAAACCCTAATTCACTTCTAGAAAGCATATAAATATCACAACTTTTAAAAGATATAAAATGTGTGAAACATAATTTTTCATCTCATCATCACATGGTACTATTCACTTTCCATTCATGAGACCACACTAGTCATCATACTATCACAAGATATAAATCCTTTTCACAATATCACGTGGTATCAACCCTTATCAATATGAGAGGATTACACCTCATTTAGGGCTCAATAATGCCCAAAGGTCATTAAGACCATCATACTATAACAGGATATAAATATTTTTCACAATATCACAGGGTATCTACCCTTATCAACACAAGAGGATTACATCTCATTTAGGGCTCAACCATGCCCAAAGGTCATTAAGACCATCATACTATTCCCTGCAAGATCATCATTATCTTTCCATGCCTTATAGCAAGGCTCAACAAACATCACTTACATATAATACACCAGATATCAGCACAATATTGCATTAATGAGCTAGTAGATATTCATAAACAATCATAACATGATTATATTAACATTAAGAACATTCCTTTATTACATCAGTATGCAAGGAATCTAGATATGATTAACACTCATCATATTCATAATGTACATGTTTAGCATAAGAAAGTATCAACCATGTGGCTATGATAACCACCAATTAACACATTAAGGTTATGATCATGTTAAGGAGGTTATTCCACCATCATTCCATCATGTAAGAATGTTAAACATGAATACTCATATTTCTCAAATTGCATTAGAGTTAGGTTCAACATGATAAATTATATCAATGTTACTAATCAACACTTATACCCAAACCCTAACTCACGACATCCCCATTGGATCATGGATGCATAAGGTGAACCATCACAAGTATGAACCCACACATAAATCAAGGTGTAACAATCAGGTTATAGCATACTAGGGTTTCAACAACAGTAACATAGTACTCCATGATTTTATTAGTCATTCAAGGACTATTCATACCCAATTACCATCATTTAGTTATATTAAACCTATGTATAACAAGCTATACCTCATTAGGGTTACATATCTACCCAATATGGTTATCATCCCTTCTATTCATATGAGTGAATAGGTAAGCCTACCTTATAGAGGGTAACCCTCCATTTGTTCTATCATCATTCAACCCATGTCACCATACCACAATGTCACCCAGAACCATTGGATGTTTAAAAGGTAAGACCATTGGTTGTTTACATAAGTAAACACCTTGGATAAACCACCTATGAAGTCCTTGATTTGTGCTCTAGAAAGAGTCACTATCTAACCATATACACCCCTTGATTCACAACACAAAAAGTTCCATTGAGAGTAGGGTAAAACCCACAATCGACTGTTCATTTAAAACAAGCCATCCATTGTCAACAAGTAAGCTCCTTAAGTTGATCATATAAAGGAAACCATCTAAATCACATTATTAGGACCAACATATTACATTAGCCATCATTCCACTTTATTGTAGGAAGAATCATTAGATCTTGACCATTGGGTCAAGTTCATGTGTTAAAACCATCAATTAAAGTATAGGTCTTACCATTTAATCAAGTGACCCAAGAAGCCATTGGTCTAAGGCTTAATTGATGCTACAACTATATGATTAACTCACCATAGGTTTTGGAGACCTGATCCACCATCATTAGTGACCATTAAATCAAAATAGGTTGTTATATCAGCACTATATTCATTAATCAACATCATATATTAAGCTAATGTCATCATTGATTGATAATATTATTAGGGTACTTAATGGTTTATCATTAAACTTCTAATTGATCCAAAAACTGACCTGGGGGGGGACCATAGGTTGTAACCATCATTTGACACCTTTGATCACGACCATCAGTTGTAATGAAGACAACACCATAGGGTTTTTGCAATGGTACCATCATCGGGTCATGGGTTTATAGAAGAAATCAGTTTAAAACCCTAAAATTGACCATTGCTTGATAGGTGATTAGCACCATAGGTTGTCAAAACAACCTGATCCAAGTCATATTATACCTTAAAAATAACATACACATGATCACAGGTTCATATAGAACTGAAATCAGAACAAGGAATATTATAAAAATCGAAATCCAAGTCAAACATAACTTTTTAGTGCGAGAATCATCATTTTCAAGCAAGAACATGAGCTAGCAAGCTTATGGTAAGCAATAAACGTGAAGCAGGTTATAAAACTTGCCTCTAATGATAAGATGAAACCCCAAACAGAAGAAAACATGAACTTGTAGGGTATAAAATTCAAGTATAAGTTGTGAACTCGTCCATCTAGCACCTTTCTTCATCAAATGAGCAAACCCTAAGCATAAGGAGCAAGAAAGGTAGGGTTTTAGAGCATTAGAGCAATTTATACCATGGAATAGAAAGGTTCCGACCTGGAGGAAGGTCTAAGGAAGGATAAGAGCAAGATAAATGGAGAAGGAAGGAAGAAAACAACTTCCCTTGGTCGAAATCCCTAGAAGATGACCTTGGAAACCCTAGGTAGGGCTAAATGGAGCTCTAGGAGACCTTCTTCTCCAAAAAGAGGTTGCCTTCTACCTTAGAGCACTTGGTTCTGCAGAAAAACAGAGTGGAGTCATTACTCCAGGTTAGAGGAAATATAAATCAAGCAATGTTTCGTACTAGGGCAAGGAAGAGGTAAATATAGCCCATGGATAAGGATGGGAGCAAGCATGAGGTGTAAAAGTAGCTTCCCCATGTGTCTTTGGCCTTAAACTATTAAGAATATACAATCACACACATAAGAAGATACCATTCCGTCCATATATACCTTCTTATCTTTCCTTTGTCGAATTTCCAACCCAATCAAATAATTCATTAGTTGATAGCTACTAAAGGTAGCTCATCCGTGAAGGGGTAAACCCTAAAATACCCTTGGATAAAAAACCTTCAAACCAAGTTTAAATAGGTGCCACATGGCTCAACAATCTCAATAATTATTATAGAATATCCAAGGAACATAATGAAAGTGATAAATTACAAAGAAAACCTCTCAATTGGGAAAAATTGCAGAAAGTCCAAAATGTGCATAAAATTGCATAACTTGCTCAAACGGTGTCCAAATTGGACAAAATTTGACAATTAAGCTTGTCTTATAATTTCAAAGAATATAACAAGCTTATATTATGGTTATAAGAATTCAATTATGATAATTAAGATTATTCAACTCATTAAGCAAGCTTAGGGGCCTTACCACTATAAACCCCTAATAGGGATTTTGCCCCTGAAATCCAAGGTAAACAAAGATGGGTACTTACTTTGCACCTCATCCTATTACATTCACATGATTACTTTCATATCATGGTGATGTCACATGATTCATACATATTTCATCTTGGGTCATCACAAAAAAACCCCACCTAAGAGGACATTCTCAATATGGAATGTAGAAACTTGTTGTGTCATCTGTACAACTCTAGTAGTAATTTTCAACTTTAAATTCTAGCTAGCATCCTAAAACTATATCTATTGTATCAACACATTACTCAAAAGTCATACTTTCTAGCTTTTTAACAATCATGGCATGTGTCCCATACCATTCCTTGAAGCATAAAAAAATGATGTATCCATCCTTTTTTAATACACTAACATTAGAACACTTGTCAGTTCTTTTTCAGCATCAAAAGAAATGTTGACAATGGCACCTTTCATTCCATACAAGGAAACATCATTCCTAGTCAACCTTGTTAGGGGTGAAACAACAAAACTATCTTCACCATACTAAGATTTAAACAACCTACTTAGAAGACATATCATGATCCCATAAAGACACATAATCAACCCCATCTCACTCTTGTTCAACTTGTCTCATAGCTATTGTTGCTTCGAAAATCCTAATGTTTTTGAATAAATATTGATCATATTTTTGACCATATTTGAAATACTTTGACATGTCATCATTTAAATCTTGATGTAACTTGTATGACATGACTGGAACACTCAGTTCCTCCTATTCATAAATTCTATTTGTACATTGGTTAGTGCAAAGGACATGACTCTAAACTCATCATGGTCATGTGAATTATGTCATCCAATCTAACTCTTATGCATTGATATTTATCATAGGTTTATCTTAAAGGAACACAATATCACATATCTATTGACCAACAAACCATCTATCCTTGATAGTGGTCTTGCCCAGCTATCATTGAACCATACACAACATTATAGAATCACTTTTGTTTTTCCTTCCAAACAACATTTAGAGGGTCATCATCAACTCTCTCTCTCTCTAAAGGATATGAATACTTGATATGTTCATTTAGTAAACATCTACAACCTTCACATACTTCCCATACTATTGATACATTTTGGATACTAGAATTCATTACCGTGGTATCCACCTCATGTGCTATAAGGAACTCACATAATTATCTCATCCACTTTTACCAACATAGCAAATTTCAAAACATATAAGAGGAGTCTCCCAAATTATTGGAAGGCTCAAAAGCAAACTCATCACAAACTTTATGATCTCGGAACCATAGTCCAAGCGACCTTATGCTATAATAAGCTATCCACCCTCATGTTTGTAGTGAATCCACACGTACCAATGGTGACCCACTTGAAAGTTGTTCCCTAGAAAGGAAAGACACAAAGGGAAACACACTTCCCAGATCATAGAATAATTTTTCAATGGTCACTAGCAAAAAGGTAACCAATTCTATTTCATTATGTAGGTTATAGATTTTTATGTATCATTTTATCTTTTTCATTTTGGGTTCCTTGCCATTAGCATAGGAATCATCATGATTAACATATCTCATTACTCCTTCCTTAATGACTATTTATCACACTTGGGTATGTTCTCTTATTTTATTATGTTTTTCAACCACTTATCAACAGACAAATCATCATATTCCACATTTTCTTCATTAAACGTGGATCATCTTCCTTAATTTCTTTCAAACGCCATGCTTATTTTACATTAACACTTTCTTACACACATACATTGGTCTAAGATTAACTCAGGTTCCACCTTATTCCTTTGTCATTGTTCTCATTTATCTTCTCATTTTATACTTATCATTGGAGTTCTCTCCATCTTGTGTGGATTTCATTCGTTGAATCACTTTATAAGCATAGACTTATTTATCTTTTACTTTATTAACTTCTTGCATCACATCTTCAAGAACTCCTCTTTTTCTTATTTGTGTTCAGATTTAGATGTCATGGTGTTGTGTCTTTCTCTTATAGTTACCAAACATTCAAGTTTTGATAGTGGTGCAATTCTCATCTTCTTTAAGGTAGGATTGAGATATTCACACCATGATTTCTTATTTGTTATTCTCTTTATATTGTCTCAAAATGACTACTTGATCAGAGTAATAAAAAAGATAACAATCTAAGAAGAACATGCTCATACATGGTTGTTCTTAAAAGGAGTGGCTCATGCATGGCCATCCTTATCACAAGGAGATACGCTCACGCATGGCCGTCTCACACAACCGCAGTTAAGGATGCAAGGAGATACTCGACTTGCACCCCACATATTTAAAATATGCGCTCCAAGTTATACTCATTTCACCAATCCAACAAATAAAGTTGGCACTAGAATGGATCTATGTCACAGGGAAAACTACATGATTAGGTTTCACATCATTAATTAGCCAATTGGGTGACTTTTAGCCTCAATCAAGTTACAATATATAAAGCTAAAACAAACACTACAATAATAAGGTTGTGTTGCAACTTCAGAAGATATGAAATGTACAAGTTGTGATCTTAGCACAATATCACCACATGATACTCAAAGTTTTTTCATCCACAAGGCAATCTTCAATGTCATATATCACCATTGGATATTAATCCCTTAACCACATCACTTGAGGATATCACCTCTCAATGGCCATTAAGCCATCACTAGGTCATAGGACCCATCACATTAAGCCATGCATGTTCATAATCACAGATTGTCTCATTAGAGTGCATAAGCACTACCATGTATCACATAGCTATCACCATAGAATACACAAGCAATGGCATACATACCACCCACAAAGGTAGGGCTTATAAATAAGAGAGAGAAAAATATATATATGATGAACATTTCATGAGAGAGAAAGCAAACACATAATTCAGCATTAGGGTTAGGGTTCTAGGCTTTAGCCGATTAGAGTTTTGTAGGGACATATGATTACTAAACCCTCGATAGGACATATCAAATAATCTTGGAGCACTTTTAGGATTAAGGGTCATGATCAGTAAACCATACAAGTTCATAATATCAACAACACTAGATGATACTATCATATACACATATATGTAGATAATATCATGGTGTTATGTGCACGTCACACCACACACTAACCAGGCATCATGACCTCACACTGACTAGGTGTCGCAATCCCACACTGACTAGGTGTCACAATACCACACTGACTAGGTGTCACAACAACCATCCCACCTAGTGTCGCAACCGTGACAAGGCATGGTGTTGTGATCAGCACCAACATAGATGTCTCGACCAAAAACACTACATGGTGTCGTGACCCCAACACGATGAAGAGTCACGCCCCAAACACGATGAAGCATTGTGAGTGCTACTACATAACAATGTCGTGCCCACGACAGAGCATGGAACAAACAACGTCAAAGCAAGGCGTTGCAATCATTCATTTCGGCCAACGTTATGGTCAACACTAAGAACATGCAACCTGATCAGAACTGAAAGGAAGGAGTCTTGACCCCAAAGTAGCAAGAAAGCACATGACTCGACCCTTAACATCAAGGCTCAAAACTATCTTGGTCTAAACAAGATCCAACAATGGAAGACCAAATACCATCAAGGTTTAAAACTCAATGATCCAAAACTAGAAAATCCTAAACCAAACACTATGGAGATCATATAATAAAAACCACTTAGAAAAGAGAAAGTCAAACCTCAACACATGAGGAAAACATCCAAAAAACTAAGGAAAACATAAACGTCGAAACTTAGCATGGTGATAAAACCCAAGATTATATTGCATGTATTAAGATCACCTCAACCGACACATAATCAAATCGGTTACATGAATTTAATGGTTTAAGTAAAAAGAGTAATCCAAATGAGAATACTACAAAGTCTTGAACCCTAAATTCTTGATAACATCATCTAGCTCATTAACATCATATCTAGAGGTTAAATCAGTACATTACAGTAAGGAATACCACTATCCTCAAGGAGAGGAACTTAACTCAAAATTGGTCACTAAAAACCCTAAAACGTGTATCATAAAAACATCATGAAAGGTCTTTGTGCAAGAGAGAGAAAACTATGTTTGACACCTCCATAATAGAACCTAGACTCCACAGTACATCGAAATCCTAGATATGGTTACTGGACAGCCATGAAGAACATCCTCAAGTACTTGAGAAGGACTAAGGTTCAATTCCTCATTTACGGCAGTGAGGAAGAGTTGGTGGTAAAGGGTTACACAGATGAAAGCTTCCAAATTGACAAAGATGATTACAAATCACAGTCAGGATTTGTGTTTTGCCTCAACAATGGAGCTATGAGATGGAAGAGTAACAAGTAAGAGACAGTTGCGGATTCTACGACAGAGGCTGAGTATATTGCTACATCCCATGTAGCAAAAGAGGCTATGTGGATCAAGAAGATCATATCTGAACTTGGGGTGGTTCCTAGCATCTGTTATGCAATTCAGCTTTATTGTGACATCAATGGAGCTATTGCACAAGCTAAAGAACCCAAATCACATTAGTGGGCTAAGCACATACAGCGGCACTTCCATCTCAAATGATAGATTGTATAGTGAGGAGATGTGAAGATTTTTTTAGTACCAACCGAAGACAATATTGTTGATCCCTTGACTAAGGAACTTTCACAATAGAAGAATGATGGTCATGCTAGATCACAAGGACTAAGGTTCATGGTTGATTGGCTCTAAGTGTAAGTGGGAGTTTGTTGGTATGTATGCCCATAGAACCAGTTATGTGGTGATTGTAATGGCATACTTTATAAATGATTTGAATAATAAAAAATAAGGCAATTTCCATATATATGTTTAACCTATTTTGGGATGATGATATAACATGTTATATGTCTAAATAATTGTATCACTCAATGATGTATGTCTTCAGGTGAAGGACCTAAACAATGAGATCATGTGGATGTTATGAGTATACATTCTTGATATGTCCCTAGTCAGTTGTTATTGTAGAAATAACCATAGACATCAATAACATAGAAGACTAGAGTGTGTGTTGCTTGATGACAGAGTCTCATTAGTCATGATATGTGATATCAAACCAAGCACACAAATACATGTTAGAGAATAATGTATCAGACAGACCCACCATAAGAGTGATGCATGGAAGCCACACTTGGTTAGTCATGCTCTTATAGTATTGGCGGTGACTATGGTTCTTAGACCTAAAATCACTGCACTCATTACATGTGGTTGGGTACACTTTGACATCATCATACGTAGACCTCAAACATGGGTTGTTATAACGTTGATGATTGGGTGACTTTGACACATGGGATTTTGACTATGTGTGATATATATGGAATTTGTCCCTGCTAATGGAGTGTGATATCCTAGCCACTTGAGGAGTGAGACTGAGAAATGCATGTTCATGCACATTTGAGTCAATATATGACATTGAGCTAACATATATCTTAGATAGTCTACTCTGAGTCAAGAAATGTGGATTGAATGTTTGTAGAGAATGACAACTCCATGCCTCGAGTTCAAATCGGATATCAGTGAAAGAGGGACTATACATTCACAGTAACATCAATAACAGATTGTAGGTTGAAAGTTGTTCTCCAACTTTCCTCTTCACTTGGGTAGCATTGACGTGCAACTAAGCACCACTCTTTGCTTGTGATATCATAAGTTAGTTAAGGACATTCACTGCCAACGTGAAATGGAACCTATAGGGTCATACACATAGGATTAACCTGGAAGAGGAGTTCATTCATGAATGATGTTTAGATTGATTAATAAAGTGTTTAGGTACTCAATTAAGCATTAAATCAATAGACTTTACTCCGAATCATCAAGTTCAAGTGTTGAACCAACTGATTAGAGTGTTAGATTGATTGAGAACTGCATTGACTGAGTTTTGCACATACTGGACCACCAGCCGAACGGTTCACTGGGTGAACCGATTGACTCATGGTCAGTGAGATGACCAGTTCACTCTAGTAAACCGATCGGTTCACATGGACCAACCGAGCAGGTGTTGGGTTTCCCGATTTGTGAGAAAAGATTTTCGTTTCACTTGTTCAATTCGTTTGGAACAAGAATTAATCTTTGTATTAATTAGAATTGAATAAGGAAAGTCAATTGTAGGAAAGTCTGGGAAGTGAACCGATCGGTTCACTAAGTGAACCGACCGGTTCACACTCCCAACCGACCGGTTCAAAAGTGAACCGATCGTCTCATTTTCCCAAACGACCAGTTGAGTTGTAAAACGACTGGTTTGTCTATCGCAATGCAATCAGTTTATGGAAATTCTGGACCCTTCTACTCTTGCACAGACAAGGAACCCTGACCCTACCCTAGTATAAATAGAGGGGTACAAGGGGCTTCTCAGAACAGACAACTCAGAACATCAGTTTCTCTGTAAATTTGTTGTCCTCTATGGTTGTGGTAACCGAAATAGCCCAAACAAGTTCTACCCGTCTAGGGAGGAACAATGAGGGAAAGACAAATGCAGAAAAGGAACTGATTGTGGGAGAGTGTGGCGGTGACTAGTACTCTGACAGAAGGGGATGACTCCTTGTAGTATCCTTCAGGATAGTATGACTATAGTTCCCAGTATTCTGTGTGGACTATCTATAGATGCGGGAGATTTTTTCCGCTCAAGAGGATGACTGTCAACCATAGTCTGGGTCTACATTAGGAGTTGCACAAACATCATTAAAGACTAGGTGGTCGACGACCGCACTAGCTGTGAGGTATTGTCACTGAGAAAGCCTCTAGACTAGGTATATATCGCTAAACCATCTTTCCTATTGCATAGTTGTTGATGCAATCTGCTGGTTGTGGGTTTGTGGTAAGATAAAAAAATTGTTTTCACCATCTATTCTGTCCCTTAAAACCCAACAGTGGTATCAGAGCCACGTCAACATACTATGTTTTAGGATTAATCAATATGATCAAATTTTGGTTTATCACCATTTATTTATTGCATACGATGTGAATACTTTAACTGGCTAATGCACATATCTGATTAAACAACACAAATACATATATATATATATATATGATATGGTATATATATTCAATTGATACATGTAGCCCTAAAATGGTTTTGATGGTGGATGTGTAGTGTGGTTATGGCCTATAAACTCATGTGTGTGTGCATGGTTGGTTGTGGTTTTTTGCATCTCAGTCTGTGTATCGAGTACTTTCTTCTATTTTGATGTAACTCGAGATAACTCGAGCCTTCTCTTTTACCTTTGCTCCCCCCAAATGTAACTCAGGGTTTCTCATAGATATTTGTAAAAGTAGGATAGTTTTTATTCAAGTTATGTCAAAGATTGGTGGGTTCCCAAATGAGTGATTGGAGGACTGAGATGACCAGTTGATGGTCCGAGATGAGCGGTTGGTGGCCCGACGAGGATCAAGACGACCTAACAAATCGACCATCTAGAGGAGCCTGATGATCGGTTGGTGACAACCAACCAACTGGCCAGGAGGCGAGCCGATCAGTCATAGGATGAGCTAATCAACCTAGAACGGCCCAAGCATAGATCTTCATCAAGTACAGGTTGTTGCATGTGATGTAGACCTAGATGACTGTAATTCCTTGTGGATCAATGAATTACAATATGATGGCCATAATCATCGCTTTATCTCTTTGCATGTTTTCTTGTGGGATATAGCATGTATATGATACATATTGTATATGTGGTGATTGGATATGTATATGTATATAAATACCAAACCCCTCAATAAATATTAAGTCTTAGATGATTTCCATTAGTGACACACATGCAAAGCTTCATCGACAAGCGTATGCATCCCAAGGGTGGTGCGATGTCTATCTCATGGAAGTGTGATTGTAGTTGTGTGGGCCCACCAAGAAGGGCGCACTTCTATCATGTTGGCTTTTGGGTCAGACTCAACTAAGTGGTTTTAATGGGATTAAGCACTTATAGGCATGGAGATGATCATGGAAAAGAGTTGTACATGTCATATTATCTAAGAGTTTCATATGATGCAATTGGTAAATGTCACCTACCTTAATAATTGATTATGGACGATGGCATTGGCTAGGTAATAAAGCAATTGTTATGGTTCTTGGCTCACCACAAGGTTGTACGTTGCAATCTTCCTAATTGATGGTGAGGGCTATCAATTTGATTAAAATAGTGGGAGCGATAATTAATTAAAGGCCTAATTGATATCGGCAAATTTATTCAAATCAAATCAAATCAAAATAAGTTTTGACAAGATGCAAATGTTTTCTCTTATAGAATCAAATGGCAAAGAAATCATCTTTTCAACTGACCAAATAATTTAGATAAATTTCGATAACTAGTTAAGGACTATAAGTAGGGTTCTGCATATTCCTAAGATATCAGTGGCCATAGAATCCACTCTATGTATGCTTAAGGCGTTGTTTGAGGCACAAAGAAGAAGGATAGTTCCATGATAGTGATCAGTGGAATGGAGTCCAAGGACACATGCAAGGTAGATAAGTGTTCTCCCGCCAAGCTGAAGTCTAAGTCTTCTGCGCTCAAAATATGGAGAGGATTAAGATAATCAAGGAAGATGAAGCAAGAGATAGAGATATCTACTTCCGGTGTATATGTGATTGATATTGACTTTACTACTACTTCATCATGGGTACTTGATACCGTATGTGGATCACACATTTTCTCAAATGTGAAGTATCTAAAAGGAAGTAGGCCTTTAGCAAAAGGCGAGGTTGAGCTATGTGTTGCTAATGGGGCAAGAGTTTCTACCAGTGCAGTAGGAACCTATGAGTTATCTCTACCAAGTAGGCTGATAATAGTGTTATAGAACTGCTATTATGTACCTGCCATTAATAGGAATATCATTTTTGTATCTTGTTTGGACAAGGATGGATTTGAATTTCTTGTTAAGAATGGAAAATGTTCCATTTCTAAAGATGGGGTTTTTTATGGCAGTGCCCGTATGTCTTATGGTCTATACTTTATAGATCTATAGATAAATGTATACAATGTAAACATCAAAAGACAAAAACTTAATGATTCAAACAAAACAAACCTTTGGCATTGTCGTCTAGGGCACATAAATGAGAATCACATATCTAGACTCCATAAAGATGGTAATATGGACTCTTTTGATTTTGAATCATTAGAGACATGTGAATCTTGTTTATTGGGCAAGATGACCAAGGCTCCCTTTTTAGGAAATGGTGAGAGAGTTGGTGATCTATTAGAACTCATACATACTGATGTATGTGGGCCTTTTAGAATAAATGCTAGAGGTGGGTATGAGTACTTCATTACCTTTACTAATGACTTTAGTAGGTATGGTTATGTTTACTTGATGAAACATAAATAAGAAACCCTTGAAAGGTTCAAGGATTCATGAATGAAGTACAAAACCAACTTGGAAAAAGTAATAAGGCACTTCAATCTGATCGAGGTGGAGAATACTTAAGCCAAGAGTTTGAGGACCTTCTGAGAGTTGTGGTATTGTATCACAATGGATTCCATCTGGAACACCACATCATAATGGTGTGTTAAAAAGAAGGAATCGCACATTACTAGATATGGTGTGATCTATGATGAGTTTTTCTGACCTTCCAACTTCCTTCTGGGGACATGCTCTAACAACTTCCGCATTTACACTTAATCGCATACCATCTAAATTGGTTCAAAAGACACCATATGAGATATGGCATTGGAAGCATCCCAATGTGTCTTTTACGAAGATTTGGGGTTGTGAATCTTATGTAAGGAAAAAAATTTCTCAAAAGCTTAGATCCAAATTAGATCAATGTTATTTTGTTGGATACCCTTTGGAGACTAAAGGATATCACTTTTATTCTCAAACTGATGACAAGTGTTTGTTGCCAGAGATGTTGTATTCCTAGAAAAGGAATTTATTTTCAAAGGAAGTAGTCGGAGGAAAGTAGAGCTCAAAGAAGTTCAAGACCAACAAGAATACATTGAACCAATAGATGATCAAGAGGGAAATAGAGATTCACAAGTGGTTGTGGAATCTCAGTCTCCTCAAGTAACATAGGAACCTCATAGATCTAGTAGGACACACCTTGAGCCTGAAAGATTTGGATATCTTGTGACTTAAGAAGGCGGTGAGTTGGCCATAGATGATGATCCAAATACCTATCTAGAAGTACACATGGACTAGATTCTGAGAAATGGCATGAGGCCATGAGATCTGACATGGAATCCATGTATACCAACAAGGTATGGACCTTGGTGGATCCACCTGAAGGGGTAAAACCCATAGGGTGCAAGTGGGTCTTCAAGAAGAAGACCGACATGGATGGCAATGTGCAAACTTATAAAGGTAGATTGGTTGCAAAGGGTTTCAGACAAGTTCAAGGTGTTGACTATGATGAAACTTTTTCACCAGTTGCCATGATTAAGTGCATCAGGATCATGCTTGCTATTACAGCCTACTATGACTATGAGATTTGGCAGCTGGATGTTAAAACCACATTCCTTAATGGGAATCTTATTGAGGATGTGTACATGACACACCCTGAAGGTTTTATAAATCCAAAGGATGCAAATAAAGTATGTAAGCTGCAAAGGTCAATGTATGGATTGAAGCAAGCATCTCAGAGCTAGAATCTTTGATTTGACAAAGAAGTCAAAGAGTTTGGCTTTAGTCAAAATGAAGATGAACCTTGTGTGTACAGAAGGTTAGTGGGATCAAGACTACATTCCTCATATCCTTACTTTACAAAAGGTAAAGACATGGCTTGGAAATACATTCTCAATGAAGGACTTAGGAGAAGCATCCTATATCTTAGGAATTAAGATCTATAGAGATAGATCTGGAAGACTTCTTGGACTAAGTCAAAGCACATACATTGAAAAAGTGTTGAAGTGGTTTAGCATGGAGAACTTAAAGAGAGGAAGCATACCCATGAGGCATAGAGTTCCCATCTCTAGAGCTCAATGCCCCAAATCTTGTGAAGATAGGGAATGCATGAATGGGATTCCATATGCATCAGCAATTGGATCCATCATGTACGCAATGTTGTGCACACATCCTGATGTCTCGCATGCACTAAGCATGATGAGCACATACCAGTCAGAACCTGGAGATGCTCACTGGATAGCCGTGAAGAACATCCTTAAGTACTTGAGAAGGACTAAGGATCAGTTCCTCATTTATGGTGGTGAGGAAGAGTTTGTGGTAAAGGGTTAAACCGATGCAAGCTTCCAAAACCAATAAAGATGATTACATATCATAGTCAAGATTTGTGTTTTGCCTCAACAATGGAGTTGTGAGCTGGAAGAGTTCCAAGTAAGATACAATTGCAGATTCTATGAAAGAGGTTGAGTATATTGTTGCATCCCTGCACCAAAGGGGGCTATGTGGATCAAGATGTTCATCTCTAAACTTGGGGCGGTTCCTAGCATCTGTGATGCAATTGAGCTTTATTGTGACAACAATGGAGCTATTACACAAGCTAAAGAACCCAAATCACATCAGCGGTCCAAGCACATACAGTGGCACTTCCATCTCATACGAGAGATCGTAGAGCAAGGAGATGTGAAGATTTGCAGAGTACCAACTGAAGACAATATTGTTGATCCCTTGACTAAGGAACTTTCACAGCAGAAGAATGAAGATCATGCTAGATCACAAGGACTATGGTTTATGGGTGATTAGCTCTAAGTGAAAGTGGGAGTCTATTGGTATGTATGCCCATAGAGCTAGTCATCTGATGATTGTAATGGCATACTTTGTAAATGATTTGAATAATAATAATAAAGGCAATTTATGCCTATATGTTTAACCTGTTTTGAGATGATGATATAACATGTTAGATGTGTAAGGAAATGTATCACTCACTGACGTATGTCTTTAGGTCAAGGACCTGCACAATGAGATCATGTGGATGTTAAGAGTATACATTCTTGATATGTCCCTAGTCGGTTGTTATTGTTGAAATAACCATAGACATCAATAACACAAAAGACTAGAGTGTGTGTTGGTCGATGACAGAGTCTCATTAGTCATGATATGTGATATCAAACCAAGCACACATATACATGTTAGAGAACAGTGAATCAGACAGACCCACCATAAGAGTGATGCATGGAAACCACACGTGGTTAGTCAGAGTCAACTCTTATGGTATTGGTGGTGATTGTGGTTCTTAGACCTAAAATCACTGCACTCATCACATGTGGTTGGGTACACTTTGACATCATCAAATGCAGTCCTGAAACATGGGTTGTTATAATGGTGATGATTGGGTGACTTTGACACATGGGGTTTTGACTATGGGTGATAGATATGGAATTTATCCCTCCTAATGGAGTATGATAGCCTAGCCACTTGAGGAGTGAGACTGAGAAATGCATGGCCATGCACATGTGAGTCAATGTATGACATTGATCTTACATATATCTCAGACAGTCTACTCTGAGTCAAGAACATGGATTGAATGTTTGTAGAGGATGACAAGTCCCTGCCTCGAGTTCAAACCGGATATCAGTGACAAAGGGACTATACATTCACTATAACAACAATAACAGATTGTAGGTTGAAAGTTCTTCTCCAACTTTCCTCTTTACTTGGGTAGCACTGATGTGTGACTAGGCACCACTCTTTGCTTGTGATGTCATAAGTTAGTTATGGACATTCACTGCCAACGTGAAATGGAACCTATAGGGTCACACACATTTGATTAACCTGGAAGAGGAGTTTATCCATAAATGATGTTTAGATTAATTACTAAAGTGTTTAGGTACTCAATGAAACATTCAATCAATAGACTTGACTCATAATCATCAAGTTCAAGTGTTGAACCAACTGATTAGAGTGTTAGATTGATTGAGAACTGCATTGACTGAGTTCTGCACAACCTAGACCACCAACTGACCGGTTCACTGGGTGAACCGATTGGCTCATTGTCAGTGAGATGACCAGTTCACTCTAGTGAATCGATCAGTTCACATGGACCAACTAAGCAGGTGTTGGGTTTCCCCATTTGTGAGAAAAGATGTTCATTTCACTAGTTCAGTTTGATTGGGACAAGAATTAATCTTTGTATTAATTAGAAACAAATAAGGAAAGTCAATTTTGGGCAAGTTTGGGAAGTGAAATGACCTATTCACTAAATGAACTGACCAGTTCACAATCCCAACCGACCGGTCAAAAATGAACTGATCGGCTCAGTTGCCTAAATGACTGGTTGAGTTGTGAAATGACTGGTTCATCTGCTGCAGTGCAATCAGTTCATGAAAATTATAGACCCTTCTACTCCAACACAGAATGGGAACCCTGACCCTACACTCTACTATAAATAGAGGGGTACAAGGGGCTTCTCATCACAGACAACTCAAACCATCAGTTGCTCTACAAATCTGTTGTCCTCTCTAGTTGTGGTAACCGAGAGAGCCCAAGCAAGTTCTACCCGTCTAGGGAGGAATAGTGAGGGAAAGACAACTACAGAAAAGCAACTGATTGTGGGAGAGTGTGTCGATGGCTAATGCACCTACAGAAGGAGATAACTCCTTCTAGTGTCCTTCAGGATCGGATGATTAGAGTTCCCAGTAGTCCGTGTGGACTATATATAGAGGTGGGAGACTTTTTCCGCTCAGGAGGATGACTGTCAATCGTAGTCTGGGTCTACACCAGGAGCTTTACAGACGCCATCAAAGACTAGGTGGTTGAAGACCACACTAGTTGTGAGGTATTATCGATGAACATGCCTCAAGACTAGGTATATCTCGCTAAACCATCTTTCCTATTGCATAGTTGTTGATGCAATCTGCTGATTATGGGTTTGTGGTAACATAAAAAAAATTGTTTCCGCTACCTGTTATGTCCCACAAAACCCAATAGTGAAATTAGAGCCACATCAACATACTATGTTTTAGGATTAATCAATATGATCGTATTCTGGTTTATCGCCATCAATACGATGTGAATACTTTAACTGGCTAATGTGCATATCTGATTAAACACAACAAATCCCAATATACATATATGATATGGCATATATATGCAATCGACAAGTGTCTCTCTAAAAAGGTTTTTATGGTCGATGTGTAGTGTGGTTATGGCCTATGAACCCCTATGTGTGTGCATGGTTGGTTGTGGCTGTTTGCATCTCAGTCTGCATACCAAGTGATTTCTTCTATTTAGATATAACTTGAGATAACTCGAGCCTTCTCTTCTACCTTTTCTTCCCCCAAATGTAACTCGGGGTTTCCCATAGATATTTATAAAAGTAGGATAGTTTTTATTCTTATTATGTTGAATATTGGCGGGCACCCAAACAAACAGTTGGAGGACCGATACGACTGGTTGATGGTCTGAGATGAGATACTAGTGGCCTGACGAGGAGTGAGATGACCCGACGAACTGACCATATGGAGGAGCCAAACGATCAGTTGGTGACAACCAACCGACCAGCCACGAGGCGATCTGATCAGTCATAGGATGAGATGATCAACCCAGAATGGCCCAAGCACATATCTTCATCAACTACAGATTGTTGCATGTGATGTAGACCTTGATGACCGTAATTCCTTGTGGCTCAAGGAATTACAATAGGATGGCCATAATCATTGCTTTATTGCTTCACATGTTTTCTTGTGGGATATAGCATGTATATGATTCATATTATATATGTGGTGATTGGATATGTATATGTATATAAATACCAAACCCCTCAATAAATATTAAGTCTTAGATGCTTTCCATTAACAACACACATGAAAAGCTTGATCGAAAAGCATAGGCATCCCAAGGGTGGTGCAATGTCTTTCTCGTGGAAGTGTGATGGAAGTTGTGTGGGCCTGTCAAGCGGGGTTCACTTCTATCATGTTGGATAATGGGTCATACTTAACGAAGTGGTCTTAATGGGATTAAGCACTTAGAGGCATGGAGATGATCCTACCAAATAGTTGTCCAAGTCCTCTATCCAAGAGTTGCATATGATGCAATTGGTAAATGCTACTTACCTTAATAATTGATTCTGGACATTGGCATTGGCCGGGTAATAATGCAATTATTTTGGATCTTGGCTCACTAGAAGGTTGTACGTTGCAATCTTTTGAATTGATGGTGAGGGCTATCAATTTGATCAAAATAGTGGGAGAAATAATTAATTAAAGGCCTAATTGATATCATCAAATTTATTCAAATCAAATCAGATCAAAATGATTATACAATTTCCTTTTATTACTCATGTCATCAAGATCTATTAAATCTAGCTCACTTCCTAGGGTTTCTAGTCCACTTTTAGGGTTTCAATTACAATTAGGGTTTCCCTTCATCTTTTACTATTTTAAACCCTAATTTAACGCAATTGATCACAAACCCTAATTATCTCAACATCTACTCCTCAATTTTAGATTAAAGGCATAATTAACCATTAAATAAGTCCATTAAGCCTCTTTTACATTAAATCTACCATTTTTATCCTTTTAATTCATGACAAAGTCATTATGCTCATTTATCCTCAGTTCGTAGTTCATTATGGTCTAATTCACTTATGAACGTTATTTATCATTAATTATACCTTTATTCATTAGAAAACCCCAATTTCTACATTAAAGGTATTTATCCACAATTAGTAACCTTTATACTCAAAATGGCATAGAATCATTAAATATTAACTTTATTCATGAATTCGAGCAATTTAAGCCATTAAGAGTCACAATAACTAACATTAGGGTTTCAAGGCCCATTTAAATCTCGTTTATGCACATGGAACCCTAAATTAATCCAAATTACAAGTAAAGCTCATTCTTTTAGATCTTAATGTGTCTTTATAATCAACAGGTTAATATCAACTTTAAACGTCCATATAACCCTTCCCAAATCATTAATCAATAAAGATTAGGGTTTTTCATTAGATAAACCATTAAAGATAGCATATTTATATACTTCTTGAATTGCAATCAGAATTAGGCTTCAATTACATTTTTATTGGATTCCTTGAGTTCTCCTAATCAATTTTGATATATAATACTCTTTAATCCGAGTTACCACATATTAGTTACTAATTTCACAAGAAAAAATACCTTTGGCCAACCGGAGAGCGCCACATGCACTTTAATTCCCTTTTCTTGCAACCCTTGCTCACAGATATCCCTTCAGATCCATATAACCAGATACCTGGTCTGATTCTTCCCCTTTCTTCTTCCTCACAGACACCTGCGTGAACAGGGACATGCCGCTCGCAGGCCTTGGTCAACTAGGCAGTTGACTTCCGTCTATGATCCTATGAAACCATCAGTGATGGCTCCATTTGCTCTACCTCCCTTGCCCGAACTCACCCTGATACTCATCACCAGCCGTGGTGGTAGGGTTTGGCAGCCCCAGCACTTCTTGTCAGCCTGCGGTAAAACCATGGAAGTTGCAGCCACCAGAGGAGCGCATACCCAAATTGGAAGAGGAGGGAACTCTGCTTGAATTCGAGCAACTTTGCCAATTTAAGACCAGAAGTAAAGATTGCATTATATAGGTTGGGTGAGGGGGTTTGAAGGCTGTCAGAGTCCATCTCCCAAATGATTTGGAAACTTTCTCGAATCCCCACAGAAACAGAGAAAACTGGGTTTGTTTGTGCACGGATTTGCCTCCCCAAGTCGATGGGAGAGTCCATCTTCATTCAAACTGATCACAGTGAGAAAGAATCGGAGATGGCAAGGAGTCCCTGCTGTACTCAATTTCCTAATCTGAAACAAAAGTAGCTACCGTTGGATCTGGATTCAACGGCTAGCAAGCCTCGTATTAGAACGTCAATTGTTACATTTAATGTTATCCCGTACACTTTAGGAAACTTGTAAAATTCATATCTCTCAAACCGTTTATCCAATTAATCCCAAATTTTGAGGGAAACTTAATAAAGATTTAATCTACCTATCTGAAAAAATTGGGCTAATTATATAAAAGAACACGTGCATTTTCTTTAGGTGCAAGATATTACTCAGTTAAGCTTATTTCTCACATCTTTTCTCTTTCTTCACTTATTATCTTGCAACTTGGACTCCTTGGAACCCAAGAAACTCTAATATTTCGAAATCCTTTTAGAGTATACTTATTATCCTTCTAGATGCATCTATATCCATTATTTTACATGATCTTACTTATTTCTTTATTATGTTATTCTTTTGCAAGAATTTCTCATTATCTTTCATCTCCGTTTTCCTCTTTTCATATTTCTTTTATTAGAAATCATATGTAAACGAATTTTACTCTATTGTGGACATTAATGCCACTTTCTATATATTTCCAAGTATTTCTTATAAATACTTTTCTTAATACTCATTATCTTGTATCTTTTCTATTATTTGGACTTTTCTTCTTTTCTTCTCTTTTATATCCATTATTGGATTAATATAATAATGGGAATCACAAAATTCCTATCCAAAGGAATATTTGCAAGGAATGCATCCTTTGAAGCAAAGCTTACAACCTTTTTAGTTAAGCCCAAATTCACAAAATCATTGTATTTCAATTATGAAAACACATGCAAAACTGGGGTTTTAACATCTGCCCTCCCCTCTACCCGTGGTTTCCCAACTCTGCATGTTCTTCATGATCAATAGGCACCCACGATCCTCCAACAACCACATCCTCACCTCCATAGTCTCACAAATATAATGTTATTGTCATGTATTGATTCAAAATGCTTAGAACTTGACTTATTACTCATGCAGTAGGATTCTTAATCTGAACTAAGAAGTATTTGCTAATTTGTTCATAGACATGTTTTAACAGATGTTTCAAAGTTATAATTGGTTTAAGTGATTACCTTATCTTTTGGATTAGATTACCATTGTAAGATAGATTTGACTCATGATAGAACTATCTGCTAGACTTTTTGATATCTGCATGTTTCCATTAAGTTTATTATACTTAATCTGATGCTGATGCATGTACCTAGCTTGAGTGGGAGGTATCCACTCATTGGGGCTCTATATGAGTCTCATGAGGTTGTTTCAAATGTTTTTAGGTATAATTCAATCCAGCGGAGAGGTTGTGACAAAGAAGATATAAATAGTATAATCTAGATAGATTAGAATGTCCCTATACTCTCTCTTCCCGGGATGGGTTGTAGATTTTGTTTCTTCATCAATGTACATGTATCTGATGTAAACTAAACCGCATATGAGAACAAGATTTGATTCTGGATTTAATGGAGTTGAATATGATTTGTGATATATGAATGTGATGTCCTTAATGTGACATTGATTTATGGGTTTGTGAAGAAAGAAAAAGGAAAAATTTATCTGTGTTTTTCGTATATTGTTTAATCGCCTTAGTCGAGAATTCATTGTTTTATTTCATAATCTGGGTTTAGGTTTTGGGATTACCTCTAATGGTTAGTATTTGTGCTGATCAAAAGAGTGGTTCCCGATACTAGCGGAGGGGGGGATCAGATCGCCGAGGCGAGTAGTTAGGGGAGGGTGACCGGATCGCTGTTCGTTGGGCGAGGAGGATAGAATTGTGGAAGCGAGGAGTCGACCTTAGCAGGGAAGAGAGACCGCGTGATCAGGGGCACATAATGGGGCGAGTGGCTACAACCATGGCATGGGAGCATTGACTTGTGAAATTGTGAAATTTTCTCAAAATACAAATACATTTAGATCCTCTTGACCTAGGATTGAGTTAGGAACCATCTTTTCCTTCTTAAATCTGGAGTTCGAACAATTTAGACCTTATTATCAATCTCTAGAGACCCAGTCAACTTCAAAAATTCATTTACTTTTTTACTATATTGTATACTTATTTGTAATTGTATTTATTGAAATAAAAGCACTTGTGCATCACATATCGATTCAAAATCTAATACATCTAATTTTGAAATGTTTTGTAATATATATAGCATGTGTGTATATTAGAATATGAGGTGATTTATAAAATGAAGATTCTCCTTAGACTGGTTCACTAACTTCAACATTAATATTTCCTCCCCCTTTTCCTGAATAGATTGTAATTGTACATTCCTTCTCTCCTTGTTGGCAAGCAGAAACTAAATCATCCCCAGTATGATCTCTTTATACTTATAACTTGATAGAACTCACCCTTTAAGAATCAATTTTATCTTAATTTGATCAAGTTTACACCTCTCTTATGATATGTATTTGATGATATTTAGAACAAGTAAGGCATCTTTACAATTGCCTTTACAATGGCATATTTGTGAAATGATCCTTCTTGTTAGAGAACCTATACGAGAAAGGGAGGGTTGGGTTGCTTGGAGTGGTGCACTCATATGTGATTTACTATCCCAACATAGGTAATTTCATTATTATAGAAGCTTTATTTGGAAGATATAGAAGGCATTTGGGAGAAATTTTAATTAATATAGAAGCTTATTTGTAGGAATATTAATTTGATGGAAGTTATTTACTTACAAGGAAATACATTTTAGTGGGTTTCCTAACTAAAAGTTTTAGGTAAACATATTTTTTAATCATTTGTATTTCTATAAAATAAATCTACATATTTTATTATTTGATTGACTATGAAATATGTTATTATTTGATTGACTATGAACTTCTTTAATATAATGTAGAAATCTAAAAGCAATCAATAATCACATTTTTTCAAATGATACACCATACTTTTCATGCAATATTAGTTGAATCCGGTAAGTAATCAACTTTATTTTGTAGGATTCATAACATGGGCTATTAAGGTAATTCATCACCATATCTCATCTCAGAACCACTACATCTGACTGTTTAATGTGACATTATCAGTGGAGTTTCTTTGATCTAAAAAAATTGATGGCATATCTACTAAATTAAAAAAATCATAGGATATATCACCCTGCAAATAACCATTATATTATACAAAGCATGCTTAAAAGAGCAAAAGCAAGATACATGAATAGATCTAACAGATAAAGCTCATGTATTTTGTCTGAATAGTTGTTGTTGCCACTTTTATAAAGAACATATGCACATACATTCAGTTAATTCCATCTAACTCCTTCAACTTTTAATGTTTATAAAAAGTGCATGCACACATGTTTCATTAATACTATCTTACTCCCTCAACATAGAAGTGTTATAACTAAAATTACCAAAATATAAATCTAAAACAATTTTTTTTTCATTGGAAAAGTGATAGGAATCGCATCACAGAGGATTGTAATTTCCATTGAGAACCAAGTAGGAAGTCTTTTAATAGGATGGGGAAGTGTCCTTTCATTACAATTCACTAGCGCTACACCAAAGATGAGTTTTGAGGCACGTCATGAGAGTACCTTCTCACAACAATTGAGGGAAATCCATAGAACCATAATGCTAAGGTGACCCGAGAGGAAGGCCTTTCATGTCATACGAGGAAGTTCACTCTCACAAAGAGTCACCTAAGTTGCATTGAGGATGATCTAGGTTTGATCTAAAATAATGACATAGATCTAGGGCCCATATCACAACAATATCATCTCATAATATGTCCTTGAAAATGCTTTTAGGAGGGCTATGATCCATATCTTGGTAGTGTCCTCTCATAATAAGTCCCTAAAAATGCATTATGTGAGAAGCCAGAGCCAATATTAGAGTCCTCTCACATCATGTCCCTGGAAATGCATTTGGGAGGAGACAAATCCCATATCATGATAGTGTCCTCTCACAACAAGTCCTTAGATTTTTTAGAATTATGGTGCTCATTTGTACTTGCAACACTCGCTTGTGATGCTTGTAAAAGTTGTAGCACTGGCTTGTGGAACTTGTGACACTCAGCTTTAAAATTGTGAAAATTGAGATATATATAAATATATACATATATACATATGTATCTAAAATAAGAAAAAGAAGATGATGATCATCATGAGAAATCAACCAGAATTTTGATTGTGGTACTCACTTGCAGAGCTTGCAACACTCACATGCTGGGCTAGCAACCTAGCTTGTGGTGCTTGTAACACTCACTTGCAGACTGGTAGCACTCACGTATAGGAATTGCAACACTCACTTGTGGGGCTTGAAACACTCACTTATGGGGTTTGAAACACTTGCCACCATGGCCCATATCATGACATTGTCATCTTAGAGCAACCCCCTGAAATGCATTTGTGAGGAGCCAAGACCCGTATCATGAGAGTGTGCTCTTATAGAAATTCCATATAAATACATTTTTTGGGATCCATGACCCATATTATGACATTTTCCTCTCATAGAAAGTCCCTAGAAATGCATTTTTGAGGTGCCATGGCCCATATATTAACAATTTCCTCTCATTGTATGTCCTCAGATATGCATTTGAGGGGAATATCTTGACAGTGTCCACTCACAACAAGTCCTTGTAAATGCATATGGGAGGATCCAGGGCCAATATCATGAGAGTCACCTCTCACAACAAGTTGCCAAAATTTGATTTTAGGAGGAGCCATTGGCCATATCATGATAGTGTCCTACACAAGAAGTCCCTAGAAATGCATTTGTAAGGTGCCATAGCCCATATCTTAAAAATTTCCTCTCATTGTATGTACTTAGATCTTCATTTAGGGGAATATCATGAAAAAGTTCACTCACAACAAGTCCTTGAAAAATACATATGGGAGGAGCCAGGGCCAATACCATGAGAGTCACCTCTCACAACAGGTTCCCAAAATTTGATTTGGGAGGAGCCATCGGCCATATCATGATAGTGTACTACCACAAGAAGTCCCTTGAAATGCATTTGATGAAACGTCGGGGCCCACATCTTACTGTGTCCTCTCACAACAAGTACCGAAATATGCATTTTGAGAAATACGTGCCTAGATCATTAGAATGCCCTATAATGAAAGACTCCCAAAAATGATTTAGAATGACTCTCACCAACAATTTCACTCACATGTCTCCTTTATGAATTTTCAAATAAATGTTTTGATATATCCCCATGAAAATGAATCTAGGAGGAGCCAAAGACCATATCATGACAATATCCTCTCACAACAAGTCCCTTGAAATGCCTTTGTGATGAGCTAGGTCCCACATCATGACAGTTTCCTCTCACAACAAGTCCCTGAAAATGCATTTCAGAGGAGTTGGGGCACATATCATGAGAATGTCCTCTCATGACAAGTCTTGTAAAATGTATTTGCGAGGAGACATGGCCCATATCAAAATAGTTTACTCTTAGAGAAAGTTCATAACAATGCTTCTGTGGGGAGCCAAGGTCCATATCATGATTGTGTCCTCTATTAGCAAGTTCATGAAAAATGCTTCTAGGACGAACTAGGACCATATCATGATAATGTTCTCTCACAACAAGTCGCTATAAATACTCTGATCTTAGACGTGTACAAATGTATCACCCTCTTAAATGTTCATCAAGGAGACATATATGAGTATTAAGACAAGCAAAGCATGGTCATTGGGTTGCTTGTGGCAGCCACCACCCAATTGCAACAATTGTTGCTTGGTGGGTGGTCTACGCTAGGGGTAGGCAAAAATCAACAAGTGTCCTCTCACCACAAATCCCTAGAATTCATGATAGTGTCCTCTCACAACAAGCCCCTAAAAATTCATTTGAGTGGATTAGGGTCCCATATCATTACAAATGTCATCTCAAAACAAGTCCCTTGGTATCATCTAGAGGAGAGAGAGAGAAGGGGGCGCCTTGGTTAAGTCTTGGTTAAGTAATAACACTCGTGGTGATGTTAGAACCATAGAATGTTGAGTACCTTGAACCCTAAATGAGGTTGTGTCGAGTTTTGAAGGGCATATGGGGGTTCCTATCAGTTTATAAACCATAGAGGATGTCCTCTATCAGTTTTGGGAACTTTTGGAAGCATTCATGTCAGGCTAAGAACCTCAATTAGGTGAAGCCTATAGGTTTGATACTTCCTTGCAAAAGTGGTATTTGTTTGTACACAAAGTGATGACGAATTGTGATATCTTGTAATGGAAGGTACCCAATAATCGATACCTTACCCTTGGATTATCCCCAAGAGTTTTGCATGTCAAGATAAATGTCATCTCACAGTAAGTCCTTAAAAATGCATTTGGGAGGTGTCAAGTATCATATCATGAGAACATCTTCTCACAACAAGTCCATGAAAATGTATTTGGGAGGTGTCAGGGACCATATCATGACAAATGGTATCTCACAACACATCCCTAAAAATGCATTTGGGAGGTGCCACGACCCATATCATGATAGTGTCCTTTCACAACATGTCACTTCAAATGGATTAAGGAGGTGTCGTGGCCCATATATTGAAACAACATGTCACGGTGTTGACGCAGCGTCTATTGCGGTGTACACTGTGGTCGCAGTGTCACGTCCAGAAGCAGAACATAACATCACAATTGAAACAAGGGCAACTGTCAGAATTAAAGCCATCCCGGAGTAGACTACAACCATAGTTTCTAGTTTTGTTGGTTTGTTTGGTGTTTTTCTCTTTAAGATCTCCTCGATGTAAGGTTATATCAACATTATTGAAACTACGACATTGTCATGCACATGTTTAGAAAGAAAATATAAAATACATGCTCACAAGTCAACTTATGCAGTCAATGTTATGGATAGGAATCCACATTTAATAACATGCCATGTAATTGTCTCCATGTCATAGAAAAAATTGTTCTCACGTTTCACACATGGGAAGATGATCTCAATGTGATTCATAAGTTACAAAATCCAAAAAATGAACTAAGTCCTTGCATGAATGCCTCTTGCAACATTCATGTTTTGATCTTCCTCTACTCATCCAGCTTGTATCCATGGCTCCCTTATTTAGGTCTGATTTAGGCCCTCACATGAAAAGCCACCAAAACTGCATCGAGATGATTTTAGGCATGTCATACATCTGGACTCTCACAATAAGTTATATAAATCAAATCGCAAAGGATCAAAATGCCAAGGTAACACAAGGGTTCCATGTCACATGATAAATCACATTACAAATGATTAGTATGTCAAGGTGACATATAAAGGTGGAGTCTTCCATGTTGAGTGAGGAAGTGACCTCTCATAACAAGTCCATAGAAATACATTTGAGAGGATCCATGACCCATATCATGACAACGTCCTCTCACGACATGTCCCTCAAAATGAATTTGTGAAGATCCATGGCCCATATCATTATGATGTCCTCTCACAACAAGTCCTTCAAAATTCATTTAGGAGGAGCCATATCCCATATCATGACTATGTCCTTTCACAACAAGTCCCTGGAAATGCATTTGGGAGGATCCACCGCTAATATCATAATAATGTCCTCTCATAGAACGTCCCTAGAAATAAAATTTTGAGGAGCCAGGGCCCATATCATGACAGTGTGCTCTCATTGAAAGTCCCTGAATATATTTTTGGAAGGGGGCATGTCCCATATCTTGACAATTTCCTCTCACAGCAAGTTCCACAAAATGTATTGGTAGGTGTCAGGGCCCGTGTCATGACTATGTCCTCTCACAACATGTCCTTAAAACTGAATTTGTAAGGAGCTAGGACCCATACCATGACAGTGTCCTCTCACAACAACACCATAAAAGTGCATTTCAGAGGAGCCACATTCCATATCATGACAATATCTGTAACACATGGGCCCACTTCCCAAGGCTCTAGTAGTTTTAGGAATGATGACTCTCATAGCATGTCCTTGGAAATGATATTGTGAGGAGACATGTCTATATATTTATGGTGTCCTTTCATACAAAGTACTTGAAAATGTATTTGAGAGGAGATACAACCCATATCACGAGAATATCCTCTCACAACATATTGCTGGAAATGCATTTGGGAGGATCTGTGACCAATATCATGACAATGTGCTCTCACAACAAGTCCTTGAATAAATTTGTGAGGAGCCAGGGCCCATATCATGTGGTGTCCTCTCACAACAAGTCATTGAATATGCTTTTGGGAGGAACCAGTGCTTGTATCATGACGGTGTCCTCTCACACCAAGTCTCTGAAAATGTATTTGGAAGGAGCCACATCCCATATCATGACAACGTCCTATCCCAAAAAGTCACTGGAAATGCATTTAGGAGTAGAAATATCCCATATCATGACAATACTCTCTCACAATAAGTCCCTAAAATACATTTGGGAGGATCCATGACTAATATCATGACAGTGTCCTCTCACAACAAGTCCCTAGAAATAGATTTGTGAGGAGCCAGGGCCCACATAATAACGGTATGCTCTCACAACAAGTCCTCAAATATACTTTTGGGAGGAGACATGGAGCATATCATGACAATTTCCTCTCACATCATGTCCCTCAAAATGTATTAGGAGTTTCCATGGCCAATATCATGACAATTTCCTCTCACAATATGTCCTGAAAATGAATTTGTGAGGAGTTAGGGCTCATATCATGACGGTGTCCTCTCACAAGAAAACCCTAAAAATGCATTTCGGAGGAGCCAAATCACATACATGGCAATGTTCTCTCACATCAAGTCCTTGAAAATACATTTGGGAGGAGCCATGACCAATATCATGACAGTGTCCTCTCATGGCATGTCACTGGAAATGATTTTGTGAGGAGATGTCCATATCATGATGGTGTCCTCTCATAGAAAGTACCTGAAAATGCATTTGAGAGGAGCTACATCCCATCTTATGAGAATGTCCTCTCACAACATGTTGTTGGAATTGCATTTGGAAGGATATGTAACCAATATCATGATAGTGTATTCTGATAGTATGTCCCTACAAATAAATTTGTGAGGAGCCAAGGCCCATATCATGATGGTGTCATCTTGTTGGTATGTATGCCCTGAGAGCCAATCATGGGATGATTGGTGGGATACATTAAGATTGATTTGATAAAGATCAAAGGCAAGCTTGCAATCCCTTCTGGTTCAGTCATATGAGATAATGATAGAACATATTGAATGTCTAGAGAATGACAGTACTCAATGATGTATGCTTTCAGGTTGAGGACCTGAATGATGAGATCATACAGATGCTAAGAGTTTGTACATTCTTATTATGTCCCTAGTCGGATGTCATTGTGGAAGGTAGATAGACAACAATGACACACAAGACTAGATTGTGGTGTTGGTTGATGACAGAATCTCGTTAGTCATGATATGGAGATATCAAACTAAACACATAGTTACTTGTTAGAGAACAAGTGTATCAGACATACCCACTGTGAGTTTGACACATGGAACCATGACATGGTAGCCACAGTCAGTTCTCACAGTGATGGTGCTGAATGTGATTCCTTGACCTAAAATCACTACACTCAACACATGTCATTGGGTACACTTTGACATCATCAAATGCAGTCCTGAAACATGGGTTGTTATAAAGGTGATGATTGGGTGGCTTTGACACATGGGGCTTTTGAGAGGTGAGTGATAATATGGGATTTGTCCCTCCTAAGGGAGTTTGATATCCATGGGCACTTGATGAGTAGGATTGAGATAGGCGTGCACACGCATGTGTGAATCATTATGTGATATTGATGTCATACATATCTCCTTCAATCTACTCTGAGATCAAGAAACTGAATGAACATTGATAGGATGACTGTTCCATGCCTTGAGTTCATTCGGGATATCAGTGATAAAGGAATTATACATTCATTGTAACACCATTCACGGATTGTAGAATTGAAATTTGTTCTCCAACTTTCTATTTCACTTGGGTAGAACTGATGTGTGACTAGGCACCGCTCTTTTCTTGTGAAGTCATAAGTGTTATGGACTTTCACTGCCAACGTGAAATGGACCTGTAGGGTCACACACATAGGATTTAACCTGGAAGAGGAGTTTATCCACAAATGATGTTTAGATTGATTACTAAAGGAGTTTAGTAGTTCAATTAAACACTCAGTTGATTGACAGCTCAAAGTCATAGTGTTCAAGGTGTTGGACCAATTGATTAGAGTATCAGATTGAGTGAAACTGCGATTGACTGATTTTGCACAGTCTGCATTTCCAACCGATCGGCTCATGAGATGAACTGATCGGCTCAGGTTGGTGAACCGATCGGCTAATGAAATGAACTGATCGGCTTAGGTTGGTGAACCGATCGGCTCAAGTGGTGAGTCGATCGACTCATGTGTCATGAAACGATCATCTCAATTGTTGAACCGGTCGATTCATGTGACCAACCGAGATCATTTCGAAAGCCAGAAGACTATTTTGCAAATACAATTTGTTTCACTTATACAAATTCGATTTGGACAAGGATTAATATTTGATTAATCGGAAACAAATATGAAAGTCAATTTGAGTTGGACCAGGACCACGAACCAAACGGCTCAGAAGTGAACCAATCGGCTTAGGGGTCCCAAACGATTGGTTCAGGTGTGAATCGATCGGTTGAGGTCACCAACCGACCGTTTCAGGGTTGAAACGATCGGTTCGGCTGGCGTTGTTGGTTGTTTTGTGGAAAATCTCAAACCCTTCTACTCCTGCTTTAATCCCGCATTGCCCAGGGTAGAGAACCTTGTCCCATGACCCTCCTATATATAGGGGTATTGGGGGCTTCTCAGGAACAACAACTCAGAACACCAGTTGCTCTGCAAAGTTGTCATTCTTTCTGGTTTTGGTAACCGAGAGAGCTCGAGAAAGTGCTACCTGATAAGGGAGGCACAACAAGGGAAAGACAACTGTAGAAAAGCGAATGGTGGCAGGAGAGTGTGTCGGTGACTAGTATGCCGACAGGAGGGTGTGACTCCTTCCGATTCCTTGTGGGACAAGGAGATCGGAGTTCCAAACAGTCCGTGTGGATGACTATAGAGGCGGGAGACTTCTTCTGCTCAGAGGAAAGCTATCAATCCCGACAGTCCCGTTGAGACCAGGAGCTGCTCAGACACCATCCAAGACTGGAGGTGAAGACCGCGCAAGCCGCGAGGTAACGTCGCCTAGCAAGCCTAGGGACAAGGTACACCTCTACAAACCATCCTTCCTATTGTATAGACATTGACATGATTCTTTTATTCTGGGTTTGGGAGAAGAAAATTTTTGTTTCCGCTGCCTTCTCTGTCTCCCCTAAAACCCTTCACATCACACATCATGTCGCTGAATATGATTTTGGGAGGAACCAAGGCCCATATCTTGATGGCATACTCTCACATAAAGTATTTGAAAATGAATTTGAGAGGAGCCACATCCCATATCATGACAATGTCCTCTCCCAATAAGTTGCATTAAGGAGGATACATAGCCCATATATTGGTAGTGTCCTATCATAATAAGTCCCTAAAAATGCATTTCGGTGAAGTTTGGGCCATATCATGACAATGTTCTCTCACGCCAAGTCCTTGAAAATACATTTGGGAGGTGCCATCGCACATATGATGACAATGTCATCTCACAGTAAGTCCTTAAAAATACATTTGGGTGGTGTCAGGTCCCATTTTATGACAACGTCCTCTCATAACAAGTCCATCAAAATGCATTTGGGAGGTGTCAGGGCCCATATCATGACAAATGTCATCTCACATCAAGTCCCAAAAAATGCATTTGGGTGGTTCCATGACCCATATCGTGATAGTGTCATTTCACAACATGTCCCTTCAAATTCATTAAGGAGGATATATGGCCCATATATTGGCAGTGTCCTCTCATAATAAGTCCCAAAAATGCATTTCGATGAAGTTTGAGCCCATATCATGACAATGTCCTCTCACGCCAAGTCCTTGAAAATACATTTAGGAGGTACCATGGCACATATGATGACAATGTCATCTCATAGTAAGTCCTTAAAAATGCATTTAGATGGTGTTAGGTCCCATATCATGACAACGTCCTCTCACACCAAGTCCATGAAAATGTATTTGGGAGGTGTAAGGGTCCATATCATGACAAATGTTATCTCACATCAACTCCCAAAAATGCAATTGGGAGGTGTCATGACCCAGATCATGATAATGTCCTTTCACAACATGTCCCTTCAAATGCATTAAGGAGGAATGAGGGCCCATATATTGACAATGTCCTCGCACAATAAGTCCATGAAAATTTATTTTGGTGAAATTTGGGCCCATATATGACAACGTCCTCTCATTCCAAGTCCCTGAAAACACATTTGGGAGGTGGCATGGAGCATATGATCACAATGTCATCTCACAATAACTCCTTAAAAATACATTTGGGAGGTGTCAGGTCCCATATCATGACAACATCCTCTCACAACAAGTCTATAAAAATGCATTTGGGTGGTGTCAGGTCCCATATCATGACAACATCCTCTCATAACAAGTCCATCAAAATGCATTTGGGAGGTGTCAGGGCCCATATCATGACAAATGTTATCTCACAACTAGTCCCAAATAATGCATTTGGGAGGTGCCTCGACCCATATGATGATAGTGTCCTTTCACAAAATGTCCTTTCAAATGCATTAAGGAGGACTCATGGCTCATATATTGAAAGTTTCCTCTCATAATAAGCCCCTAAAATGCATTTGGGTGAAGTTTGGGCCCATATCATGACAATCTCCTCTCACACAAAATCCTTGAAAATACATTTGGGAGGTGCCATGGAACATATGATGACAATGTCATCTCACAATAAGTCCTTAAAATTGTATTTGAGAGGTGTCAGGTCTCATATCATGAGAACATACTCTTACAACAAGTCCACGAAAATGCATTTGGGAGGTGTTAGGGCCCATATCATGACAAATGTTATCTCAAATCATGTCCCTAAAAATGCATTCGGGAGATGCCACAACCCATATCATTATAGTGTCCTTTCACAATGCATCCCTTCAAATGCATTAAGGAGGTGTAAGGGCCCATATATTGATAATGTCTCTAACTGCATTTAGGAGGAGCCATGGACCATATCATGACAATATCATCTCACCACAAGTCCCTTGAAATGCATTTGTGAGGATCTTGGGCCCATATCATGACAGTATGATCTCACAAAAAGTCCCTTGACATGTATCTGTGTGGATCTTAGCCCATATCATGATGTGGTCTCTCACAACAAGTCTTTGAAACTGCATTTGTGAATATCCAGACCCATATCATTAGAATCCTCTTAGGAAAGTCTCCCAAAATGCATGTTCGAGGAGCTGCGACCCTAACATGACAATGTCCTCTAAGACAAGTCCATTAAAATGCTTTGAGGAGAGGCTAGGGCCTATGTTATGACATTGTCTTCTCATAAAAAAAGTCCTTGAGATGTGTATATATGTATTGTCTTCTTAACTATTCATAAATGGGCATCTATGAGTTTGGGGACAATTGAAGCATGGTTGATTGGGTGCTTATGGGAACTACCTCCCATTTGTAGGAATTGTTGCTGGGAGTGGGAGGTCTATGTAAGATGTTTACCAAGATAAATTTGCCTCATAATACAAAGGCTCATTGGCCTTAGAATGATCACCAAAGAGACAGGTATGTGTTTGGTGACTATTTTCATGCCAATATCCCTTTATGAATCATTTAGAATGACTCTCAACAACATTTTCAGTCGCACATCTCCTTTACAAGGTGTCAAATAAATGTACTGATATATCCCCATGAAAATGCCTTTGGGAGGATTCATGAACCATACCATGACAGTTTTCACTCACAACAAGTTCCTTGAAATGCAGCTTTGAGGACTTGTGGCCCATATCTTGATAGTGTCCTCTCACAACAAGTTCATAAAAATGCATTTGTGAGAAGATTGGGTCCTTATCATGAGAATGTCCACTCATAGAAATCTCCCGAAAGGTATTAGTGTGGAGCCATGGTCCATATCATGATAATGTGTGTTGGTAGAAAGTCTATGAAATGTCATATCATGATAGTGTCCTCTCATAGCAGGTCCTTGAAAATACTTAGATTTGAGACATGTATATATGTATTTTCCTCTTAACTATTCATAAAAGAGATGTGTAAGAGTTTGGGGACAATGGGAGGAAGGTCGTTTGAGTACTTTCGACAACCACCACTCTTTTGCAACAATTGTTGTTGGGGGTGGATGGTCTATGCAAGCCGCTTTCAAGGAGCAATTTGCCTTGCAAGACAAATGTCCGTTAGCCTTAGAATGTTCACAAAAGAGACATATATCAGTTTGGGGGAAAATCTTTATGCCAATATCCCTCCATGATTGACCCTCTTGATTACTTAGAAAGACTCTCAGCAACAATATCTCTCACATTTCTTCCTTCATGAATAGTCAATAAATGTATTGATATATTCCCATGAAGCTAGTTGATGCTCATTATTGGTTGGGAGATATTGGATGACTGACATGTCTATCACCTAAAGTTTAGGTGACAAGTACACATGTCACCTAAAAGTTTGGTGACATGCATGTGTGTCACCTATATATATACCACCTTATAGATCATATGTGACTCATATACATGTCACCTATATGGAAAACCCACATTAGAGCATAGGTGATTCAAATATATGTAACCTATTTGGTGTAACCCTTTCGTGTATGATAAAATGTATGTCATCTATATTATGCAGGATTATACAGATTATAGATGATTTACATGTATGTCACCTAAAGTATGTAACCTTTTCAAAATGCTAAAATGTATGTCATCTATTTCACACTGGTCTATACAGTTTATAAGTGATGACAAGCATGTCATCGAAAATATGTAACCTTTTACATGACTGTCACCTACACTATGCTTTTTGGTAGTGAATGGTGGGAATGAGGTCGCAGGTCAGTAGGTAGTCGATGTGGGCAAGGCAGAGTTCAATAGTAAGGGGCTGGTTTGCAAGTCACAGAAATATCAACCCATCTGTTGATCCCCTAATCTCTCTGTGGTTGTTGGTAGATGAGGGAGAGGAGTCGGTAACTTATAATTCAGATGAGAGTTGTAAAGCTGAATGTTGGGATCTGAGTTTGCAGGAGTCCGATGACTCCAGGCCATGCTTGACGGAAGGGAGAAAGTTATCTTGATCAGGGAAGGTTCCTCTCCCAGATCTTGAGGCTTCAAGAATGATTGCAGCGTGATCATGGAGTACCAAGGGCTCCGCCGGTTTTGGGAGCCAACTCAACTACGAAGATGACGACAGACTGGAGGGATTGCAGGTTATCTTCCTCTTTGCCAAAGAAAGAGAGGAGCTTCATGGTCGAGACTAAAGTTGGCCAAGGGGTCAGTGAATGCGGATCTAGACAGGGTTGGATGTCTTGGTGCAAGAGTCTTGTGATAGGAATACTGCCTCTACAGACTCCCTATCCGCCGCCAAGGTTGTGATGATGGTCCGTTGTCGAGAGGGTGAACTTGTCCAGGTCACCACCAGACAAGATGCAAGGGCATCATAATGTTTCAGGGTTGTACCACTAGAAAGTTGCAGCTAAGGGCTAATTTGGTTGGAGGTAAAACCAACCAACTTAAGGAGTTTAGAAACAGGAAATTGAATGGGAGGAGTCGAAATGGAAACATGTAGGTTTGGTTCTAACTAAATAGAACTCAGCAATTTGGTGTGTTTTCATTTGGTTTCGTGCACTTCATACATTTCTATAGCAGGTTATAACAGCTGCATGATATTCAATCTCTTTTACCCTTTTCAAAAAGGTCTTAGGTTGTGACATTACAATTTGATTTCATGTGGAATCTTGAGGGCAGCGAAGACATGCTGCAGCATTGGATAATCTGGAGATGGAACCACACCCATTTTGCTCGCGGTCTGTTTTCCATATTTGTAGTACAATGCAACGACATGCTGCTGTTGATTTTCACACTATGTTGGAGCTGTGCCCAACCAAACAAAAGGAGTTGAAAAACTTGTGTAGTTGCAAGTGGGTCAGTTGGTTTTCGATGCAACCAAACGAACCCTAAGGTAATTGAAGGGTCGAAGCCGTTGATTGTAGCGGCGCCTGCAGTTACCTGAGGAACTAATTTGCAGGTTTGTCTATCCAAGTCGTAGAGGACGCACGAAGGTAGGAAGAAGATAAGATGTAGGTCTTTGTGCCTTTTCCTCATGATTATTTATCATCTTGCACTTATGTAGTTTTGGGTGTTAGGTTGGAGTGACATTTAGAGTTAACAAGGAGGCATGAAAGTGATGGTGGCAGGCTCTGTCACATAATTCTCCAAAATTTTCAATTATTCATATATAATTTGTAATTTTTTCATCGGACATATGCTACGTCCGAATTTCACATTAAATCTATATTTTTCCAGTATTTTATGAACTATTCATATTTTATTCATCATTCATGTATTTTCATGTATTATTCTGAAAAAAATGAATTTTGCCGATTTTTTTGGAAAAAGAACAATCAGTTAAGATTGCTTCTTGTTTTAATATTTTCTAACATCTATTTCTCCTCAGATCATTAAATTTTGTCTTCTACTTTATTTAATTTGACTTAAGCAACTCAATGTGGGATTTAACTAATGTGGTACTTGAACTGAATTGACACTTAAATGCCGATGTTTATCAATATCTCTAGCTTTGTTTCTGAAGTAAATTGTACACCTTTAATTTTACCAAATTGACTACTGTGCTACCGTGGTTCTTTTATGTACATGCATGAATCTTGATGGTTGTTTATTACTCCTTTTTGACTTGACCAAACAACCAAGTAAGTTTGCATCTATAATTTTTAAACATACATGAATAAACAATATATATGTATATATATATATAATCCGAAATTTTCCCAAATGGTTAATCGAACTTTTGCCAAATCTTTATCATTTTGTATCTGAATTTTCCGCATAATTCCCGAATGCCAAACTTTTCAACCTCATCAAATAATTGTGGAATGTTGAATTTGTGACTATGACTGGAAGGCAAGAGTCCATAACGACTGGGCTGTCATTTTTATCGGTTAGGATTCATATTGATTCTGATGAAGTAAGGACATTTGGTCCTTTTTTGCAGTCATATAGTCAACGACGAAGATTTCAATTCTAGGGGAAAGCTATTTTTTTAAATTAATATGGGGGATTTCTATGGCTAGCAAAAAAGGGAATTACATACAGATGCCTCCAATCTCTCAAAAAATGGATAGGCTAGCTATAACTCAAGATATACCTAATCTATATGCTTTGAACGAAAGAGGAAAAAATCCAAAAGAAAACGCTTTAGATCTTCGTGTAGGGTGTGTGTATCTCTGCACAAAAAGAACTAGGAGTATAACTACAAAAAAGGGTTATGGGAGCCTCTAACCTCCCCAGTCAGATAAGAGATACCCAAACCTTCAATTTTGTAAACTCCTCTCACTGATGGGGCCATTCTAGAAAGAGAAAGGAATCTATAAGGTTCATCTAAACCCACTCCATATTCCGCATAATGGGACGAGAGACTATTTACCTCTTTGTGGATCAGGCTAGTGGTCCACCCAAACCCTGTTATCTTGAGACCCGCCGAAACTAGCCTAGGCTTGTATCTCTAGGGGAGCCTAAGTCCTTTAACCCAAAAATTGAGAAACAACTGATTATCACATTCCAACCCAATTCCTGATAGGCTTATTCTGATAGAAAAATCCAAACCTACTTCTAAGGCTTTAAGATATCCACCCACTAGGTTTGGATCTGGGTAAGGACCCACAAACCCCACTAGAACATGACCATGGTGATCTCTGATAAGTCCCCCATAGGCCCAACCCGAAAGGATCATGTTACCTTATTTCTTTCTCTAAGAAATACCACCAAAGTTGAACTCAAGATTTGCGGGCGTTGGTCTAACCCATCCGACTTCTTGCCATCTAAAGCTCTTAATATGCATTTCTTTAGGAAGATCCGCCTATAACCATCCCTTCTCAATACTTATAAGGTCCCCTACCTTTCACAAGACAAAGCCATCAAGGTTTGACATATGATATAACATGATCATCTTCTAAATCCTTTCAAAATCTATTTTCATTTTATCATATCTGCTAGAAAATCGAGCTGCCCATAAACACCAGAGCACTGTGGGAGATAAAATCACTCTTGTTTCTCCTAACCAAGTATGTTTATGTTTGTCATTTCTTCTTAACCTTAAGCCTAAAGCTATGAAAATTCCTCTAGAAAAAGAAAACTCTAGTAGAGTCTCTACTCTGGCCCAGATCATCCTAGTGATTTCACTCTCCCTAAAAAGGTGTTCTATTCTTTCCCCATGTCCCTCTGTGCAACACTCACATCTTGATGCAAGCTGTATATTACATGCCCTTATATGGTCTTCTGTGGGTACTGCATTACTCATAATTTTCCATGTGAAGGCACTAACTTTCAGTGGTAAATGTGAGTTCCAAATTGATTTGTTGCCTTCCATGCACCTATTTTCTTCCACTCCAGTGATTAGTAGTTTATGTGCTGATGTGACCGAGAAGAGTCCATACAGATTTGGAACCCAGATCAGAAAATATTTTGACCCCAAATCTAATCTAATATTATTCTTAAGACCACTAATTCCTTCTTATGATATCAAGTTTCTTAGGTATGCTAGGTTCCATGAACCCTCATTGTTAATGGTGTCTTGATGTACTGAATATTTGTCATTTTTCACAGACTATTTTATATTTCTTTTTGTGCACTTACTATTTATTTTCGTATTTATTTGTGCATGATTTATTAATATTAGCCCATGTTACTCAATTGCATCAAATAAGCACAATTTTAATCTTTTTGAATGATTTATTACATTTCAAGTACTTATGTACATTTTTGTGTGTTTTCAAGTGTCGCAACTCATAGACTTGGTACTACTGACTTCAAAAGTCAGTACTACCAAATTTGCATCAAAGACAGAGCAGATTCAAATTTCAGACTTGGTACTATCGAGTCTAAATGTTGCTACTATAGAGTCTGCCTGATCAGGCAGTCTGGAAAATCAAGTTTAATCCAACGACTGGGGATTAATTTTTCCCTAAGTCACTTCTATGACTTAAGGGGAGTTTGTCCAGATCTAATCCATCAGGTTGTATTCCAGTGTAAGACGAAGATGTCACGGGAGAGGAGAACGAGTAGGAGAACCACACATTCGTACGGTTCCAGGCATGATCGGTGGGTAGAAATTGCAAATTGCAGATCTGTTCATCGGCGTGAAGCATCCTAATCATGTTTCTCTAGGAGTAGAAAGAAAATATATTAATCTTAGATTAAAACTATAATGCCAATCATTGTAAAACTTTAGTCCTAGAGAATTTCTTCTCATTGTGATCACCAACCATTAAATTAGTTTTCTTTGTTGCAATAAGTTAAGTAACTCTAAAATCAAAGTTTTCTTCGGCTTAGCTGATCGAAAGTAGTTAGTAGTAGTTTTTTGAATTATGTTTCCCCGTGTTTGATATCCAAGCATATTTGACCTGTATTACTTCGACGGATCCACTTGTGTTTTGCAAGTACAATTGAATCGTGTCATGTTTTTGGCGTCGTTGCCGGAGAAACGACATATTCAAGCACTACGAGTGTTGTAATCGGCCACTCTAGGCCATCCTCTTTATTTTTTTCTTTTTATTCTTCCCAAATCTGAATTGCAAATATTTCTTAATTCAATCACTAGTATCTCATTCTCACATTAAAATTGCAAATTTCAGGTACTAGTGCATGGTTCAAACTCGAACCACTGATTACACTCCCACAACAAATCCACAATCGGAAGGTATGGGTGACGTAGAAGAAGAACAAGTCATCTGGGAGAGGATCAAGGTGTCATCCTCAATAGCTTAGCTTGGGCCAATCAAGCGACAAGAAATACATATGGGAATCTACAAGATTGATCTTGGGCTGGTGGCATTAGTCAAGCAACATGCTTTCCATAGCCATAGTATTGAAGACCCAATGACTCACATCAACAATTTCATTGAAAGCTGTAACATGGTGAAGGTAGAGAAGGTTCATGCCACTGTGATATACATGAAGTTGTTTCCATCATCCTTGTAAGACCATGCTAAGTCTTGGTTCTATAACCTCAATCTAGAGTCCATAGAGGCATGGGACCAGATGATAGATGCTTTCTTTGATCATTATTTCCCCCCCACAAAAGACGAATGAATTGACATGGAAGATTTACAACTTCAAGCAACATGCTGAAGAGTCATACTCAGAGGCTTGGGAGACATTTCAAAATATGTTTTTGAAGGTTCCTCACGTTGTATAGATTTATATGGTCAAGCCAAGACCTTCTATTATGACCTACATCAGGGTGAGAGGACCACCCTGGACAGTGCAAGAGTTGTATTTTTCTTGAACAACAAGCCTTCTACATGCCATGAGATCCTGAAGAACATGGCTATGAACTAGTCATGGGGTGAAGAAAGAGAACACCTGACAACCATTAAAAGTGCTGAAGAATCTAAAGTCATCTCTACAATGAGAATCTTGACCTCATCTCCATGAAGTTGTGCCAGAAGGATGTAACATCATCTGGGGGTGAATAAGATAATTGTATGTATATGCATCAGTAGTACTAGTAGGATAGGGGCCCTAGCAAGATTGACAAAATTGAGAACATGTTAGGAAAGCTAGTGAGCTAAAATGAAGCACTTATGGGTTAGACATAGAGGGAGATGCAAAACCAAGGTGCCCAGATTTGCAACATTGAATATCAAATTTCTTAGTTGGCAGCACAAGTAGCTTCTTTGAAGGAGTCCATTCAGTAAGGAGAACTTGGGAATGCAGTTGTAACCCATCAACACCACCAAGAAAAATTCACCTCTATTGTCAAAGAGCAAGAACATCATACTGAGGAGGCACCCAAGCAACACGCTCAGGAGTCTGATGGGGTGAATGTTCCTAAAGTCCCATTTCCTTGTAGCCTATTTGGATTACTAGGAGGATGCAGAACGCCAGTGGATAGTGCACTTCAAGGTCCCATTCCTGTTAAATATCTGACTATAGTTCCTGAGAGGGTACCTATTCAACAAGAGTTGGTGAAGGTTTTACTATGCAGTGGAATAGTCACAGCCAATAGAGGAGCACCTAGAATTCCAAAAGAACAGTCATCAATAACCCCACCCACAGAGGATGTGTCGATTTCTATTCCATACAGTGGTGATAAAGAAAGATTAGGGGGGAAGTTCATAAAGTGCCATATATTCCTCCACAGAAGAGAGCAGAGAAGTCAGATGTACCATACCCAGATAGTCTGAAGCTAAGGGAAAAGGAAGCACAGTTCAAAAAGTTCTTGGACATCTTTTGAAAGCTCCACATCAATTTTCCATTTGTGGAGGTGATAGATCAAATTCCTGCTTATGGGAGATTATTGAAAGATATCATCAACAAGTGGAGGATTAATGACACATATATTATACAGGTTGATGAGGTGATGAGTGCACTGATCAACAGGAAGCTGTTAAAGAAGAGGAAGGATCCAGGATGTTTCTAAATCCCATGTACTATAGGTGGAAAACACTTCAAGAAGGCACTATATGATTCAGGAGGGAGTAATAATTTCATGCCTATTACCACCTTCTGAAAGTTAGGAGTGAAGGAACCAACAAGAACATCCATGGCAATTGAGTTGGTGGATGGCTCTATTGTGAGGCCATACGGGATATGCGAGGACATGTTGGTTAAAGTCGACAAGTTCATCTATCTAGTTGACTTTGTGGTGATGGATATGAAGGAACTGAAAGGGTCTGAGATGTTTCTAGGGGGGTCGTTCCAAGATACAACAGATGTGATCACTATCATTGGTAGAGGCTATTTGACACTTGGGATAGATGATTATAGAGTGGAGTTCAGACTTCTAGATGAATCTTCACCACCATCTCAAGATAACCCGGGCTGAGGAGGATCATTCATGTCGAGCCTAGGACTTTAAATAAGGGTGCTTATGGGAAGCAACCCAATTTTATTTTTATCATTTACTATTTTTTTAGGTGTTTATCAAAGTTACGATTCATCTTTTTCATGTTAGATTTTATTGGATGTAAAAAAGGTACCTTGCTGCTCCTTTTTGGTGTGCAGGAAGGGCCAAAGTTCGTACTACTGAGTTCATACTCAGTACTACCGACTCCTTATCAATTAAAATTCTGCAATTTGTGCAGAAAGTTGGTACTATCGACTTTCAAAGTCGATACTATCATAAATTTTGCCAGAACATCACCTAAAACCTGAACCAAAGTCGGTACTACCGAGTCCAAATTCAGTACTATCGAAATTTTTCAGCAAAAAGGTGACAAAAGCTACAAGAAGAAGCTGTCGACACCACCAATACAGATGTCGGTGGGTACCTAATTTCAAATTCAAAGAAGGAGAGAGAATGCCATAACTTGATGCCAAAAAGACATAAATTAGTGGCACCATCAAGAGGGGTATATGCTTGCACAACTTGATCCAAATATCCACCAATCATCCACGTTCACCACCCTTTACAGCATCTGGTATACCCGTTCCACCTCTACGTTTGGAATTTTGATTATGAGGACATGGTCAAATTCAAGCTTAGGGGAGGTAGGTGTTGGAACAGCTTTATCTTCCTTTTTTACATTCTTTTAGTTTTTATTTTTGAAATTTGTAGGATCCACAGTCTATCTAGCATAAAGTGGAGTTTAAATTTTGTTTGTTCCTCGCAACTATCATGCGTACTTTCAAGTTTGCAATGGAAAACGAAAATCTTTTTGTGGGATTAGTTGTGAGTACTTGAGTAATCTCACGTAGAGGAAGTGTATGAGTCGGTTAGATTAAGGACATTTGATATGAATGGACATCTTAATTATGAATGAAATGTGTTTATTTTTCATGCAAAACATATGAAAGTGGTTGCAATGCAAATACTATCTACATGAGATGCATTCAAAGAAGTTAAAACCGTACTTTACTTCCAAATCTTATGGTGGATTTTGAAAAACAATGCGGTGGACAGATCACAAGACTAATTGACTGAACCTTTGAAAAGTATTATGTGTCCGTCCTTAAATGACCTGTGTAGTAGCGCCCATGAAATCAATCCCCCACAAATCAAACACCCTAATTTCTTGAGAAACATTCAAGGCCATTTCGTGTGTTTTAGAAATGTTACTTGTGTGTTGACAAGCATCACAATGAAGTACAAAGTCATATGCATATTTAAAAGGCATAGGCCAATAAAAACAGTCAGAATATATAAACTAGTCACCACATAAGTGACCACCATATACATCCACCTCATAAGTGGGCAAAAGACATCACGTGTCATCTTTTAGAGTTCCATCATGAACAAAGCATAATATAAGAGTTCAAAATAATATCCATGATCACATGTTCAACATCAAATAAGGTATTTCACAAGAACAATGATTTTCAAAAGAAAAGACATTGTGTATAGGCTAATGTCCATAGGACAAAGAGAATATATAAGCATAGGTGAACTGCTCAACATAGAGGAATAGGGGATACAACATACCTCTCTTACTTAGAGTCCTATTAACCTCTTTTCCAAACCTTTAGTTGAAATCAAGGTCCACTTGTCCTAGGGAAGATAATAAGGTCCAAACAGCAATAATCCCAAGCTTATAAGGTCTGGTTGCTCCATGCCTAGCTCCTTTCTTGAACAAAGATCTCCTTCTCAACTTAGAGGTGATAAACCCTAGAAAAAGAGCATGGAGATGAGATGTTTTAGGGTTCTTAGTGGAGTTTTATCATGGAAGGTCATGATTCCGACCTGGAGGAAGGTGTGAGAAATACTATCAATATGAAAATAGGGAAGGGAAGGAGGATTCTTACTAGTCTTGGTTAAAATCACCAAGGAGGCGCTTAAGAAATCCTAATAGAGCAATTTGGATACCATATGAGCCTTCTTCACCAAGGTAGGCTCCCTCTATTACCTTGGGTCAGCAAATTCGTGGCCAAATACAAAAGGAACTATTCTCTAAGCTAGAGGAAAGAAAAGGAGACCAAGAGTTTCGAATTTTTGAGTTGGAAAAGGGGTATGTATGGCTATATATAGAAAAAGTTCAAGCATGAGGTGTTTTATGGGACTTTCCATGTGTCTTTAGCCTAGGGCTTCATGGCCTTGCAAGTGGACACCTCATGGGGGATATAAAATATATAAGGTCGGTTTTTGGACCCTTCTAGGCCATCCCAACCGACCTCCATCAAAGAAATAACCCTATTGGTCGATGGCTTCTAAAGATAACCTGACTTATAAAGAGGAAAACCCTAAAATGCCCTTGGAAAGCAATACCATCAAACCAAGGTGAAACTAGGTGCTCCCATGGTTTTTTAATTCGAGAATGGTAAGGTGGTATCTAATTATTATAATTAATGTGATAATTTGCAAAGAAAACCTCCCAATTGGGTAAATTGCATAAAAGTCCAAAATGTACCTAAAATTGCATAACTTGCACAAACAACATCCAAATTGGACCAAACTTTATCCACAAGTTATATTTGATGTGTAGAATATTAATTTGCCATTATTTATATATTTTTAAGTTATATAATCACATTATTTATTAATTATGCCTTTTACTCATTTTCTCTCTCCTAAACTTATCCTAATATTTCAAGGTTGTCCAAATTAGATGAAATTTGACATGTTGGCTAATATTGATATGTAGAATTCGAATTTGAAGTTTGTTTCCTTTTTTGAGACTTATTTTTATGAGATATGCCATATGTCCCATTAACATCCCATTATCTAAATTGTACATCCAATTAAGTTTCTTGTCTTTATATTACCACCAAAATGAGTTATGTGGCATATTTTATGTATCTATTATAAACCTAAGATGAATGTTAGAACATTAGGTTACATTAAGGTGATCTATACATGCATTATCTTATTGGGATTATACTAAACATCTATGTAGGTCTAACCTTCAACTATGTTTGGAAAAGGCCAAAGCATCAACTTTCAGGGTAGGGTATGAGATCTAGTATGTTACAGGGATACAAATCCATACCCTCAAAAAATGAATGATATGTAGTAAAGCCCAAGCATAACGTTCCATCATGCTAAAATAATGGACCAAAAAAAAGAAGAAAAAGAAAAGAAAAGAAGAAAGAAAGGAGTTTGTAATGTTTAAAGTTAAGAGGGAGAAAGTATGCCCTTAACTCTTCTTTTAGAGATGGAGACATTCACATGATGCATTCTTTTCTTTAAATTTTTGTCTATTTAATTGACAACATCTTTTGACCCGTGCATCATTCTACCAATAAAGTAGACATTAGGACTCATGCTTTTCTCATTCATTTCACCATATAGGTTCATCATGTTTTATTTTGAATCAAATGTTACTTTTGATTCTTCAATTGACACCCATTTCATACAATTCATTGATCTTATTGGTAGGCCACTTATAAGATTATTCTCCTCAATCATTTTTAAATTGAGAACTTCTTCCAATTAGTGTTGGATAAATTGGACATTATGATAAATCCCTTTGTTTCGATGACAACAAACATTTCATTCTTGTTGATCTAACGTGCTACTTGAGTGTTGCAGGAATAAGGTGGATGACAAAGCTCTAGGGAATCTATATGCTTGAATGATTGTAAATGTCATGAAATGTAATCAATTGTAAACTTGTACAAATATATAATGTACAAGTACTTAGACTTCATGTAAATCAAGCGTTAGATCTTCCCTAGCTAAACACCACACTTAGTTAGGTCATCCCCTTCAATAGTGTCACATATGCACACTCATACACACACTTAGTGCCTTAATTGAAAGATTGAAACAGGGTCAATCTCGGTCGACAAACTCCTCGACCGAGACATTCTCGGTCGACAAACTTCTCGACCGAGAAAGACCCAAGTAGCCGTTAGACACAGCTGACAAGGTAGTTGGCAGTTGCAAATGAACGTTGATCCAGAGAGCCTGTCGGTCGACAAAACTTCGACCGAGTAGGCATCTCGATCGACAATTTGTCGACCGAGATGGACTCTGACAGCAACTGCAGAATAAAGCAACTAGCCGTTACTAATGCACCTAACTTATACCTAACGGCTAGTTAAGCACTTAGAACCCCCTAGAAAGTGTCTAGAACGTCCTTAAGCACTTGTAGGTCATTCCTATAAATAGGACATGCCTTAGGACACCTAAAAACACCCAAGCTACACTTGTGCTATACTTGAGCTTGAATACTCATTGGCAATCTATTTTGAGCAATAGAGAAATTCCAACATTGGCTATTCATTCCCATTGCTCCATTCTCGTGTCCTATAGGCTAGCATCTCCTTTCCAGAGCACGTGAACTTCAGCAAGGAAAGAAGAAGGATGTGGCTCTAAAAGCTTCAAAAGTCGTCACACAAGAAAGTGAGGAGTCAAGTGAAGAAGAAGGAGAAGAAGCCTTGATCGTCAATGGTAAGAAATACAAAAGATTTAAATCTAACAAAATTTCCATCTCTTCTTCTACCACTCCTAGGTGCTTTGAATGTGGGAAGAAAGGGCATTTCAAAAATGAATGTCCTAAAGCAAATAAAGGAAAGAAAAGCTCACACAAGAAGAAGGGAGAAAAAGCCTATAAAGCTGCATGGGACGAGTCAAGTGACAGTGAAAGCGGAGAAGAAATGGTGGATTGTCTAATGACAAGAGAAAATGATGAAGACTCTCAAGAGGTAAGCCTACTTGATCTTCCTAAAGAAGAGTTAGTTACTAGTCTACAAGAAATTCATGATAAGTATGTTGATGTCAAGAAGAAACTAAAAAAGGTTATCAAATCAAATGATGAGCTAATTGCTAAATTAGATAATCTTTCTTCTGAAAAGAATAACATTGATCTTGAGAATTTGTCTTTAAAAACATCTTTAGATGATTGCACTAGAAAGCTACTCACTTTAGAAATAAATGTTGATCATTTTTCTAAAGAAAAGACTGACTTGTTAGCTAAACTAAAATATTTTCAAACTCAACTTAACATAAAGAGATACAAAATGATTCATTGGTTATGTTGCTTAGAAAAAGAACTTTAAGGTTTGCAAAACATAAAATAAAGAATTTCTCAATTGGTATCTATAAGAAATTGAGACATCATTCATGCCTTCAAGGATATATGTCTTTTCTTGAAGAATCACATGATTAATATGAACAGAAATAGGACTTGATTTATGCACTCATAGTAAAAAGGACATCATTCATAATAGGTTTTATTCAAAGTAATTTAATTGATATCTCTTTAAGTTATCTGCAAAATTTATACTTCACATGTGAAATCTGCAGATTTTGCCTCTTGGTTGAAATAAAATTTAGCCAAGGGGCGCTATGGTCGTAGTCAAGGACGACCTAAAATAAGCTTTGACAAAATGCTTATTTGGACATCATTTTATTATACTTAATCTTAGTATACTTTTAATAAAGGTCAAAATCAAAATTTAAAATCATCTGTGACCTTATAAGCTTTAAATTGATTTAATGGTAAGATTAAGGGGGAGCTCATACAAACAAATTTGATTATTTGATTAAAAAGATTTTGAAGCTTGTTACGACCTTAGTACTTTTACTCTTGGTTATGAAGACATCTATGAATTTCATTAAAATGATATATCTTAAAGGAACTCTCTAAACAAATCGGGATTAACATCCCTTGCATTTGGATGGAGACATTTTTATTAAAGGATTCTCATTTGACTTTTAGGGCTTAACATCCCTTGATAGATGAGAAATCAATATATAAGCTTAAGGGAATCTCATATCATTTCAAGGCTTAACATCCTTTGCAAATGATTGAGAAACAAATTGTGGCTAAATTAGACAAAAATGATATTAAATCCATGTTCTTAATAGAATATCTATCTAAGGGGAGCATAGTATAAAATTAAGGGGGAGAAGAAATATAAAATATTCAACTTGGATATCTTTTTGAAATGACAAAGGGGGAGAAAGAATATAAAATCAAAAATATAATGAGTTTCATAACATCTTGGCCAGCACTCACTTGCAAAACAAGAATGGCTACAAAAGGTAATCTTTAGGTATGAAACTCACATGCTTTATATTTCCTTATTTCATATTTAGGAAATGTTTGTCATCTTCAAAAAGGGGGAGATTGTTGGATAAATTGGACATTATGATAAATCCCTTTGTTTCGATGATGACAAACATTTCATTCTTGTTGATCTAACGTGCTACTTGAGTGTTGCAGGAATAAGGTGGATGACAAATCTCTAGGGAATCTATATGCTTGAATGATTGTAAATGTCATGAAATGTAATCAATTGTAAACTTGTACAAATATATAATGTACAAGTACTTAGACTTCATGTAAATCAAGCGTTAGATCTTCCCTAGCTAAACACCACACTTAGTTAGGTCATCCCCTTCAATAGTGTCACATATGCACACTCATACACACACTTAGTGCCTTAATTGAAAGATTGAAACATGGTCAATCTCGGTCGACAAACTCCTCAACCGAGACATTCTCGGTCGACAAACTTCTCGACCGAGAAAGACCCAAGTAGCTGTTAGACACAGCTGACAAGGTAGTTGGCAGTTGCAAATGAACGTTGATCCAGAGAGCCTGTCGGTCGACAAAACTTCGACCGAGTAGGTATCTCAGTCGACAATTTGTCGACCGAGATGGACTCTGACAGCAACTGCAGAATAAAGCAACTAGCCGTTACTAATGCACCTAACTTATACCTAACGGCTAGTTAAGCACTTAGAACCCCCTAGAAAGTGTCTAGAACGTCCTTAAGCACTTGTAGGTCATTCCTATAAATAGGACATGCCTTAGGACACCTAAAAACACCCAAGCTACACTTGTGCTATACTTGAGCTTGAATACTCATTGGCAATCTGTTTTGAGCAATAGAGAAATTCCAACATTGGCTATTCATTCCCATTGCTCCATTCTCGTGTCCTATAGGCTAGCATCTCCTTTCCACAACACTTACACTTCTACACTCATTGGTTAGGAGATCAATACGCTTGATATAGGCAAATCAAGCCTTGTGCTTAAAAGGATAAGTTGTAATTTCTGTTTTCCTTCTTGTTCCTTTTATTCTTTGTATTCTCCTTGCTACTCCTAGGGTTGGAGGCTGCGGATTGGAGAAGGTTCTTCTCGGAGGAGAAGGTGGACTTCAAGCTACTTCAAGAAGGCTATCGCAACGGGAAGCTACTTCAAGAAGGCTATTGCAACGGGAAGCTACTTCAGGAGGAGGGCTGCTTCAAAGTTGGTGCAATTACTTCTACGTGAAGGCTGGTTCAAGGTTGGTGCGATTACTTCTAGGTGAAGGCTTCTTGAAGGGTTTAGGGAGAGAATTGTAATTTTATGTAAAGTCCTTGAGAGGTAATAAAATTAAATTCTTTCCAAATCCCGGTTGGGTAAGCAACCGGGTAGTGGACTGACAACTTTAGTAGTTGCTAAAGTTGGAACCACTCTAAACACCTGTCTCCTTCTTCCAATTTTCAATTGTGGTTGTTTGAGTTCAATAAATTGTTAAAATTGTTTTAAAACTCTATTCACCCCCCCTCTAGTGTTTTTCAATTAGTTGGTAGTTAGGAAAGACCAATGTAGAATAGGGAATCACATAATGCATCAAGCAAATGCCTGATTGATTATGGTGTTGACTGCTCTCTTGATAGTGCTCATTGATCTAAGGGTGGACAACTTTTATGGAAATTTTTTGTGTCTATGGAGCAGTTGATTGATTAGTGATCAGTGAAGTCTGATTTGGGGCCACCAAGTGGGGATAGTCGAGAAATGAAGTTCATGTTCCTTGTCCTTTTGCTGACTTGTCTCAAACATATCTGAGAGTGTGTTTCTTGAGGACGAGCAACATTTTAGCATAGGGGTGTTTGATGCACTAGATATTTGTCATTTTTTACATGTTATTTTATATTACTTTTTGTGCACTTACTATTCATTTTCATATTAATTTGTGCATGATTTATTAATATTAGCATGTGTTACTCAATTGCATCAAATAAGCACAATTTTAATGTTTTTTATGATTTATTATATTTCAAGTACTTATGTACATTTTTGTGTGATTTTAGGTACCACAAGACTCTCATAGACTCGTTACTACCGACTTCAAAAGTTGGTACTACCGACTTTGCATCAGAGATAGAGTAGATTCGACTTCGTGACTCAGTATTACTAAGTCCAAAAGTTGATACTACCGAGTCTACCTGATCAAGAAGTCCAAACAATCAAGTTTAATCCAATAGTTGAGAATTTATTTCACCCTAAGTTGCTTCTAACTTAATGGGAGTTTGGCCAGAAATAATTCATCATAATCTATTCTATTGCAAGACGGAGACGACACGCGAGAGAAGAACGAGGAGGAGAACTGTACGTTTGGAAGGTTCTGGGCATGTTTGATGGGCAGAAATTGCAGATTGTAGATCCGTTCATCGGCATGGAGTGTCCTAATCACGTTTTTCTAGGAGTTGGAGGAAAATTTATTAATCTTAGTTTAAAATTGCAGTGTCAATCGTGGTGAAACCATATTCCTAGAGAATTTCTTCTGATTGTGATCACAAACCATTAAATTAGTTTTCTTTCTTGCAATTATTTAAATAACTCTCAAATCAAAGTTTTCTTTGGCTTAGCTGATCGAAGACAGTTAGTAGTAGTTTCTTGAATTATGTTTCCTTGTGTTCGATATCCGAGCCTTTTAGCTTGTAGTACTTCGACGCGTACACTTGCATTTTACACGTATAGCTTAGTTGTGCCATTTCTCGGGTGCTAAGATTGGGGTCCATCACCACTCAATCTATTTTGTATTCTCTTATACTCAAATTATCCCACCCTACCCTCCAGAAAGGTATATCTTCTCTATAGACGCTCCAAGTTGTGTTTTCCATCACCTTAGGAAAAACCTCCCACATTCTTTTGCAATAAATAGATGAGTGTCTCCCTTGCTTAAGGAACCATGGGTGTTCATTTCCTAAGTCATAGTTTACCTTCCTATATTTGTCACTACAGAATATCACCCATAAGGATTTTCCTTTCAAAATTCCCCATGCCGCCTTACGCCCAAGCCACCTAATTTTGTGGGCTTCAAAACTCTGTCCCAGCTAACCCAATGCCTTCTCTTAGTTACCTCACTAGATTCCCATAAGAAATTTGACATCTTCCTTTCTATGGATCTAATGGTGGCCATAGGTACAACGCACGCTCCCATCGTATGGAGTGGCATGGAAGAAAGGACCAATTTAATTAGAGTGAGCCTTCAAGAAAAAGACAGGGTTTTCCTGGCCCATGAAGACATCCTATGTGTGATTTTCTCCACCAAGGGTTCATAGTACTTAACTAACACTCGACCTAGAAAGAGAGGAACCCCTACATAGTTTATTGGGTCTAGGGTGCAACAACAACCCCATTCCTCTACTATATGATCTCTTCTCACATCTAATCTAGATCCTAGCATTATAGCAGATTTATGCTTACTTATGGTTGGCCCCGATGCCTTAGAGTAAGATTCCAGAATTTCCCATAACTTTTGACTCATGGTACCACCTACATTAACAAAAAAACTAGATCATCTGAAAACATGAGGTGTGATGGTGTCGTGCCTCCTCCAAAAATGTACCTAGTGATACAACACTCACCAGTTTCCTTATTAATGTGATATCCTAAAATATCTTGTGCTAGGATGAATACTAGGAAGAAAGGGGATCCCCTTGTCTAATACCTCTAGAAATGGAGAAGAAACCATGCATACTACCATTAATCTCTATAGAGAACCAAGACCCTTTAAATAAGTTCATGATAATAAGAATGACTATATAGCAAAGCCTATCTTACTAAGGACCACTTCCAGGAAAGCCCATTCTAGTCTATTAAAAGCTTTAGATGTGTCAACCTTGAAGGCCATATTCTCATTATTTACCTCACCTCTACAAAGGTCCTTGATGAGCTCATTCACAAGCCTAATGTTATCCCCTATATCCCTACCTTTAATAAAGGTTGTTTGTTCTATGGATATAAGCTTGTGCATGAGGGGGGAAAACCTAGATAAAATAACTTTGGACGCTAGCCTCAAAATGAAATTACCCATGCCGATAGGCCTAAATTCTAAAACTCATTTAGGGTTGCCTATATTTTGGATAACGACTAAATGAACACATTTCAAGCCTATGTGAATCTCATTCCCATTCAAACAATACCTAAAAAATTATGTTACATCCCCCTTAACGATCCCACATGCAACTTTGTAGAATGCTACTATGAAGCCGTACAGACTGGGAGCGTTGTCCTCATCCATATCCAAGAGTGTGTTATAAATCTTTTCTTCTATGACTAGTTTAAAAATTCTTCATTGTCTTGATCAATAATCCTTCTATGAGAAATATAACGAGGCAGTATATTCATGTGATCTCTTTAGATATGAAAACATTAGTATAGAATTGAACCAATTAATTTCCTACCTCAGTGTAATGACAATCGCCAATCAAATCATTACTAATTAAGTGGAATTAAACATAAACAACAGATTAACAAAAATCATTAAAAAATTAAAACCATTTTACAAAGAGATCTATTTCTAGGAAAACTCTTTAAGGCAGAACCAAAACTTTATATACATCATTGTTCACATTGTACATACACTGTACCATCTCTTCTCGAGGATAACATATAACAGTTGATTTCTCAACACATATACTTAAAGCAACATCAAACCTCGAGGCATACAAGCCAAAATCTCAGATTGTTCATAAAACCAACACGTACTAAATCCAAGGACCTCAGAGTACAGAGACGACACATAGGACTTCTATCTACAAGACACGACAGACACTATACTCAACCTGAGTTGTCACTACTATCCCTGTTGATGTTGATGTACCTCTACAGAAAGATCTTCACCACCTTGTGCATGTCCACCTAAAAAAATGTGGATCCCACGGGGTGAGACAATTGTCCCAGCGAGAGATATAACTCTCTGCTTACCATATTATTATCACAGATTAAGCATTTATAAACTGAGTAGAGGTTCTTTTTATATTAATAGGCAGGATAAATCACTATATGAACAAAATGAAGTAATCTCCTTTCTTAAGGAGAACATTGCATCTACCCATAATAGAATTATAAATCAACTATCTGCTTTGGAAGGAATGTAAAGAACATAAATAACATCTATCAAATAAGATGTATAACTGTATTGCGCATCAACCAATGTTTTGCGTATTCAATCCTTAAGTAGATATGCTACACGGCTGAACATATTTTACAATCACACTTATGCGCTGAGGAGATGGAGCATACCCCGGCCATCTCCAACCGACCACAAAATTCTCACAAGTCGGTACTATACAAGGTCAATGGTAGAGTCGGTTTCCATGACCTCCCTTCTATCAGTCAGTACAAGACCACATGCAGGACATCTTGTGTCACTGCTAACAAGTTGTCCCAGGGCACGTAGGCATCCACGCTTAGAGCTACAACGTCAACTGCACTCTCTTAGGGGAAACATCTACAAACAACCTTCCCCAGTCTGAGTCACGGTGACACAAGAACCATACTCCGAGACACGGTCCAATTCACCATGCTCAACACAGAGTCTACGACCGAAGTCGCACTCAAGCCAGGATAGGGAATATAGCCAAATCCCCATTCATTTCGGGCTCATAAGGGGATCGGCTCACGTATGGCCATCCGTACTTATGCCCTCACATACTTATAAGTATGCACTCCAGGTTATGTCACGGAGCAACCCATATCACCATTCAGCAAGTCCTGACGCTGATGGATCTATGGTCAGTGCAACGTTTTATAGTTTCTAGTGATATATTACGTGCATTACAACATTTTTTAAGCATAAAACACGTTATCATTATCAAACACAACAAATGCTACAAAGAATGGTGTAATACATTTATCACATATTTTTCCAATTCTTTAAAACACATGATACTTGGGATCTTAGTCCCTTATCACATTACTAGGAATTCTCATTCCTTATCATCATTTTCATGATTACTGGATCTGGGTATTCAAACCCTTAGATCATCACATAACATTGTTACCTCTTTAGTAGGTAACCATTACCTCTAGGTCCTCAGACCAAGGTACTCATTTCACTTGTTGTACAAGTATTCTCATGGCTCACAAGGCCATCACACATCTTGTCACCTCTCACTAGGCAACAACTTATTCACATGGCTCACAAGGCCATTACACATGTTGTCACCTCTCACTAGGCAACAACTTATTCACATGGCTCACAAGGCCATTACACATGTTGTCACCTCTCACTAGGCAACAACTTATTCATATGGCTCACAAGGCCATTGATCATTATACTTTTTATACAAGCATTTATCATGCCTTAAAAGACTTATGCAATAAAAGAACTACAACCTTCCCATCATTAGGGTTAGGGTTTCTGTTTCTTATCGATTAGGGTTTCACTTACATATCATCACCCTTCATTAGGGTTAGGGTTTTCCATTATTAACCATTTAGGTTTTCAAGATCATATTATCAATGATCAAACCCTAATTCATTGCTCCACACATCTAGGAGCAGACTTTCATATCATAAGTATTCAATCATAATTATTAATTCTCATCATTTATCATTAAATGATTATCAACACAAGGTATGAGTTCCTCTCTCATCCTTACTAGAATATGATTACATCATACTTTATTAACTTGGATTAACCCTTTCTCAAGGTATATTAGACTACACTTATCAAAGTGCATTAAACTCATTACATCTCAATGCAACAATTTGTATAACACACTTCATGTGTTACTCATCCAAGTATATTGGATTTAGGGTATATCAAGGTGTATCAACCTTGAGGTGCTGGATGTGATATCTATCATGTCTTGATGTATCACTTCCCTCATCACTTTTAACTTACTTAAGTTCATCAACTTATCTTGTATTAGGGTATTTCCCATCCTAATACTTTATGCACTAGCTCATCACATTTATCATGTAATGTATTGGTCTTAAGTCACACATTGAATTATTCAACCATCATCAATAATATGGACTCATCTCGGGTTAAGGCATTGTTGATATGAGGTTGTCCATTATCAACTACTTTAGGTGTTTCACCTATCAGGGTATTTGCCACATCATTACTTGGTGTTACACTCATCACTTCAAAGAGTGTCTTGCCCTTACCTTTACAAGATGTCTCGGGTTAGAGGTGTGCATGTGTTCATCGTATCGGGTTGAAGGTGTATAAGCACTCACCATATCGGGATAGAAGTATATGAACACTAATCATATCAGGATAAAGGTGTTTGCATGTATTACCCATGTCGTTCATGAGGTACTAAGCCATCACCATGTTGGGATAGAGGTGCATTCAATCACCATATCGGGCGGCTCACCATCTAGGGTTGGCCGTGACAGATTAAGGTTTGCCGTATCGGGCTCAACCTAATATACAAGTCAATTGGAGTGTAGGGCACCAAACAATATTGGGCTACACCTTCAAACATTAGGTTGCAACACCCAGATCGGGTTAGGGTTGATTGTGAAGGGCACATGGTACATATATGTGTCTCCCATGATGCTTAAGAGGTATCAACTCATCACCATGTCGGGCTACCATATTGTATAAGGTTGTGTATCATACAACCCTATCATGCAAGGTCATGTGTTGTGCAACCATGTCATGCAAGGTCATGTAGGCCTCATGATACTAAGTACCAATGATGTATAATATGATCATATCGTGCAATAGCACTTGTTACTCTTCACTTATATCAGATTACCCAAATTAGGGTTTCTTGTCAACTTACAAGTATACAATTGACCTTGTATCGTGCATGTAGTCTATAATAGACTTCCTATCATGCAAGAGGTGTATACTACACCCCGATATTGTGCAAGAAGGTATAAAAACATATCCATATCGTTTTAGCGAAGTACGTACATCATCATATGTGGTTAGAGGTGCTTGCTTATGTGCTTGCACCCAATATGACTTTTATAAAGGGATACCATCACCTTCAAGCTCTAGACCTTAGTTCTAAATGTTATAGTTCATGGAAACAGGTCTAAGCAACTACTAGAACTCATAATTTCATCAACTATTTTAGGAATTTTCAGAATTAAAAGTAATTAATTAAGTATATCAATTTTGGTGATGAATAATAACATGGTTGAGTTCAAGTTATATAACCCACCTTAAGAACAACTTCAAAGCTCCAAGCTCCAAAGCTCCACGTTCCTAAGGTTTAAGATGACTTTATCAAAATTCCAAGGCTCGTTCACAATTCCTTCATATACAAGGAATCACCATGGATAAGCAATTGGTGAAGAAGAAAAGAAAGGTAGATCATAACCCTAGTTCCATGCTTCAATTCAAGCTTGAAGACAACTATGGCTCACCTTAGAGTTAAGATTTGAGCTCCTTCTCGCTCCTTAACACCTTTGCATGATACAATAGTGTCCTTGAACGATATGCCACCCCTCTTGCACGATATGGCACTCACTTGCACGATATGCCACTCAACTCTTCACTCTATGGCCGATATCACTCTATATGGCCAATATCACCTACTTGGGCGATATGATCTTGCCATGGGCGATACCCAAGGGCCCATGCACGATACCACAGCAATCATGCATGATACAAGGAGTATATGCACGATACCATAAGGTAGGAGGGTGGTAAGGGTCAAAAAATTCCACTAAGGGGTGAAACTAGGGGTATATATACTTGTTGCTCATGAAGGAAGGTGAAAATGAGGTGTCATCATTTTGAACTAGTAGGTTCCACGTGTCCATGCATGGGTGGCACGTGTACATGCATGAATAATCATTTATCTTGACATGAAAAATAGTTGAGAGTGATCTAGGGATAAGGATTCATCCATTACTTATCTCTTTGAATAAGATATATCAACAAAATCATCACAACTTTGCTAAGGAAGTTGTAACCCGACACACCTCACCTCCTTGAGGTGATTTGCATGATATGGACTTTGATAAGAGTCCAAAAAAATAAATGGGACACCTCCTTGGGTTCCTTGGCCGATAGGCACTCATATATAAGCTTTTCAACTTGATACAACTCAAGTTAAGCTTTCATATCCAACCCTTTTCTTGGTCATTTCATCACCAAGATTACCATCATTCATAATGGAATCAAACATGGTGTATCATTCATTCTCTCTCCTATACATATAGGAATTAGGAACACTCTAGAGGTGGTAATTTGCATATCAACCCCACATTTGGGGTAAATTACAATTTGTACCAAAATTGGTGCACAAGGTACCAACATTGTTCAAACAAGTTCAAACTTGGAATTTAGGCTTTCCCCAAGCCACCACCTTGCATCATTCTCTCTATTATGATGCTAAAACATATAAAGCATGTTCAAAATGTGACGTTTTGCAATATAACCCCTCAACTTGGGTAAATTGTACTTTGGTCCAAAACAAAGGAACATTTCTCAAACAACATTCAATCGAGACCAAACTTGAAACATAAGTGTGTCACATGATAACAAATCACCTTAGAGGATTATATTATAGTTCTTAGCAAATTTATTAGCCAAAACAAATAGGGTTACCTCATAACCCAGGTCAGGGTCGTTACAAGTTATAAACCCCTAACAAGGATTTTGTCCCCGAAATCCCAGATAAAGGGAGAAAATATTATTTATTCATCATATCATCAAGTCTCCACATAACATCTTAATGTTATGGAGACACCATCGAACTTTAATCAACATAAAGTTCTTCCACACATGATTATCATAGAACCTGTCACATAGGACACATACTCCACTGTCTGTTTCATTATTGACTGTAGAGTCAACTCTGTGTCACGTAATACTTTTCTTTAGTCAGAGAAACATTATACATACCTTATTTAATTCAGGTGTCAAACCTTAATGATTTGTCACCTTTCTCAACTTTCAATTTTATGTGACAAGATTCCTGATTCTAGGGAGTCTCCCATACTCCTCATTTAGTTTAGCATTTCACTTTCAAGGAAAGACCAGAGTCATGTTCTGTCATCCACTTGAGACTACAAGTTTTATCATATATCTGTTGTGCCATCTAACCTGCTGACACAATATTAAACTTTCTTACTACTTGTACCAACTATCTCATATTTGTACATACTCTTTTCATAAGGGGAGGTTACTTGTAAATTAAGAACTTTATCTTAGAGGTATCTGTAGATGTTATGTATAAGTTGCCTAACAGATCTAGATAGGGGTATTCTAAGGAATTATTTTTAGCTTGATAAGCTTTTCCCCCAATGATTCTACAATTGTTCCTTCAATTAGTACATCCTTATCAATGTTATGTTTATGCAAAGCATAAACCCCTAACATGTGATGTTCATACTATTTTATGTAACTAGACTGATTTCACAGTTGACCTTTCCAGGTAACCAACATAAATCATCTAATTAGGAGTTATGTTTTTACTTTGCCATATCACCTGATACTTCTTAGATACCAGAATTTCTTACCTTGGTATCCATCACATGTGTCAAAAACACATCACATCCTCATCTTTCTTTCATCTTGGGACATTACTTGTTACACATATCTTTATCTTGGAACCAAAGTCCAAGACAAACTAATAATTTTCTAAGATCCATCAATTGAACATTTTTAGCTTATGCACATCAAGTGTCGTAAGACCCACTTGATTTCCATGTCCCTGAAGGAAAAGAACACAAAGGAACATATTCCTTTTATCACCCCATCATCATCCAGGGTTGTTTATCAAAGAGAAGAGATTATCATCTCCTCTTATTATTTCATGAACTTTCAACTATTCATGAGTCATTTACTCTTGTCTCATCCTAGGTTCCTTGCCATCAACATAGGAATTATAAGGATGATTACATATCATCATTCCTTTCTTTGTTATTGTTTAACATGTTTAGGAACATTTTGTGATTTTATCACATTTCCCATATCTACATCATGGGAAAAGATCTTTACTATTCACACATGCTTTATCAGACAGGGATCATCTCCCTTGTCCTCATTGTCTTTATCATGAGGATTATACTTTTTACTTCCTCATATACACAGTTTGATCTGATATCATCTCAGATTCCATTTATTGCACTTAGGATGTGATATAAATGTCCATACCATATTTTTAGTTTCATTATACTCACTAGATTGTCTCATAATGACTACTTGATCAGAGTAATCATAAAGACAACAATCTAGGAGTTCCATACTTACTCTATCTCCAATATTTATATACCTGGCTATGGTATACAAGTACTGAGATTAGGTAGTATGCACTTTATGTACTATCATATTCCTTACTTTTCATTTCATCAAAGTATAGGATCCAACATCCATGGATTTCCTCTAGGCATCACCTCTACACCTCATCCTCTTTCACACAGATAAGAGCAATTATAGAGCATTTAAAAGAATATTGAACCGAATATAAATTCTAGTTCTCATCATTTCTTCCCTATGTCCCCAAAGGACAATCAATAGGGAAGTCCATAACAACAATCCTTTTTAGGATTATCAGATAGCATCAAAGTAAGGCATATCGAAATGAAAAAGCTCTATCCGACTGTTACCCCTCGCGGTCATCCACCGCTTTAGGTTGACTCAACCCATAGAGTCTGGCTGTTTCATGTTGTTGATCTTGCCTTTTTACACTATTGGGCTATAACTTTTGTAAGACCTACGAAGCCTACCTCAGTTGTTGAGTCATTTCCTCCCTTCTTTTCAAAGAAAAGAGGTTAGTATGCTCAACATGTCCATATCTATAACATGTCTTGTCCTCATACCATGGTCTTATCAGTCTTATCACCTATGTAGAGACTAATCCATGGGTTCTTACAGGTGGAAAGTTAGGAATTTTGCCTTTACATAGTGATTACTACCCTGGTGCACCAGGCGTTTATTGCACTGGTGGCACCAAAAATTTTGGCTTTTTAAAACAACTAAGCAAATGTCTCTAGAATTATAGATACCTTTCCTTAATGCTCAGCTTATTGCCCCTCCTTGGGCATTACCATCATAGATATGATATCTATCTATACTTATGGCAGAGTCTATTTTCTTTCCATATGCTAATCCTTCCCACATTTCCACTGTTCCAACATGACTATGTCATTTAGAAACCCTTTCAAAGCCCAAAGTTTTTGCATTAAGGATTGGTAACCTAGGTTGTAATGCTAGTATCCAGTCTACTATGTGTATCACTATAGTCCTAGCTTGCTCAACAAGATCATAAACATAGGATTCCCTATCCTGATCGGGTCATGATGGAAATTCTCAGGTGCTCATTCTTTTCTTGCCTGATCCCTTACACCTGTTCTTGGTGTAACAACATTGCTCTTAGCAATGTGTTCCTCATGTTCCCTAGTCATTTATAAACTTCACCCTTTCTTATGCTCAAGCAGAAGTCACTATAGGGTATACTGGAGGACACTAACACAAACTCAACACCTTAGTCCAATGTCTCTATAGACTCAACGAACCTTAAGCTATGATACCAAAACTGTAACGACAGTCGCCAATCAAATCGTTACTAATTAAGCGGAATTAAACATAAACAACGGATTAACAAAAAGCACTAAAAAATTAAAACCATTTTACAAAGAGATCTATTTCTAGGAAAACTCTTTAAGGCAGAACCAAAACTTTATATACATCATTGTTCACATTGTACATACACTGTACCATCTCTTCTCGAGGATAACATATAACAGTTGCTTTCTCAACACATATACTTAAAGCAACATCAAACCTCGATGCATACAAGCCAAAATCTCAGATTGTTCATAAAACCAACACGTACTAAATCCAAGGACCTGAGAGTACAGAGACGACACATAAGACTTCTATCTACAAGACACGACAGAAAGTACACTCAACCTGAGCTGTCACTGTTGTCCCTGCTGTTGTTGATGTACCTCTACAGAAAGATCTTCACCACCTCGTGCATGTCCACCTAAAAAAATATGGATCCCACAGGATGAGACAATTGTCCTAGCGAGAGATATAACTCTCCACCTACCATATTATTAACATAGATTAAGCATTTATAAACTGATTAGAGGTACTTTTTATATTAACAGGCAGGATAAATCACTGTATGAACAAAATGAAGTAATCTCCTTTCTTAAGGAGAACATTGCATCTACCCATGGTAGAATTATAAATCAATTATCTACTTTGCAAGGAATGTAAAGAACATAAATAACATCTATCAAATAAGATGTATAACAATATTGCGCATCAAGCAATGTTTTGCATATTTGATCCTTAAGCAGATATGCTACACGGATAAACATATTTTACAATCATACTTATGCTCTAAGGAGATGGAGAATACCCCAGCCATCTCCAACTAACCACAAACGTCTCACAATCTGGTACCATACTAGGTCAATGGTAGAGCCGGTTTCCATGACCTCCCTTGTCTCGGTCAGTACGAGACCACATGCAGGACATCTCGTGTCACTGCAAACAAGCTGTGCCAGGGCACGTAAGCATCCAAACTTAGAGCTACAACGTCAACTACACTCTCTTAGGGGAAACATCTACAAACAACCATCCCCAGTCTAAGTCATGGTGACACAAGCACCATACTCCGAGCCATGGGCCAGTTCACAGTGCTCAACAAAGAGTCTACGACCGAATTCGCACTCAAGCCAGAATAGGGCATATATCCAAATCCCCATTAATTTCGGGCTCGAAAGGGGATCGTCTCACGTCTGGTCGTCCATACTTACACCCTCACATACTCAAAAGGTGCACTCTGGGTTATGCCGCGGAGCAACTCGTTTCACCATTCAGCAAGTCCTGACGCTGATGGATCTATGGTCAGGGCAATATTTTATAGTTTCTAGTGATATATTACGTGCATTACACCATTCTTTTAGCATCAAATAAGTTATCATTATCAAACACAACAAATGCTACAAATAAAGGTGTAATACATTTTTCACATACTTTTCCAATTCTTTAAAACACATGAAACTTGGGATCTTAGTCCCTTATCACATTACTGGGAATTCTCATTCCTTATCATCATTTTCATGATTACTGGATTTGGGTATTCAAACCCTTAGATCATCACATAACATTGTTACCTCTTTAACAGGTAACCATTACCTCTACGTCTTCAGACCAAGGTATTCATTTCACTTGTTGTACAAGTATTCTCATGGCTCACAAGGCCATCACACATCTTGTAACCTCTCACTAGGCAACAATTTATTCACATGGCTCACAAGGCCATTACACATGTTGCCACCTCTCACTAGGCAACAACTTATTCACATGGCTCACAAGGCCATTACACATGTTGTCACCTCTCACTAGGAAACAACTTATTCACAAGGCACACAAGGCCATTACACATGTTGTCACCTCTTACTAGGCAATAACTTATTCATATGGCTCACAAGGCCATTGATCATTATACTTTTTATACAAGCATTTAACATGCCTTATAAGGCTTATGCAATAAAAGAATTACAACCTTCCCATCATTAGGGTTAGGGTTTCCCTTTCTTATCGATTAGGGTTTCACTTACACATCATCACCCTTCATTAGGGTTAGGGTTTTCCATTATTAACCATTTATGTTTTCAAGATCATATTATCAATGATCAAACCCTAATTATTGCTCCACACATCTAGGAGTAGACTTTGATATCATAAGTATTCAATCATACTTATTAATTCTCATCATTTATCAGTAAATGATTATCAATACAAGGTATGAGTTCCTCTCTCATCCTTACCAGAATATGATTACATCATACTTTATTAACTTGGCTTAACCCTTTCTCAAGGTATATTAGCCTACACTTATCAAAATGCATTAAACTCATTACATCTCAATGCAACACTTTGTATAACACACTTCATATGTTACTCATCCAAGTATATTGGATTTAGGGTATATCAAGGTGTATCAACCTTGAGGTGCTGGATGTGATATCTATCATGTCTTGATGTATCACTTCCCTCATCACTTTTAACTTACTTAAGTTCATCAACTTATCTTGTATTAGGGTATTTCCCATCCTAATACTTTATTCACTAGCTCATCACATTTATCATGTAATGTATTAGTCTTAAGTCACACATTGAATTATTCAACCATCATCAATAATATGGACTCATCTCGGGTTAAGGCATTGTTGATATGAGGTTGTCCATTATCAACTACTTTAGGTGTTTCACCTATCAAGGTATTAGCCACATCATTACTTGGTGTTACACTCATCACTCCTAAGAGTGTCTTTCCCTCACCTTTACAAGATGTCTTGTATTAGAGGTGTGCATGTGTTCATCATATCGGGTTGAAGGTGTATAAGCACTCACCATATCGGGCTATAAGTATATGAACACCAATCATATCAGGCTAAAGGTGTTTGTATGCATTACCCATGTCGTTCATGAGGTACTAAGCCATCACCATGTTGGGCTAGAGGTGCATTCAATCACCATATCGGGTGGCTCACCATCTAGGGTTGGTCGTGACGGATTAGGGTTTGCCATATCGGGCTCAACCTAATATACAACTCAATTGGAGTGTAGGGCACCAAACCATATTGGGATACACCATCAAACATTAGGTTGCAACACCCATGTTAGGCTAGGGTTGATTGTGATGGGCACATGATACATATATGTGTCGCCCATGATGCTTAAGAGGTATCAACTCATCCCCATGTTGGGATACCATATTGTCTAGTGTTGTGTATCGTGCAACCCTATCATGCAAGGTCATGTGTCGTGTAACCATGTCATGCAAGGTCATGTAGGCCTCATGATACTAAGTACCAATGATGTATTATATGATCATATCGTGCAATAACACTTGTTACTCTTCACTTATATCAGATTACCCAAATTAGGGTTTCTTGTCAACTTACAAATTGTATACAATTGACCTTGTACCGTGCATGGAGTCTATAATAGACTTCCTATCGGGCAAGAGGTGTATAGTACACCCCCATATCGTGCAAGAAGGTATACAATCATATCCATATCATTTTAGTGAAGTAGGTACATCATCATATGGGGTTACAGGTGCTTGCTTATGTGCTTGCACCCGATATCACTTCTATAAAGTGATACCATCATCTTCAAGATCTAGACCTTAGTTCTAACTATTATTGTTCATGGAAACAGGTCTAAGAAACTACTAGAACTCATAATTTCATCAACTATTTCAGGAATTTTCAGAATTAAAAGTAATTCATGAAGTATAGCAATTTAGGTGATGAATAATAACATGGTTGAGTTCATGTTATATAATCCGCCTTAAGAACAACTTCAAAGCTCCAAGCTCCAAAGATCCACGTTCCTAAGGTTGAAGATGACTTTATCAAAAGTCCAAGGCTCGTTCACAATTCCTTTATATACAAGGAATCACCATGGATAAGCAATTGGTGAACACAGGTATGAACTATGATGCTTTATTTATTGAAATTATTTATTGGGCCTTGTGTGCCATAATATGCCTTGTTTCTTAGTAAGAGGTAACAAGAGAATTAATGGGCCTCAAGTGCCATAAGAGATTCTTGTCTAGCAAGTATCATGTCTACCTTGGTCAGATGACCTGAAGGTGATAATTACCTGAAAAAGTGGTAACAGTGCTTAGTGATGAGCTGAGGGTTTGAATACCCATAACCATATGTTTATGGCATTAAGTTGTAAAGGGATGAGTATTCCCAATATTGAAATGAGTGACTCAGATCCCAATGTCTTATAAAGACTGAGAAGTAGCTGCTGATGACAGTACACATTTCTTTGTAGCATTTGTCCTAATAAGTTATGTTTGAAAACTTGACTGATGCTAAAAGAATATGATAATGTCCTTAATTAATCAAGTGAAAGTTATTCATGTAGTGCTCTGACCATAGATCCATCATCGTCAGTAGTTGGTGATGGTGAAACAGGTTTTCCTATGGAATCTCCTAGAGTTCACATATTTTTGAATATGTGGGGGTCAATGGGAAAAAATATTTGTACGTCCAATTGGGGGAATTGATGGAAGGTAAACATTAAACCTCTCAATCCTTCATTATATGTTCCAGGATGGATGTATCACTAATATCCCGATGTTGTTAATGCCGGATCGATGGAGGTAAACATGAAATCTCTCGATTGCGAAGAGAGTGCAGCTGCCCCTGTAGCTCTATAGCAAAGATGCCACTATACCCTGGCAAGCTATGTATCAGAGACACTAGATGTCATGCATGTGATCTTGTACTGACCGAGATGTGGGAAGTCATGGAAGCCGACTCTTCCATTGACTTTGTATGGTACTGATTTCGACTTCGCAATGGTCGGTTGGAGTATGAGCGGTATATCTCATCTCCTCAGAGCTTAAGTATGTTTGTAAAATGTAATCATCCGTGTAGCGTATTTGCATAAGATTGAAATACGAGAACCATGGGTTGATGTTATCCTACTTAGCATGTCCTTGATACATAAATGTTACTTATGTTCACTTCCTTAATTCCTTATTGATTAAGAGACATGCTGCCTTGTCAAGTTATAGCTAAAACACTTGAATAGGAATGTTGCTCTAATATGCATATATATTGATTTATCAGCTATTGAAATATATGATTCCACAGTTCAGTTTATTTCTATTGAACTACAATAATAATGTTTACGGCGGAGAGTTATATCTCTCGCTGGGGCAATTTACAAATTGTCTCACCCTCGTGGGATCCAACGTTTTTAGGTAGATGCAGACAAAGAGGCATAAACTTTGTAGCAGGGGAAGAGTAGTAGCAACAACAGGGACAACAATGATATCCCAGGTGGGGACACTGGTTGTCAAGCTTTGTACATAAAGTCCTATGTGTCGTCTCTATACTCTCAGGTCCTAGGAGTCGATGGATAGTGTTTTTATAATCAATATGAGATTTTGGTTTGACACTTCAAGGATTTTGTTACTTGTGCTTTTTAGTAAAGCAATGATGTATATTTATTCCTCGAGGAGAGATGGTACATGAAATGTACAATGTGGACCAGTATCTAAATACAATACTATGGTTCTTGTTTAAAGAATTTTCCTGAGAATGGATATCTGTGTAAAAGTTTTTAAATTTTAGTGATTTTCAGTAATCCGCTGCTAACGATACACTTCTGCATTAGTTAATTGTGTTTTTGTGAGTTGGATGCCACAAATTAGTGGTATCAGAGCTCTAGGTTCACTTAGTCTATAGAGACATAGGATTAATGTTTTCAAGTCTATTCTAGAGTCTTCCAGATTATCTGATAGTGTCTTCCGATCATATAGGAGAAGAGAACTTGAAGATGTCTGGATCACATGATGAACATGTTGCTGTGAGCAGCATTGCTGCACCAGGAGGAGGTGCAAGGGATCAAGCTAGCTAGGGAGGAACCTGTGCCTGAGATTCCTCAACTTGATCAAGCTGCATTAGAGCACCCAACTTTCCATACCCTATTCAGGCAGTTTATGGTGACTATGATGCATCTGGAGGATAGGATGCCACCACCTGCACCGAGGGCACCAACCCACAATGAAGGACAAGGAGCTAGCAAGACCTTTGAAAGGCTTCGCCGGGTGGGAGCCACAGACTATGCTGGTACAGCTGACCCAGTTGATGTAGATTTGTGGTTGATGGAGCTGGAGAAAGCTTTTAGAATCCTCAACATCCTAGAAGCTGAGAAGGTAAGGCATGTTGTATACCTATTGAAGGGGAGTGCTGGTCAATGGTAGACCGTTGAGGAAGGCAAAAGACCAGGAGTTCAACTCGGATGGGATGAATTCTGATGTGAATTTGTCGCTAGATACTTCCCTAAGACGTATCTAGATGAGAAGATCTCTCAGTTTGAGAGGTTGAGACAAGGACAGATGAACATTAGCAAATATGAAGCTAGGTTCATGGAGCTTTTATAGTTTTGTCCGCACATGGCAGCTACTGGTGAAGAGAGGATTCAACATTTTGAGAAGGGATTGAATGCTAAACTGACCACTCCTATGTCTGCTCTGGAGAATAGGGAAAGATTTGCCACTTTTGTGGAATCCGTTAAGCGGATAGAGAGGTCTGTGATCGAAAAGTGACAGACCAGTAATAAGAAAGTGTATCCTCAGTTTCAAGGACAAAGGTCTGAGAGTTTTAAGAAGTCGAGGTTCTCTACAGCAGCAGCAACACCACCACCACCAAGGTTTAATACCCCGACACAATGGACGTCAAGTAGGGATAGGGGCCGTAGTTTTACTCCAAGTAGAGCCCCCAGTACAACATCAACATCAGTGACAGGACCACCCAGGAAGAGTTTGGGAAGTTACAATTGCTTCTAGTGTGGGAGGTCATGACACTTGAAGAGAGATTGTCCTAAGAAGATCAGAACTGTAACTCAACCCCAAAGGCAGAGTCAGCAAGGCTCACAGAGGCAACATTTTAGTAATAATGCTAGAGGACATGGACAAGCATCCCAAGCTGGATCGTCGGCACCCAACAACCAAGCATAGGGTCAACAACAAGAAACGGCTAGATTCTATGCCATGAATCAGCCCGAAGCAGTAGTCAGCCCTCAGGTTGTGACAGGTCAGATGGAACTGTTTTATTCTGATATGTCTTCATCCTGCTTCGTATCTTTTTTAATTGATCTGGGTGCTACACATTCCTTTATCACTTGAGAGGTGATTCATGACTGCAACATGACTATCAGTCATAGAGCAGACAGTTTGATGCTAGAAACACCTTTCTTGGGATCTGCAGTGTTGCGGGAGGTGTGTTCTCCCTACACTCTTTCTTTTTCTGATCATTGCATTCAAGTGGATCTTATACCACTTGAGATGCAGGGTTTTGATATAATCCTAGGAATGGACACCTTAGAGAAGTATAAGGTTGTCTTAGATTGTGGTTCCAAGCATGCTGTGTTCATAGACAACCGTGACACATGGATCTTTCAGGGAGATAGAAAGATTCTTCCAACCTGTTTAGTGTCAGCTATGGTAGCTGAGAAGTTGATGAGACAAGGATGCTTTTCATTCTTGGCTCATGTGGTAGATACCACAACGAAGAGCCCTCATCCTTCTGATGTTCCGGTTGTTAGGGAGTTTGAAGATGTATTCCCTGAGGAACTTCCAGGTGTACCTCTGTCCCGAGAGATTGATTTTGAGATTAATCTAATCCCGGGCACGCAACCGATAGCACAAACACCATATAGAATGGCACCTGCTGAGATGGCAGAGCTCAAGAAACAACTACAGGAGTTCCTTGAGAAAGGTATTATCTAACCGAGTACTTCACCATGGGGTGCTCCAGTCCTCTTTGTTAAGAAGAAGGATGGGTCGATGCGGTTATGCATTGACTACAGACAGTTAAATAAAGTAACTATAAAGAACAAGTATCCTCTGCCAAGGATTGACTACTTGTTTGATCAGTTGCATGGTGAAACTATCTTTTCTAAAATAGATCTAAGGTCAGGATACCATCATCTGCGTATCAAGGAGAGTGATATACCTAAGTCTTCCTTTAGGACAAGGTATGGTCACTATGAGTTCATAGTTATGTCGTTTGGACTAACTAATGCACCAGCTGCATTCATGGAACTCATGAATAGAATCTTTCGACCTTTTCTTGATCAGTTTATAGTCGTCTTCATAGATGACATTTTGATATACAGTAGATATGCTCAACAGTATGAGAAACACCTTCGTCAGGCTTTAACCTTGCTAAGAGAGCATAGGCTATATGCTAAGTTTAGCAAATGTGAGTTCTGGCTACCAGAAGTTTCTTTTCTAGGACACGTAATATCTGCTTCAGGTATTCGTGTTGATCCTAAGAAGGTAGAATCTGTCCTACAATGGGAACAACCAAAGACACCGACGGAAATTTGTAGTTTCCTAGGGTTGGCAGGCTATTATAGGAGGTTCATCAAGAACTTCAGTTCTATAGCTTTACCCCTAACCAAGTTGACCAAGAAGGAGGTTCCTTTTGTCTGGAATGACAAGTGCCAGCATTTTTTCCAGTTGCTGAAAGAAAGGTTAACTAGTGCACCTGTGTTAGTGCTACCTGAGTAAGGGAAGGGGTATATAGTTTTCTGTGATGCATCCAAGAATGGCTTAGGATGTGTGTTGATGTAGGACAAGCAAGTGATTTCTTTTGCTTCTCGACAACTTAAGAAACATGAGGAGAATTATATGACACATGATCTAGAGCTAGCTGTTGTGGTCCATGCTTTGAAGATCTGGAGACATTACCTCTATGGAGAAACATTCCATATTTTCACAGACCATAAGAACCTAAAGTATATCTTCTCACAACATGAGCTGAACATGAGACAGTGCCGCTGGATGGAATTAATCAAGGACTACGACTGTACAATTGATTATCATCCAGGGAAGGCTAATGTGGTAGTTGATGCATTAAGTAGAAAATCAGCAACACCAGCCTTAGAAAAAGCACAATTAAAATCTTTAGTGTGCTTTAAAAGAGATAGCTTATCTCCTTAAGGCAAGACAATGTACAGCTTAAAGTATCGTTGTTAGCCGGGCTGTTAGCTGAGATGCAAGTAAAACCTACTCTAAAACAGCAGATTAAAGAAGCACAACAAGATGATACTGTGATTCAGCAGATTAGGTCAGAGTATGGTAGTGAGAAACGAGATGGCTTCCATGATTCAGATGATCAGGTAGTCTGTTACCATAGTAGGATGGTAGTACCTGATGTTGATAACTTAAGAAAGTTAGTTCTAGAAGAGGCTCATTCTTCGATGTATGCTATGCATCTAGGGAGCACCAAGATGTACCATAACTTAAAAGATATGTATTGGTGGCCTGGATTGAAGAAAGATGCAGCTGAGTTTGTTATGCAGTGTCTGATGTGTCAGCAGGTTAAAGCTGAACATCAGAAGCCCACAGGAACAATGCAACCTCTGCCTATACCGCAGTGGAAATGAGATCATGTAACCATGGACTTTGTGGTTGGTTTGCCTAGAACAGCCAAATATCATGATTCCATTTGGTTGATAGTTGATAGGTTGACAAAGACAACACATTTCTTACCTGTCAAAACAACCTACACAACTGAGAAGCTTGCTCAGATATACATAGATGAGATAGTGTGTTTGCATGGGGTTCCAGCTACTATTGTTTCTAATAGAGGTCCCCAGTTTACAAGTTGTTTTTGGGAGCGACTCCATAAAGCTTTGGGTACGCAGTTAAGGTTTAGTACAACCTTTCACCCACAGACAGATGGACAATCTGAGAGGCCCATACAAACCTTGGAGGACTTGCTTAGGGCATGTGTCCTTCAGTTTATAGGGAGTTGGGATCTACACCTGAGCCTAATAGAATTTGTTTGTAATAATAGTTATCAGCATACTATTGATATGGCACCATATGAGGCATTATATGGTATACGTTGTCAATTTCCTTTATGTTGGTATGAAACAAGGGAATATCAACTTTTGGGTCCTGAGCTAGTACATTAAACAACTGAGAAGATTAAAGTCATACAACAATAGTTGAAAGCTGCCCAAGATAGATAGAAATCTATGCTGATAAGCGTCGTAGACCCTTAGAATTCCAGGTTGGAGACAGGGTATACCTCAAGGTCTCACCTTGGAAAGGTATTCTGAGATTTGGAAAGAAGGGGAAGTTAGCTCCTAGATTTATGGGGCCTTATCCGATCATTGAAAGGATGGGAAAGGTAGCCTATAAGCTGGAGTTACCACCTGAGTTGCATAGATTGCACCCAGTGTTCCATATCTCCATGTTGAGAAAGTTTCATCCTAACACTGAGTTAGTTCTACAACCTGTGGAGGTAGAACTAAATGATGATATATCTTATGTTGAAGGACCTATGTTGGTTCTTGATAGAAGAATTAAAAAGCTGAAAAAGAAAGACATTTGTCTGGTAAAAGTTCTCTGGCATCACCGTGGCATTGAAGAAGCTATGTAGGAGCTAGAGGAAGAGATGAGGAGGAAATACCCTACTCTTTTCTCTTGATGTTTTCGTTAATGATTTCGGGGACGAAATCCTTGTAAGGGGTGGATAACTTGTAACATCCCTGACCTGGGTTATGTTTTAACCCTAGGTGTTTTGTTTAAAGAAAGATAATTATATGCTTGATATTATCTTTTGAAAAGTAATTAAGGCTCAATAGGAACTTATATTTAAATTTTAGTCCATTTTGAATAATGTTGAAAGTAAGGTTTTGCTTGTGTTGGACTAAAGAGAAAATTACCCAAGTTGAGGGATTAAATTGCAAATTGTGCATGATAATTTGTTCCTCATGTGTTTAAGCATCATGGGAATGAAGATGATGCAGAGGTATGGCTAATGAAAGCCTGGGTACCAAGAAAGAGCTGATAAAGAAATGTTTGTGCATTAGAACCTAGTTTTGGTGTAATGTGAAGTTTACCCAAAACCCAGGGTTCAATATGCAATTTACCACTTCAATAAGGTTCTTAATATTCTTGGAATCCTGTAGAGGAAAGAAAATGAGAGGGGCACCTCATTTGAGCTACTTTGAATGAGAGAGAATCTTGATATTAAAATAATCAAGATTTAAGCATAATTGAAATAATGCAAAAATAATTATATTAAATGGTTTGCTCTTCAACCAAAATTGTGTTGGTTGAAATCCACATATATGGACGTCCTTGTTCCTTGCAAAGGCAAAGGAAATATCTATGTGAGTGGAGAACCCACTTACATTAAGAAACTAAAAAGAATTATCCACTCACTTATGGATATTACTATTATAAAGGTTAAGGTGCTTAATTTCTTTTCCCTTAATTCATGGATAATGGAAGGGAGTTCTGAGGTGAGGAAGATATCTTTGTATGCAAGGAACCAAGGGGGAAGAGGTGGCAACAATTTTGGAATTAAAGGATTTGTATGAGGCATTTTCTCTCTCATTGATTTTCTTATAAAAACACCCTTTACAACTCAAACCAAAGACTTTTTTGAATCCACTTCTTCTCTTTGCTTGCAAAAATGATCAAGGAAGCTAGGGGAAATAGGAGGACGACCCCCAACTTGTTGGTAAGCTTCTTGACCTTTGTTCACGTTGATTTCATGGTGGAAATCACAAATCAATGCATGATTTCTTCTTATCTCGATCCCATCTTCAATTCTAACCATTCCTTTTCACTCAAAAGCTTGAGGAACGAACCTTATGGTGTGAAAAAGCTTCTTCCACCATTGTTGATGTGAAGCTCCAAGCTTTGAAGCTCAATTGGAGGCAGGTTATATAGCTTGAACCCTTATTCATTGTTATTGACTTCAATTTCTCAATCAATTTATGTTCAATTGCTCTTCTTGCAATTCTTTTGATTAGTTGATGCAACTACCATGATAATGGTAGTAGTTTTCGATGGACTAAGGCTTGATGAAGATGATATCATCTTAGGCACACATTCCAACAATTTTCTATTGCAAACGGTTTTAAGACCTCGGTCCAAACGGTTTCACCAAACCGTTTGGAGACCAAACGGTTTGCAAACAGTTTGGAGGTTTGGATCCCAAACCGTTTAGAAGGGTTGACCATTTGGATGGGTTGACCGTTTGAGGTCAGGATCCTAGTACATTTTGGATGATGATCTAATGGATCCAATTGATTCATTCAATATATGGACAATCCTCCAATTAGAAACCCTAATCGGGTTAAGTGCTGAATTTTCAATTGGTTGACTAAATGTTTTGGGTTGACTAACCCAAACAGTCTCAAGACTATTTGGAGGTCACCCAAATGGTCTCAAGATCGTTTGGAGGTCAACCAAGATCGTTTGGAGGTTTAGGGTTGAGTATGGTTGAGTAATTTAATATTTTGAGATATCAAATCGAAATGCAATCAATAGCTGATTTGATGATCAATCCAATGATCTAAACCCTAATTGGATTTCACAAATTTTAGTGATGGATGGTGCAAATGGTCTGAAGACCATTTAGAGGTCATCCAAAAGACCTCAAGACTTTTTTAGGTCAGGTCATATCATAAGTTGATGATGATTCATTGATTTCCATTGAATCGATTCCACAATGTTAACCATTGATGGTTCCTCGAATTCAAAACCCTAATTGATGGTTTCTTGATTATAAATCCTAGTTCAATTGGGTTCAAAACCCTAATTGATGGTCCAATTGAAGGATTATTCAATAGTTCAATTGATGAATGAATCAAGGATTCAATTGATAGGTGGTTCATTCATGGAAACCTTGAATTGATTGAGTGTTGAAAGACCTTTTTGGTCCATTCGGTTTTGAGAAGGTTTGGACCAAACAGTCTCAAGACCGTTTGGGCCCAAACGGTCTCAATCCGTTTGGAGACCCAAGTTCATTCGGTTTCAACACAATTCTTGCTTAAACGGTTTCAAGGGCAATATGCCCAAACGGTTTCAAACAGTTTGAACTTGGAGAGACCAAGACCGTTTAGGGTCTAAGTAAACAAAACCGTTTGAGGTTCAACATGATTAATCCATTTGGATATCTAATGTAATTGAAGACTCAATTGGTTAATCCACTTGGACACCCAATGTAATTGAAGAATTCAATTGGTCAATTCATTTAGATACCTCATGTAATTGAAGGTTCAATTGATCAAATCTTCTGGACACCTAATGTATTTAGATGGTTGATACCTTTAGTGAGATTAATCATTGATGCATAAAGATGCAATAACTCAATACATCATGCTAACCCTAAATGCATGTTTTTAAATAAATAGTAGGCTCAATCTAATCAAGAATTGAGTAGTGGACATCCTAGAAGAGGATGAGAGAGAGAGATTTATACATGTAAGATAATCATGTAGCCATCAAGCCCAACACATTCAAAATAAGTGTGATATACAATTTAGGGTATGATCCTTGATAAAGAGATCATGAAATCCTAATTTAGTTAATTGATGAACTCAAATCCTAATTTAGGGCAATTCTGAGTGAAACCCTAATCTAGGAGGACAATGTGATATGAATTTAGGGTAATGACATGAGTGATAACACCAATTTTGGTGACGTTTTTGCCCTTTATTCTATTATCAAAACTGCCCTTTTTTGCTAAATTCCTCTCTTTTATAAGCACTTTCGCAATAATTGGCCAAATCACGCTCTTAATCCAATATTTCTGACTTTTGCAGAGTTTTCCTCCTATTTTGGCACATTTAGCACCAATAAGGTCGTCCCAGCTCGCAAATAAGTCCAAGTCTATTTCGGCCTTCCAGACGCCCGATACAACCCCTGCCCGATAGGAGGGAGCGACACAATGACGCACGACAAAGGGATGCCGTGCAAGAAGAAGCTGACAGACGACACACCTTCTACCCGACAGGGAGCCACGCTCGCCACGAAAACTCAGCTTGTCAGGCAACACAGCCACCCACCGGCAGGCGCGCCACCCGTCACGTGACCGATAGGTCGACACCCCTACGCCGAGCGATACCTGTATCGGCCGTCCAAAGACTCGCAAATAAAGAGGACACGTGGTGCTTCGAGCACCATAAGTTCCCCCAACCACTGCTTATAAATAGCAGCTACAAGAAGCCGAAAAGACAGTTCGGAGAGTTTGGATTTCGGACAAGTTGGGAACTTGAACTATCTCTGGAGGAAACTGCGAGAGCAACAATATCACGCCCCAGTGCTCGTGCCGAGCGACTCTAGGTGAGCTCCTCCTCATCCTGAGAGGGATGGGATGGTTCACTTAGGGTCGTCCCAGGCGACATTGCGGGCTGATATCGGCCGGCGATGACGAGCGACACAAGTGCCCGATAGTAGAGGCGTAGCTCTTTGCCCGACACGATATCGAACCCGATACGCTTCGCCCGTCATGCGTGCCGCCCGAGAGGGTGTGTCGCCCGACTTGAGCATATCGGCCAGGTCCTTGAACGATGCAGTCGGACGTCACGGTGTGCTGCTCGAGAGAGCGTGCCACCGGACACGGCTGTATCGGGCTAGGCCCCTGTCTGGTATCAGGCGGGAGAGTAACAGTAGCCTGTCGTCCTTCTACATCAAGAAGGCGACATCTATCTTTAATTCTGTTATTTAATTCCTTTCTTACGCACTGTATTAAGACCTTTAATGTTTATAGAAATAGAAAAGCTTAATTACTTGTTGCTCTATGCTTGGTACAATTTGTTGGATGACTGCTATGTTTGATATCTGAACTCTATCTTGCATGTTGGATCGCACTTCGCTTAGCTACCGAATCGTGTTTTCCCGTCGCAACAACTTCGAGAGTTGTGTTGTGGCTCTAGTGTTTGGTCCTATTCTGGAGTACGAGAGTGCCTGGAATGGAGTTTTTTTAGTAACATTCCACTCTAATTTAAGTCCAGCAACCTTGAGAGGGGTGTTGATGCTTTGTTAGAGGTACCCGCTTTGAGAGGAGGGGTGCAAGATGTTTCTGCTGCCGCTTGTTTTACTAAAGTCTTATCCTTCGTACCTTGCTCTAGCTCTAATTTTATCTTTCTGTTTCTGTTGCATGAAAACCCCTAAAAATTGCTAAATGCTTAAACCTTAAATCTTTCTAGTAGCTCCACTTGGAGATAGTTTTCTTGTTTTGTTTGTGACATCTTACTGTTTCCCTTCTGGGAATTTATTATCTCTTTATACCTGTCGGAGTGTAGCGTGTCGATTCAGGGTTCTCAACACTACCAACTTTGTCCCTGTGTTCGACCCCGTATATCTACTTCGACCCCGTAAACAAAGTTGTAGGGGCCTAGAAGGTTTCAGGTTTATAAATGTAAAAGCTCGACTACCTCAAATCCGCCTCCAATTTTAGGACCCGCGATTTAGGCCAGTCAACTTTTTGGCGTCGTTGCCGGGGACAAGGCAAAATAGCACTGTTGACGAATCCGAATCCACTAACTACACTCCCGTGCCTCAAGCTTAGAAATGAACTTGACAACACTATTTTCTTTCTTTTACTATTAAATTGTTCTTTGCCTAAAAATTAATAATTCAATTTTCTAAACTTGATACTTTTCGTGCCATTTTCAGGAACTCTGAAGAACAGATCACTGTTCCACCAAGCTACGACACCATTTAACTGTTCGACCAACCACAATCATCAACACCATGCCTCCCTGCGTCGACCCACAACACTCTGAAGGGGAACAACAGGGAAGGCCTAGGAATGAATCTCCTTCGCCAGTTGGCGACGACCGCTATGACGAGAATAATCGGCTTGAAGATCAGGAAGTAGAACAGTTCGAGGAAGGCCATCACAGTGACAGACGTCGCCACCACCAGCGACACCGGAGAAATCAAGATCATGCACATTGCCGACAAGACGATGACAGCGACGATTCCGAGGAGGAGGAGAAGACGTTGAGAGAGTTGGCATCCACAAAGGCCAACAACTCCAGATGTCCCGTCATCACCCCGCGATTCAACACGACAAATTTTGAGCTTAAGCCATCCGTGATCTCGATGATTCAGAACAAAAGCTTCAGGGGGAGTTCAAAGAATGACAACCCCTACCATCATCTCGATGCATTCAAAAACATATGTGATATAATCAAAATGCGGGGGTCCCCCAAGAAGTGATCTACTGTAAGGGTTTCATCTTCTCTCTGGAAGATAAGGCCCTGTCCTGGTACCTTGGGTTACCCCAACAGTCTTTGGACGGATGGGGAGCTTTAGCTGATGCGTTTGTAAACAAGTTCTACCCCACCAAAAGAACGGTCCGAAATAGGTAGAAAATAACCTCCTTCATGCAAAAGCTGAATGAAAGCCTCCACAATGCCTGGGAGCGATTCCAGGAGTACCAGAGGGATTGCCCCCATCATAATTACAAGAAGGGCTTCCTCGTCACCACCTTCTACAATGGCTTGACTCCCGAAGAAAGGGTGTCACTGAACGCGGCAGCGGGCAGCGACTTCCTAGGGAAGAAGCCAAGGAAGTCCGAGATGATTATAAAGAACATGGCCGAGTTAATGGCCGATGCTGTGTTTGATCGGTCTGATAGAGTACAAGCAAAGAAGGTAGGTGAAGGGTCCGCCCTTGAATCTAAGGCACTGGAGGCAATCACTTCGCAGATTCAGAAGATTGCTACAGATGTTAAACAGTTGCGAGAAGCTGGCAGTAAAGGTAAGAAGCCCATTGGAAAAGTGACGAAATGCGTTACATGCGGAGAAGGAGGTCACGGGGTGGACAATTGTGTCTACACCCGACCAGAAGCTGACAATGACTCCGAATCAGAAGATGAGAGGACTGAGAATGTATCGTACATGAACTTCAAGAGGCCAGATCACCCTGGCTTTAATTACGGTAACAAGGATGCGACCGAAAATTCGCATCAGCTGCACACCTTAGCCAAGCTAACACAACCTTTTGAGAAAAGAGGAGGATCCGACCAATATACCAAGAACAGCCAATTCCAACCAGAAAAAGGCAACTTTCAAGTACAGGGAAAGTACCAAGGGCCGAACAAAGATCAGGACAAAGGCTCGAGCCAATCAGACATAATTGGCCAGCTATTCGACTTCGCATAGAAGCAGGACACCATTAATAACCAACTAGCACAAAGTGCGCTGTCCAATTCTGGCGTTTTAAACTCGTTGCAGGTATAGTTGGCGGACATGCAGACGCATCAACGCCAAATCGACCAGCAGCTAGCTCAACTCATCGAGATCGTAAAGAATCCATCGGGAAAGATCCCGTCCAACACTGAACCAGCCAAGAGATCGGGACAGTAACTGTAGAGAAAAAGGATGAGGAAGAAGCTTAATGCGTCCAGTTGAAGATGGAAAACTCAGCGCTTCTCAGGAGGCAACCCGAGCTATTTTTAAATTCCTAGTATAGGGTGCATTTACTTTCAGGCAAAATGAACATTATGAACATTAAAGTCTGTAATAAGGCCCGAGTCAGTGCATGCGCCACATGCACTGACCCATATGGGTCACCGCTTTAGTTTTATTGACTGGGATGGGTAATACCATCTGAGGCTGGGATCTTAGTCTTCGGCCAATGATGTTTTACTCATCGACCACTTCTAAACGCCCTATTTTCAAGTTGTTTCGGGCAGCTACCCAACCGGCATGAGGAATGAGCCATATCGGGCAAGGGTATTTCGAGCATCACAAAGGCCACGACGTATGACACTCCAAGACGGCATGAACCTCTGACAGTCGTGCCAAAGGACTGATCACCCTTAGGCCAACGGATGGACTGCCTATCTCAGGAATGAATTACCCTATCGGCCGATGCACACCCAAAATTACTTGTTTCACCCCGGTGGAGTTTGCTATATATAGGGGCGAGTTTTTACCATGTCAGGCTCCTTGCCTTACTGTTTTCACGCTCCCGTATCGTGCTAAAACTTTGTGCTCTTGCTCCCGGGTCGTGCAAGACTGTCCTACTCTAGTGTCGTGCGGAAGTTCAGACCACAGTAAGGTAAAGGCCGACAGACCCTATCGCCCGGCAGACCGTGCCGCCCGACACGATTCTACCTTTAAACGAATAACTTATCGGTCTTGTGGGTTCTGAGCTGAGCAACGTTGTATTGCTCGATATGGATGTCGCGCAACGTACCTTTTATTCACGTCTACCAGATACGTCATGTCGGGCGATATCCATGTCGATCATCTTTGTCCTGCCTCGCCTGTCTCATCGCCGGACGACACCCCGCTTTCTTCTCGAATAGCCGTATCGGGCATCTTATCTTATCGTCACCGTATCGCCCGACAAGCCTGACGCGTATTGCCTTAGTCTTTTCACGTGACGAGAGTAACACACACCGCCTATCGAGCATGAGACTTCACTTCTGAAAACCTCATATCGCCCGATACGGGGGTGTGGGATCCTCACACTTTCAGTTTAAACTTCTTTACAGCGTCGTCACATTTAATTGATCAAAGATTTTGTTTATTCATTTACAGAGATGGCCCGCATCAAGTCAACTGTAGTCCCTGTTGACGCACAAGGAAGAAGGATCTACCCCGCGACTGCAATAGGAGCACCAACTACCGGGCAAAAACGCCCAAATCCAGGGGCAGCCGGGACGTCAACAGCAAAAAAGAGGGCCAGGGTTGGAGAAGTGGCGAATCTGACACCGATAGCAGCGGAAGAACCCCTGGAATACACGCCAGGGATGTTCGTGCCAAGGGACGACGAGCACACTCGCTGTTACGCTGAGTTGGCAGCCAAGGTCTATCGTCCGAGCAGAATCTGCTACTGAGCCTCCTTCGCTGACTTGGGCATCTTAGAGAGGCTGAAGGGCGTACTTGTTGCGGCTGGGCTAAGAAAGATTTGCTTCACCCGATCTTCCTCGTACACCGGGCTGAAGAGGGAATTCATGGCATCTCTCCGTTGAGTAATGAATTCTACTACAGAAAGAGAAGAATTCGGCGGAGCAGATAGACTCCAGGCTCGGCTGTACAACGCGAAGCATGCCATCTCCGAGAAGTTGCTGAATAAGATCTTCGCTTCCAGTATGGAGGAGGAAGATTTGATGAATAACGGTGAGAGGATCATCGAAGGAGACGGGTTCAACCCCGTGGGGCTCTGGAAAAAGCTGACCAGCGAATTATCGTTCAAGCCGGGAATCAAGGTGGTGGCAATACATTCATGTTTCTGGAGAATCATACACAAGTTGGTGGCATGTCTGCTTTTCAGCAAGAATGAGTCCAGCAACATTTACACAGAAGAACTCCACATCATGTGGCACATAATGGAGGGCCGAGTGATCAACCTCGGGTGGTTTTTGCTGAACAGACTGCACCCGATGAAAGAAGCCACCAAGGAGTACTGCATGGGTGGCATCCTCAACCTAATCGAAGTAGGACTCGGGTACCCAAAGGAGCCACGTAGCCTTTAGAGGACGCAAGGCAATGAGGTGTTTCACACCAAGTACCTGATGAGGACCAACATCATAAAGAAGGAGGGGAGGTGCTATTTCTATAAGTTTGCATAAATAAATACACTTCTCCCGCTCCCTCGCTGCGCCGCCTACGACGTAGACAAGTTGGTCTTTACCGCCACAGAAATCGAAGTTGTGGCGGCCAACACAGCCCAAGCCACCACCACAAGAGTCTAGGAGAGGACAACACCAGAGCTCCCGACGATAGCTGCTAATAGAGCTGCCGTCACTCCTACCATACTAGCCACCACCACGACGATGACAACTGTGGTGGCTGACAAAGAACCGGTGATCGTTGAGGTCACCGAGACATCAACTACGGGAGTTGCCGCGGAAGAGTCAGCCGCAGACCCCGACATCCCTGAAGGGCCTGTAGAGGTAGAAGAAGCACCTGAGCTGGACACCAGTAATGGGGTGTTCGCCGAGATCCTGGAAATGGAGCTCGAAGGTGCACTGCTGACACCGACACCGACACCGGTGTCCCCTGTCAGAGCTGTTAGAAGGATCGCCGAGGACGTAGAGGTGGAGCAACGTCCGCCCACACCACGACCATCTTCACCAGGACATGAAGGCGAGGCGGAGGCGGCTGCAAGAGGGCCGACACCTCGCCCAGAGACATCTGCAACGCGAACGATTGAGATAGACTCTACCTCATCTGGTAGACCATCACGCGAGCAGGATGTCGCAAGGACGAAAGGGAGACCCACAGGAACCCCTCCGTCACTCGGAAAGATGCTAGGTCACGAGCTTGACCACTTGCAGGAGGTAACAGACAACAACTCAGCTACCTATTTTTCCTTAACCCGCAAGTTTGCATCTTTCCAAAACAGGCTAAATAGCCAAGAGCGAGAGCTGCTGATGCTAGCCAGTCTTTCCGGTGGGCTAGAGACTCTGAATGCGACACTTCAGCAAGTTCTCCAATGACTCGACAAGATCGAGGAGAGGCAGGATAGAGGGGACGACCATCCGCGCCGAAGGCAGTCGAGAAGGTCGCCGTCACCCCCTAGTTGTGGCTCTCAATCTTCTTCGTCAACGCCTTCCTCGACATCGGCGTCACCCTCCGCCTCTAGTGGGCGATCCTCAACACCCAAGGAGGGGACGCAACCTAGCTCAGCCAAAGGAGCTCCAGCCAGACAGGAGAGCCCTTTAAGCTTGGGAGATGCAAACATCTCGGTCCCCCTAGATGAAGCCGAAGATGATAGCATAGATATAAGCATCAGGGGAGACTCTTCTGATGAGTCTGGGGGAGAGAAAGGGGATGTCTACACATTCAATAAGAGACATCCTCCCCGAAGAAAATGCTCGATGGCGGACAAGTTCTATGATAAGTTCCGTGAGCCATCAGAGATACCCTCTTTCGAGATGGCCGACTTCGATAGAAGAGCCATCGGAAACCAGACGATCAGAGACCAGAACTTGCTGAATAAGGTCTTGAGATCGCAGCCAAATGAATATGATGTCGTCTGGACTGACAACTACCTATCCGTGCGAAGGGGAGTTCTTTGAAACATGTTCCGCACGCCGGCCTTCATAGGCAAAAGACTATTCAGGGTCCTTGAAGGAGCTATAATAGAACGTACCCCCGACAGCGGGACAGGCCAGAGAATGATATATACTGCCACCCCGACCTTGGCGAGAAGTCTGATGAAGGGAAATCTAGGTTCCCGTGCGGTGGGCGACATGCTGCAGTACATTGAAAAGCATAGACCAAACCTCGTGTTAGCCCCGTATAAACACCGCAACGTGTGGTTCCTCTGCGTGGCAGACCTCAGGAACCACGACCTTCAGCTGCTGAGTTGCAGCCGCAGTGAGGTGCCATGCTCTGGGGGTGTTTTCTGCCGCCCAGAGGACAAGAAGATGAGACTCCTGCCACTTTGCCTGCTATGAACTATAAAGCAAGGAAGCCAACGCCATCAAGGTACTTGGAACTTCTTTACTCTCCTAGACCTCCCCATCCAGGAAGAAGAGGGGAGTGGAAACACTGCTATCGTCATCCTGGGTGCCATTGAGGCGCTCAACACATTCGGAAACTTGGGAGTCCTCAAAGGCACATCCTTCTATCAACGCAGGAGCATTTACGCCGTGTTGCTGATCAAGGACAAGTGCTATTTCCTAGACGCAGGGGTACCAGAGTAGCTACTGGATAGTGACCTGGAAGAAGACTCTTCTCAATCCAGCAGCTCCCCAGAAAAGGAGGAAGTGGCGACTGTCAAACATGGGGCAGGCAAGCAGTTGATGGTCTTGAAGAAAGTGCACGAGATGGTGGACATTGCTTAGCCTAAAGCTACAGAAGGGATGATCAAAAACTTCGACCTCTTCTCATGCGCTACGCTCACACATGAGCAGGTAGATGTAATCCTTCTGAAGTTATCAGATGCTACCCCGAGAGATGTCATTTACAAAGCAGGCGATGTCGTTGTCCCAGTTGATGATCTAAGGGACGTGGTTAAAGAAGGAGGATGTTTGGCGGTGTCTGTATTAACCGCTTGCGTCCAAATATTACAATCAAAGTTCGAACATGCATATATAGCCCATCCTATGTTGTTTAACGACATTTGCCTAGCTGATGAAATAGGAGCACAGAAGCTTTTTCTGGAAGAGTTGGAAAGCGGGGTCCCTAGCCAATTTTTTCTGCCAATTCTGCATTATAACCATTGGACGCTCCTGACGGTGTACACTCGGCAACGAGCAAGAATCTTCTACAACAGCTTGGACAGTAATAAGAATCATCCAGTGCCGTGTACATCAAAACAGTTGTCATCCGTCGAATTCTTAACTCAAAAATACTACGACGAGGTGACAAAGATGATACAACCATACCTAGACACGCAAGCAAACAAATGGCACGAGCTTCAGTTCTGCCACCGCAGCCCACAACAACTTCCTTTATCTAACGACTGCGACATCTTTATCCTGGAATGGATAGCAAATGAAGCAGTGCCTGACCAACTCCACCACATCGATTATCACAGCAAAAGAGGAGAATATGTGTGGGAGCTTCTATCTGACGCAGGCACGCTCATCGGCTAACCCTCACTGGATTAACATGACCTTACCTTATCTACTTCACAACTCTGGGACAGAGTGTGGAGTGAGTTTGGGGGGGTACCATGTACCAGTGAGGGAGGTACAATTTTTTTGAAAATTCTCTGATTTTTCTAATTCAAATTCTTTATTCTTTTGTTCTTTCCTATTCTTTTATTCTTTACTATATCATGTGTAAATATACATATGTTTGCTCATACAACAATTTAGTACCAAAAATTTTGAAATTTTTTGCTTATTTTGTTCTCATACATGTACAAAGCTGTTATATTAGTAAAAACCTGATGCAACTGCTTGCCAAGTTTGTTTTCTATATGCTTAATGTGATGCAAGTTTTGTCATATCTTTCTGATAATGCTGCTTCAAACAAACAGAAGATTACGTTTTTCTGTGCCAAAATTTTCAAAAAATATAATAATCTCGTAAATAGCTAAGAGACAAGTATGGAGAAGGAAAAAGTTGCCCAAACAGCAAAAATCTTTTTGTTTTCCCTTACCCAACAAAAATCCCAAAAAGAGAAAGAAGCCTTATGAGTGTGAATAAAAGCATGAGAGTTGTGCCCAATAAAAGAAGGAAAAAATATATAAATATATACACACTTGTTTTCCAAAAGTACCCATCTTTAGGCATGGTAGATCCGGGGCAGTGGTACGTAGGATGTGAAATCACTGCTCTAAAGCCAACTGGCTTGGACTGCAGGGACCACTTGCCCATTAACGGACCCTTACCTGGATGGACTGATGGGAAACAAGAAGAAAAACCCAAAAAAAAGCCTTAGCCTACCCTATACACAACTTTTTGCCCTGAAAATAAAGCTGTTTGGTGTGGAAGCTAAATTCGGAATCATAAACCAAAGTCTCGCTGAAGCTGTAGAGAAAGAAATTTTTTATTGAAATAATAAGGCAGGAAACACAAGGTCTTTTGTTTGTAATGAGGCAGCATTATCTCTAAAGGCATCACTATTCTTGTTTTACCTCTTGGCCTGAAAACTATACTACGCAAGAAGAAGCATCGCTAAATAAAGTTTAAATATTGATTGAGGACAATCAAAATGCTAAGTTTGGGGGAGTTGATAACACCAATTTTGGTGACATTTTTGCCCATTATTCTGTTATCAAAACTGCCCTTTTCTTCTAAATTCCTCTCTTTTATAAGCACTTTCGCAATAATTGGCCAAATCACGCTCTTAATCCAATATTTCCGACTTTTGCAGAGTTTTCCTCCTATTTTGGCCCATTTAGCACCAATAAGGCCGTCCCGGCCCACAAATAAGTCCAAGTCTATTTCAGCCTTCCTGACGCCCGATACAACCCCTGCCTGACAGGAGGGAGTGACACAACGCACGACAAAGGGATGGCGTGCAAGAAGAAGCTGACGGACGACACACCTTCTACCCGACAGGGAGCCACGCTCGCCATGACAACTCAGCTTGTCGGGCGACACAGCCACCCACCGGCAGGCGCGCCACCCGTCACGTGACCGATAGGTCGACACCCCTGTGCCGAGCGATACCTGTATCATCCGTCCAAGGACTCGCAAATAAGGAGGACACATGGCGCTTCGAGCACCATAAGTTCCCCCAACTGCTGCCTATAAATAGCAGCTACAGGAAACCGAAAAGACAGTTCGGAGAGTTTGGATTTCAGACAAGTTGGGAACTTGAACTATCTCCGGAGGAAACTGCGAGAGCAATAGTATCGTGCCCCAGTGCTCGTGCCGGGTGACTCTAGGTGAGCTCCTCCTCATCCCGAGAGGGAGGGGATGGTTCACTTAGGGTCATCCCGGGCGACACTGCGGGCCGATATCGGCCGGTGATGACGAGCGACACAAGTGCCCGACAGTAGAGGCGTAGCTCTTTGCCCGACACGATATCGAACCCGATACGCTTCGCTCGTCATGCGTGCCGCCCGAGAAGGTGTGTCGCCCGACTTGAGTGTATCGGCCAGTTCCTTGAATGATGCAGTCGGTCGTCACGGTGTGCCGCTTGAGAGAGCGTGCCGCTCGACACGACTGTATCGGGCTAGGCCCCTGTCTGGTATCGGGCGGGATAGCTACAGTATCCTGTCGTCCTTCTACATCAAGAAGGTGACATCTATCTTTAATTCTGTTATTTAATTCCTTTCTAACACACTGTATTAAGACCTTTAATGTTTATAGAAATAGAAAAGCTTAATTACATGCTGCTCTATGCTTGGTACAATATGTTGGATGACTGCTATGTTTGATATCTGAACTCTAGCTTGCATGTTGGATCGCGCTTCGCTTAGCTACCGAATCGTGTTTTCCCGTCGCAACAACTTCGAGAGTTGTGTTGTGGCTCTAGTGTTTGGTCCGATTCTGGAGTACGAGAGTGCCTGGAACGGAGTTGTTTTAGTAACTGTGGGCTCCGATCTCCAAACCACGATATAATCACGATTTAAACTTGAGCGGAAGCAATCGATAATCAGCGGAAGACAAAAATCACGGGAAATTAAAACTTTTCCAGATAAGAGCTTGAAACCACAAACCTTTTCCATAGAAAAAGGATTTAAACTATATACATCTCTGTCAAATTACTTCTTGAGTAATTATATACAACATGATACAAAATCTCAAGAATTCATAACCAAAACACTCCAAGACCTGAGAGTACAGAGGACACATAGGACTGACTCTAACTACACCACATAGCAGGCTGAATCTCCACCTGAGATTTACTACTGCTCCTGGTGCTGCTGCTGCTAGGATTGGTCACCTTTAGACCGGTTCCTCCGTCTTCGACGACCACCTAAAAAGTTGAAGTTTACGGGGTGAGACAATTATACATAATTGCCCCAGCGAGAGTTATAACTCTCCACTAGAAGCTTTATAAGCAAAACAAAGAATAAATTAAGCAGTAAAAGCTTTCAAAGTATTCATTAGCAGTTTTGATGATAAGCAAGAGTTCAACATTTATGAAACATGAAGAACATATACTTTATTCAATGTAACATCAATCAAGTAACTCGTAGTTAACTCTAACAGATATACTACGCTGTTGATTATGTTTTTCAAACATTATTATTATGCCCTGTGGAGATGAGGCATACCACTCATACTCTAACTGATCGCTAAGAAGTCACATCAGTATCATACATAGGTCATTAAAAGAGCCGGATTCTTATGACCTCATCTTCCTCAGTCAGTTAGAGGATTGTTTGCAGGACATCTTGCAGGACGTCTGCTATTTATATCTCACCAGGGTAAAGTGGACCTTCGCTATTTTAGAGTTACCGTGGCGTTCTGTACTCTCTTCGCCATCAGAAGATTTCTTGTTTATCTTTCACCGATGCGGTGTTTGTATTTTTCTTGGGAGAATAATGATACATCTCACCTTTTGGGTTTGGTAGTGAAGGTTTGACGGACTATAAAAATCTAAATCAATTCCTACACTAGGATGTAAGGTTCTACACATCCATATACCCCACATACTCAAAAGTATGTGATCCAGGAGTTACCTTGGGAAAACTTGTTTCACCATCATTTGGTCTCTGACAATGATGGATCTATGATCAGGGCTCTACATTACACTTGATTAGTTAGGTACATTCAGTATTCTTTTAACATCATACATTGTTCTTCAAACAATAACATTAGCATAACAGCTATAAATGAGAATACTAAAATGTAGCAGGCCTAACTCTTTTTAATCATCAGTTCTCAGTCATCTCATCACAAGTCATCTGTTAAGCATGACCTTGATGGTATTTATGGCTCTTACAGCCCATAAATCTCAATAGATGTCACTAACAGTGCATCAAGATATTTCACTTATTCATAAAGCTTAAGACATGCTTTCAATGAATATAGTATTGTATTCCATACCTGGATATGATCATCATCTCATGACAACCTGCAAGGTTAATTCAACTGATAACAGTAAACAATTCATCAATCAGGGTTTACTATTCATCTCTCATGTCATCACCCTAGAATTAGGGTTTACTATTCACTCCATGGTGAATTGTACTCATTACATCATCATGTAAGAGAAACATCATCATTAAAGCTCTTAAATAAGATTAAGATTCACTAGACATCATAATTAGGGTTTCCATGATCTCACATAGGTGGATCATTCCCTAATCATACACATTCATGTATATTGAAAGTATCTTACTTGAGTTTCCACCATAAAAGGGTACTTTCTCTCTCTTAGGATACTTTCTCTCTCCTCTTACTAGTAGATGGTGATAACACCATTCTAAATCAGGTTGGGTTAAGTCCTCATTGACTAACATTAGCCAAAACATCACTATCATGTGATTAGGGTTTGATTAGAACAAGGTTTTACTCCATTAAACCCCTCAAGGGTATTTTGGTAATTTTGCCTCATGATCACCATCATGGGTTAATTCATTAATCACTTAGTCCCTTAATGACCTAGGTTACCATTAGGGTTTAGATTAGATCACCATTGAACCAATTACACCATCAATTGATTAAGTACAAACCACCTTGAACACCTTCAAACGGTTTCAACCTTCAACCACCAAACGGTCTTGAGACCGTTTGGTCTCAAATGGTCTTGAGACCGTTTGGGTGTGTTAACCGTTTAGAAGGGTTGACTTTCCAAACCGTTTGAAGCTCATGCGGTTTGAAACCGTTTGATCAAAACGACTTGAGATCGATTGGTCCAAATGACCTTGAGATCATTTGAGCCCAAACGGTCTTGAGACCGTTTGACCTCAAATGGTCTTGAGACCGTTTGACCTCAAACGGTCTTGAGACCGTTTGGATCCAAACGGTCTTGAGACCGTTTGGTCCAAATGGGCTCAAACCGTTTGGACCTCCAAAGTGGTTCAAAAGATACAATTGGTCATGGATATGTATGTTGAACCCCTCAATTAACCAAATCCATGATAACCACTTATAAATTGAGTTAATTAAGATTAGCCTTAATCAATTGGACATCAAATTGACCCTTAATTGAAAACCAATTAGGGTTGAATCCTTCTCAATTAGGGTTTCAAATCGGATGGTCATCAATATTCAACAATGGGAATCAATTCAAGGTTGAACCTATCAATTGACCTCCAATTGGGCCCAAACTTGGCCCAAACGGTCTTGAGGTCGTTTGGACATCATCCAAACAGTCTTGAGACCGTTTTCCCAAAGTTTGACCAAAAACCAAGTCGATTAGATTAGGGTTGAACTCCAATTAGGTCAAAAATCAGCATTTTTATCAATTCATCAACTTATTGCAATTGGACCTTCAAACCATTAGATTATCTCAACCCTAGACCTTCAAACGGTCTTGGGTTGTGCCCAAACGGTCTTGAGACCGTTTGGAGGAACCCCCAAATGGTCTTGAGACCGTTTGGGTCCTTCAACCCAAAACTCAACAAGATCTATGTTTTAAAACAACAATTTTGACCCGATTAGGGTTTGGATGTTGAAGTGCCTTCAACTCTCAATTGGTTAAGAATTAAATTTGATTCTTTGCAGGAATGAAATTCAATATATAACCAACAGACCCTCAAATGGTCGTCCCTTGGTCAACCCTATCAAACGGTCTTGAGACCGTTTCAATCCAAACGGTCTTGCAAGACCGTTCGAGATCAAACGGTTTGAAACCGTTTGACCTTAAACGGTTTGCAACCGTTTGGACCAAAAGGGTCCAAGGTCGTTTGATAAAGTAACATAGGGATTCATTCCCCTCATCTTCAACCTCTTTCAAGGTCGGTTCTTCCACCGTTTTGCTTGCAAAAGTGCAAGGAAGAAGGGAGGTAGAAGAAGAACTAACATGCTAAATTGCAAGAACAAAGTATGCATATAAAGCAAGAGTTTAGAGTTATAAAACCCACCTAAAGGTTGTTCCTAGAGCTCCAAGCTTCCAAGCTCCAAGCTTTAATGGCGTCCTAGAAGCTCCACAGGTCGGCCAAGGTGAATCCTCCAAGGAAAGTTGAGAAGAGATGGCTAGAAAGATAGAACTAAGTGAGCTAGCCATGAATTTGACCTTGAATTCGAGTTTCTTCCAAGAATTAAGCAAAAGGGAAGGATCTAAACCTACCTTGCACTCCCCTAGTCGTCCTCCTGAGATCCAGATCTCTCCTTAGTTGTTTTGAGCAAGGGAAAAAGAAATGAAAGGGAAAGGATCGTTCCCTTGCTAAGAGGGGAAAGAGGCTTATATACTTTAGGCCTTTTTACACCATAAGGACCTCTAAAGTATGGAATTTACATCTAAGTCCCTCCTTGCTCAAGGGCACGTCCAAACTCATCTAAACTAATGCAAAGCTCATGAAATCTCAAGATCTAAGGGTAAAGAAAGCCAACCTTCAACTAGGTTACATACATGAAAGGTCTCCATACCCATATTAGGTGACTTTTACCAAAAAGATCACTTTTCTTATCTGATTATTCATTGATGTGTCCCTTTCATCATTTCTACTCTAAATTATGACAAGAGTTATATAAGATGTTCTAGGAAGTGAAAATTACAAGTTGAACCCCTCAATTTGGGTAAATTGCACTTTACTCCAAATTAGGGTATTCAAACATAGGGATTGCTTCCACAGCTGCACCTTGGTGCTCAAGCTTGGGAAATCCTTCAAACTTCATCATAAACGTCCTCATGATGTTTCAACATCAAAGGAACATCTTAACCTGTGAATTTGCAAGTTGAACCCTTAAACTGGGTAATTTGCACATAGGTCCCTGCTTACAACACAATGCTACAACTTTGTTTAAAAAGGAGCAAAAATTGAAATATATGTTCCTGAGGAACTTAATTACATGCCAGGGAGTATTCACAAGTATATAATTACATATTTAGGCAAAACTTCCAGGGTTAGGTTATAACCCAGGTCAGGGATGTTACAAATTATCCACCCCTTCACAAGGATTTCGTCCCCGAAATCGATAAAGCGTATTAAGAGAAAAGAGCAGGATATTTCCTTCTCATCTCATTCTCTAGTTCCCAAGTGGCTTCTTCAACTCCACGGTGGTTCCATAGGACTTTCACAAGGCTTATGTCTTTCTTCTTTAACTTTTTAGTTCTGTTATCAAGGATTGACACTGGTCCCTCCTCATATGTTATATCTTCATTCAATTCTACTTCCATAGGTTGTAGAACTGATTCGGTGTCTGGGTGACATTTCCTCAGCATGGAAATGTGAAACACAGGGTGTAGCTTCTGCAACTCCTGAGGTAACTGTAGTCTATAGGCCACCTTTCCAACTCTTTCAACAATTGGATAAGGTCCCATAAATCTAGGAGCTAACTTCCCTTTCCTTCCAAAACGAAGGACTCCTTTCCAAGGTGAGACCATAAGATATACTCTGTCTCCAACCTGGAACTCTAGGGGTCTACGACGTTTATCAGCATACGATTTCTGTCTATCCTGCGCAGTCTTAAGTTGTTACTGTATAACTTTAATCTTTTCTGTAGTTTGCTGTACAAGATCAGGACCTAACAACTGGTGCTCACCAGTCTCATACCAACACAAGGGTGATCTACAACGTCTACCATATAAGGCTTCATATGGTTCCATATCAATGCTATGCTGATAGCTATTGTTATAGGCAAACTCTATCAAGTTCAGATGTAGATCCCAACTCCCGGTAAACTGGAGAACACATGCTCTCAATAGATCTTCCAAGGTCTATATAGTCCTTTCCGACTGTCCATCAGTCTGAGGATGAAAGGCTGTACTAAACCTTAACTTGGTGCCTAGGGCTCTGTGTAACTGTTCCCAAAAGCGACTTGTAAACTGGGGACCTCTGTCAAAAACTATAGTGATAGGAACTCCGTGCAAACGCACTATCTCTTGAACATACAACTGGGATAACCTTTCAGCAGAATAGGTTGTTTTGACAGGTAAGAAATGTGCTGTCTTTGTCAACCTATCAACAACTACCCAAATGGAATCATGTCCTTTGTTTGTCCTGGGTAGGCCAACAACAAAGTCCATGGTCACATGGTCCCACTTCCACTGTGGTATGGGTAAAGGTTGCATTGTTCCTGCAGGTTTCTGGTGCTCAGCCTTGACCTGCTGACACACAGGACACCTCAGAACAAACTCAGCTACATCCTTCTTCATCCCAGGCCACCAATACATATCTTTCAAGTTTCGATACATCTTGGTGTTCCCGGGATGCATAGCATACATTGAAGAATGAGCTTCCTCCGGAACTAACTTCCTCAGGTTATCTACATCTGGCACTATCATCCTCCCACGATAGCATGCCACCTGGTCATCTGACTCATGATAACCTTCTCGCTTCTCATCACCAAACTCAGATCTAATCTACTGAACTGCAGCATCTACTTGTTGTTCCTCCTTTATCTGCTCTCTTAGGGTAGGTTTAATCTGCATCTCAGCTAACAAACCAGCTAACAATGATACCTTCAACTGCACATTGTTTTGCCTTAAAGAGATAAGCATATCTCTCCTAGAGCATATTAAGGAACTTAGTTGTGCTCTATCCATGGTTGATGTTGCTGATTTCCTACTCAAGGCATCTGCAACCACATTGGCCTTGCCCGGATGGTAATCAATTGTACAGTCGTAGTCCTTGATTAACTCCATACAGCAACGTTGCCTCATGTTAAGCTCATGCTGAGAGAAGATATACTTAAGGTTCTTGAGGTCTGTGAAAATCTGGAAGGTTTCTCCGTAGAGATAATGTCTCCAGATCTTCAAGGCATGGACCACAACAGCCAACTCCAGATCGTGTGTCGGATAATTCTCCTCGTGTTTCTTAAGCTGTCGGGAAGCAAAAGAAATCACTTGTTTATCCTGCATCAACACACATCCAAGTCCATTCTTGGAGGCATCACAGAAGACTACATATACTTTTCCTTGCTCAGGTAGCACAAGCACATGTGCACTTGTCAACCTCTCCTTCAACAGCTGAAAAGACTGTTGACACTTATCGCTCCAAGAAAAAGGAACATCTTTCCGGGTTAACTTGGTCAAAGGTAAGGCTATAGAACTGAAATTCTTAATAAACCTTCGATAATAACCAGCTAATCCCAAGAAACTTCTAATCTCCGTCGGTGTCTTCGGTTGTTCCCACTGTAGAACAAATTCTACCTTTTTAGGGTCAACTCAAATTCCCGAGGCAGATATCACATGTCCAAGAAAAGACACTTCAGATAACCAGAACTCGCATTTGCTAAACTTAGCGTATAGCTTATGTTCTCTTAGCAAAGTCAAGGTTTGGCGAAGATGCTGCTCATGCTGCTGAGCATCCTTACTATAAATCAGTATGTCATCTATGAAGACGACAACACACTGATCAAGGAAGGGTCAAGAAACTCTATTCATGAGTTCCATGAATGCAGCTGGTGCATTGGTTAGTCCAAATGACATAACCGTGAACTCATAGTGACCATATCTTGTCCTAAAGGCAGACTTGGATATGTCACTGTCCTTAATGCGGTGTTGATGATATCCAGACCTTAAGTCTATCTTGGAGAAGACTGTTGCACCACGCAACTGGTCAAAAAGATCATCAATCCTCGACAAAGGGTACTTGTTCTTTATTGTTACTTTATTGAGTTGTCTATAGTCAATGCACAACCGCATTGATCCATCTTTCTTTTTAACAAACAAAACCGGAGCACCCCAAGGCAAGGTACTCGGTCGGATGAAACCCTTCTCAAGTAACTCTTGAAGCTGTTTCTTGAGTTCTGCCATCTCGGCAGGCGCCATCCTATACAGAGTCTGGGCTATAGGTTTCGTATCTGGGACCAAATTGATCTCAAAATCAATCTCCCGAGGTGGTGGTATACCAGGAAGTTCTTCAGGAAACACATCCTCGAATTCCCTGACTATAGGAACTTCAGCAGGGTTGGGACTCTTCTTGGTAACATCTACTACATGGGCCAAGAACGCATAACATCCTTGCCTCATCAACTTATCAGCAACCATAGCTGATACAAGACAGGTGGGCAGAATCTTTCTTTCTCCTTGAAATATCCATGTGTTGCTTTCATCAGCAAACACTGCCAACTTGGACTCACAATCCAAGACAACTCGATACCTTTCCAAGGTATCCATTCCTAGGATTACATCAAATCCTTGCATATCAAGTGGTATAAGGTCCACTTGAATGTGATGCTTAGAAAAGAAGAGTACGTAGGGAGAGCATACTTCTTGTAGAACGGCAGACCCACTCAACGGAGTCTCCAACAACAAACTATCTGCCCTATGACTAGCTGTCATATTGCAGTTGTGAATCACTCTTCGAGTGATGAAAGAGTGCGTAGCACTCGGGTCAATCAGATTAGATACTACACAAGATTTAGACATATCAGAATATAAAAGTTCCATCTGACCTGTCACCACTTGTGGATCAACCACTGCCTCTGGTGGGTTCATAGCATAAAACCTCACTGTAGCCTGTTGTTGAGGTGGTGCTGATGATCCAGCTTGAGACGCTTGCCCGCGTCCTCGAGCTGCTGCTTGATATTGCCCTCTCTATGATCCCTGTTGACCTTGTCTCGGAGGCTGTGTCACACTGATAGGATTAGACCGGCAGTCCTTCATCAAATGTCCCACCTTACCACAGTTGTAGCAGCTTCTCTTTTGTGGTCTTGGTGGTCCAGTAACAGACATTGATGCAGAACTCTGAGTCTCCCGAGGTGGTTGTCCTCGTCCTCTTCCTCTACTTGGAGACCACTGAGTCTGAGAACTAGATCTAGGTGGTGGAGGGTTAGGTGCAGAGGATCTAGACTTCTTAAAGTCCTTAGATGAAGAACCCTGGAACTGTGGATATCTTTTCTGAGTTTGCCTCTTCTCAACCACAGATCTCTCTATCCTTCGGACTGACTCAACGAAGGTAGATAATCTCTCTCGGTTTTCTAAGGCAGACACAGGGGTAGTCATGTCAGCATTCAAACCCCTCTCAAATCTCCTGATTCTTTCTTCCTCTGTGGCATCCATGTGCGGACAAAACCACAACAACTCCATGAACTTAGCTTCATACTCGCTAATGTTCATTATGCCCTGCCTCAGTCTCTCAAACTGAGAGATCTTCTCGTCTAGGAAGGTCTTTGGGAAATATCTATGAACAAATTCCCGCCGAAAGTCTTCCCACGAGATCTCCATTCCAGGTCTCTTCTGCTCTACCATTGTCCACCAATGACCAGCGCTTCCTTTGAGAAGATAGACAGCATGTCTGACCTTCTCAGCTTCAGGGATATTGAGAATCTTGAAAGCCTTCTCCAGCTATGTCAACCACAGATCATCATCTGCGAGGTCAGCAGTCCCAAGGTACTCGGCAGCTCCGACACGACGTAGTTGCTCGAACGTCTTCCCGATACCTTGACCTTCTGGTTGGACAGGTGCCCTGGGTACAGGCATAGGCATCCTGTCGGTTATGTGTGTCATGGCAGTCATAAACTGCTCGAACATCGTCTGAACTGCTGGGTTACCCATGTCGGCTGGGTCGAATTGGGGTGGCTCTCTGGGTTGCTCAGGTACAGGCTGTTCTAGCTCTGGTACTCCTGCACCGCCTTGAGGTGTACTAGCACTACTTTCTACCACGTTCTCATCATGTGGCTCTGACATTCTTATGTATCTTCTTCTCCTGAGGAGCAGAAGATTCTATTAGATAAGGAAGGAATACTAAAGATAGACTTGACTTCCTAAGTCCTATGCCTCTGTAGACTCGGCGAACCTAGAGCTCTGATACCACTTAATTGTGGGTTCCGATCTCCAAACCACGATATAATCACGATTTAAACTTGAGCGGAAGCAATCGATAATCAGCGGAAGACAAAAATCACAGGAAATTAAAACTTTTCCAGATAAGAGCTTGAAACCACAAACCTTTTCCATAGAAAAAGGATTTAAACTGTATACATCTCTGTCAAATTACTTCTTGAGTTATTATATACAACATGATACAAAATCTCAAGAATTCATAACCAAAACACTCCAAGACCTGAGAGTACAGAGGACACATAGGACTGACTCTAACTACACCACATAGCAGGCTGAATCTCCACCTGAGATTTACTACTGCTCCTGGTGCTGCTGTTGTTGGGATTGGTCACCTTTAGACCGGTTCCTCCATCTTCGACGACCGCCTACAAAGTTGAAGTCTACGGGGTGAGACAATTATACATAATTGCCCCAGCGAGAGTTATAACTCTCCACTAGAAGCTTTATAAGCAAAACAAAGAATAACTTAAGCAGTAAAAGCTTTCAAAGTATTCATTAGCAGTTTTGATGATAAGCAAGAGTTCAACATTTATGAAACATGAAGAACATATACTTTATTCAATGTAACATCAATCAAGTAACTCGTGGTTAACTCTAACAGATATACTACGCTGTTGATTATGTTTTTCAAACATTATTATTATGCCCTGTGGAGATGAGGCATACCACTCATACTCCAACTGATCGCTAAGAAGTCACATCAGTATCATACATAGGTCATTAAAAGAGCCGGATTCTTATGACCTCATCTTCCTCAGTCAGTTAGAGGATTGTTTGCAGGACATCTTACAGGACGTCTGCTATTTATAGCTCACCAGGGTAAACTGGACCTTTGCTATTTTAGAGTTACAGTGGCGTTCTGTACTCTCTTCGCCATCAGAAGATTTCTTGTTTATCTTTCACCGATGCAGTGTTTGTATTTTTCTTGGGAGAATAATGATACATCTCACCTTTTGGGTTTGGTAGTGAAGGTTTGACATACTATAAAAATCTACATCAATTCTTACACTAGGATGTAAGGTTCTACACATCCATATACCCCACATACTCAAAAGTATGTGATCCAGGAGTTCCCTTGGGAAAACCTGTTTCACCATCATTTGGTCTCTGACAATGATGGATCTATGATCAGGGCTCTACATTACACTTGATTAGTTAGGTACATTCAGTATTCTTTTAACATCATACATTGTTCTTCAAACAATAACATTAACATAACAGCTATAAATGAGAATACTAAAATGTAGCAGGCCTAACTCTTTTTAATCATCAGTTCTCAGTCATCTCATCACAAGTCATCTGTTAAGCATGACCTTGATGGTATTTATGGCTCTTACAGCCCATAAATCTCAATAGATGTCACTAACAGTGCATCAAGATATTTCACTTATTCATAAAGCTTAAGACATGCTTTCAATGAATATAGTATTGTATTCCATACCTGGATATGATCATCATCTCATGACAACCGGCAAGGTTAATTCAACTGATAACAGTAAACAATTCATTAATCAGGGTTTACTATTCATCTCTCATGTCATCACCCTAGAATTAGGGTTTACTATTCACTCCATGGTGAATTGTACTCATTACATCATCATGTAAGAGAAACATCATCATTAAAGCTCTTAAATAAGATTAAGATTCACTAGACATCATAATTAGGGTTTCCATGATCTCACATAGGTGGATCATTCCCTAATCATACACATTCATGTATATTGAAAGTATCTTACTTGAGTTTCCACCATAAAAGGGTACTTTCTCTCTCTTAGGATACTTTCTCTCTCCTTTTACTAGTAGATGGTGATAACACCATTCTAAATCAGGTTGGGTTAAGTCCTCATTGACTAACATTAGCCAAAACATCACTATCATGTGATTAGGGTTTGATTAGAACAAGGTTTTACTCCATTAAACCCCTCAAGGGTATTTTGGTAATTTTGCCTCATGATCACCATCATGGGTTAATTCATTAATCACTTAGTCCCTTAATGACCTAGGTTACCATTAGGGTTTAGATTAGATCACCATTGAACCAATTACACCATCAATTGATTAAGTACAAACCACCTTGAACACCTTCAAACGGTCTTGAGACCGTTTGGGTGTGTTGACCGTTTAGAAGGGTTGACTTTCCAAACCGTTTGAAGCTCATGCGGTTTGAAACCGTTTGATCAAAACGACTTGGGATCGATTGGTCCAAACGACCTTGAGATCGTTTGAGCCCAAACGGTCTTGAGACCGTTTGACCTCAAATGGTCTTGAGACCGTTTGACCTCAAACGGTCTTGAGACCGTTTGGATCCAAACGGTCTTGAGACCGTTTGGTCCAATTGGGCTCAAACCGTTTGGACCTCCAAAGTGGTTCAAAAGATACAATTGGTCATGGATATGTATGTTGAACCCCTCAATTAACCAAATCCATGATAACCACTTATAAATTGAGTTAATTAAGATTAGCCTTAATCAATTGGACATCAAATTGACCCTTAATTGAAAACCAATTAGGGTTGAATCCTTCTCAATTAGGGTTTCAAATCGGATGGTCATCAATATTCAACAATGGGAATCAATTCAAGGTTGAACCTATCAATTGACCTCCAATTGGGCCCAAACTTGGCCCAAACGGTCTTGAGGTCGTTTGGACATCATCCAAACGGTCTTGAGACCGTTTTCCCAAAGTTTGACCAAAAACCAAGTCGGTTAGATTAGGGTTGAACTCCAATTAGGTCAAAAATCAGCATTTTTATCAATTCATCAACTTATTGCAATTGGACCTTCAAACCATTAGATTATCTCAACCCTAGACCTTCAAACGGTATTGGGTTGTGCCCAAACGGTCTTGAGACCGTTTGGAGGAACCCCCAAACGGTCTTGAGACCGTTTGGGACCTTCAACCCAAAACTCAACAAGATCTATGTTTTAAAACAACAATTTCGACCCGATTAGGGTTTGGATGTTGAAGTGCCTTCAACTCTCAATTGGTTAAGAATTAAACTTTGATTCTTTGCAGGAATGAAATTCAATATATAACCAACAAACCCTCAAACGTTCGTCCCTTGGTCAACCCTATCAAACGGTCCTGAGACCGTTTCAATCCAAACGGTCTTGCAAGACCGTTTGAGATCAAACGGTTTGAAACCGTTTGACCTTAAACGGTTTGCAACCGTTTGGACCAAAAGGGTCCAAGGTCGTTTGATAAAGTAACATAGGGATTCACGCCCCTCATCATCAACCTCTGTCAAGGTCGGTTCTTCCACCGTTTTGCTTGCAAAAGTGCAAGGAAGAAGGGAGGTAGAAGAAGAACTAACATGCTAAATTGCAAGAACAAAGTATGCATATAAAACAAGAGTTTAGAGTTATAAAACCCACCTAAAGGTTGTTCCTAGAGCTCCAAGATTCCAATCTCCAAGCTTTAATGGTGTCCTAGAAGCTCCACAGGTAGGCCAAGGTGAATCCTCCAAGGAAAGTTGAGAAGAGATGGCTAGAAAGATAGAACTAAGTGAGCTAGCCATGAATTTGACCTTGAATTCGAGTTTCTTCCAAGAATTAAGCAAAAGGGAAGGATCCAAACCTACCTTGCACTCCCCTGGTCGTCCTCCTGAGCTCCAGAGCTCTCCTTAGTTGTTTTGAGCAAGGGAAAAAGAAATGAAAGGGAAAGGATCGTTCCCTTGCTAAGAGGGGAAAGAGGCTTATATACTTTAGGCCTTTTTACACCATAAGGACCTCTAAAGTATGTAATTTACATCTAAGTCCCTCCTTGCTCAAGGGCACGTACAAACTCATCTAAACTAATGCAAAGCTCATGAAATCTCAAGATCTAAGGGTAAAGAAAGCCAACCTTCAACTAGGTTACATACATGAAAGGTCTCCATACCCATATTAGGTGACTTTTACCAAAAAGATCACTTTTCTTATCTGATTATTCATTGATGTGTCCCTTTCATCATTTCTACTCTAAATGATGACAAGAGTTATATAAGATGTTCTAGGAAGTGAAAATTACAAGTTGCACCCCTCAATTTGGGTAAATTGCACTTTACTCCAAATTAGGGTTTTCAAGCATATGGATTGCTTCCACAGCTGCACCTTGGTGCTCAAGCTTGGGAAATCCTTCAAACTTCATCATAAACATCCTCATGATGTTTCCACATCAAAGGAACATCTTAACCTGTGAATTTGCAAGTTGAACCCTTAAACTGGGTAATTTGCACATAGGTCCCTGCATACAACACAATGCTACAACTTTGTTTAAAAAGGAGCAAAAATTGAAATATATGTTCCTGAGGAACTTAATTACATGCCAGGGAGTATTCACAAGTATATAATTACATATTTAGGCAAAACTTCCAGGGTTAGGTTATAACCCAGGTCAGGGATGTTACAGTAACATTCCACTCTAATTTAAGTCTAGCAACCTCTAGAGGGGTGTTGATGCTTGGTTAGAGGTACCCGCTCTGAGAGGACGGGTGCAGGATGTTACTGATGCCGCTTGTTTTACTAAAGTCTTATCATTCGTACCTTGCTCTAGCTCTAGTTTTATCTTTCTGTTTCTGTTGCATGAAAACCCCTTAAAACTGCTAAATGTCTAAAACCTTAAATCTGTCTAGTAGCTCCACTTGGAGATAGTTTTCTTATTTTGTTTGTGACATCTTACTGTTTCCCTTCTGGGAATTTATTATCTCTTTATACCTGCCGGAGTGTTGCGTGTCGATTCTAGGTTCTCAACACTACCACCCTTGTCCCTGTGTTCAACCCCGTATATCTACTTCGACCCCGTCAACAAAGTTGCGGGGGCCTTGAAGGATTCAGGTTTATAAATGTAAAAGCTCGATTACCTCAAATACACCTCCAATTTTAGGACGTGAGATTTAGGCTGGTCAATGCGTAACCCTAATTCAGGGTATTTTGATGTAAAACCCTAATTGGGATGAATAGTAAACCCTAATTGTGGGTCATTGAATAAAAACCCTAATCTAGGGTGATGTGATGTGAATAGTAAACCCTAATCTAGGGTGATGCTATGTGTATAGTAAACCCTAATTCTAAATAGAGTGAAGGTGTGTGAAACCCTAATTCTGGATTATACTATATAGCATGAAACCCTAATCTTAGATAATAAAATGATGAATCATTGGTCCTAATTGAACAAAGGGGATGATGAGTAACCCTGATTGAAATAAAATGGGAAACCCTAACCCTGGTAAGGGAATAGTGGTGTTACCCTTGAATAGCATGGAACTGAAATATGATTGATAAATCTGTTATCATGTGTGCTAACCATGCAGGTATCCTGAGATGATGAACATAGCCAGGTATGAGCTATAATGCTTTATTTATTGAAATTATTTATTGGGCCTTGAGTGCCATAATATGCCTTGTTTCTTAGTAAGAGGTAACAAGAGAATTAATGGGCCTCAAGTGCCATAAGAAATGCTTGTGTAGCAAGTGTCATGTCTACCTTGGTCAGATGACCTGAAGGTGACAATTACCTGAAAAAGTGGCAACAGTGCTCAGTGATGAGCTGAGGGTTTGAATACCCAGAACTATATGTTTATGGCATTAAGTTGTGAAGGGATGAGTATTCCCAGTATTGAAATGAGGGACTGAGATCCTAATGTCTTATAAAGACTGAGAAGTAGATGATGAAAATAGTACATGTTTCTTTGTAGCATTTTTCCTAATAAGTTATGTTTGAAAACTTGACTGATGCTAAAAGAATATGATAATGTACTTAATTAATCAAGTGAAAGTTATTCATGTAGTGCTCTGACCATAGATCCATCATCATCAGTAGTTGGTGATGGTGAAACAGGTTTTCCTATGGAATCTGCTAGAGTTTGCATATTTTTGAATATGTGGGGATCAATGGGAGAAAATATTTGTACGTCCAAATGGGGGAATTGATGGAAGGTAAACATTAAACCTCTCAATCCTTCATTATATGTTCCAGGATGGATGTATCACTAATCTCCCGATGTTGTTAATGCCAGATCAATGGAGGTAAACACGAAATCTCTCGATTGCGAAGAGAGTGCAGCTGCCACTGTAGCTCTATAGCAAAGATGCCACTATACCATGGCAAGCTATGTTGTAGAGACACTAGATGTCCTGCATGTGATCTCATACTGACCGAGATGTGGGAAGTCATGGAAGCCGACTCTTCCATTGACTTTGTATGGTACCGATTTTGACTTCGCAATGGTCGGTTGGAGTATGAGCGGTATATCTCATCTCCTCAGAGCTTAAGTATGTTTGTAAAATGTAATTAGTCGTGTAGCGTATTTGCATAAGATTGAAATACGAGAACCACTGGTTGATATGATCATGCTTAGCATGTCCTTGATATATAAATGTTACTTATGTTCACTTCTTTAATTCCTTATTGAGAAAGAGACATGCTGCCTTGTCAAGTTATAGTTGAAATACTTGAATAAGAATGTTTCTCTATCTGCTATTGAAATATATGATTCCACTGTTCAGCTTATTTCTATTGAACTGAAATAATAATGTTTACGGCGGAGAGTTATATCTCTCACTGGGGCAATTTACAAATTGTCTCACCCCCGTGGGATACAATGTTTTTAGGTAGACGCAGAAAAAGAGGCAGAATCTCTATAGTAGGGGAAGAGCAGCAACAACAATAGGGACAACAGTGATATCCCAGGTGGGGATACTTGTTGTCAAGCTTTGTACATAAAGTCCTATGTGTCGTCTCTGTACTCTCAGGTCCTAGGAGCCGATGGATAGTGTTTTTATAATCAATCTGAGATTTTGGTTTGATACTTCGAGGATTTTTTTACTTGTGCTTTTTAGCAAAGCAATGATGTATATTTATTCCTCGAGGAGAGATGGTACATGAAATGTACAATGTGGACTAGTATGCAAATACAATATTATGGTTCTTGTTTAAAGAATTTTCCTGAGAATGGATCTCTGTGTAAAAGTTTTTAAAGTTTAGTGATTTTCAGTAATCCACTGATAATGATACGGTTCCGCATTAGGGAATCATGTTTTTGTGAGTTGGATGCCACACTTACTTTTTTCGACCACTGAAGGTATGTTGTTGAGTGTTTTTGCTCTCCCTGTACTGACTTTTTCTGGGACCAATGCAGTTGGGCTCTTCTTGTTGATGATGCTCTCTTTATCTTGTGCTATGTGATGGTGTGTCTCCACCTAGCTAGATGTGCATGCCACCTTGACTCTGGGTGGGCGTAGTGATTGGAGATGAATCAACTCTCATTGCTCTATTTGGATTTGGGAGGCAACCCTCCACCCTTGGCAGGGTGTTTCTTGTGTAACGGGGGCAAGGTTCGATCTCATTGTGTGGCACAGCACTGGTATGAGAGGGGTTGGGAAGGGATGTTGTGGTTGCTCGGTCAATTTCATTGATCAAACATGCGAGGAGGGTACCTCAATGGTGGTCCGAGCCCTATTCGACATGGGGGCGATGAATGTGTCTCTCACCCTCAAGAAATTAACCACTTGATCTTCAAAGTTATCCTCTCCTCTAGTCACTAGACCTAATCTATTTGCCTTGACGGCCATCTTGGCCTCTTTGTTGGCAAGACACAATTGCTGGAGAGGTATGTCATGGGATTTTGCAATGTTTGAGAGCTCTATGAGATTAGGTGCAGCGAATCTAGCAATATGGTAAATGGTTATCTTGATCTCTCCATATCTGCCACCGAAATGATCTCGTTTAGGGGGGTTTGCACTCTAACCTTAACTTAAGTGAGAATGTTGGATACACTCGATATGCCTGGTCTCCAGGATTAACATTCCATTAGCTCACCCCATGTGTCGGCCACTGCCCCTATGCAATCATGGAATATGAGGTGTATAGGGAGACCCTCAATTAGAAACCAATGCCAATGTGTCCGCTCATATTTTTGAACCAAGGACCAAGGCTTGCTGACAAACTCTATACCCCTCATCTGAAGGGAGAGAGTATTGGGTTAAAATTTGGCACTTGGATGACGATGTCTTCTTTGAGCTTTATCTTGAGGATGAACGATGTCATTGGATATGCTTCCCAAAACATTCGTTCAACTATGCTTGAGATTCAGTCTATATCCTAAGAGACCACCACAATAGTGTTGAAAAATGGGGCTGCCTCTGTCGTATACTTACCCAACTCATCTCCGAGGACCGCTCTTGTCAATATCTCCTCCTGGTGAGGAATCTACAACTTTATCGGTGGTGGCCGACAAAGCCAAGCCCCTGGTTTGACTGGTTGTATGCTGGTCATATTTCCCAGCGATAGAAAGGCTCTGAGGTTCTGTATATGTGGTGGTGGAGGTCTTCTTATTCCGATAGTCTCCTGTCCCAAAATGTCTTGTTGTCTCGATTGTTGTTAGAGGGGGGAAAGGGAATCTAGATCTTGAGATCAGCGGGTAGCCTGCTCTCTATGCCCTCTTCTACCACAAGCAAAGTAGAACCAACCTCGAGGACACTCATTCTTCTAGTGCCTCCTCTCAAGACAAGTGTGGAAGTAATCCTTTGAGGTACCCGACTCCATTTTGAGGTGAGAGAGCATGTCGTTATCCCCAATTGGTGATGTTTGTGTTGTGTTCTTCTTGTTCTTCACCAGCTGGAATTTTCCTTGGTTTGTGTCATCCGCCGCTTCCAGATGGGTTTCTTGATCGACCTACTACTGGAGGTCTTCTTTGTGTTGAAAGTTCAATTCTTCTTCTTCCAAAACCTGGCTACTCCTCAGGTTTTTCCTCATTGTGGTATCCGATATGGTTTCATTCTATGTCGGCTACCATGGTGGCTTTGTCTTCATCATAGCAACCTTGTTGTTGCATCTACTCCATAGAGAGGCATCTCATCCCGATCTGACCTCTCAAACTTTTGCATCTTATAACGTCGCCCCTGGGGTGAATTCCCCTCATATACTGGTCCACACCAACTGCGAGTGAAGGGAGGTTTTTTAAGGGTTACAACCATGGAGGTGTTCTCAGATCTAGGGAGGAGGATGGGGAAAGGTTGATTTCTATGTAGATCCGGTGGGTAGCAACCCACCTCGATGAGGCGTAGGGGGTGTTGGGTCCCTCCCCAAGGAACCCTAGGCATAGGGAGAAGGCAGAGCCCCAATTTTAGAGAGAGAGATGTTACTTTAGATTGAATTGAGAGGGAGAGTTGTTTGGTTCTCAGCCTATGCCAGTCTGGATGTGACGCATGTGATTTTTGTTTCTCCCCTCGAATAGGTGGAGTTTGACCTAAGGGAGCGAGTACCTCCATTTCATTTTTTATTAACCTCGTGTATTAACTATGTTAAATGAACCTAGTTTATAATGCCAATGACCTGAATTTTTGACCGTGTTTAATGCCTACTTAACCACATTATAAGAATATTAACTCATTTATTTATATAATGAGATGGCTAAATAATTGTTGTCACTATGTATACAAAAATGGACATATTTTGGTTTGATTAATGTATCATATGGATTCGATGGCCATTATTTGACAAAGTAGGTGTAATACTAAAATAAAAGGAGATACCGGTGTATTTTAAGTATCTAAAGTTCTTAATAGTACAAAGTCATTTACTATAGTGCTTGAAGATAATTAGAGTGAACAATTTGTATAAATTCCCCAATCGAGGATAATAAATGCAAGAAACTTGAAAGCAGGCTAACTTGTATCAAGGAACATGAAAATAAATCAAAATGATCACCTAGTCATTGGAAGGTAGTGTGAGGCTCCGCGCCACACAAAATGAGATTACTCTAAACAAAATACGATTAACCACTAACTCATAGATCATAGGAAAGTACTAAAAATTTAAAACATTTTAATAAAACTGCCAAACAACAAAAGCCTTTACATAGGAGTCATTTCATGTCACAAGCACTTACTATGTTTGCCATCAACATATTACAAGAGAACTTGTTCTACAACATATATACATATATCCACCACAACAATGCATAAAAGGAGCATACAAGCGAACCATATATCAAAAGCATGTCTACAAAACATCCCCAAAGACCCTAGTGTATAGGGACGACTCTAGGGATCTATCAATAAAAGACATCCAAAAACACTTCCAACCTTTTTAGCTATTATTTCTCTTGCTACTCCTCAACTTCAGCTGCATGATCCCTACCTCCTCATGCACGCCCACCTAAAAAGGATGTGAGAAACCATAGGGTGAGATTCCAAATCTCAGCAGGAGATATAACTCTCCACCAACTCTATTATTAATATGAATAAGAGGTTTAAAGCAAGAAGTAAAGTTATAACCATGATAAGCATGTAATTATTATTAACAAAGTAAGCAATTACTATCATATTATTAAACATCATATCATTATAAAGGGGAAATGAAGAACATGCATAGTCACTATCCATTACACTGTATAAAAGCAAGCGAGGCCTCATCCAATGTTTCTATGATTGATCCTACACAAGTATACTACACGACAGTTTATGTATTTTATTTTTCCCCAAGGATTTAAGTCATACCACCCAAATCCAACCAATCACTACTAAGTCAAAATTGGTGCCATACCTGGTCTAGTGGAAGAGCCATAATCTATGACCTCACCAAACTTCTTGGTCAGTACATGAGTGAATCCTTTAGCGACATTGTTACACCCACATCCCACGATTACCACTAATCATGAAATTAGGGCATAAGTTTAAGGATTAATAATACAAATTTCACTCCCAACTTTTTCCCTTTATTTAAAACTCTTTGTTTTCTCGCATTCAATCACATAAACAAACTTTACAAAGGAATTAAACCTTAGTTACTCTAATATGATTTCAACATTAATGAAACACATCCAAACAATCATTCTATTCCTTACACTTCCATGTACATACAACATGATAACCAAATACATACTCTATTATTAAGGAAACAATGATAAAAATCATCATTTAGAACTCTCTTTCAACTCTATACAAAGACCTAGAGTGATAGGGACCGATTGAACTTAACTAATTGCATACTTAACTCCTGTGGCAAATCTATGTTGACGCAATGACATCTTCAGTCCACAAGTTATCCCTAAAAATTGTGAGTAGAGGGGTGAGGCTACTCACTCAGTGAATGAACACTTCAAAGAAACAGTCTAAAGCACTTATATAATTATAGATATACTGTTGAGCAACTGATATCAACTCTAATAGTAGTGAGCTTTAAAGGGACTAATCATTTACATAGATAAATTTGGCAAGATACTCTAGATATCTAAAAGAGTGAATCAATATATGAATATGCTTGATTTATCATAAAGATAACTAATAATTCTAAAGCACACAAAGAATAATTGAATAACTACACACACTTCTTTAACCTCTCATTCATCTTATTATGCCCTGAACCCGCATGAGGTGTACCACAACATGTGATAGAATTACAGCAAGCTGCGATCTCGCTGTATAAGGCTTAGAAGCATGCCCGAGTTCCTAATCCTACCTCTCGAGTAAGACCCCGTCTGTAGTGGGCCTCAACACATCTGCCTCTCAGCGGATAATGGGAGTGGCTGGATATCTCAGACTCCACCTCCCAACCTGGGTAGTCAAGCGGTGAGTCAAAGCCTTCAGGCTTATTGTGCATCAATGGACCTACTAAACACCGATCACTACAACATGTAGCATAGGTACCATCAACATCCCTGGTTGGTGTTGGGTACCACACAACTGTAAGGAGTCCGCTCTACTAGTCAAGACCCCCACACCCTACTGGTGCACTTTGGCTTACCTCGATTTGGACTACCTCCAGTCAAGAAACCATTTCCTGCCCACATCGTAGGCCTCATATTGTGAGGATTCTACAATGTTTAGGGCATCTAAATGTCTAATTCACTCTTTAAGTTCACAATTCAATCATCACATCATCATATCTTATTTTAACTTTACAAACCATTCATTTCATAGATCATCTGATATTATTTACCACAAACCAAATTGTTAATCATCACCACATCTCATATCAGAGAAAAATTAATATCAAAATACTTGATTCACTGAACACCCTATCCTTAGGGACTCATTTACCTCATTCACTTCTCACATTACTCACCTAAGGATTTAATGCATCATAAACATTCACTAAATAAAGATTTCTATCAACAATTCATATACAATCAACTTATGTATGAAACCCTAGAATGGAGCTAAGTTTGGGTTTCCATGCCAGTCATTGAGGTATCATGAATCAAGAATAACATTGAATAAATAAAGTCTATGATGTCAATAAAATCACTTCAAATGGATTTCACAATATCTATTCGCAAATTTTCAACTTTCTCTCATCTAGGGTTTCACCCTCTTTACTAAGATATCAAGAAAACACTATGCACATCACACAAAATCCAAGATAGTATCTAACATATATGTACTACACATTTAGATAAACAATCATTCATAATCAATGAGATTCATATAGACACATTTCTCTATTTAATTATACAACAACTTTAGTCAACCCTAAATTTTAGTTTACTCTTATAACCTCGACAAATACTTAGGAAATTCTCATTAAGATGGATTGTGTCCATTTATATTGTAATTTTATCATCTGAAATTCATAAAAACATAGGAATAATCCATTTCATATCATTTTGCAACAACTTGATCAAAAGACAATTTAGGGTTTGTACTCGCATACCAAGCAATTGAAGATTATTGATGACTTAACTCATTTTCATGCAATATACTATTTAAAGGAAGTACGCACTCACCCTAAGGTTTGAAAACATCTTAAAAATGTAGCCCATCTATGAAAATATCGAATCCATATCAATACCCTAAAAATTAGCAGTTTCTTCTTCCTTTCAACCTAGAAACCCTAGAAATGGGGGATTATGAAGAAAGAGTGAGAAAAGGGGAAGATTTGATACCATTTCAAATCAAATTAGAGGAGGGACAGAATACTGACATGTGACAGAATATTCACCATGAAAATCTACGCTAAGAAGCTAAAATTACTTGATTTCATCATATTTCGGATAGAGAAACCCTAGGTCAGCATGTCCACCACTTTCTGCTCTCAAAACCCTAGCTCTGCTCTCTCTCTCTAGAATTTCATTTCACTAGAATATATCATGAAACATGAGAGAAACTTTGGTTCTAGATTTCTCACATGGATCATTTGAGGTGCTTGTGTAATTTACACATTAACCCCTCACTATACGTTTTCTTATTTCAACATATTTTTCTGTTATAAAAAAAGTTATTATAATTCATTTATTTTAGTGATCAAACATCATCAAAATATTATGAAAATTTAGCATGATGTCTAAAATTTAATTTTGGAGCTCCAATATAAATTTCAAATCATTCAGAGATATCAATAAATAACTAAAAATCAAACACTACACTATTAAACAACACTCTGTCAGCATTTCAGTCGAGGTATAGTTCGACTGAGAACCACATTCAAAGAACATCCAAATAATCTAAAATTTTTCTTCAACATGTAGAATTGAGTTATCCATATCATATATTCAATTAAATACAAATTGCATAGAAAATATAAAAAATCATTTACCACACTCCCATCCTGATCAAATTCCATATTCATGTACTATCAAAACCATAAATTTTCCGATTAGGGTTTACATTAATCAAACCCTAATTCTTCAAACTAAAATCATAATTATAGTTTATTTTTAGGTTTGAAACATCACAATTGAGTTACTATCATGAATCAAGTGTAAATAATGTTCAATCTAATCAAGCATGTAATCATTCAGGTAAATCCTAATTTACCAATTTAGCACAAATGCGGTCATAACAGACATCATCAGTCAGACTGCTACCTAATATAGATAGTCTAGATGTACAAATCTAGCCCACTTTGGTACAGTTCATGACACTAGTAAAATTGAGCTATGGCCTGCAGCCACACTCTTTCTAGGGTATGGCCCGCAACCAATCATGTATCACATATCATAGAGCTACGACTCGAAGCCGCACTCCTACCAGGGTATGACCTGCATCCAATCTTGTGTCACATATCTTGGATGTAAGGGGATATTTGTCCTCACCTCTGCATATTCAAAAATATATGCTCCAAGTTAAACTCATTTCACCATCCAGTAGATGCTGACAATGAATAGATCTATGGCACAAGGAAAGCTGCATGATTAGGTTCCACTTGATTAGTTAGGTCATTTAAGTGTCTTTTAGCATAAATAAAGTTACAATGTATAAACTTCAAACAGGTTCTACAAGGATAAAGGCATAACACATTATTAGAAAATATTTGAGCATATAAGGTGTGATCTCATCATAGTATCACTTGATGCTTGCCAATCACCATATTTGTCATCACAAGGACCACATACTTTGAGGTAGCAACCCCTCATATCATCACCAAGAAAAACATCACCTCATATTAAGCAATACACTATCATTAGGTCATACGACCCATTTACCTTCTCTTTCTGTGTTACCAACATCACACATGCCTCATAAGGCCCATTCAATCATATAATAAACACCATAGCTCTTATCTAGATATGCTTATCAACTTGTGACATGAGCATGGTTAGAGGCTTATAATAAGAAAGACAATACTTCATTATTACTACCATCCCACAAAGATTCATGTCATTCACACTACATCATTAGGGTTAGGGTTCTTTTTAACCAATTAGGGTTTACAGGGTTGGATCAACAACCAACATCCATTCATCACTGTTATTATCACAATAAAGTATGTTATAAGATTAAAGGTTATATAACTTCACTCCCTTTGTTTCTCATGAAAATTCCTCATACGAAAACCTATCATACCATATAACCCCATCACTAACATGATGTATCATGACTACCATCACAAGGTATCAGTTTCATATGAGTAGATGGATCTCAGATCATCATCTGCCCATGACGTCCTGACCACACCAAGGTGTGTCAGGTTAGATACACTTGAGGTTTGTCAGGTTAGTTACACTAAGGGGTGAGGAGTTAGCTACATGGATCGGCCATGCCATCCTCTAGTGTGTCGACCAAGGTTCTAAGGAGTGTGTCACCCATCATGCTTGTGTCGAGTTAGAGGTGTGACGGGTTGTTAGGGTTGTGGCATTGTCATGACAACCTCTTACTCAACCAAGGGCGTTCTAGTTTAGCACTCAAAGCATACCTACTCACAAGATATTAATCTGGTCATGATGGGCTAGCATCCTCAAACGATCGGTTTAAGGTGTCCGCTAACAAGCTTAGTGTATGTGTCGACTTGTCATCTTCAACCTTAGGATGTCAGCCACTAGTCCTTCTATTATCATGGCAAGAAGGTACAATATATAGACAACAAAATAACTAAGATTCCTTTGCCAAAATAGTTCTTAAGACCATCATAAACTATTAACATATAGGAGATGAATGATTTATAAGTGAGAAACAATATAGGCACATAAAAGATGGAAAATAATAAAGAAGGCTGAGAGTTATATAACCTACCTCAAAGATCACCACCAAGATAAAAGCTCCAAGGCCAAGCTTCAAGCTCACAAGTGCAAAGTTGAAGATGATCCGCCAAACCTCAATAACCATTACACCTCCAAGGAAGAAGATGAGATCAAGGTTAAGATATCTCAAGATGAAAAGGAGATATCCATGATCCATGGCTGAGAAGAAGAAGAAGAGAGCTAGGAAACATAGCTTACCAAGATAGAAGATGAAAGATGATCAAGGAACACCACATGCTTGGGAATCATCCTCTAAGGTCCAAGAGAACCTCTCTAGCTCCTAAAACTTCTCAAGGTCATCTACCAAGAAGGAGAGAAAGCAAGAATGGCCAAAAGGATCCTCTTTAATGGAGAAAAAGAAGAATATATTCTAGGGGGATGAAAGAGAGATTATGGAAGATGTATCATCACATAAGGATCCTAGTTGACACTTTTCCAAGAAGAAGGGGCCACATGCAACAACATGCAAGACATGCTGATATGATCTCGGCTAGATCTCGCCCTCTTGGTCTCCTACTAAGATAATGTCCTTACTAACCCGATATGCCATATCCCCACACACTCACAAACCGATACACCATAACCATACACACTCACAAATCGATACACCATAACCCTACACACTCACAAACCAATACACCATAACCCTACACAGTCACAAACTGAGACACAACCTCTTCAAGGATCTCTAACCCGAGATAACACACCTAGAGAAAAACACATCTCACTCATGTGTTCTAAACATCACCAAAGATTTTACCTCATAACCAAGGTCCAAACAAGGTGCCCATCCCTCTCTCTCCTCTATATGATTCCAAGAGAGAGAAGGAAAACTTTGGAGGTGGAAATCTTGCACATCAACCCCTACTATGGGTGAATTGCAATTGGTACCAAAACCACACCACAAAACACAAGCATCATTCAAACAAGCTTAAACATGGAACTTAAGCTTTCTACATGCCCTAATTACATCTCATATTATTAGAGCAAGGTTATAATAAATATACTTAGGAAAAACAAATAGGTTTATCCCAAAACATGGGTCAGGGTCCTTACTAGTAGCACTTGATTGTAATTGAACTATATTGTAGAGGAATTTATGATTTATGTATTAAACTAGACTTTGTACCTAAAATCCAGTGTGTTATAGGCAAGGTGTGATGAGAAATTTTGAAATAGGGTGATACCTATGTAGCGTAGGGGTGCAAGATCATCGTGGATGAGGAGACAACCTTCATTGATGAATGGACGAGAGAAGCACACGGGATCAGACTTTTGTCCCATCAGTCCTTAGTCGGAGAGGCTTATTGGGACTTGGGCTTGAGATATGATTTAGATGGAGGTCAATCTTTTTATTCTAGAGAGAAGCATTTTGTTTGGCTTCCCTATCCACACCTCCCAATCCAGGGGGAGTTGGAGAGAGCCATGCCTCTCAAATTAAGTGTACAAGCTAGGAGCATGGAAGATTGGCAACAACCGTTGGTAGCATGTATATTTGAGAAGGTAGGATGAGGGAACGATTACTATTGTAATCACCTTGGGCACCCCACATATTTTTAGTCATGACACATCAAATCCACACATTCAAGGTAAAAACACAATGATTAAATATGCCCAAATTCACATGCATTAATCAATGAATTAAGCACCTCTTCTTATTCTTATAATTTCTTGCGTAATATTCAATTCAATTGAAATTTAGAACTTAGACCACACATGACATAAAGAATTTTATGTCCAATTTTGAGACATAAATTCCAACCTTCATGCACATCTAATAAAATTCATCAAAAGACTTATCAAAGTGTGCATAGATCATAAATTAAAATCACTTAATCATAAAAACTCAATCAAACAAGTCCAAGAAAACGTATTGTGGATCTAATGCACCTCACAATTAGTTATTAAGCCCATGGAATCTATTTATGTCACAATTAAAAATGTAACTTCATAAAGATGAAAATTATAATCGTCACAGACATCTTCTACGATTTCACATCCTAGATTTATTATGCCTAACCCACTAAAATCAACCCCTTTCAATGCAACAAACTAGTTGGGAAACAATGTCATCTCACCAAAACAAAAGTGAAAGGTGTTTGTCTTAGGAAGAAACATTTCCACTATTACGTCATCCATCATCCTATAGACAAGACAAAAAGGGAAGATGATCTATGCCTTGAAACTTAAAAAAATCATGCTCAATATCAGTCTGAAGATTGAACTAATGACAAACTTTTATCCATTTGTTTCTGATATAGATATTCTTGGAAATGCCCTGCAATAGCAATAGATCAAGTTGTCATGATGTATAAGGGATTGAGAAAGATTGATTATACAACTCACATCATGTCCAACATTTATGGCCTTATGGTGATTATCAAATAACAACGAATATTTAGTGCAAACAACAACAAAGTTCATAAACTATTCACTCAGACATAAACGATTACAATATGAGATAGGTGTTGGTTTAGGGATAGATGACACAATTTCACTTCCCTTTAAGCTTGAAACTACTTCATAGTTAGATCACCCATGGTACCCCTTGATGTTCCTAACCTATGAACTAGATCTTTCACATATATCCATATACAAATCTATGAAAATCAATCTCAATAGGAATGACACACATTCTACTACAAACAATAACCCAATGTGAATGGGCAGGTCACATATCCACTATATATCAACATGCCTAGCCAAATAGGGATGGTCAAATGCTCTACATATACAAATCAATAGAAAATAAGATGATTCACGATACACATGAAGGAGAAGACATTACACATGAGAAATAATGGAAAGGAATTCTATAGATTCAAGCACAGAAGAAGAAGATGTTTTTCATACATATAAGCATACCAATATGCCAAATCAAGAAAGAACGAAAGACATTCAACAAAGGAAATAGGATGGGAAGGTGTTCTACCTACATTTCAATACATCCAAATAGAAGAATGAGAATTTTTTTGCACAAGAGTGACTAAAATGTCAAATCCAATAGGAACATACGTTCGTTAGGATTCCATACAAATATGAAGAAAAATAGAAAGGACTAACCTTATATTTATTTCAAAGTATATTGCAATGCTAGACTAAAATTCTTTCTATTATTGACATTAATCATTGTGTGTTTGTGAAGGGTAGAAGCATCAAATATGCTATCTTAATCACTAACGAGATCATTAATGATGTAAAAAAAAGAATGTTAAGAGCATGTGTATCCAGTCTGATATATCTAAAGCCTATGATTCTGTGAGCTAGAAATATCTTTTCTCAGTTATGTTCAAAATGGGGTTCTCTCCTAAATGGATTTGTTGGATTGAGTTGATTTTAGAACATCTTCTTACCAGGTGCTTGTCAATGGTGAAGCTACGAGAACTATTATTCCCTCTAATGGAGTTAGGCAGGGTGATCCAATCGTGTCGTATCTATTCACTATACCTATGCAAGGTTTCTCTGAGATGATCAAGAGGGACGTTAATATCTCCCTTGTTCATATTTCTAAGAATTTGAAATGTTCACATCTTGTGTTTGTCGATGATTTGATGATTTTCACCAGGGTTGATACTACTAATGCAAAAAGAATTAGGGTGCTTTTGAATGATTTTGGTTCTATGTCTGGTCTTCATGTCAATAGTAGCAAGAGTATCGTCCTGCTGGGTGTGAACAAGGATACTGATGAGATTTCCAATGTCCTGGGTATGAAGATTATCTCTATGGAAGATACTAAGTATTTGGGCTTACCTCTTTTCTATGGAAAGATGAATAAGAAACATTGTGAGAAGCTGGTGGATAGAATTAAGAAATGTATGGAAGGTTGGAAGGCCATGTTGTTATCTGTAGATGGAGGAGTTGAACTGGTTAAGTCCACTAGGCATCTATTTTGGGCTTTGGCATTTTTGATCCTATGTTCTACTCTTGATGAGATTGATAAAATGTGTAGAAAATTTATTTGGGGCTAATCGGATAAGAAAGCTAAATTGCATCTCATTAAGTGGGAAGATGTCACTTTACCTAAGAAGGAAAGAGGTCTGGGTATAAGGAAAAGCAAGGAATTTGTGAATGCTTGTCTTGCTATGAATGCTTGGGATATTTCTAGAAAAAAAGATTCTTTATGGGTCAAATGGATCAATGAAAAATATCTCAAAAAAGAGTCTTTTTGGAGTGTTCAGGATTCCCCCAATTTTTCATGGATGTTCAACAATATCATTCATATCAGGGTTTAGCTCCTCAATAAGGTTGAGTTCAAAGTGGGTAACGGGAAGAATATTGACATTTGGGGTGACCCATGGGTTAATGGAAAGTTCTTGAGTGATATTATTGATGATAGCATGTTTATTACTGCTGCGATTCCTAAGAATGCTCGTTTGTGTAAAATCATTTTCAATGGTGAGTGGAAGATTAATTCTTCTAGATATTCTCTTAAGTTACTAGAGATTCTGAATTTTGTCCCCATATAAAAGATAATGATGATGATATTCTATTGAAGGGTTTCAAGAATCCTAGACTAAAGTTTTTTGGGAGTGTATTAGGATTAAGAAGAATGAAGAGAATTTTTTTGAGTGGATTTGGAAGAATAAAAGTAAAATGAATGTGAAGATTCATATGTTGAAGGCAATTCACAATAATCTTCCTACGTCAGATTTTTCTAGGAGGAGAGGGATTCCTACTACGTCCATTTGTTTCTCTGTATGAGTGCTTATGAAGACTTTGTTCATATTAGCTTCAATTATAGTTATATTAGAAGTTTGTGGGACACTGCTATGAGAGAGGGATTGATTAGTAATATTCCCAAGAGTTGGGAGTTAATAGCTGGTATGAAGAGTGTGAAATATGATACTATTATTCTTATTATCATGTATCACTGTTGGCGAGAGAGAAATAGAAGAGTGCATGAGAATAGGTACAAAAACCCTGACATTCTTTGGAAAGATATTGAGGCCGATATTATTTTTTTGTCAAACTGATTTGCTGTTGTTGCTGAGGCATTAGTAGGCTGGATGCTCTTTTTCTCCTTTCCTGGATGTTGCTCCGCTCTCACTCGTGGAGTTATGATCGAGTCTAATCTGACCTTGTTTCTTGGCTAGTTTTCCTCATGTGAAGGCAGTGATGGGTAGGTGTCTGCCTTAATCCTTTGTACTTTCGATTCTAGCTTTGACTGATAATAGTTGGCTGGATGCTCTTGTTTGCTGGTGTCCCTTTTTGGTGCTGCTTTGGTGAGCTTTAGAGCTAGTGATGGTGTTGGTTGAGTCCCCTCATTACAAGATGATCTCTTTTTTGGACTCGGGTGATGGTGTATCTCTATTTCATTATCTGGATGTCTTGCTTAGGTGATGTTCGAGTCCCCACCTTGCAGGTGAAGGTTGAGTCCCCATTGTGTAGGTGTCAATGCTCCCCTCTCCCTTTTTTCTTCTGGTGTTTCTTCGGGTTGTTTGTTGAGTTGGTGTAGGTGATGGTCGAGTCTCCACCTTTTAGTGTTGACGCTCCCCTCTCCCCTTTTCTTGATGTTTTTTGCCCTCTCTGATCTTGCTGCTGTGATATTATCTTCAGTGGTCTATTGGAGTTTTGTGCTCTTTCTTTGCTCACCTTTTGATCAGTTCATATATAAAGTGTTTGATGATCTAGATTAGTGATGGTCGAGTCTATGCTCCTCTCTCACTAGCTCCTCTTGCTGGTTTGGCTGCCTTAGTGATTAGATTTCATCTTGTTATGCTGGTAGTTTTTTGTTGTGTTTGTGTGCTTTTCTCCCCTCTCACTAGAGTGATGGTTGAGTTTGTTGTGGTCCGTACCTTGCTTGATTCTGCCTTCTCATTCATAGTGATGGTTGAGTCTTTTGGAAGTCTATTTCCTCCTTCCATCTGAAGATGGTTGTCTAGTTTGGTTTCTTTGGCGTGAAGGATCTGGATCCTTGATTCTTGTTGAGTAGTAGTTGAAGAGTATAGTTGCCTATGCTAGTTGGTCTTGGTCTGATGCTCCCCTCTCACTCGTTTGAGTGATGGTTGAGTCTTCTGGGCTTTTATCCTATCTTTGTCCTGAAGATGATTGGTTCTGAGTTAAAGTTCTTGGAGGGTTCAAGGTTCTCTCTGGTGGACGGTGCTATATTGTTTCTTTATCTCTGGCGTTAGGAAAGATGACAAGATAAAGGAACTCTTTGAGCTTTATCCTGGCCATATGCTTATATCTTCTGGGGATCAGTGGATTAGTGGAGATTTTTTCCTTTATACTTTCTGGATGGTGCCTTTTGGAAGATGTTATGTTCGAGATGTTGTTTCCTAATCTGGGTGATGATCTTGGAAATCTTTTGCTAGATTTTTTATGAGGACAGTCCCTGTTTTGGAAATCGAAGTTCTAAAGATCTTTCTTTACAGTAGTTTGTTGTGAAGTTTGATTCTTGATGGGGTGTTTGGGTTTGAGGCAATTCTTTTTATTACAATTCTCTGGAGATTAGCCTGGTGTTTGAAGCTTCTTTATTCTTTTGCTCTAAAATGTTTTGTTTTCTTAGTTACAAGCCTCTGAAGATTTATAAGATTCTTTGTACAACTCTTTTTCTTTTCCTCATTTCCGATTCTTGGGAATGAGACACATTGTATATACCATTTTTACAAAAATGAAAAAAAACAACACGAGTTTTAGCCGACCAAAAAAATACTAGCCTAAAATAACAAACATATGTTCCATAGAGCAGAATATAGGTAGACGTTTAACATAAGCATTAAATGTCATAAAGCATTGAAATAAACATATATCCTATTGAACATATAGATTTTCAATGCATGCATTTCAAAATCCACAAAAATCAAGAGAAAACACATGTTATTATAAGAAGAAACCAGATGAGAAGACATTGTATAACGATATCAACTAAAAACTTGAATTGAAAAACATTCTACAAGGTTGATGTAAATAAGGATAGGAGGACATTCTGTCAACTACCTAAGAAATAAATATTGATGTTCTAGGTCAACACAAAGAAAAACATATAGATGTTCTTAAGGCCTACTATGAAGACAAAGTAAGATAGGGGAAATAGAGATTCTACAGGACTGATGCAAACAAGAACAAATGAACCTTCTTTATGTCTACTATGTGCCAAAAACAAGATAGAGAGGACATGCTCTCTATATACTCCATGATGTGGTATAAAATTTAAATTAAACAACAAGCATAAGTTCTATATGATTGTCAACACTCTAAAAATCTAAACCCAACCAAAAAGACATTTGTACTAAAATATTCTACAAGAGTTCCTATTGCCCATATTGCAAAAGAAAGAACTAGAGATACAAAGTGTAAGACCCCTAACCTAGCTACTTGGATAACCTTGTTTATTTAGCATAATAAGATGCTTAGAACCTTAATATAATCTCTTTAGGAGCATTATTATCTTGTAACATGCTTATGTTTTATGTTTGATCCAGTTTGGATGGTGCTTGAGCTAGTTATGCTATATGTATGCTCATTTTGGACCAAGTAGCAATTTACCCATGTTGAGATTTTATCTTGCAATTTATTACATGTTTGATGTGCCTCACATATGTTAGCATCATGAGAGAGAGAATGATGTTTGGGGGCACCTTTTTGTGTGTTGGTTTGAGGAGGAGAGAAGTGGTGACATCTTGAGTTTTGTTTCTAGGGTTTGCTTGGATGCCCTATCTTGGTCTTTCAATGACCACCCTTGATGTTTCTTGGTTATATCTTGATGTGTGCTAATCTAGCACCTTTTTTTATAGCCTTTTAAGTCTTGACACATGGGAATTCTTATTTTTATCCACTGAAAAGAAGAAAATTTCTATTTACTTCCTATATCACAATTGAACTTAAATCTCACCAAAATCTATGCATTTCTTGCAGACTCAGAACACCAGACGATTGACTCACCTGTTCTAGCTGATTGGCTTCACCTATTCTAGCCGAGCGGCTCACCTGCTCCAAACGATCAGTTGATGCCATCCCTCAGCCATCGAGCCTCATTTAAACACTCAACCTAGATGGTGCGCCGTTTGAATATCAAACAATCATTTCAGGCCTCAAAGTGGGAGTTTTCCCTCCTAGCTGAGAGGGTAAAAGAGCACCACCACCTGGGACTTAGGGTTGCTAACTGCTACCCTGACTCCCTCCCTTACCAGACTCCCAACCGATCGACTCACCTTCCAACTGATCGGTTGGATGTGCATGAACAATTCAAAAATGCAGCCGCCAGCCATATTTTCCCACAACCCTAGTTGTAAAAGCCTCCTCCTTCTCCTATAAAAGGAGGGGCACTTCCTACTCACAAGGATCATCTTTTGTACTAAGGATTTTGAGCAATCGTTGTTATGTTATTGTGTTCTATTCATCAATAAAGATTAGTCATTTGCAAGCTAAGTGCCCCTTTAATTATTTTTCCTTTACCTTGCTTGTTTTTAGATCTAGTATTCTTCTCCTTCTTCTTCTATAGACTGGAGCAAGGAATTAAGAGTCAGCCATTTAGTTGTCTCTAGCCTAAGGAATAATCCTTGATAAGTCTACACTATGGCTAGAACACTTTCTTCCTCTACCTCCTTTTTCTCTACAAGCATGAGCGAGTAGTTTCCCTATCGACGCAAGGGGAATATCCCCTTAGCCATGGTTTGAATCAACTTAATCCTTAAGAATGAATTCTTTCAGATGGCTTTTGGTTTCAAGAACTAATGATCTATCAGAGTAATTCATCGATTTGGTCATATGTTAATCCAGGTGGAAATGACCATGGAAGCCTAGATTTAGAACCCTAAAACCATTTACATAGAGGTTTTGAAACTACTGTGGATCTTTCTCTTTTAGGATGATGAACTAAGAAACATGAGAACTAGGACCAATGGGCTCATATGGAGTTCATCTTTTGTGGATTTTAGTTAATTCACATGCCTTCATCAGATTTTTCATTTAAAGGATTTAGTTATTTCTCACCTAGGTTATGGTGGTGAAAACCACTAAAAAGCCTCGATATTCCATTATCAGATTCAATCTCTATTTTGGTTTAATCTGTTTACCTTCTAGTCTTTTATTCAAAATATCTTTTATTGTGCTAACAATCGTCTCTCTTCCTTGTAACAGGGCAATTTCACTTCTTGTTAGCTTAATTTTAATTCTTTCTTTTTCTTCTTGTCGTAGCAATAATCACCAACCCTCAGTCCGATCTTTACTTCCTGTTCCAAAAATATAAAAATACCAAAAATAAATAAAACTTCAACAAAACAATTGGGTTTAGAGCCTACTTTCTTAAATACGTTGTCCTATGGGATCGACCCTTCTATATTGGCCTTAATTGGACAGTAAAAAAGGTTAAACTCTAGGATAAAAATCTTAGTGATTGAAGTGTGCTTTGACACATTATCAATTTGGCACCGTTGCTGTCAATGCTAGGGACAACATACTATTTTCTCAAACCCCAAAAACTTTTGAAAAACCTTTTTTCCATTTTTTTATGCTTTCTGAGTAACATTCCAGAAGTACTAATCCTCTTTCTATTGAGTTTCCATTCTAGCAATCCATTTTTTCGACACACGATTAACTATTTATTTGTGCATGCAACTTTCGAATGCTGAATTTACATCGTTTGATCCTGAGATAGATAGAACTTTTCATCATCTAAACCGTCAAAATCAAATTAGAATGGATGAGGAAGAAGTTTCTCATAGGACCAACCAGGCTCTAGCGACTCCAAGAGAGAACATCCTAGCCTATCAAGCGGCTAGATGGCTTCTTTTCAAGCGGCCTACATGGTTGAATAAGAGACACTAGAGGCCAATAGGAGGGAAGCCAAAAGGAAAAATAGTTAAAATATTTTTCTATTCCCAAAACTTCCTATGCCCAACCCCCAGTCGTGCCTCCTAACATTATTGCCCCCAATTCGAGATCCGGACCCAATGGATCACATGATCCAAGCAAACCCATTCTATGGTAACAATGGAGAAAGTTGCCAAGATCATATTTAAAGGTTCATCGACCTTTTCTCCTTGAACAAACTCCCAGACGTCTTAAAGATGAAATCCACCTTTGATTGTTCAAATACTCTCTCACCAGCCAAGCTAGTAGCTGGTATAACACCACGAAGAGTGAGGAACATGTCACAACTTGGGAGGTTCACAAAATAAGTTTCTTGAAAAATTTTACCGCCCTTCTCTCTCCTATAAAATTAGGGGACAAATCACTCACTTTTCTATGTCCCCAGGAGAATCCGTAGGAGAAGCTTGGAAAAGATTCAAGGACTTACTTGGAAAATGCCCTCATCAGGATATCTCTCAAGCCCAACTCATAGAAATATTTTATCATGTTGTTGATGATGATACCAATTTTTTTCTTGATTCCTCGTCTAGAGGAAATTTCATGCATCGAAGTCTGACTAGCGCATGGGAGGTGGTTAAACGTGATTTTGAAACAAGGCTAGAAGGGGAATTGGTGGGATCCTTAAGGTAGCCAAGGTTTAAGTCCATCCTGACATCTAGAGAATAGAAGAGAGCCTTAAATTAATTGCTCTAAAACAAGATTGTTTATAGTCATCCCTTGGTACCTATAGAGAGTTACCTAACAAATAAAAGAGGTAGAATCCCTTTGTGGCATCTGCCAAGGATATGATCACACCACCTTACACTGTCATTACCTTTACAACACTCCAATGCAACCTGAATTAGGACAACAATTGGAGGACCTAAACTCTATTCACACCATATCTGGCATGAGTTACTACAACCCCAATCAAACGACAAACCATCCTGGATTCCAATATGGGAACCTTGCAGGTGTTGAAAACTCTTGCCAACTCCAATCCTAACAAAGGCCTCCCTACCGTCAAAATAATAATCGACCACCGCCTGGATTCCCATACAACAATCAAAGGAATTTTGGAAATCAAGGGAACTACAGAGGCAATTACCCAAACTAACCACCATATCAAGGACAACAATTTCAAAACTTGAACCTCCCTCCTCAAAAATATCAATCAACCACCTCCTCAACCACCACCAAATGTTCCTACTCCCACTCCATCAACTAATAAAAGGATAGCTACCTTAGAACAAATCATCATTGCCCAACAAGCTCATCAAAAGGCAACTGACGCCCAACTAGCTCGCTTGTTCACCAAATAGAAACCCCCTATGGACACTTTTGCTGGGTAGCCTGAAAACAACTCCAAACATCCTGAACAACTCAAGGTTGTCTCCACTCATTTGGGAAAGGTGCACTCCCCTCCTCCTCTAGAAAAACCTTCATCCACACCTCTAGAATTCAAGGATGAAGACAAGATAATTGTTGAACCTGAAGCTACACCTGAACCAACCATCCCTGAACCCCCTCAGGAAGAAGCTAAAAAACCAATCTACAAACCACGAACTCCCTACCAAGCCTTCCTTAAACAAATAAGTATTAACGTCTGCTTCATGAAATTTTGGGATTCTATGAAAAAATTACATGTCGACATTCCCTTCCTTCATGCTTTAGCAGACATGCCAGCCTAGTCTAGATACATGAACTCCCTCTTGACTAGGAAGTATGCTACTAAAGAGTATGAGACTGTCAAACTTGCTAGGACCACTTCAAACATAATCCAAAGTAAAACACCTAAAAAATAGAAGGACCTTGGTTCTTTTGGAATAGGATGCTACTTAGGTGATAATTCTTGTAGAAAGGGCCTAGATGATTTAGGATCCAATATATCCATCATGTCCTACAACCTTTGCAAAAGATTAGGATTCAATGACATGCTACCCACAACCATGACCATCAAACTGGTGGACTCATCCATGACCAAACCCATGGGAATCATAGAAGACATTCCTGTTAAGGTTGGGGAAAGATGTCTATGTCCCTTGTGAATTTGTGATCATGGACATAAAAGAAGATTTGTGTTACTCTCTCATTTTTGATCGTCCTTTCTTAGCCACAACCCAAGCCTTGATTGATGTCGAGGCCGATATCATTCTGTTAAGATTAGGGAAGCAAACCCTAGAGTTTGGGTGTTTGTAAGCATGAAGGGGCCTAGTTTCTAGGAAGAGGTATATCTCCTTGACTGCATTGATAAATTATCCCAACTCAGGAAGGAAAGGGAGTTAGTTGATGACCCCTTACATATAGCGCTCACTACCCCCCCCCCCCCAAATGTGACTTTGACAATGAACAATTAGATGAATGTAAGGCTCACTTAGATAATTTTGAGGAGATCCCTAATGCTGAAATTGAGGACCTTAAAATGATTTCCATCATGGAAGAAAAGCCTGAACCACCCAAGGCCCCAAAAATGAAGACTCTTTCGATAGGTTTGAAATATGTCTTTCTTGAACAAAAATTTTGTGCCCTGTCATCATAAATTCTGACCTTACTCTTGAACAAGAAAACAAACTTATGGGTAAACTTAGGAAAAGAGTAACCACCTTGGGGTACAAAATGACAGATCTAGTTGGAATAGATCAATCCAACTGCATTCACAAAATCCCAATTATAGAAGACAACAAACCTTCTCGAGATCCAAAACGAAAACTCAACCCAAACATGGAGGAAGTTGTTTGTCTAGAGGTGATCCAACTTTTAATTGTAGGAATCATCTACCACATCTCCGATACCCCATGGGTCAGCCCAGTTCAAGTTGTTCCAAAAATGGGAGGGACCACTATCATTAGAAATGAGAAGAATGAACTCATTCCCACTCACACTATCACAGGATGGAGAATGTGTATTGACTATATGAAACTCAATAAAGTAACTAGAAAAGACCACTTCCCACTTCCATTCCTAGACCAAGTTCTTGAATGCTTAGCCCATCAATAATACTTTTGTTATCTAGATGGCTATTCAGGATTTTGTCAGAATCCTATCCATACTGAAGATGAAGAAAAAACAACCTTCATATGTCCCTTTGGCACTTATGCATTTAGACGAATGCCCTTCGGCTTGTGCAATGCACCAGCCACCTTCCAACGGTGTATGTTCGCCATCTTTGCAGGATTGACTAAAACCATCATGGAGGTATTCATGGATGACTTCTCCATCTATGGAGATAGTTTTGACTCTTGCCTTAGAAATCTCGCCCTTGTTCTTGATAGATGTGTTGAGTCACACTTAGTCCTTAATTGGGAAAAGTGTCACTTCATGGTTAAGGAGGGCAATTGTTCTCGGCCATAGATTAGGAAACTAAGGAATAGAATTTGACAAAGAAAAAATTGAAGTTATCACCAAGCTTCCACCTTAAACCTTAGTCAAAGACATTTGAGCCTTCTTAGGACATGTCAGTTTCTAACAGTGATTCATCCATGACTTCTCCAAAATCACAGAACCTCTCACCAACCTTCTTAAAAAAGAGGTGCCTTTCCATTTTGACAAGGCATGCATGGATAGCTTTCAATGTTTAAAAATGATCTCACTACCACTCCAATCATTTGTGTACTAGACTGGGCCCTACCCTTTGAAATCATGTGTGATACTAGTAATTATGATGTAGGTTCCATCTTAGGACAAAGAATTGATAGTAAACATCATGTCATATACTATGCATCTAAGACCTTAGATGAAGCTCAGCAAAATTACACTGTGATCGAAAAAGTAATGCTAGCCATTATCTATGCTTTTGATAAATTTCACTCATACTTAGTTGGATCCAAAGTCATTGTTTACACTGATCTTGCAGGCATTTGCTACCTCATGACCAAGAAGGATGCCAAACCTAGACTCATAAGGTGGATTTTGCTGTTATAGGGGTTTGATATAGAGATCCTAGACAAAAAGGGATCTGAAAACATTGTGGCTGACCGCCTAAGTTGACTTAGCTATAGCCAACCTGATGAAAACCCCATAAATGAATCTCTACCTGATGACTAACTGCTTAAGGTAGACTCCCAATTTCTTTGATTTGCTGATTTTGTAAATTATTTAGATGTTGGTGTAATTCACCCTGAGTACAAGGGACATTCTAAAGCTAAATTTTTACATGGCGTCAAAACTATTATTGGGATGAACCTTATCTGTTTAGACTTTGTGCCGATAGTCTATATTGTCATTGTGTTTCTCAAGAAGAAAGCTTTGACATTCTAAAACAATGTCATTCCGGCCCCTATAATGGACACATGAGTTCCCAAAAAACATCCAAGAAAGTCCTACGGTGTGGGTTCTATTGGCCCACCATCTTCAAAGACTCTTATGATTATGTGTTGTCATGTGACCAATGTCAAAGAATGGGTAACATCGCCAAGCATGACCAAATGCCCCTTACCTCTTGGCAAGAGTTAGAAATCTTTGACGTCTGGGGAATCAACTACATGGGCCCATTTCCTTCTTCTTATGGGTATGCCTACATATTAGTTGCAGTCGATTATGTATCAAAGTGGGTTGAAGTTGTACCCACTATAACTTGTGATTCTAAACCTATTAAAAAAACTCTTTAAAAACATTATTTTTCCTAGATTCAGAGTCCCACACACTATCATTTCTTATGGGGGATCCCATTTTTTAGAGAAAAGTGTTGAGGCCTTATTGAAGAAATATGGGGTCCACCACAAAGGCACCACTCCTTATCATCCTCAGACTAGTGGGTAGGTTGAAGTATCTAATAGGATAATCAAATCCATTTTAGACAAAACTATTGGCCGCACTAGGAAAGATTGGGCGTTGAAAATCAATGATGCTCTATGGGCATATTGAACCACCTACAAGGCACCCATAGGCACCACCCCTTTCAGGCTGATTTATGGAAAATCATGCCACCTCCCGATAGAATTAGAACACAAGGCCAGCTGGGCCATCAAAAGCCTGAATTTTGACCTTTCTGCAGCTGGAGAAAAATGTCTTCTCCAAATGAAAGAACTAGACAAACTTAGAATGAGCGCTTATGAAAATGTGAGAATCTACAAGGACCCAACTAAACTATGGCATGCCAGTCACATCAACTGCAAGGACATTAGAGAAGGTAACCAGGATCTAGTGTTTAATTCCAGACTAAGGCTTTTTCCTGGAAAGCTTAAATCTAGATGGTATGGTCCCTACCTCGTCAAGTGTGCCTATCCACATGGTACCTTTCTTCTTTGGGATAAAGTTTTGAGTGAATTTAAGGTTAATGGACATTGATTCAAAAGATACATAACCACTGAAGACCTTGCCACTTCAGATACCAATAAATGCTCATTCTTAAAAGATCTTAACATGACCGACCCTCAGCCTCCCCCAAAATCTCAATAAATTGGTCTCTCATCTATCGAGCCTTTAACATAAAACAAGGCACTTGTTGGGAGGCAAAACAACCCTATCTTCCTTATATTGCATTTTCTTTACCTTGTTATTTCATTATGATTTGTTTTCCCATTTTTCTGCAAGCTAACCGATTGACTCGCTACACCAACTGATCAGTTTGGGATTCCTGAATGGCGGCCCCTTCTACAGCCCAAGCGATCGTTTGGCATCTCAACCGATCAGTTCAATTCAATCACACATACCTCGAACCGCCTGGACCCCCTTCCCCATACATTGAGCCATCTTGACACATTGGATTTCCCCCCCAGTCACTGTGACCAAATAGTACGAACCGATCGACTCAGGTAGCCAAATGATCAGTTCGCACCTTGGATTGGCTATGTGACCCAACCGAGTTGAGCACTTCACCACACCCTCATCTTCTTCTACCCTAGCCACAACACACTCACCCAAGTGCCCTCTTGGCCGAATGAACACCTCACTGCACCATCTACTGCTCGCGCCACTCTCCTCATCTCCTCTACATGCCGAGTGGATTTGTGCCTAGTCGATCGGCTCTACCACCCACTGCTTGCCTCACCTAATCTACACACCAAGAAGATCTGTGTCCAGTCGACCACCTGAGCCCCCACCGCTCACCTCCACCCCTCTACATGCCTAGCGGCTCACAATCCAACTGACTGACCTCTAGGTTCTCCAGCCGAGTGACTAAGCTATCAGCCATTCGTCCCCCCTTCCTGGAGCTCAGGTGGTTACTTCGATCGATCTGACTGCCACACTCACCACCACCATTCATTTTTTTATACGAGCTAATTGTCTCGCTCTCTGAAACACCCATTTCATATCTCTAATCGACCATCTCACATCACCAACTACTTGCCTAACCATGTTTCTTACTCTCTTTCTCCCAGAATGAGTTGATTGTTTCGTGGTCAGAAATTACCTTCTGAATTGTTCATCTGACGTCGATAACCACCCGTTTTAGTTACCAGACAATCGTTTCACATCACCAACCAATTGGTTCGTGACCCACCCACAACAATGTTCAATTGATTCCACAAAAACAAAGGGAATTACACCGCCTCATCCTCCCGTAATCCACCTTGCCAACCCAGATCCCAATTTGGGATTCGATTCCACACACCTTCCCCCACCGGTGAATCCTCACCCGATCTCACTGAGGATATTCTTAATGACATCTACAATGTTGAGGCTCTTCTCTATGAGATGGAGAGAAACCATAAGGCAAGCAATGACTTGGATTCCACTACCCCCCATCCACCCCGCATTGCCCCCATTCCAGGAAGATATGTCCAGTTCACCAGCTTCAAGCACCTATGCCATTTCAAGGGCATGTTCTCCAAGAGTGTCTCCCTTCCCTGATGGGCTTGTGGCACTACCATTGATGCATTAGGAATTTGAGATGCGACCAACAACATTCTCCACAAAAATCATATCCTCCTTTTCCCTTATCACATCACCTCCATCTATAGCGACCTCACCCTCAAGTTCATTACCACTTTCTATTTCTATCACTACTCCCAGGGAAATTCCAGTTGTATGATCCAGGTTTTTGGGGAAAATATGGAAATTTCTACCTGATAGTTCACTTCCTTCATCCTTGATGGCGACAATGATTACTAGTTAGATCCTTGCATGGAGTGACGCCATGATTCCTATCCCGACAGGTATGACAGAGACAAGTTCTGGGCCGAGATCACCGGCTTCATACCCCACCTTCCTAGTAGGCCCAAGGCCTCCAACATTCACAACTCAGTGGTCCGCTACCTCCATCGCATCCTTGCTTGCACTATTTTCCATAGAGAAGGTACTCAGGGAGCCATTACTTATGTTGAACTCTATGCCCTCTGGTGCCATTTGAATGAAGAACCCTTCAACTGGGCGAATGCCATTATAAAACATTTTAGCACCCAAGCCAACCGTACCACCTCATCCTCATTCCGCATTGGCCATTTTGCCACTAAGCTCACCATCTTTCTTGGCTACACCCACATTCCTTTCACACCACTCCCGCTCAAAGCCACTTGATTGACAGTTACTACCTAAAGGGAAGCAAGTTCATTTTCTCGGGTGCCAATGGTGTCTACTACCTTCTCTTCAAGGATTCACAGAAGGTTCTACAGCTTCCCTTGCATGCAAGGTTTGTCACAACAAACCTTATTTATGAGCTCATTGATCTACCAGGGCACATTCAGAGGTACAGTCTGGAGAACCCAGACCCAGATGACATCCCTGAGCCACATGCCTACAAGAGGAACGGTTCTTTAGAGGCTCACAATGATGCCTTTGGTCCACTGCCACCACCCCGCCATCGCACCAGGAAACAACTAGATGATGATGCTGACACCTATGGGTTCTACGAGGTCCAGTAGTAGCTGGACGAGATTTAGCATGAGAAACAGTGCTAAGGCCACCAGCTCAACCACATGTATCTCATGTAGCATTCACAGGAGTCGTGGCATGTGGACTGCAGCCACTATGCCCCCAGTCGCCCATCCTACCATCCTACGAGGAGTATGGGACCCAACAGGCCTACCCAGATCCCCACTCCCCTTACTCGGAAAACAACTACTCACTCCCACCAGCAACATCCACCACCATAGTGGTCTTCTTCCCTCCATATGGGTCTAAGGGTTTTCTAGGGGCGAGCAAAACTCTAAAGTCTGAGGTGGGAGTGGGCGGTATGTGTTCCACCCCTTATCTTCCCTTTTAGCATTTTACCTTTGTATTTCAAAATTGAGTGTATTTTCCTTTTTCAAACTTTTTGCTTTACCTAGTCAACCAATCGATGTATCTTCTTTTTCTAAAATTAGATAAATCTTTATTTCACAAATTGTTCAAAATTTTCATTTCTTTCTTGAAAATACCAAGTTCTCCGTACCTAAATTAGCAATATTCTTTGGAAAGATGGAAAGCCTTATAGTATCAAATAGAATCAAATGAACACTTTCTTATCTTAAGCATTATATTAACTAATCAATCTTTTTCATATAATGTATTTATACAATTTTTCTTACTGATGCAACAACACTAAAAAAAGAGAAAAAAATATTGCATAGGAAAATAATTAGCACGTCAAACCTAAGTCTGGGGTGGCATGCTCCTCCTATCTCCCTTCTTCCGTACCCCTCTTAAATTTACTAGGGGCGTACCACCAAAAGATGCCAAAATAGAGCATAAAAAAATTGTGGTCAATATCCCAAGTCGAATAGATGAGGGATCATTCTTTCACACCCCTCATAAATGTAATAGGGGCACAAAAAAAATTATAGTCAATGTAACCACAAGTCCATGAAATTAAATATCGAGTCAAATAGAGGTGGGATCCTTCTTCCACACCTCACTTTTTCTCATTCTTGTACCCAAAAACATGAAAAAAAATTGAGTGTTGAAGCACAAGTAGGATTAAGACTGTTTTTGCAAAGTATAGGTTTGAAAGAGAAATTAATGAAAAATGTTTTTTTGTAAGAAATATAGAATTGTATTTTGAGATTCTAGGAGATGGTTGCTTGTCCATGAAAAGGATAGAAGATACTACTAATTAAGGGAGGATGAAGATGTTGTTTCCAAAAAAAATTGTGAATTATTTTTATGTTTTAATTGCTCGAGGACAAGCAAAGACTTAAGTTTGGGGTAATTTGATGCGGGATAATCTAGCACCTTTTTTTACAGCATTTTCAGTCTTGACACATGGAAATTCTTATTTTTATCCACTGAAAAGAAACAAATTGCTATTTACTTCCTTTTATCACAATTGAACTTAAATCTCACCAAAATCTATGCATTTCTTGTAGACTCAGAACACCAGATGATTGGCTCACTTGTTCCAGCCAATTGGCTCACCTGTTCCAACTGATCGGCTCACCTACTCCAAACAATCGGTTGATGCCATCCCTCAGCCACCGAGCCTCGTTCAAACACTCAGCCTTGATGGTGCACCATTTGAATATCAAATGATTGTTTTTAGACCTCAAAGCGGGAGTTTTCCCTCCCAGCCGAGCGGGTCAAAGAGCGCAGCCACCTGGGACTTAGGGTTCCTGGCTACTACCCTAACTCTTGCCCTTACTAGACTCCCAACCGATCGGCTCGCCTTCCAATTGATTGGTTGGCAGTATGCGGCCAGTTTAAAAATACAGATGCCAACCCCATTTGCCAACAACCCTAGTTGTAAAAGCCTCCTCCTTCTCCTATAAAAGGAGGGGCACTTCCTCCTCACATGGATCATCTTTTGTACTAAGGATTTTTGAGAAATCATTCTTATGTTCTATTAATCAATAAAGAATAGTCATTTGCAAGCTAAGTGCCCCTTTAATTATTGTTCTTTTACCTGGCTTGTTTTTAGATCTAGTCTTATTCAGTTGACTGGAGCAAGGAATTAAGTGTCAACCATTTAATTATCTCTAGCCTAAGGAACTAATCTTGTGATAAGTCTAGACCATGGCTAGAACACTTTCTTCCTCTGCCTCCTTTTTCTCTACAAGCATGAGCAAGTAGTTTCCCTATCGAGGAAAGGGGAATAGCCCCTTAGCCATGGTTTGAATTGATTTAATCCTTAAGAATGACTTCTTTCAGATGGCTTTTGGTTTTAATAACTAATGATTATTCGAATAATTAATCGATTTGGTCATATGTTAATTCGGGTGGAAATGACCATGGAAGCCCAGATATAGAACACTAAAACTATTAGCATAGAGGTTTTGAAATGATCATGGATCTTTATCTTTTAGGATGATGAACTAAGAAACATGAGCATCAAGACCAATGGGCTCATATGGAGTTCATCTTTTGTGGATTTTAGTTAATTCACATGCCTTCATCTGATTTTTTGTTTAAAGGATTTAGTTATTTCTCAGCTAGGCTAAGGTGGTGAAACCCCTAAAAAGCCTCGATATTCCAACATCTAATTCAATCTCCATTTTGTTTTACTCTATTTAACTTCTGGTCTTCTATTCATAATATCTTTTATTGTGCTAACAATCATCTCTCTTCCTTGTAATCGGGCAATTTTACTTCTTGTTAGCTTAATTTTAATTCTTGCTTTCCCTTATGGTCCTAGAAATAATCACCAACCCTTGATCCGATCTTTACTTCCTATTATATAAATATAAAATACCAAAAAGAAATAAAAGTTCAACAAAACAATTGGGTTTAAAAACTACTTTCTTAAAAATGTTGTCCTATGGGATCGACCCTTCTATACTAGCCTTAATTGGATAGTAAAAAAGGTTAAACTCTAGGATTAAAATCTTAGATATTGTAGTGCACTTAGATGCATTATCATATCCCTACGGTCAAAGACTATTTTGTATGTGTGGTGGATCCTCTTCGGTCGAAGAGTTTTTCCTCTCTTTCTTTGGTCGATGATGGCCTAGGGTTTCATGAGTTTTTGGTCGTTGATGTGTCTTCGACCGATGGACCCTTGTGTCCTTATTTTCCCTTCGATCGATGGTCCTCTAGGACTAAGTGTGTAATGCCCTCCCTAAGAACACACATGCACATAGAGGAAGCAATATTGAGTTATCCATAACTCGTGCACTCAAAGGGGCATTACATAAAACTAGCATACATGAAAACATTTTAATCAATCACACAAACTGAATTATTAAAACATTCTCATGATTGTTCATACAAAAGGAACATAAATGTTATTACATGGAAAACTTATATTTTATCTTGAGACAAAGTCTCTATTTTAAAGTTTTAAACATGGAAACATATAGGTGAATCTATAAACTTGAGAATCATCTTATAGTTGGCACCCCACCAGATCAAGTCATATCTCTATCCTTGTGCTTGATTCTCTAGAATCTACTTTGCTTCTACATCTCACCTGCAGACATCTCTTCCCCAGTCATGCATTGGAAAAATGGTTGTTTGCGTAAGTGGCATGAGCATTCTAACATATACATTACATGATGAAATAAGGTACTGGAAAATATTCTTAAACATTGTATACTAAGAACTAACATTAAAAACATTACGAAATTTGAAACACAAATATCTCTTCTTAATTTAACTTAGTTCTTATCTTTCTACTTTATCTTATCTTTCTCTGGAGACCTGTACTATGGTACCTGGGTCTCATGACCTGCACTAAGGTTCCTGGGTCACATAACCTACACTCTGGACCTGAGTTTTGTCTCTGAATTTGCCTACACTCTGGTGCCGGGGCCACATGACTTTCACAAAGGGCATGAGTCATGTCTCTTGTATCTTTATCTCTTTCATTATACTTATAAATTAGATTATGCACATTCTATGAACTAAGACATCTTTTATTTATGACTTTTATCTGACTATGGCCACCATTATACAATAATTCCTCCCCTGTTGACACCAAAGTGTCCTCTATGGTGCAACACACCCCATGTTGGCAAAATGTGCCCTCTGTTGACACCGAAGTGTCCTCTATGGTGCAACACACCCTCTTTTGACATAGAAGTGTCCTATATGGTGCAACACACCCTCTGTTGGCACAACGTGCCCTCTGAAATGGAGTATACACTCCTCTGAATTGGCAACAGATGCCTATGAATCATCCTAGGACTCTCTGAATGAGGACTTATCATATAATGTACTATGTGAAGGTTCTAAATTAATTATCTTCTCACATAATATTTAACTTTCAAACACTAATCTTTCTAAGGAATCTATTTCACTTCTTAATTCTTAGATCGCTACATATATAAGAACCTTGATGACATCATCCTACTTGAATTCTTAGCACACAATTATATCTATAAATGAGAGGAATGTTAACAACATATTGTACTTGAAATATCAATACATGATTTCATCTATATATAAGGGATCCTAATAACATATTTGTACTTAAAATCTTAATGCATGGTTATATCTGGTAACCATGGAAGGATGGCAGTCTTATTTTTGCTTCATATCTTGTAGTCCTAAGTATCCATATGGAACATATCTAAGGGATATTATAGAAATATATTCTCTTATCCTTATTATGAACTTCATTCATGATCTAGAATCATTCCATAACACATCACTACTTAAGATATTGACATATGAAATTCTACAATCATAAGCACATAAAATCTTTCTTGTATATTTTAATTTAGAATGTTGGACATGAAGGTCCCAATTAAGAAGTATGTAAATGTACTTGGTTTTATAAACATAAATACTCATGGGCATGAACCACTTACCTAGGTTAGTAGGAAGAAGCCCCTAAGATTTCCTTCATCTTCCCATCTTCAATTTACATGTATTACAAAGACCAAACCCTAGATTAGGATCTCCAAATCCTATTTACCATAGGTATGGATATTTTTGAGAACCAAATCAAAATAGGTCCTAGGTACTTGACTATTGGATAGGTCTTGGAAAACTGATTGAAATACATATATGGTTTGCATTTTTCTGACACATGGACTAATTTCTAGGATTTATACAAGATTGGAACATTATTTAATTGAATGGAATCATGTGTTACCTTGGGGGGCATTAAATGGGGTGAGCGTGGGATCCAAGATCCACTTAGACATTCTCTAGTCCCACTTCGTCCCCAGTTCACAAAGAGGAAGCCGTTCCCTCAGTTTCCTCTATTTTACTGAGTACCAGGTCGGTGACACCTCCACGATGCTCCAAGAAAAGACGACTCAAGATCTTGCTTCATGATCAGACCTTCAAGATGCCTAGTCCTCTACCCAACCTATCCATCCCAGCTCCTTCATCTATTTTCTACATTTTTGAGTCCAAGCACCAGTACATGAGAGGACGGTGGCTGGATCCATTCATGGCGGCGCACAACCAAGGGTCTAAGAAGCTACAGTGGTTATTTGCTAGCTTTGTCGTCATCTTTCTAGAATCCCACACATACTAGAGGTCCCTATTATCAAGCTCTACACACATTCCATGATATGATTGGAGTCGAAGAAGCTACTGAAGACTCTAATTTTCTTTTCCATGTCTCCCTGAATAGCGACACATGCCTGGAGTTTCTTGGTGGAAAGGCTCCGACCCATTGTTGGTGGGTCTTGTGGGTTGAGGACACCAGGTCATCGCATTAGGAAATGAATGGGAGGCAGGTTTCACGAGGCTGAGAGATGGTGTAGAAACAATGGATTGAAGGGGGTGGTGTTTTGATGGATAAAAATGGTGATGATCAAACAGGAGATATAGGCGGTGCAAAATTGGGCATCTTTTATATGTTAAGCTCTAGGGTTTGAGTCAGAAGTTGATGTCTGCAATTCTCTCTTGTATCCAACGGAGAAATCCGTTTCTAAAACCCAGGACTGCAAGAAAATCAGAGAGGTTAAGAGTTTGGAAACCTTGGGTTTCTATTCTATGGAGTCTGGTTAGATGCAGGAGTCATCCGTCAGCTCAACTCAAAATTGTGTACAGGGAAAACTTGGGAAACTATGCGTGACAACGAGGAATTTGCAGAGACTATAGTTCCCTTGTTCCCATAAGTCAAATTAATAATATTAATGCATTAAGACTTATACTTTCTTTCTAAGTTAATTTGAGGGGTCAAACAAGGTTCTTTTCTAATATTAATGCCCTCCCTGAGCACACACCTGCACATAGAGGAAGCAACATTGAGTTATCCATAACTCATGCACTCAAAGGGGAATTACATAAAACTGGCATATATAACAACATTATAATCAATCACACAAACTGAATTATTAAAACATTCTCATGATTGTTCTTACAAAAGGGACATAAATGTTATTACATGGAAAACTTATATTTCATCTTGAGACAAAGTCTCTATTTTAAATTTCTAAACATGGAAACATATATTTCAATCTATAAACCTAAGGATCATCTTATAGTTGGTGCCCCACCAGATCGAGTCATGTCTCTATCCTTGTGCTTGATTCTCTAGAATATACTTCCCTCCTGCATTTCACCTGCGAACATCTTATCCCCAATCATGCATTGGAAAAATGGTTGTTAGCATAAGTGGAATGAGCATTCTAACATATACATTACTTGATGAAATAACATACTAGAAAATATTCTTAAACATTGTATATTGAGAACTAACATTAAAAACATTACAAAATTTGAAACATAAATATCTCCTAAATTTAACTTAGTTCTTATTTTTTACTTTATCTTATCTTTCTCTGGAGACATGTACTCTGGTACATGGGTCTCATGACCTGCACTAAGGTGTCTGGGTCTCATAACCTGAACTCTGGGCCTGGGTTATGTCTCTGAATCGGACTGCACTCTAGTGCATGGGCCACATGACTTTCATAAAGGGCATGAGTCATGTCTCTCTTATCTTAATCTCTTTCATTATACTTATAAATGAGATTATGCACTTTCTATGAACTAAGACATCTTTTATTTATGACTTTTATCTGACTGTAGCCACCATTATACAATAAGTCATCCTCTGTTAACACCAAAGTGTCCTCTATGGTGTAACAAACCCTCTATTGATAGAACGTGCCCTCTATTGACACTGAAGTGTCCTCTATGGTGAAACACACCCTTTGTTGGCACAACATGCCCTCTGTTGACACTGAAGTGTCCTCTATGGTGCAACGCACCCTCTGTTGGCACAACATGCCCTCTAAAATGGAGTAAACACTCCTCTAAATGGGCAACAAATGCCTCTGAATCATCCCAAGACTCTCTGAATGAGGACTTATCATATAATGTATTATGTGAAGGTTTTGAATTAATTATCTTAAGTCCAAGCTAACTAAATTCTAAATCTAAACTTATCTAAAACTGAATATTGAGTACTGAACATGTACTAAACTCTAAAATATAAATTTACATCTAAATATGAATCTCAATTATTACATGTCTGAGATTGGGTTTAAAATCCTTATCATGTATCTTTATTAATATCTGGATACTCACACAATGAGTAATCTAGGTCTGAATTTAAATATAATATCCTTATTATTTGGATATTCCTTTATCTAGTACATCAATTTGATAGAAATGACTTAACTACTTTGGATACTAAATATAAGACAACTAAGCCTAAAGGCTTAGGGAACAAATCTGAACTAAATATGGGAATGCGAAGTATATGAGTGTTCTCAAGTATCAAATATCTAAAAGAATATGATTTTTGACATGGTAATTCAATTTCTATAAAATTGCATTAAGTCTGATCTCAATACATTCATATGAACTTAAATCTTAAATCTTAAAGTAGAAATCATATAGAGTCTCATCCTGCAACTTAATCATGACTTAATGTCTCATAATTTGATAATATCATCATAAAATTATGTCATAATATATTCTAATCCCAATAGTACCTTTATCTTGGAAATTGGGCCATGGTCCACCATGTGCAACACCCATATTCTCACATAATATTTAACTTTTAACACTAATCTTTCTAAGGAATCTAGTTCACTTCTGAATTCTTAGATTGCTACATATATAAGAAACCTTGATGACATGTTCCTACTTTAATTCTTAGTACACAATTATATCTATAAATGAGGGGAATCTTAACGATATGTTCTACTTGAAATCTCAATACATGATTTTGTCTATATATAAGGGACCCTAATAACATATTTTTACTTAAAATCCTAATACATGGTTATATCACATAACCATGGAAGGATGGTAGTCTTATTTTTTCTTCACATCTTGTAGTCCTGAGAATCCATATGCAACACTCTAAGGGATACGACAGAAATATATTCTCTTATCCTTATTATGAACTTAATTCATGATCTAGAATCATTCCATAACACATCACTACTTAAGATATTGGCATATGAAATTCAACAATCATAAGCACATAAAATCCTTCTTGTTTATTTGAACTTAGAATGTTGAACATGAAGGTCGCAATTAAGAAATATGAAATGTACTTGGTTTGATAAACATAAATACTCATGGGCATGAACCACTTACCTAGGTCAGTAGGAACAAGCCCCTAAGAACTCCTTTATCTTCCCATCTTCAATTCACCTGTATTACAAAGCCCAAACCCTAGATTAGGATCTCCAAATCCTAGTTAACATAGGAATGGATATTCGTGAGAACCAAATCAAAACAGGTCCTAGGTCCTTGATCATTGGCTAGGTCTTGAAACACTGATCGAAATACATATATGGTTTGCATTTTTCTGACAAATGGACTAATTTCTAGGATTTATACAAGATTGGAACATTATATAATTAAATGGAAGCATGTGTTACCTTGGGAGGCATTAAATGGGGCAGGGGCGGGATCCAGGATCTGCTTAACCCATTCTCTGGTCCCGCTTCATCCCCAATTTGCAAAGAGGAGGTTGCCCCCTCTGTTTTCTCTATTTTACAGAGTACCAGGTCAGGGACACCTCCACGATGCTCCAAGCAAAGACAGCTCAAGATCTTGCTCCATGATCATGCCTTCGAGATGCCTAGTCCTCTGCCCAACCTACCCAACCCAACTCCTTCATCTATTTTCTACCTTTTTGAGTCCGAGCACCAGTGCAAGAGAGGATGGAGGCTGGATCCTTTCATGGCGACGCACGTCCAAGGGTCTAAGAAGCTGTCGTGGTTATTTGTTGGCTTCATCATTGTCTTTCCACAATCCCGCACATACCAGAGGTCCCTATTATCAAGCTCTACACACTTTTTGTGATTTAGTTGGAGTTGAAGAAGCTACTGAATACTCTGATGTTCTTTTCCATGTCTTCTTGAATAGAGGCACATGCCTGGAGTTTCTCGGCAGAAAGGCTCCAACCCATTGTTGGCAGGTCTTATGGGTTGAGGACACCAGGTCATAGCATCAGGAAATGACTGTGGTGGGGGGAGGCTTCACAAGACTGAGATATGGTGTAGCAACAATGGATTGAAGGGGGGTGGTGTTCTCATGGATAACAATGGTGATGATCGCATAGGAGATATAGACTGTGCAAAATTGGGCATATTTTATATGTTAAGCTCTAGGGTTTGAGTCTGAAGTTGATGTTTGTGATTCTCTCTTAAATCCAATAGAGAAATCCATTTCTAAAACCCAGGACTGTGAGAAAACTAGAGAGATTAAGAGTTTGGAAACCTTGGGATTCTATTCCTTGGAGTCTGGTTAGATGCAAGAGTCATCCGTCGGCTCAACTCAAAACTGTGTACAGGGAAAACTTGGGAAACTACACGTGAAAGTGAGGAATTCACAGAGACTATAGTTCCCTTGATCCCATAAATCAAATTAATAATATTAATGGATTAAGACTTATACTTTCTTTCTAAGTTGATTTGAGGAGCCAAACAAGGTTCTTTTTACTCCAAATTTGGTCTACTAGTCAATCAGAGGATCTAGAACAATACTATATGGTAGTTTCCAAACCTGATGATCATAGGATGACCTATTACTAGGATATGATCATTATTGCTTTTGTATATTTGATGGATTATGATTGATGCACAAGTGATACAGATTTCTCTTAAAAGTCAGTAAAGGTTTAGCTTAGTTGTATTGAATCTATTTTGATCAACTTAGGCCTATTAAAGTGCATATAGTGATGAAGAGACATTAAGGAGAGAGAAAGTACATTATATTGAAGCTTTGGTTAATTTGAATATTCCTCAAGATCAAAGAACATTTATTGAAATCATTATTGAAAGGATCAGAGAGAAATTATGTTACTCATATTTGAAATATTGAAATCTACAATTATTTAGTTGGGTTATTTGCATTGGGGTCCAAAAAAATTTATTTACTTAGTGCAAAATTTGTGAAGATCTCAAATGTAATTATTTTCCTTTGCATTGATTTTTTTTTGGGATGTTACAAAGTGAGGTCTCTGATCCTTCTTGTTTTTCATGACCTATCTTACGTGCATGGTTTTAGAGTTTGGATGGTTGTTCTCTGATGGAAAAGTGGTACCTATGTGCATGACACCTTATCCCATTCACCTCTCTCTCCTCTTGAGTGAATATACCTCATCTTGTACATGCATATGATTCATTTTCATCCTCTCTACCTTCTCTCCTTACTTAAGGCTCAATCCTTGTGTGCTTTATGGTGAATAGGAGCTCATCCTTGGGACAAGGTGAGCAAATCCATTTTCATGTGGTTATCTAGAGAGGAGCTACTCTCCTTTGGTGATCTTTGATCCTTGGTATATGATCTATCCCCTTGATTTTGTTTCCTTGTAAAACCCTACCCCTCTTTTCTTTTCTTGTCTGAGCCCATGGATCCTCCGTGGTGGTGTTTGTGTTGAGATGGAGGAGCTTCTCTCTTATGGATCAAATCAATAGTTAACCATAGTAGTATTTAGAGTTGAGTTGAGGAACTCCTTTATCTCTTTCCTTTATTTTTTGGCCTATTGTTTTCCCCCTATTCTTGGTGCATCTTTAACGTAGGGTTTGTTTCTCTTTTGAGGTGGTGTTTAGATTTTCCATGGAGGTGATCAAGCCTTGGTCTTTCTCTCTTCTTTGGATCTTCTTTGCTTGGAGGTTGCTTCATCATAATAAAGTTGGGTTATGTAACTCTCTCCTCTACAATTCGTGCATCTTAATCTTACATGCAAAGTTTATTTCATCTCTAAACCATGATCATATGTTTCCTGAAATTATACCTTGTTTTAGGGCTTTTGGTTCTATAGTAATCTTGCACAGATTAACCCTTTCTCTTAAAACACTAACTCTTGTTCTTGAGTTTAGTTGGATGGTGGAAGTACTAGTGTCATACAGACATGCTTGAAATGTTGTTTTATTTCCCATGATTATGTTTCAACTATTTTGTGGAAGATGGAGGTCTTGGTTCTCCATTTCATGTTTTGATGTATGCTTTTCTCTCTCATATCATGGTTTAGTTTATCCCTATGTTTAATGATCATATTCTAGGGTTTTTGATGGTGCTTTCCTTGATACACCTTATTCTTTGAGGCTTCAGTTAAATGTTGATAAACCATTTGTTTTGATCATGTTTTGACAAGTGGTTTTCTCTCCATGATGTTCTGCATGATATGTCCTAATTGGTTGAAGGTGTAGTGATGGTGCTTAATCAATGCGATGATTTCCCTTGAGTGGCCGATGAGAATGATTTTGGTCGCTGACCTTGATGATTTTTTATTACTGACTTGTTCCTATTTTGGTCACTTAGATTGGTTGTGTTTCTCTACTACCTATGCCTCTTAACTATGAGGTTTGGTCATTGATATTTCCCTTATGTATGGCTACTGAAATGACCATCTTTAATGGTCATAGGGCCTGGTTTCTTAGCGGGTCAACTTCCTTGATCTTCAGTGGTCGATGAACCCATGTGGGTCATGCTTTTAGGGACCATCTATCCAAGTCTTTAATGGTCACATGGTGAGGATCAGCGGTCAATATGTGGTTGACTATGGTGATGACAACATTGCCTTCATATGATCCAATAATGTTGGAAGCTATGATAACTAGGGTTTAATGATCCTTTCTATTTTGAAAACCTAATTGGTTAGTTATAGTAAAATCCTAACCCTAATTGTAAGGTACACAGTGAAAAGCCTAGCTTGCATGAATAAGTAGCTTAATGATGATGTTCTTTCTCTCTCCTACTTGTGAAACTCTAACATTGCAGGTTTAATGAACATTATATCTTTTAATACAATTATTATCTTATGTAATATAGGATGATTCTTATGAGCCTTGATGAGGCATGGTATATCATGATGATGTGATTAGGTAATGTGACCTTGGTAGAGGTCTTGTGCCTATTGTGAGGCAATATGCTATGATGATGTGATAAGGTGTAACATAGTGAATCTTAGATGTAATATCCATGTAACCCTTTTCCCAAGTTTCCATTTCATTTATGTCCTTTATGTCATTCATGTTTAATTAGTGGAATTTATAGTGGTTTGGTGAATATTTATTCACTATTTGTACCAGTAAAAGGGTTTATGCACAAATACCTCGGTGAAATTCTATTTAAGGACCTTATTTAGGTGTCATAAACCTTAATCAAACTTTTTTTGTGTTTTGAAATCATAAAATGAGCCTAAGTTTCAAATTTGGTTCAATTTGAACGTTGTTTGCGCAAGTTATGCAATTTTAGGAACATTTTGGACATTTATGCAATTTACCCAATTGGGAGGTTTCTTTGCAAATTATCACATGAATTATAATCCTTAGATATTACCTTACCATTCTAGAGATTTTGAACCTTGGGGAACCTAGTTGCACCTTGGTTTGAAGGTGTTTCGCTCCAAGGGCATTTTAGGGATTACCCTCTTTTTAAATGAGCTTATCTTTAAAAGATATCTACCAATGGGGTTATTCTATGATTGGAGGATAGAGGGGATGCCCTATAAGTCTCCATGGGATTTTATAACTGAAATTTGATATTAAAGAAGCCTCTATGATCTATCCTCTTGCATGGCCATGAATCCCTAGGCTAAGGACACATTGAAAGTCTCCATAGACACCTCAAGCTTGCCCCCTTCTTTATAAAGCTATATCTAACCCTTACCACCTCCAAATTTGAAAACTCTTGCTCTTATTTTCTTTCCCCAAGCTTAGAGCATCGTTCCTACTCTATTTGGCCACAAATGTTTTGTCCCAAGGTAAAAGAGAGTGCTTTCCTTAGTGAAGAAGGCTCCTAGAGTTCCAAATTTGCTCTATTTAGGGTTTCTAAAGCTCCTTCTTGGTGATTTTTTGACCAAAACTAGTAAGTGTCCTCCTTTCCTTCCCTATTTTCATGATGTTCATCTTCCTCCACCTTCTTACAGGTCAGAACCATGACCTTCCATGGTGAAACCCCACCTAGAGCCCTTAAACACCTCATCTCCATGTTCTTTTGCTAGGGTTTTTTTTTACCTCTAAAGTGGAGAAGGTACTTCCTGCTTCAGATAGGAGATTTTTTGGATAAACCAGCCTCTCTAGATTGGGAACCTTGCTTCTTGAACCTATCTACCCTCCTAGATGTGAGTTTTATAACCCCCTTCTCATATATTGCTTACTACATGCTTAAAATTAATGCTTCTATGTTTAAAATCGACGATCTCCATCTCTATCTACCATGTTCCTCTAGGGTTTTGGTTTCTTGTTGTTTTACCTTCTCTAGAAGATCTAGTTTGGTTACCTATGCCTCTCCAACCCTGATCTTGGGTCAAATGGTGTTTTATCCCTCTCTCTCTCACTCTCTCTCAAAGATTTCTGACTTATCATTCCCTAATTGGTTTTGAAAATTCATATCTTTTAATCCGCTTATCCAAATTTAATAAATAAATATGTTTTGGAATTTGAAAATTAATATCTATATAAAAAAATATTTTCAATGTCTGATCTTAAGGTGTGACAAAGGGTGATTTTTGTAAAATGAATTTAATGCATAAAATCCATAAAAATTACATCTTAATCATCATAGCTCCAAAATTATCATAAAAATAAAATTTCTTGATTAAGAGAACCTAATAAGTTCATTGGTGAGCTTTTTAGAGTCTAAATCTAAGTTTTTCTAAAAAGGTCTAAAATTAGGGTTTCTATACATTAATATGCATTATGCACTCTAATACATTCATACATTGAAAATAGGTAGAGAGGAACTTGGACTCAATTAAAGTGGTAAAAGTTAGTAATTGATATCAGTAAGAGAGGTATGTGCAATCTAACACCCTAAGTTGGGATATTTGCAAACCAAACCCTATATTTCCCTAATGAGGCTTTAATGAACCATATTCCCTCTATTCATGATTCTTTTGTTAAATTACCTCAAAATTGGTAATGATATTCTTTTTCTTGGGTATTGTACCCCACTGCCATGTTCTAATTGATATTATGCTTTTACTTTCCATGATTTCTTTTCTAGCATGTTGATTTTATGGACTATTTAGCTATAAGTACAACCACCCATAGATCGGGCATGTATTAATTCACCTTGGGTAATGTCTTATTTTCCCCCATAAAAATATGTGTAGGTGACTGGGAATGTATTAATTCTCCCCTAGGCTAAGGACACATGGAAAGTTCCATAGACACCTCATGCTTGCCCCTTCTTTATATAGCCATATATACCCCTTCCCACCTCCCAATTCAAAACCTCTTGCTCTCCTTCTCTTTCCCCCAACTTATACCATCATTCCTACTCTGTTTGGCCATGAAGGTGTTGTCCCAAGGTAAAAGAGAGTGCTTACCTTGGTGAAGAAGGCTCCTAGGGTTCCAAATTTGCTCTATTTAGGGTTGCTAAAGCTCCTTCTTGGTGATTTCAACCAAAACTAGTAAGTTTACTCCTTTCCTTCCCTATTTGCATGCTCTACGTCTTCCTCCTACCTTCTTTGTGGTTAGAACTAGGACCTTCCATGGTGAAACCCCACCTAGAGCCCTTAAACACCTCATCTCCATGTTCTTTTGCTAGAGATTTTTTTACCTCTAATGTGGAGACGGTACTTCTTGCTCGAGATCAAAGTTTTGTTGGAGAAACCAACCTCTCTAGCTCGGGAACCTTGCTTCTTAAACCTGTCCACCTTCCTAGAAGTGAATTTTATAAACCCCTTCTCATATATTTCTTACTACATGCTTAAAACTAATGCTTCTATGTTTAAAATTGATGATATCCATCTCTATTTACAATGTTCTTCTAGGGTTTAGGTTTCTTGCTATTTATCTTCTCTAGAAGATCTAGTTTGGTTACCTATGCCTCTCCAATATTGATCTTGGGTCAAATGATGTTTTCTCCCTCTCTCTCACTCTCTTTTGCAAAGATTTTTTACTTATCATTTCCTGATTGGTTTTGAAAATTAATATCTTTTGAATTTGCTTATCCAAATTTAACAAATAAATATGTTTTGGAATTCAAAAATTAATATCTATCTAATAAAAATATTTTCAAGGTCTGATATCAAGATTTGATGGTGGGTGATATTTGTACAATGAATTTAATGCATAAAATCCATAAAATTTACATCTTAATCACCATAACTTCAAAATTAATATAAAAATATATTTTCTTGATCAGGAGAACCTAATATGTTCATTGGTGAGGTTTTTAGAGTCTAAATATAGGTTTTTATAAAAAGGTCTAAGATTAGGGTTTCTATACATTAATGTGCATTATGTACTCTAATACATTAATACATAAAAAATAGGCAAAAAGGAACTTGAACTCAATTAAAGTGGTGAAAGTTAGTAATTGATATCAGTAAGAGAGGTATGTGCATTCTGACACCCAAAATTGGGATATTTTAAAACCAAACCCTATATTTCCCTAATGAGTCTTTAATGAACCTTGTTCCCTCTATTCATGATTCTTTTGTTAAATTGCCTCAAAATTGGTAATGATATTCTTTTTCTTTGGTCTTGTACCCCACTTCCATGTTCTAATTGATATGATGCTTTTACTTGCCATGATTTCTTTTCTAGCATGTTGATTTTATGGACTATTTAGCTTTAGTAGTGGTACTTATGTACAACCACCCATAGATCAGGCATGTATTAAATTCACCCTGGGTAATGTCTTATTCTCCCCCATAAAAGTATGTGTAGGTGATTGGGAATGTATTAATTCTCCCCTCACCTATAGGTTGAGGTCCAGTAGGTTCCTCAACCCTACTTAGTTAATGTAGTCAGTATTAATTATACATACAAATCTTTTATTGTTTTTCTTGTTATGGAAAGGATCTGTTTAAAAATATGGTCGAACTCTTGAAATCTTCATATTATGTTGAAAACTAGCCTTTATTTACATGTTTTCTTTTCCTTGATAACCTATTGGTATTTGTTGGAACATACTTTCTTTTTCTTTCCTTTTTTGGGTGTTTTCCCAACCACCCAGGTTTAGATCGAGGTGTTGAATATGACCAAGGAGAACATAGCTTCCAACATGGACCTAGAAATTGGAGATGTTGCTTAGAGATAGATATGAAGTAGTTTAGACTTCCCTGTACTGATCCTTATGTTGTATTATACATGTAAACCCTTATTGGAGATTGATGTAGTTTGGTAATCTTTTGTGAAAATTGAATATAATCATTTTTTAAATTCCACTACTACACTTTGGTTGTTTTGAATACCATTTATTGAAATTTGAAATTTTTACACCTATTCCAATGTACCTTTGAGTGTGTTCGAAATGGATGTTTTATTCTTCAATTTTTTTAGTAGGGAGTGGATCCCCCCTCTGGGGTTCCACCCTTTACTTAATGTATGGTTATCCCATGAAGAAATGATAATGGTGATGGCCTAGTATAAGGTAGTGAGATAGTACAATGTGATGATAATATCAACTTTATGCTTTATACGTTTTGTGATTCTGACGTTGCAATCTACCCTTATATCTGTAGTGTCTGTTTAGGGTTTGCACTTTATAACTTGATTGATGCCTTAAAAGATACTCAATAGATATAATTAATCAAGTGCAACCCTAATCATGTCGTGTCCTATGCCACAGATCCATCTTCAATGTCAGTATTTGCTGGATTATGAAACAAGTAATTCCTAAGGGAAACTCAGAGTGCATATTGTTGAATATGTAGGGGAGCAAGTTGAAGGTATATCCTTGAATCCATAGTTACATGTTTTTGAGGATGGTTGTGGTCATGGCTTGGCAGGATAATGGTTTTAGTCGTATCTCAGTTTATGATGTGATAGAGAACATCTGCAGTTGTACCTCATTGATTGGGTTTGTATACCCTATGTTATGGTGTTGTTCCTATATACCAAGGTTGTTTTTGTAGTTGGACTCTATATGTCACTGGGACGGACCCAGAATGACCCTAGATCTTGTATGGCATGCACTGAGTTTGACTTCATAGTGTTTAGTTGGAGCATGAGTGGTATACCTCATCTTCTCAGGGAATAATAAAAAAAGGAATGCAACCATGTAGTATATTTTGTTGAGGTTAAACATGATTCACAATTGATGACCCATTGCCTTGTTTCTTATAGTGTTTAGTTGATAACAATTATACATGTTCTTCATATTCCTTCCAAAAGTATATGACGTTCTATTGAATAGTTGTAGCTGATAAAAATGCTTACTCTTTGTTATTAGTTTTAATTATATCATTTAGCTAAACCTACTCAATGCTTAATATGCTCTTTGTAACCCATATGTGATAACAATAGTTGTTTGTGGAGAGTTATATCTCTTGTTGGGATGTTGGTTTCACCCTGTGGGTTTCCACATCTTTTAGGTGGTCGTGCGCGACGCAGTAGAGATCGTGCGGTTGAGGAAGAGCATCAAGGAGAGCAGTATCTGTTGAAGGTTGGATATGTTTCTAGTGTTTTGTAGTAGAGTCTTATGTGTCATCCCTATACTCTTAGGTCCTTGAGGATGTTTTGTAGATGTTTCTATATCATTATGAGGTTTTGGCAATATGCCATGGTTGTAAATGTATGGCTTGTATATGTGTGAACATGTATCTTTTGGAACAAGTGGTGGTAGGATGACCACTGAACGATGATGTATATACCTTAGTGGCACGATATGTGATACATGTGATGATAGGTTTTGGACCTGAATATTATATGTTTTAGCTTGAGATGGCTACATTATATTGGTTTTAATTTACCTATGTTTCTGGCTATGTGGTTTGTTAGTGATAATTCCACGCTTGATTTTGAGTAATCTTGTTGGGCGTGACAAGTGTTGTCACAAGTGTTGGTATTAGAGCTCTAGGTTTGCTGAGTCTACATGGACATAGGACTAGGGTTGTGTATGTTCTTGTGTCCTCCTATCCACCTGATATATCTTCTGCCTATGCAGAAGAAGAAGACGGTTGAAGAACAAATATAACATGTTGAGATAGTTTTGTTGCACCATGAGGTGGTGTGAGGAAGCACACAAGAGTAGATAGAGTGACTAAAGTGCCTCGGTTTGACCCATCAACTATATCCAACCCCGCTTTCCTGTCCATGTTATGACAGTTTACGGCTACAATGACACATTTTGGTGGATAGAATGCCCACACCCTAGACAAGGGTGACTATTCTCAATGTGAAATCCCAGGGTTCTAGGAAAACCTTTGAGAGGTTGAGGCATGTGGGGGAATAGAGTACACTCGTATGATAGACCCAGCAGATGCAAAACATGTGGAACAAGCTAGAGAAGGCCTTCAAGATCCTCAACATCTCAGAAGAAGTTAAGATGTGTTCTGGAATGAGCTGGAGAAGGCCTTCAAGATCCTCAACATCTCAAAAGAAGTTAAGGTGAAGTATGCAGTATACCATATTGAAGGGCAGTGCTAGCCGTTAGTGGGCCATTGAGGAAGAAAATAGGCCTGAAGATGTGATTAGTTGGGAAGATTTTTGGCAGGAGTTCATGAGTCAATACTTTGTCAGACATATTAGGATGAGATGATCATGTAGTTTGAGAAGATTTGGTAGGGATCTATGTCAATCAATGAGTATGAGGTGAAGCTCATGGAGTTGTTGAGGTTTTGTCCTCATATGGTTGTGATAGATTAGGAGAGGATCAAGCAGTTTGAGAAAGGTATGAGCATAGAATTGACAAGGACAGTGTCATCTTTGGAGAATAGAGAGAAGTTTGTGATGTTTGTGGAATCTATGAGGCCATTAGAGAGGTTTTCCATAAAGAAGCATGAAGCTGACACCAAGAAGCGATCAATTCAGTATCAAGGAAAATCTTCTGGAGACTTTAAGAAGCCTAGGTTCTCATCACCTCAAACACAACAAAGGTCAATGGTTCATTCTTAGTGGTCACCAAGGAAAGGTAGAGGTTGCAGTTTTCCACTGACATGATCTCACTATGCAACATCAGTATTAGTGATAGGGCCATCTAGGCCACCGTTTGACACAAGGACCTATTATAGGTGTGAACATCAGGGGCATCTGAAGTCATTTTTCCCTATGAAGGAAAGTAGGTTAAACAATAGCCGAGATAGAGTCAATAAGGGTTGCAATAATGAGAGTTCAATAGTGGTGGAGGCTGAGGATGCATTTTGGTGTCACAGGCTGGTCCGTCTGGGCAAGCTAGTAGAGGACGGGGGTGACAATAGGCAATAGCTTGATTCTATGCCATGAGTCATCTGGAAAGAGTAGTCAACCCTCAGGTTGTGACATGTCAGATGGAGTTATTTCATTATGATTTATCTTCTTCTTTCTTTATATTTGTTTTGGTTGACCCACGGTGTGACACACTCTTTTACCACTAGGGAAGTGATAACTAGTTTTTCTTTGCCTGTTAGTCATAAATCTGATAGTCTTCTCTTAGATCTGACCAAGTTGTGGGAGGTGTTTCCTTCCCACATTCTTTCTTTTTAGGTCACAACATTCAAGTAGATCTCATACCACTTGACATGAATGGATTCAATATGATCCTTGTAATGGATATTCTACAGTATCGGGTGGCCTTGGACTATAGTTTCAAGGTAGAGATATTTTTTGATGGTGATGTGTCATGGATCTTCCAAGGAGATAGGAAGATTGTCTCGACATTCTTAGTGTTAGAAATAATGATAGAGAGGCTGATGAGACATGATTCTAAGGTGTTCTTGGCACATGTGGTTGATACCCAAGAAAGGAGTCCCAATATTCAGGAGGTGTCAGTCATCCATGAGTTTGAGGACGTGTTTCCTGATGAGTTTTCATGTGTTCTCCCACCTCAAAAGATTGACTTTGAGATCAATCTGGTTCTTGGTACACAATCGATAGTGCAATTTCAATATAGAATGGCACTGATAGAGATGCATGATCTGAAGAAGCAGTTGTAGGAGTTGCTTGATAAAGGTTTTATTAGACCGGGCACTTCTTCTTGGGGTGCTCCCGTGTTGTTTGTCAAGAAGAAGGATGGATCCATGCGGTTGTGCATCGACTACCGACAGTTTAGCAAGGTGAGGATCAAGAACAAGTACCCTTTTTTGAGAATCGTCGATCTTCTTGATCAGTTATGAGGTGCCATGGTGTTCTCAAAGATTGATCTGAGGTCGGGATATCACCAGTTCAGATCAAGGAAGATGACATATTCAAGTAAGATTTTAGGACGATGTATGGTCACTATGAGTTTGTGGTTATGCCGTTTGGGCAAACCAATGCATCGACAACATTCATGGACCCGATGAATAGAGTGTCTAGGCCTTATCTTGGTCAGTTTGTGGTGGTGTTCATTGATGACATCCTACTATACTCTCGAGATAGTCCGCAACACGAGCAACATCTACGTCAAGAGTTGACTTGCTGAGACCATGGTTTAGGTAAGCGGTATGCGGTGTATGGGCGGAGAGGGTACTACATAGAGTATATGTGGTATGCGGGAGTATATACAAGAGTATATGCAGTTTTGGATTTTTTTTATTTCAATAAACTATTATATATAAAATAATATAGCGACATCATAAGTTAAAATATATAGCAAGATCAAAAATTAAAATATATGCGGTTTTGGATTTTTTTACTTCAATAAACTAATTATATATAAAATGATATAGCGAGATCATAAATTAAAATATAAACATATTAATATGCATGTATGATGTATGATATGCTTATATATGTATATATGTCTATATATAGAATGTGTTTGTAATATATATGGAAATACTAAAATGTAGGTAAATTGATGTACAAATACATGTATAGTGTGTATAAATGTGAATAAATCAAAATGTATATATACATGCACAAATATGTGATTGTATATTTAGGTATATTGTATATGTATCTATAGATGTTAATATATCAAATGGTATTCAAATAAATGTACAAATGTGTGTGGAAATTTTTTATATGTATTACAATGTATACATATAATTTAATGACTATATCTCAATTTATATATATAATGAAATGTGTGTATAAATATGCATGTATGTACGAAATGCGTGAACATTAGTTATGGGATTTTTGAAAAGTGAAGTTTAATCGGTCGCTTAATCAGCCAAGCGGGAGTATATGCGGCCCATGACCGCTTAGTGGACCGATTAGTAATATGTGGTGCAGTAGGGTGACTGAATATTTATATGCGGGAGTATATGTGGCCGTGCGGACTGATTTCCCAAACAGTGGTTGAGACAAAACCATTTGTATGCTAAGTTCAGCAAGTGTGAGTTTTGGCTGAAGAAGGTGTCTTTCCTTGGACATGTGATATTTCCAGAGGGTGTTTATGTGGACCCCAAGAAGGAAGAACCCGTGTTAGAGTGGGAGCAACCTAAGATGCTGAAAGAAGTCTACAATTTTATTATTTTGGCAGGATACTATAGGAGGTTTGTCAAGAACTTCAGTGTTATGTCATTACCCCTGATGAAATTGATGAGGAAGGGTGTGCCTTTTTGTCGGGGATGTCAAGTGACAATGTTCTTTCTAGTTTTTAAAGGTTAAGCTGACCAGTGCACCACTGTTAGTGCTTCCAGAACAAGTAAAGGGCTACATTGTGTTTTGTGACACATCGAAGAATGACTTGGGTTGTGTGATAATGCAAGATAAGAACGTGATTTCTTTAGCTTCACAACTACTTCAGAAACATGAGAATAACTATCCCACACATGATCCTGAGTTAGATACAATAGTCCATGCTTTAAATACATAAATGCACTTCCTTTACAGTGACAAGTGTCAAATCTTCACTGATCACAAGAATCTACAACACATCTTCTCTAAGTAAGAGCTGAATATGCGACAATGACACTAGATGGCATTGATCAAAGATTATGACTACACTATAGACTACCATCCAAGGAAGGAGAACATGGAGGAAGATGCTTTGAGTAGGAAATATTCTTCATCAACATCTATTGATAGCGTGTAATTATGTTCCTTGGTGTGCCATTAGAAGGACATGTTAGTGTCTTTATTTTAGATGAATGTGAAGTTGGAGGTCTCCTTGTTGGCAGGCCTGTTGACATAGTTACAGGTGAAGCGAACCTTGTTGCAGTAGATCATAGATGTACAACGTGATGCTACAGTGATACAAAAAATATGTGTAGATTTTGGTAGCGAGAAGCATGAGGGCTTACATGAGTTAGAATATGCGACAATGCCTTTCCATGGCAGGATAGTTGTACCTGATGTTGAAGGCTTGAGGAAGATGGTTTTGGAGAAGGCTCGCTCCTCCAAGATGTACCACAAGTTGAAATATTTGTATTGGTGTCCTGGATTGAAGCGTGACATGGCTGAGTTTGTGGCAAGATGTCTGGTGTGTCAGCAAGTCAAGGCAGAGCACAAGAAGCCTGGATGAACTTTGCAACTGTTACACATACCACAATGGAAGTGGGATCATGTCACTATACACTTTGTGGTTGGTATGCCTAGGATAGCCAAGGGTCATGATTCCATAAGGGTAATAGTTGAGAGGTTGACCAAGAAAATGCAGTTTTTTCCAGTGAAAATGACATATACACTGGATAAGCTTGCACAAATATATGTGGATGAGAAGTGCATTTGCATGGTATCCCGATTACCATAGTATCTGATAGAGGTCTTCAATTCACCAGTCATTTTTGGGAATGTCTACACACGACTATAGGCACACAATTGAGGTTCAATTTAAAATTTCACCCGTAGATAGATGGATGATCTGAGAGGACGATACATATTCTAGAAGATCTTTTGAGGGCTTGTGTTCTGTAGTTTTTGGGCAGTTGGGATGTGCACCTATGTTTGATAGAGTTTTCTTACAATAATATCTATCTTTGGAGCATCACCATGGAACCAAATAAGGCTTTGTATGGGAGGCGTTGTCATTCTCCATTGTGCTGGTATGAGACTGGTGAGTATCATCTTTTAAGTCTGGAGCTTATGCAATAAACCACAGAGAAGATCAAAGTGATACAAAAACAACTAAGAAGCCCAGGACATGCATAAATCCTATGCTAATAATCATCAAAGTTCCAAGTGGGAGACAAGGTGTATCTCAAGGTCTCTCCTTGGAAAGGTGTTTTGAGGTTTGGGAAGAAGGGTAAGTTGGCCCCTAGGTTTATGGGACCTAACTTAATGGTAGCACATGTTGGAAAGGTGGCCTACAAGTTAGAACTGTCACCAGAGTTGCAAAGGTTGCATCTAGTGTTCCATGTTTTAAAGTTAAGGAAGTGCCACCCTGATACAGAGTTGGTGTTTCAAACAATGGAGGTTGAGTTGGTGTTTCAAACAATGGAGGTTGAGTTGGAAGAAGATATGTAGTATGTGTAAGGTCTGTGTTGATCCTAGATAGGAGGATCAAGAAGTTGAAGAAGAAGTACATTGTGTTAGTTAAGGTTTTGTGACATCATCATGGCATGGAGGAGGCCATGTGGGAGTTGGAAGATGAGATGTGTAAGAAGTACCCATCTCTTTTCAGGTAGGATTTCAGGGGCAAAATTCTTGTTAGGTTTAAGGTTGTAAGAACCCTATTTAGCATTTTAGATAACCTTGTTTTTTTGGCATAATAAGATTCTTAGAACCTTAATATAATCTCTTAAGGTGATTTAATATCTTGTGATATGCTTATGTTTTAAGTTTGGTCCAGTTTGGATGGTGTTTGATCTAGTTATGCTATATGTATGCTTGTTTTGGACCAAGTTGCAATTTACCCATGTTGAGGGTTTATCTTGCAATGTGTCACATGTTTGATGTGAATAACATATGTTAGCATTGTTAGAGAGAGTGATGCTTGGGGGAGCCTTGTTGTGCCTTGGTTTGAGGAGGAGAGGAGTGGTGAAATCTTGAGTGATATTTCTAGGTTTTTCTTGGATGCCCTAGTTTGGTGTTGACCATGTGTGTTGACCGATGAGATCTTGGTCTTTTAGCAACCACCCTTAATTTTCTAGGTTCTATCTCTATGATCAAATATGGTTCTGGGTGTGTGGTGGAGCCTCTTCGGTCAAATAGATTTTCCTCTCTTTCTTTGGTCGATGATGACCTAGTGTTTCTTGAGTTTTTGGTTACTGATGTGTCTTCAACTGATGGACCTTTGTGTCCTTATTTTCCATTCAATCGATGGTCCTCTATGACCAAGTGAGGTCATAGATCCTTCTTATTTTTCACGGCCTATCTTGCATGATTGGTTTTATTGGTTACATGGTTGTTCTCTGATGGACAAGTGGCACCTATGTGCATGACACCTTATCCATTTCTCCTATCTCTACTTGAGAGTATATATACCTCATCTTTTGCATGCATATGATTCTCTTACATCCTCTCTACCTTCTCTCCTTCCTTGAGGCTCATCCCTTATGTGCTTGGTGGTGAAGAGGATCTTATCCTTGGGACAAGGTGGATGAATCCCATTACATGTGGCGATCTAGAGAGGAGCTACTCTCCTTTGGTGATCTTTGATCCTTAATAAATGATCTATCCCCTTGATTTTGTTTCCTTGTAAAACCCTACCCCTCTTTTCTTCTCTTGGCCAAACTTATGGAGTCTCAAGGGTGTTGTTTTTGTTGAGATGAAGGAACTTCTCTCTCTTTAATCGAATCCATGGTTATCTATGGTATTATTCGGAGTTGAGTTGAGGAACTCCTTTCTCTCTTTCCTTTCTTTTTCGGCATAGTGTTTTTTCCCTTTTCATTATGCATCTTTGACCTAGGGTTTGTTTCTCTTTTGAGGTGGTTCCATCTTGGTCATGGAGGTGATCAAGCCTTGGTCTTTCTCTCATCTTTGGGTCTTCTTTGCTTGGAGGTTTCTTCATTATAATCAAGGCAGGTTATATAACTCTCTCCTCTACTATTGTTTCATCTTAATCTTACATGCAAAGTTTATTTCATCTCTAAACCATGATTATATGTTTCTTTATGTTGATACCTTTTTTTAAATTAAGCTTATGATTATGTAATAATCTTGCATAGATTAACTCTTTCTCTTAAAACCCAAACTCTTATTCTTGAGTATTAATGGATGGTGGAAGTACTAGTTTCACATGCACATGCAAGAAATGTTGGCTTTATTTCCCATGATTATGTTTTGGCTATCTTGTGGAAGATGGAGGTCTTGGTTCTCCATTTCATGAGTTTTATGTATGATTTTCTCTCTCATATCATTGTTTAGTTTATCCCTATGTTTGGTGATTGGATTCTAGGGTTTTGGATGGTGTTTGCCTTTATATACCTCACTCTTTGAGGATTCAATTCATGTTGGTAATCCATATGTTTTGATCATGTTTTGATGAGTGATTTTTTCTCTATGATGTTCTCCAAGATATGACCTAAGTGGTCGATGGTGTAGTGATGGTGCTTGATCGATGATATGGTTTCCCTTGAGTAGTCGATGAGAATTCTTATGGTCACTAACATTGATGAGTTTTAATTGTTGACTTGTTGCTATTTTCATCGATTATATTGGATGCGTTTCTCTGTGATCGATTCACCTTAACCATGTGGTTTGGTCGTTGATCTTTCCCTTATGTATGGTCACTGAAATGACCATCTTTAGTGGTCACAGGACCTGGTTTCTCAGTGGTCCACTTCCTTGATCTTCAGTGGTCGATGAACCCATGTGGGTCATGCTTTCAGGGACCATCTATCCAAGTCTTCAATGGTCACATGGTGTGGATCGGCGGTCAATATGTGGTTGACTATGGTGAAGATAGTATTGACTTCATATACTCTAATAATATTGGAAGTGATGATAACTATGGTTTAATGATGCTTGTTGTTTTGAGAACCTAATTGGTTAGTTATAGTGAAATCCTAACCCCAATTGTAAGGTACACAATGAAATTCCCAGCTTGCATGAATAAGTAGCTAAATGGTGATGTGCTTTATCTCACCTACTTGTGTATGTCTAACGTTGTAGGTTGAATGAACATTATGGCTTGTAATTGTTGTATTGTCTTATGTAATATAGGGTGATGCTTATGAGCCTCGATGAGGCCTGGTATATCATGATGATGTGATTAGGTCTTGTAACCTTGACAGAGGCCTTGTGCCTATTGTGAGGCAATATCCTATGATGATGTCATAAGGGATGGTTATCCCATGATGAAATTATAATGGTGACGACCTAGTATAAGGTAGGGAGACTATACAATGTTATGATAAGATCAACTTTATGCTTAATACATTTTGTATCTTCTGATGTTGCAATCTATCATTATGTTTGTAGTCTTTGTTTGGGTTTTTATGTTATAAGTTCATTTATTCCTTAACACATACTCAATTGATATAATTAATCAAGTGAAACCCTAATCATGTAGAGAAAGGTGCCACAGATCCATCTTCAGCATCAATACTTATTAGATGGTGAAACGAGTAATTTGTAAGGGAAACTCAGAGCGCATATTGTTGAATATGCGAGAGTGAAAGTTGAGGGTATATCCTTGCATCCAAAATTACAATTTTTTTATTGATGCGGTCATGCCTTGGTAGGAGAATGACTATGGTCGTATCTTAGTTTATGATGTGATAGAGGACAGTTGTGGTTGTACCTCAGTGATTGGGTTTGTATACCCTATTTTCTATTATCATGTCTATGTACCAAGGCAGACTAGGTTGTTTATGCAGTTGGACTCTATATGATACTACGGCAGACTCGGACTGATTGAGGGTGTGGGAGATCATAGGAGCTTGGTCCTTCTAGATCTTGTATGCACCAATTTTGACTTTGCAATGGTTAATTGGAGCATGATTGGTATACCTCATCTTCTTAGGGAATAATAAAAGATGTAATACAACCATGTATTATATTTTCTTAAGTTTAAACGCAATTCACATTTGATGACCTTTTGCCTTGTTTCTTTTACAATTTAGTTGGCAACAATTATACATGTTCTTTATATTCCCTCTAAAAGTATATGATGTTCTAGTGTTTAATTGTATCTTCTTAAATTGATTAATCTATGTTATCAGTTTTAATTATATCATTTATCCAAATCTACTCATAGTACTTAATCATCTCTTTATAACCCATATGTGATAACAATAGTTTTTGGTGGAGTGTTATATCTCTCATTGGGATGTTGGTCTCACCCCATGAGTTTCCACATCCTTTAGGTAGTCATGCACGAGACGGTAGAGATAGTGTGGTTGATGAAGAGTAGTAAAGGAGAATAGTGGTTGTTGAAGGTCGGTATGGTTCTAGTGTTTTGTAGTAGAGTCCTATCTTTCGTCCCTATAGTCTTAGGTCCTTGGGGGTGCTTTGTAGATGTTTGTATATCACTATGAGGTTTTGTCAATATTCCATGGTTGTACATGTATGGCTTGTATATGTATGAACAAGTATCTTATGTAACAGGTTGTGGAAGGATGGCCACTGAACAATGATGTATATACCTTTGTGGCATGATATGTGATACATGTGATGATAGGTTTTGGACTTGAATGTAGTTGTTTCTGCTTGAGATGGCTACATTATATTGATATGTTTACCCGTGTTTCTGGCTATGTGGTTTGGTAGTGATAATTTCATGCTTGGTTTTGAGTAATCTCATTGGGCATGACAAGTGTTGTCTCACAATGAGAGAAGAAACCATACATCCATTTTTTGTCAAATATTTATTGGATAAATGTTGAGCACCTTGTTATGCCTAAAGGAAGCCGAAAATAAGTTCATCAACATTGTATCAAAGATCTAGAATACTCTAGAAACTCCCAAACACCTTGAATGCATTTTGTCTAGCTTTACATGTCAAACAAAAGATCTTACAAATGGCAAGTGACTTGTGTTCTCATTTCTTTGTGTGAGGCTGGGAATTTATAAGTGTTACTTAAGTTGGGTGGGTATCATTTATGTGTTACAGGTGTTGAGGTGTGTGACAAAGACATGATCATGTTCCCTAACACTAATGCTTCCACTATTGGGGAATGTTCCAGGAACGTGATGCCATGGATCCAACAGCTTGGTCAGGTTAGTGGGTTGGTCACGTGCCTAGCACATAGTCTGGATGATTGGGCCAGATTCCAAGGCTCAAAACAACATCGTTAAACATTATAATCCCTTATAGAAGATACTTCATGTTTGTATGGCCCATAAAATCCTAGATATGCTCCAAATATCTTTATTTATCCACTTGGCCTCAATTATGACCTGTTATCCCTTTTGAGATGAGATGTTCAATTCTAAGCCCTATTTCATTAGAATTTTTATTCAAGCCTTACTCAAATAAACAATATCATCACCCGTTGGAACCTTGTCACAATAAGAACAATTAGCAAAGTCTTAGTCTGATGACCATGTATGTCAAAGTCTTAATCATGTAAGAAATTATGGCAACCGAGATCAATTACACTCCTCTCTTCATGAGTACAATTGTAAGAAATCATTGTCATGTATCTTGTTTCATCAAAATTAAAACACATTCAACAAAAAACGACTATCATCAAGTCTCAAAACTTTTCCTCACATCATGGGTGGATTCGAATCTAATGATGCTTAAAACCTCATCTAGGAAGAAATAATATTTATAGTTCATTTTGTTCCTTGTTATTTGGCTCCGAATGAGTTGGATATTTAACAAATGTAAATTAAAATGATTAACAAATCAAGACATGATATGTGAACAAACTTCAAAATTAGAACCTATTTGATGATGAACTATTAGTGTAACTATAGTCACCAAAATTTAGTCATGAGGCACTAAATGCTACACTAGAGAGATAGAAAGATAAAAACACCCTAGATTTGTGTTTAGTGTCTTCAAGGACACCAAGATACATTGGGAAAATTTAATGAAATGCTCAAGAAATACAATATCCCATGAGAATTATGATTACATTTGTGGTCATCTATTGAAATGTAATTCAACAAATCATTGTGATTGATAGTCCCTCAACAAATTAGTAGAATTTTGAGGTCATAATTATGAAATTTAGCTAACAAACTCTCATAATGGGAAGGTTCTCAGGTAAAAAAATAGATGTCTGATATTTGAAGTTCCTCCATGGAATACTTTGCTTGGATGTTGTCAATAGGATGCTAACCCATTACATTTTAACAAAATGGGTCCAATCATCATACTAGCTACCCATCTTAAACTACTTACACTCATAGAAATTGTAGTCCACCCCAAACATCCAACCTTTTTCATCCAGTGTTGGTATCTAATATCATCATCCACCTCATCCTGATTGATATTTTATAGAGACTAACATCAGGTGGGGAACATAGAACTGCACGCCCCATTTGGGTTGTTATACTAGCCATGAAGTAGTTAGTGAGTCACAATTAAAATGCTTCTAAAAGGCTCAAATAGTGGGACATGGATAATGCATACACACACCTTATTGCCTTATGAGCAGGTCAACAAATCACAATTTAAAGTACTTCAGGAAGACTCAACAAAAGAGGTACCAACTAGACACAGACATTGCCTTTCTTGCTTTGAAAAGTCAACAAAGTGTCATTAAAACACATCTGAGAGCCTCTAAATGATACATCGTTGTCACCCTCCTCTTGGTTTCTAGGCCTTTCTTGACTTAATTTCACTACAGGTTCATCCAAATCCTAAACCTAAACAATCCCCTTTAAACTGTAAAAAATCCTCATTTCCACTATAGGAGGATATTGGAACCCATATCCAAGTTACATCAAGGCTAGCCCTTATAAATCCCTTTTATATCCCATCTATCAAATTTATAAAAATACTAGATCGTCAATACCCTAACTTGAACCCATTCATCAAATTAAAAAGATAGAAAAAAACTCATCCTACCTATAAATACACTAGAACTCTATCTTCGACCCCAAATGAGTAGGAAACAACCTTTCCTTTGGTAGTGAAATAAGGAAGATGATCCTCCTTCACTTCTAATAACATCCAAGAAAGGTAGATTGGATCTAGAAAAAATGTATGCCTTTCATACATCCCCTTTCTAATCTTCTGTGGTGATACAAGCACCCAATATTGATGACTTTTTGTATAATATTCATATACTAACCTTCTTTGCATTTTTCATTTCTATGTTTCATCATTTAAGCCACATTATATGTGCAAAAAAATCTCATGTTTACCTTCCTAGGTTCGGTTATCCTAAGTTTGGGCATCGTGGGGGTTCCTAATACCATCCTAGAGTGTATCCCAATTACTTACCTTTCTCTTAGGTTTATCTACTATTCCTTATCCACCCTCTTTACAAAGCTTCTCTTGTAACATACCCAACTTTGTGTATCTCACTCATCCCTCCTCTTTCCTTAGAACCATTTTATCAAAATAAAAATAAATCATTATTCTCAAATAGTATATTATGAGTTGAAACTTTGTTTCAACATGCTTCACAAAAATACACCACATAAAGTTTTACATGTAAAATAATCATAATAAAAAGGAATAATGAAGTTTGAACCTTTAGAATACTAGTAAGAGTAAAGGATGAAGAAACTAAATTAATGTAAGATGTTGTGACACATTGGTATTATTAAAGGAAGTAAGTACCTTAAATGAATACTTACAACACAAGTAATAAAATATAATAGAAGATGCTTTCAAAAAGTAAATTTGAGGCCATAATTAAATTCCTCATGCCCTAGTTACCATAGGCACTTATTTTCAAGTCAACTAGACTCACATTACCCTCTTAATTAGTTGATTGAATGTGCAAATCCTAATATATATTTAATGCAATCAATTAAAACTAATTTGGCATTAATTAGCTACTTGTGATGCCTCATGTGTGTTATTCCTCACTATCCCACACGCGATGTAAGCATTCTCTCCCTAATAAAATGAATGACACCCTTTGGTAAATGACCTCTTTCCCTTCAATGACGACTGTCCACACTCCCTCCTCTTCTGTTAATTTCTCATTCTTCCTCTTCCCTTCCTATTTCCCAATACTCGGATCTCCATAAACCCTAGAAGTTGCCTCCTTCGCCACCCTGCTCCTACACTCAAAGCAACAACAAAACTGCCACCTACAACTAGGGTCCACGGAGGCCACTGCATCCATCTGTGATGCACATTGCAACAACGCCCTGTCTCATCCCTACCACCTAGTCAGCCACAGCCAAAACTCAGGGTAGCCACTATTGATACATGATCACCTTCTTATTATCTTCCCCTCCCGAGCACTAGTAGACATGTCGATGGGAGCCATTACTTAACATCTATTCTGTCCATTGGCAATTCCAATGACCAGATGATGGGACCTTCATCAAGCTCCACCTCCTAATTGGTAATCACCACCAAGGTCTCAAACTCCCCGTATGTACCCATTGTGTTTGACCTTCCTTCCTTTCCTTGATGCCCAAACCCTAGCCATTGTGCCTCATTCTTCAACATCGACCCAATGTTGTTGTGTTGTAGCCGGCCACCAAAACCCCAAGAATGACATTGGCATGATCCATCTCATGCCCTTCCTTCTGCTTCTCCTTCACTTCCTCCTATTCTACAAATATCAGCCAACGCCATCACATCAACACCTTGCACCCAATAGCCATACGACATGAAACCACCACCTGCAATCCTCAACAATGATCTGCAACACACCATATGCTCCTCCTTTTCCTTCTCGACATGCTCCATGTGCCAATGACTTGCACTGCAACTGGCCACGACCACCTTGACATCATCATCGTGCCACCATCATCACCACATTGTGTCCAATCACCTCTGCCAATCCCTGTCCTACAGACTTGCAACTAGAACTGCTCTAAATCTACATCACTAGATCATACCATCTACAAACATGGTTCTCCAGCCCAGAAATAGCCTCAACTCTAATGGAACCTCCATCCCTCTTGGCATCTACAACATCGAAGTTGTAGTCATCATCAACTCCATCAAACATCAACAACTACAGACCATCTTTCCTTCATGTCACAATCCTCCCCATGGCATGCACCACTAGATCCATCAGCTGCCGACTACTACACGCCACAATAGAACTCATCCACCTCCCCTATGTGGACTCTTCCTAGAACTGACTTCTTGAGAGAGGTGATAGTCTGGATTGTTGCTGATGACTAGTTGCCATAATATCTTTAGAAAAATCAAGGTGTGCTTCCAAGAGGGTGAAAGGAGCTATCTAGCCAGTACAACTGTGGTTCCTCTCAATCATTGCAAGACAACTAGAAAATACAACACTACCCTAGTACCTTCCCATTGAAAGACATCTGAGATCTATATTCAAAACATGAGTGACCAATGCTTTAAAGGTTAGCTTTACATTCTTATTTTTCATACTAATAACTAGTTAAGAGATTAGCAAGCATGAATGTAATTAATAAGATAAATCATAACTATATAAAGCCCTCAACCATTTAACCCTATGGTAAACATGTTTATACATGTAGATATGTATATTTACATCCTCCAATGCACATAGACAAATCATCAATCTGTGTATTCTAATGACATTTATAGACATGCTTTTGAAACTGCTAATGTATTTGTAGCTTACTATATTATTCATAACACTAATCATTTTACCATACGTTATTTACTATATATGAAAAACTTAGGCTTATGTGTCTCCATGTGCTAAGTTGAATGTTCTATATTCAAAAACTAATTGATATATATGTGGTAATATTGTATATAAAACCTAGTAATAATCCTAGAAACTATAACATACATGTATTGGTAAGTTCATTACCTATTAATGTATCACCTAGAATTGAATGGGCATAGTGTTATTATAATAAAAACTTGTAGATGAAGATCTTACTTGAAAAGAATAATATTGAGGATAATTATAAGCGTGAAGTATGGGCCAAGAAGAGATCTCATTTTAAATCACCAATAAGCTTTTCTTGTGTTGTCAATTCACCATGTTTATAAAGATAATATGAGGATGATATAAGTATAAGGAATGTATTTAAAATCCTTAAGTGTGAATCTTGACCTAAAATATTTGTTCATGACTTTATAGAAGAATGACACGTGTATGCACCTCTAATTCACCTTTAATATAGTACCTAATGAAATGGTGATATACATATATATACATATATATATAACTTTACAAATAATGGCATACATACATTGGCATTCCTAAACCCTAACTTGGCAGTAGGTGATTGAACTAGGTTTAATATACTTTCTATGATAAATGGATAATGGTGGACTAAATGTGTGCATATTAAACACTTCTAGGTGGAGAAGGATGAATGGAAAAATTCCCCCTTAGAAATGAGATTAGTCATGAAGATCAGATATGTATTTCTTCCTATTAATAACTGGGCATTTATATGACTAAATTTTCACATAATGAGGTCACTTCTGCAATACTTTCTCTTATTCCATTTGTTGGACAATTCATATACTCTCAATTGGACTTATTGTTATTCTTTTGAAATTACTGATATCATGTTGAATTGGGTCAATGAATCCACTTTTTGTTGTGCTTAAATCATGCCAAACATGTTTGTGAAAGGTGTATCTTTCCACTCTATTTATCCATGTTAGATAATTTGACTAGTTTAACTATTGTAAACTCTTATGCATAACCATTAGGGTATGTGTCTCTATGCGGGATATGCGTTTCTACCCTAATATATATAGAGGTGTGCTTTTCTATCTAGGGTATGCTTTTCCACCCATTTTACTTAGGCCAATGACTCAGTGGTGTCATGGCCCTACTATAGTTACTTTATTCCAATATATCTGCATGCAAGGAAAGTGGCAACCACTAGGGTTTTCTCTTGTGATCTCTCAGGTGATCTAGGAGGTGATCTCCAGGACCCTTGGAGGGGAGGGTAGCCTCCCCTCTCTCAACCTCGAAACATCACCATGTCTACAATGGAGAACCTAGATGCTAGGGAAAGAAGATATGTACCAAAAAAGACTTGGCGCTAGGTTCTAGGAGGCTTGAACAAATTCAAGGAACATGAAATTACACCTCCAGAAAAGGTTGATGGAAAATGATTCGTGGCCATAGATGAGGGTACCCATGACACTATGGAGAAGGCATGGGAGCATACAATAATACTCTATGTCATGGGCAAGTGGCCATATTACTACCATCTCTTGGTGTGGATCAGGCGCGTCTAGAAACCTAAAGGAGGGTTTGACCTATTCTCAAAGCTTAACAAGTTCTTCTTTCTTAGATTCAACTCAGAGGAAGATAAGAAAAGTATCATAGAAGGGGGGGCCAAGATGGTTTGATAGTAGGCTGATTGTGGTCAAAGATTACAAGACAGGTGTTGACTTGCAGAAGGACTTTTTTTAGCACTATACATGTGTGGATCAACATGCCAAGCATGGGGAGGAACTAGTCCCCGAGAGCCATCACTATTGTGGCGAGCGGAATGGGGAAGCTTTTGAAGATTGACTACAAGTCTGTGGGCTCTGAGTCGCTAGGAGAAGCTAGGGCACTGGTGGAGATTGATGCAAAAGAAGAACCGCCTGAGGAGATTTGGGTAAACATGCCCAAGAGAGACCCCTTTCAGTGGCTATTCACTATGAACATCTTCCCAAAAGGTATAAGGATTGTCTGGTTTTTGGTCACAATGACAATGACTATCCATTGAAGGTGACTAAAGATCCCATTATAAAGGAGATGCAATCTAGCACCACATAGGTGTGGAAAGTAGTAACCAATAAAAGGAAGACTACCCAACTCAAGGAACAAGCGACTGGTCCAGTTAATGATGTCCCAGTTAGAAATAAGTTCAAGAACTTCTATGACAAACCATCCAAGGAGAGTGGAGAAGTTGATGTACCTGCAAAGAACCTCAATGGTAACCAGCAATCGCCAATAGACAAGAGAAACAAGCAAGGTGAAGCAGGTGATTACAGTGTCACAAAGAATGGCACAGGAGGTAGTAAGAGTCCTAACATGAGTGCTAGAGGGAACGGGTCTCGTGTTACCCAATCTAGCAAAGGTCATTAATGACATTAATAATGAATAATGTGCGTGGATCAGGGAAGCCACGGAAGAAGAGGGATGTTAAAAGAACAATCTTAGAAGCCAAAGTATCAATTGCAGTCCTAGTGGAGACCAAAATCAAATTAAATCTGAAGCATACTAAAAAAAGATGCTTCCCAATGGTTGGAAGTGGTGTACAAATCATGATAAGGATAGGAATGGGCGCATTTGTATTGCTTGGAATCCCAAATCATGGGACATCAATGTAGCTCATACGGATGATCAATAGATCACATCAAAGGCCATCAATAAAGGAGGCCTTATCATCAGTCTCACTTCTATCTATGAAAGGAACAACTTCACTCAGAGAATGGGACTATGAGAGGTTCTTGAACGTACACATAGCACTATTAATGACCCTTGGCTGGTCATTGGTGACTTCAACAACATAAGGAAAAGGGAGGAGAAGGCTGGTGGAAGGGAGGTACCAAAATTTGTTCTAATTTCCTTCAACACAGCAATCGACAGTGCTGGTTTATCCGATCTTTCCATGTTAGGGAAGGAAGTTTTCACCTGGCACAACAAGCAAGAAATAGAAAAGAGGATAACATGCAAATTAGACAGAGCACTTGCTAATGATGAATGGCTTAGAAGATTTATAGGTACCAAATCAAAACTTATCACGTGATTATTCTGACCATTCTGCCATCAAAGTTAATTTGAAGGAAATTTCTGAGAAAAAGACCTTTTTGCTTTTTAAACTTCTGGATGGACTGGCCGGGTTGTAACGAGATCATTAATAATGCCTAGAAGATCAAATGCAAGGGGAATTCCATGTTCTAATTCTACCAGAAACTCAAAGAAGTAAAAATGGAACTAAAATATTGGGCAAAAAACTATGTCAATCTTAAAAATATAATGGCAAAAGAAAGGAGTGAACTACATGATATAACAAAAGCTCTGCAGATCTTCCCTTTGGACAAAGAACTGATAGAGGAAGAGAAAGTCACACTTGATAGACAGGAAGTTATTGGCAAAGATGAAGAAAACTAGTACTGGTAGAGAAGTCACATGGAATGAATTGAGAATGGAGAAAAGAACACTAAGCTTTATCACACAATAGTTAAGAGAAGGAACATTGTGAACTCTATTACTGAACTATTTGATGAATTCTATGCAAGTACTGATGATGAAGATAGAATCAACAATGATACACTCCATTATTTTGAGAGTCTATATAACCGGGATCCAAGTGAAGAAGTAAGGACACAACACAAATGGCTAGCACAGGTTAACCAAGACGAAAATGACAGGCTAATCAAAGTGCCAAATGAAGAAGAAATAAAAAAGGCACTACGGAGCATTGTCCCAAACAAAAGTTCAGGTCCAGAAGGATTTAATGGTTACTTCTTTAGAGAGAACTATATTACAATCAAAAAAGATTTCTATAATGCTATCCTCTAGTTCCACGAAGGGGGGAACATGTTAAGGCAAGCAAACCATGGTTTTGTAGCACTGATCCCTAAGAAAGAAACCATCTCCTTGCCTGCAGATTTTAGACCAATATCTTTCTGCTCCATTCTGTACAAAATGATCACTAAAATCATCACCACAAGGCTTGCGTTGATATTACCTAAACCGATCTCTCCCAATCAGGGTTCATTCGTGAAAGGAAGGAGAATTGAAGACTATTCGCTGCTTGTGGCTAAGTTCACTTTAAACTTCAACCTTAAAAGAAGTAATCTTGCTGCCTCTTGACATCACACAGGCATTCAATACAGTCAGTTGGCCATATCTATGAAACTATATGAAGGGTATGGGGTTCTCTGTGAATGCATGCGACTTATAGAGCAATGTGTAACCATAGCTTCTTTTTTCCTCTTATTGAACGATAGTCCAGTTGGCTTCTTCAAAAGAAAGAATGGCCTTTGTCAAGGCGACCCTCTATCCCCTATCTTGTTTACAATAGCTATGGAAGGACTCAGTCGCAGACTTGAGGATGCATTTGCTAACCGATTAGTCAGAGCTTACACTATCCGAAGAACAAGAGTACTCAACCATCTTCTATTTGTAAACAATGTGCTCATTTTCACTGAAGGAAGAGAACACAACCTCGCCGTGACTAAGGAAGCTGATTCATGATTTTGGTATACAGTCAGGAATGAAATGCAATGAAAATAAGACGCATCTGTTTCTATCTTGTGCTTTCAAAAACAAGCAAAGTCTATTGGAATGTATGGGTATTCAAAGAGGAGAATGGCCTACCAAATACCTCAGTTTCCCGTTGGTAGGTGGTAACCTTAGAAGAAAGCACTTCCATGAGTGCTTAGATCGACTGAAAGATAGGATCCATAAATGGTCAGGTAACCAAATAGCTATGGCAGGTAGACTCATACTCATCAAATATTATGCAATTAATCTTATCAGCTATTGGCTCAATCAAGGTGAATGTCAAAATCTATATTACATAGAATGGAAATCCTCATGGAAGACTTCATCTGGGGCAGTGTAGTTCATCATGTGATCTGGAGTAGGATTGCTTTCCCTCTCCATGAAGGAGGTCTGGGCTTGAAGAGGCTGGACTATGTTGCTGACTATCACACCTTGAAGAGGATATAAAGTTTTAAAGAAGGGTCATCAATATGGAGTACATGGATGATTCATAGATATGGTAATGATCTTTTAATCATTCCAACGTAGACCGGGGGTTACTCGACTATCTGGAGGATAATGGTGCTCTTATGGACTAAATAAAAGAATGATGATCCACATATCTAGGAGAATTGTAGACAGAAATAGGCGAGAAGAATTACCTTTGCTAACCTATGTAGTTCCATGGACTACCCTAGGTGGATCCTGACCTCTTTTTGAGCTTTGAATGATCTATTTCCAATGAAGGAGAAGATTAAGAAATGGGCCCCCAATACAAAAACTGCTTATATCATGTGTAGAGAGGATGACAAAACCATTGAACATCTATTTGGAGAATGCAAGATATGGATGTACTTATGGTGTGGAGCACAATTGAAGAAAAAGGTGAGGCATCCCCTCAAGCTCTAAGACTGCATGGAAGCAATGGACATGAAAAATCAGAGTAGTGTCCTAGAACTATCGATAATCACAGTGATTGTACATCTAACCTGGACTGAAAGGAACACTTGTATTCATGGTGGAACTGAAAGAGATGAACTCCTCATGTTCAAGAAATTAGAAGAGGAGATCAAGATGAGCTATAAAGTTTATAAAAAGAGATTAAATGACCTTCCTTCAATAGCAAGTAGGAATTGGGACCTCATGTAATTAGTAGCCTCCTAGATTCTAATAGACTTATATTTTGTGTAAGTTTCATGTAAGGGTGTAACTTGTAGTTTTGTCCCATTTGTGGGTTTGGAAATATATTTACCAATTTTTCCAAAAAAAAAAATCTGCATGCAAATATTTGTTGTGATATTGATTATTTATTATGGCAAGAATTGTTGTTTAGTGCTTTACTTATATTGCCTCATTCTTTTGTAAATTCCTTCTCTTGTCACTTTTCATTGAAACTTACCTAGCTTTGATGGCCCTCTCTTTGATGGGAACATCTTAATTTACTTTTGAAATAAATAATTCCCTAGTTAATCTTCTAATGTACATACTCAACTTTTACTGACTCATACTCTTTTGTTTCCTATTTTTCTGGGTGTTCCCTCCACCTAGGTTTAGGTGCTTTATAGGGAAGAGATGCTAGGTGATCATAAGATGAACATAAGGGTAGCTTGAGGCAACCTTGTTACCCTCTGCATATGGGATCATGTGTATATAGATGTAATGTTTTCATTTTATGTACCATGCTTAGGGTAAGAAAGTTATGTACATGGGCATATTTTGTAACTTTATAATAGTTATGCTTTCTACTGCTTAATAATTTCATGGATTATAGTTGTACCATCGAGTGGGCCTAGTATCAGGTACCACTCTTTACATTTCCATAGTTTCTCTTATTTTTTCCTATAAATATGGTCATGGTTCCATTTTGAACCAATCTCCCTTGGTTTGTTTTGTTTCCAAAATGCAGTGAAACCATAGTTACCACAAATAAAAAAGGTAAAATGAGTTTTTCTTGTAATTTATATAATCCAATATTAATTTGTTATATGTATTTACTACACATTCCATTTCAATGATTATATTTTCTTTAATGTCACCCACTCCTTTTTTTCCTTGCACTCTTAACAAGTATCTTTATATTTTTCTTTTGTGGACCACTTGGGTGTTCTTATCTTTGAAGTATATTTTCAATTATTTCTACTATATTTTATTGTTGATGTGAGTCATCATCTTCTTGCAAACTGTCTTATGTTTTATATATTTATTTTGAAATCTAATATTTTTAGATTTGGCATGTTCTTCATTCCTTGTTTCATTTCTCATTTCTCCTTTCATATTTATTTATCCATTTTTAGTATTGCATGTCATATTTCCATGATTATTTACTATACAAGGGTTTTTGTTTGTCTGAATCTGGGGTTTATGATCTTACATCATGCACCATGTCGCCTATTATCATATTAACATTTTGTTATAACCTTCATTGTAATCTTGTTCAATTTTGTCCTCACAACTTCTATTATTGTCTAATTTTATAATAGTTTTGTTTTGAAAATGGTGAATGCATTGTTATCCATGATCTTTATCTTCCTTAAGCTTTCAAATTTGTTTAAGAATTCTTTTTGTTCACGAAACATTTTAAAGAAGTTTGTCTTTCAAATGAACTCTTTGGTGTTTGATCTAGGATTTAATTGAATATAAATTGGAAGTACAACATTTTCATATATTTGTATCCTCACTAAACTTTAAAATGTCATTCTTACTTAAAACATGTTGGAACAACAATCTAATTGAGCTTCTTATTTAATTTTTTCCCCCTTCCCTTTCAAGACTAGATTAGGGCTTTGGTGTTCCTTCCTAATATTTTTAGTAATTGTATTTACTAGGATAGTCACACCTAAATTTTTCTTCCATAATCTCCATTATCATTTCTAAATACTATACACTCCCTTTGAGTTAGAAAACTTGCTTCATTTTCCATTTTAAAAACTCTTGTCCCTTTTTATAGTCAGTTGGACACATGTTGTGGGGTCTTTCTTACATGTGATGTAACATACGTCTCAAAGTTTCTTGATCACCTCCAGCCATCAATATTTGAAGAACATATACATATCAAATTAATCATAATGTGGTTAATATTGTAACATGTGAATGTGTCTAGTAACTAACATATGTAAATTGTATATGATAGAACAATCATGTAACATATATTCTAGAAATGTAAGTATACTATTTTATGAAAGTGAACTAGAAAATTTATATTGTATTTATGTTACCACTTGTTATTCAAGGTTGTCCTATTTCTTTTACTTAAGATGAGATGCATTTTTTCTGTCAGCTGGAGCTTTTCACTTCTTTATTATTTCCCTTGCTATATTGTATTTTATCTCTTTGATGTTTTTTAGATCTAGTGCCTAGACATGCATTCAGTTGTAAGCCATATTTGTGTTTGTACACTCTATTTTTATGTTAGACAACAACAAATATGAAAGACATATTATATAATACTTACACTCCAACACATCATGCATTGTTGCATATCAAAATGTTCCTTATTATTTCTACCACAGTCTTGGTCCTTATTTTCTCTTTGACGAATTACATGCATTGTAACACCTTCATGTAAACTAATTTTATGTAATTGAGTGTTGTATTTGTTTTGATATAATTGAGATAGTGTGAGATATACATCCTTGCATTGTACATGTGTTTGGAAAGGAAATGTGACTATCACGTACAACATCCATGATTTGAAAATATATTAATACTCATTCTCATTGTCTCTCTCATTAGTATTTGCCATTTTTTGTATAGTTATCTTTGTAGAGCAGCTCAACATATTTCAATATTTTCTCTCTAATTGTTTGTTTCCGTCCTTTCTTCTCATTTTCTCATACCTATCATTTTCAAGAAATCGTATCCCAATTTGTTTTTATTGTAATTGACTTTTTATTGGCACTATATCTACTCACATGGGTAGGATTAGTTGAACAACTCTAAGTCTATATTTGTCATTTTAATTTTGACCCCTTGTATATTTCAACTCCATTTCCACATACATACTTCTCAAAGAGGTAAAAGGACATATTGGTGTCTACTAATAGAAGTTGAACTTGAGTTTGAAAAGATCCACTTCTTTTATTTGATTTAATTCAATATGGAACCTTAGTTTTGACTTTTGACTTTCCCAACCAGGCCTCAGGAGGGTGAGTGGCCAAGCCACTGCCTCTCCCACTCCCAAACCCCAGTGTGCTTTATGTTTTGTTTGTTGGATATAAATATTAAGATCCAAGGGTCACGAACAATATCCCCTTTGTTCATACTTTCCCAATGCCAATGATGCTGAGAATCACCTAACACTGCCTTGTACCCTCCAACATGTGGCCTTCTTAGTTGATTTGATGCAATTGAAGCTACCACTTAGTGTGTTGTGACCTCTTTGCTCTTTCCCCTCAAATTTTTATCACTTTTTCACCCTAAAATCCCCTCATTTTCCTTCTCCTTTCTCCTCTCAGCTCAGCGGTGCCGCAACGGGTCTTGGTTCTATCCTCCCTCATCAGCCTCTCTTGGCACCTATCACAACCACTGTTAGGTCTGTGAGGGCATGACACTTGGGAAAGATGTGATTTCAGGGTCTTGAACGACCTTCTTCCCTATTTTCTCCTAACTCCTGTGAGCTTCTGTCCAGCCGTCCACCACGGCTCGCACGAGCAAAATGCGCTAAGGATGATGGTGCACACGGCCCATCGATGGAGATCGAGCGGCCGTTATGTAGGGGTGGTGCTTCCCCCTCCCTCAATGACCCTCCAATGGCATGAAGGAATGTCAGGTATGGGCCCGCACGATGTCGAGTGGCAAGTTGTGGCTTGCAACCACGAGTGCCGCACAATCACCTGGTTGTGATGGGGAGCGACTGCGGTGGCCTTGTGACTGCTCGATTGTAATGAATCAGGAGCTGGAGAAGTCACGAAGTGCCAGGTGAGGTGTATGGTGCACAACCCCTGGATGGCTGATCAATGGTCATTCCCATTCCATAAATGATGCATGTAACACCCTAACTCAAATCTATATAGTTCTCAATGCAAGTTTTGTAAAATACATATCTCTCTCATCCTAAGGCCAATTACAGAAAAATTATATATTTTATCGATCCTCTCAAAAAGAGATACAACATTGGCATATTTTTAGACCCTGATTGTCCTTATAACTATCCTTTTTGGTTAAAGATGTGATATTTTACTATGTTGACCATGTTAAATGCAAAATCATGATAAATTTCAGATCTTTTATGTGCTCTTGAATGCTTAATCATAAAATATATAATTTATATATCCTTATGAACATGTTAGGACTTCCTATCACCTTTCTTACATCCTAGGTGTTTCAAATTACATGAATGTGACTTGAATTGAATATAAATGGTAAACTTTGTTCCTCTTTTATTTCATGCTTCAAAAATGACATCCTAGACTCTCATAACCTAAAATCAGTATCCTTGTGACATACATGACTCTAAGTTTAGCACCAAGGTCCTCTTGACTATGCTTGTTCTACATGACACCTAATTCACGCTTATGTCCCTTTTATGAGAATGTGTGTCATATCTTGGATTGTATGGTCACTATGACCCCCTTTTGTGCATTAAAGCCTATTAGATGGTTATTAGAAATAATCTTATTATGAGTGGTGACTCTCATTCTTTATGATCTCCCTCTTATGTGTTATGATGTTACATGTGGCCCTAAGTCCACTAGTAGAGACCTAATGTGACATTTATGACTGGATTGTGGTTCTTGTGCCTTAATGGTTATATGAATCATTCTCAAATGTCCTCCCCTTCCAAATCAGAGTTTCTATACTCCTTATGACCACTTGGATGTGTATGTCCCACATAGTCCATATGTTGTTCCCTCATGGTATAGGTGAACTATGTTGATGATTGCATGCATATAAAATATGTTGGAACCAATGTTTGATATGATGCCTAAACTTGTGGACATCCACCTATAGTGGAATATATTTCTTATGTCCTAATATTTCTGATCTAAATTATACTCTATGCTTGGATTTCTTTTCTTGATGATCCCCAACCTTATCTTGTCCTATTATGAATCTTTATCCCAAAATGTGCATATGTAACATGAATCTTATGATAATCGCATAAAGTGAATGGAACATCATAATGACATGGAACTTGAACCATGCCCTTATGATGGATCTTAAATAAATAAGAGATCATAAAACACACTAATAAGAAACTTGGAATCTAATTTGGCCAAAACCCTAAAAATGAAGATAGTTAGGGTTAATGATAAGAATCTGATGCACATATGTAATATTTTTCTTAATTAGGTTGGCTTATGATCTGGATGGTAGTGGATGAGTTAAGTTAAGAATTTATAAATCAGGTATGGGCTTTAATAATTGTGTGACTATGGCATTATTGGTAGAAATGTGATACATATGTATGCTTGTTTACTCGCTCAAATATTGCCATGTACTATTATAGTATGTACTCGATGTTTGCCTCATAATGTGGTTTTATAACTTGCAAAAATAATATAGAAACTTTGTTATATAATGTTGAAATAGGGTTAGCTCTTGGAAATGGCCATGAGGTCCCTCATGTATAGAATGACTAGCTAATCTTGAGCACCCTTACGGATCCTTCTAATGGGAAGTTGATCAACGGCCTTATGAATACATGATATGATGGTATTATTGGAGTAAAATGAAATAAAACATGGGTTCTTATTTTTCTAAGAACTTAAGATGTTATACTCTTGCTCGTTTACATCTACAAATCTTTTCAAATTATGCAAAGCGTATGTATAGGTATCCTTTAGCCCTATATTTTTCACCACATTTGCTTGACCCGCCTTGTTTCATGTATTTTATAGGTTTAGAGATGGCTAGAAGTTGATGGGCCTATTGATCTATGACATGTGTAGTTGTTGTAAGATCCCTAGTATACGAGAGCAAGATTGTAAAATTGTGATATTCAATATGTAATTGAAATTTTGTAATAAATATTATTGTTTAATATATCTTATTGAATGTTGAGATTATGATTGGTGCCTTTATCTTGTTATTTGTTATGTATGCTAAGATTTATGCTTCCACATGCACACTTTGTGAATACCATGCTAGGGATGGATGCCTAGGTTCTATCACCATTGACTATGTAATCATTTGGAGTGAAGATTTCGGTAACAAATGGTTCTGTGATAGATGGTATCAGATCATGAACAATAACTACACTAAACATTTCTCACATGAAACACAAAATTAAATCTCAAACCTAGACTTAATAAGATGTATTTTGTTGACTATCTTGACCTAGCCTCTAGGTTAGAACCTATATATTCTAGAACTAGGTGTAGACTTGTGTGATTCCTAGAACCCTCTCTTTTCTCCTCCTTATATTTTGTAGTGTGAGTTGTAGGTTCAGGAAGGTGAGAAAAGGAAGTTCTTATTACAATTTTAGACATATGTTCATGTCATGTGCTTCAGGTAGCTGGTGCATCCGCTAGAGGTTCTACACACTAGATGATTTGACTTGACTAGATGCGCCCCACGAGATCAGATTCACTTTCAAAATTTATAAAACCTAAACTGACTACCTACGTCTACTAAAACACTACACCCGCAAGCGCACAGGGTCGTATTGTAGTATAGGTAAGTGGAAAGTAAAGGGTTGATCCACAGGGAAAAGATGGGGTACTAGAGCTAGGTTAGTTTGGCTAGGTTCCTACTGCGGAGACTAGGTTTAAGGGTTTAAAGGTGATTTTGATTGTTAAACTACTATGAACAAGCGAGGAATTAAAGGCAAGAATGAAATCTACATTAACCCTAGACTAGATTAAGGCTAAACATGCAAGAAAGGATTAAGATAGGTATGAAAGTGCAAATTACACTAAGGCAAGCAAGAGAGAAGCAAAAGAGCAATTAAAAAGCTAAGCTAGCATGAACAAGGTAAGAGCAAGGAAAGAAGCTAACTAAGCAAGAAAAGAACTAATTATGCTAAGCAAGAACAAAACTAGAGTTTTAAGCAGTAAAGAGAGGTATGGGTTGTTTAGGGGTATGAACTTATCACTTAAGTTGGGGGGTGACATATGAATATTATGATTCCATTTAGACTATCTAAACCAAACAACAAGTTAGAGTCTAATGAACTAACCAAAGCTACTAACTGGTCATGGATATGCTAGGTTGTGTATAGGGGAACTGGTCCCTAACACCCCCTACTACCCTTACGAGGCTCAATCGGGTTAGGGATTAGGTTCAAATAAATTAGAGTCTAATCAAGTCTAGGTTTCTAGCTTAGGCATTCCTAGGGCAGTTAGGGGTTGAGGGTAGTAATGGGGAAGTGAAATTAGGGTTTTGGACCCCAATTCCCCCACATTATAGCCTTGAGAAGGCTCCATGCTAATTGCACTAGAATTATCTAATCTAGCTACTTAGATCTCTCACTTAGGTTTAGGGAGATTGATTATGATATAGGAAGATGGGAGGCAACCAAGGGATCCAAGAATTGGACCTAGGGGCAATCCCAAAATTCAAACATATAAGCAGTTTGCCTAAATTCCTAGGTGATTTCACACACAAACCAACAAGAAATTCATGGAGAATGAGATAGAAATAGAATATAATCATTAAAGATTGAATTACAATGTTTACATGTCATTCCCCCCAACATGGTATCAAAGTACATAATTTACCCGAAACAGCCCACCCAAGGGGCCTAGCTACTCATAGACATGGAAAATACAAAAAGAAAGGATAAAGAGGTAGAAGTAGCCATGGAGCTCGGTGTAGATGAGGGATCTCCTCTCTCCAGCTATTGTAGGGGCGTCCTCCTTCTTCTCCTTGGATGAAATGGTGTGGAATGATGGAGGGAAGTGGATGGAAGCCTTGGATATGGGGGGTTATGTGGTGGAAATGGTGAAATGGAGTGGATTTGAGGTGGTTTTGGAGTGGAATGGAGTGGATGGCGATTTGGGGAACGAAGAGGGGGTAGAAGGTAGCTGACTTCGTGCCCCAGCCACCACCTAGGTATATATAGGTGTGGGGAGGAAGCACTAGGTCAACTAGGGGAAAAATGGGGAAAGCAGTGGAACAATGGGTGGATTTTGTGAGTAGCACGGACGTGGTGGGTCACCCCATCCATGGTGGGTAGGGTAGAGCACGGCCATGGTGGGTGGGAATGGCCGTGGTGAATAAAATGGCTAAATGTCAGGTTGGTGGTCAAATTTGGGCTGAAAAAACCACGGCTGTGGTGGTCACCATGGCCGCGGTGGACTGAGTGTAGCACGGTCATGCTGTGTGCCACGGCCGTGGTGGGCTGGGTGATGGTGGCAATGGTGATGTTGCACGACCGTTCTGGTTTGTTGTAGCATGGCAGTGCTGTGCAGCACGGTCATGGTGGCTATGTCTGGCATGTTTGTTCTGTGTTGCATGGCCGTGGTGCTTTCTGCTTGACTTGGAGGTGATTCTGTTGATTTATAAGTGACCTAGCACGGCCGTTCTGTGGTACCACGGCCGTGCTAGGTCCTGGATCAACAAGTTGACTCTGTTCTTTGGATTTTTTGGACATCTTTGCTTTAAATGATCTTTGGCCACTAGGGGTAGGTTGAGGGAACCGCATACTTCACTTTGGGTCTCTCTAAGGGAAGAGGAACCCTAGGATCACTCCTTCTCTCTCTCTTCCATCAAGTGTGGTCCAAATGCCTGAAAAACATGCAAATAATGCCCATAAGTGCATTTTATACAAATAAGCATATTGGGAGGAATGACATGCAATCTAACAGGTATAGTTGTGATTGAAGGGAAAAAAGACACAAGATGAAGCCCTAAAATAGGGTTGAATCATCACCCCAAACTTGAAACATACTTGTCATCAAGTATGCTCCAACTCAATCTCTTTTCCAAATTTTCCACAAATAAGAAATGACAAATGCAATATAAAAGATAATTATTGCTGAATGGGATCAAAGATGACTCAGTATATGCATTTCACCTCTCTCCTCTCCTGCTTTCACATTCTAATCATGAAAAGAGCACAAAGCACATGAACTTCAAATATAGCACATAGAATACACAAGTTATCCATATATCTTCCATAAAGTTCCAGGTTGACCGTTTCATGATAGTGTTAATCAAGGATGACTAGGAGTATTGTTTCACATTCATGCATTCAATCTTATGTTTCAAATCACACCAAATGACCCACATGGCTGTAGAAAAGGGTAAAATGAGCTAGGTTTGATGTTTCCTAGCACAATAGGTATGAAAGAGGAAGAAAGGGATGTGGTAAGATTTTTGGAGTGTTTTTACACACTCATATTTTCTTTATTTGAATGCTCTTAAATAGGAGCATCCTTTTATTTTATTTTTGCTTTTCTTTTTCTTTCTTTTCTTTCTTGCCCTTGGCGTAGATAGGGCATATAGTGGATAGAGTGAGGCGGGGAGATAAAGATATGGCCACCCCAAACTTTTGGAGGTGGCCAAGGCTGATTATGTGCACTAGGGCATCTTTTAATGAGGCGGAGGGGTATGAAGATGGTGGAAGAAAAGTCGAATCAAAGATGGGTCATTGGTATGATTCTCCACATAAGACATCCTGCATGAAAATTAATCCAATACTTCATCCTAGATATCACACCACATGAATGAAAAAGATGAGAGTGATATATCAAACAAGTGATTCCACAAACACTAAGCGTTCAAAGCTTGCTCAATTTCACAATTCAACCAAATGAATCACAATCATAAGAGAGGTGATGCACATGTAAAAAGTCAAACATTGATACCACTTAGCAGTAATTCATGACATTTCACTTGCATTTGTCAAGGGTCGTCATTTTTACTCAAAACAGTAGAGATTGGGTCAAAACACACTTTTTAGACAAGAAATCTCAAATTTGGGCAAAATTGGCCAAAATGGTGCCAAGTTGCCTCCAATTACATCTAAACCTATATTATTGAACTTAAAATAGCAGAAAAGAAAATCCTAGCTAAACATGCAAAAATTACCAAAAATCTACATGATATGCAATGCATGGCAAAAAGAGCAAAATTTTTGAAAATTATGCAAAAAAAATGACAATAAAGTAAACTAATGGCATGCAGGTATGCAAAGTATTAAAGATGACTAAGGTATATAGAAAAAAAAAGAAAACAAAAGTGGATGTGGCAGGTGAAATGCAAAGTGAAACTAGGGCATACCTACCCTACCACCCCAAACTTTTGAATCATGTTGTCCTCAGCACGATCCTAGAGTTTAGGATGATAGGGTAGACGATCATGGCTCTCTCGAGGCTCTAGCGGTGTTCCTCCCTGTGGTGGAGGAAATGCATAGTAGCTGCCACAATAATCTTCTTCAGTGGCTGAAACTGGTCTACAGCACAGCCGTGCTGCGCAACACGACCGTGGTGACTTCAGGTTGCACGGTCGTGCTACCTGGCACGGCCGTGGTGCAGTCCTTTGGCAGTTTTTCTCAAATTTGCTTCTGAATCCAGGGACTTAGTGTGTTTTTTATGCAAATGACCACGGTCGTATTGATGTGCCATGGGTGTGGTGGTCCCTGTAGCTGCTACTCTCAAAATGAGGAACATCAAACACTTAAAAACTTGACCCAAAGTGATTTTTCGTGGAATCCTTCTCTCAATCGTACTCAAATTTCCTTCATTTCACCCTGTTATCACATGCACATCTTAAAACTAGAAAAAAACTATCAAATACAAGTGTGTGTGTGTGTTTTCTTGTAAAGTGTAAAAACTAAGCAAAAGTATCAAAAATGTAAGGTTGGGTCAAAAATTAACAAACCTAGGTGGGTTGCCTCCCACAAGCGTTGAGTTTCTTGCCTTCAGTTGGGCTTCTTGAAGATTCTTCAAAATTCACCCATTTGGGATTCTCATGTGTCCATTCTTGCAAAACATGCATCCTTCATTTGCACTCACTCTAGGTTCCTCATCCCTTTCGTCACAATAATCATCACCAATTACTTCACCTTGGCGTCCTCTCAAATGCCCATTTGGACTTATGAAGTGATCATGTCCAATATCCCTATCTCGGACTCACCGGGTTGGGGTCTTGTACATGTTGATGTTGATCTTCATGTCCATGAATGAGACTGTCATAGTGTCATTGCGCACATGAATGTCAGCATTAGTTGTAGATAAGAATGGTCTTCCCAAGATGATGGGAATCTTCCTATCCACCGGCTCCATATCAAGTACAATGAAATCCACCGGGAACACCAGACCTTTTTCTTTGTCTATCATCACCAAGACATCATCCACTCTACCCCTAGGCACTTTTATGGATCTATCCGCCAACTGGAGAGTGCAATGTGCCGGCTTCAACTTATCTAGGCCCAGCTCAACATAGACATTGTATGGCATCAAATTCACACTAGATCCCAAATCAAGTAAGGACCTGTCTATGCGATGTCCCCTATGTAACTAGGTATAAGTGGGGCTCCTGGGTCTTTTCTCTTCATGGGAAGGGAATGTTGTATGATGGAGCTCACTTGTTCAGTCAATCTCACCTTCTTTGGAATCCTCCCCGTTGACATTCTTTTCATAGTGCATAGGTCTTTGAGACACTTGGCGTATGATGGAATTTGTTTGATAGCATCGAAAAGTGGAATATTCACCTTCACTTGGCGAAACACCTCAAGAATATCAACATTGTGCTTTTGCCTCCTTTTTATAGTCGGGGGCTCATCTAGTGCTTCAGGAAATGGTGGCTCGCTAGCTATTGGCCCACTTGACTCATCATGATCTTCCTGTGGTGTCGCATGAGGTGGAGAAGTAGGACTCCCAATATCAACATGGGGTGGCAAATGATCCTCTTCAGCAATCTCAATCACAACATCACCACTTGACTGCTTTTGCTTTGCTTTGTCACTCTGTTACAATCCTAATTTTTTGGGTTCATTTGGTGGGAAATGTGATTTCTCATATTAAACATATTTGAACAAATAATGATATAATTTGTTTTGAATAAATGGATTTCGTTTACAATAGCCTTGATGATTGTGTTGTGGGATTTATTGGCTATTGGGCCCAATAATAAGGAAAAGACAAAAGGAATTCCATTGTTAATATGAAATGGAGAAAAGAATGATGTAGAAACCTCTAGAAGGCAAAAGAATTTAATACAAAGGTGGGATTCGTGCCTTTTGGGTTTCTTGGGTTCCAAGGAGTCCACAGTTGCAAAAAGAAAGCAATAAGAAAAGAAAAGATAAATTAAATATTTATTAAGAAAGAAATTGAAAACAATGATAAAATGTGGAAAATAAGTGAAAAGAGGAATAATTGAGTTATCCTTGATGGATTTTCGTATCCAAAGGATTCCTAATGTTAAATGGAATTCCGATGAGGAAAATAAAAAGAAAGATAAAGAGCTCCGAAAGAGATATTTTAATAGAGAAATAAGAAGATAATGCAAGAAATAAAGAGAGAAGTGAGGGTTTGGTCATAATAAGAAATATTTCGAACCCCACTTGCCTTCTTGGTCTGCAAGGAATAGAGATAAATGAAAATAAGAATGTAATAAAAAACAAATATGAGAGAAATATGCATATTTGAGGAATGATTTGCACCTAAAGAATATGGCATGATATGTTTTGAATATTGAGCCCAAACTTGGTAGGGAGGTAGATTAAGTCTTTGGTAAGTCTCCCTCAAATTTGGGATTAATTGGATAATCGGTTTGAGAGCTATGATTTTTATAAGTTCCCTAAAGTGTTGAGATTTCGTTTAATGTCACAATAATACTGATTAAAAGAAAAAGAATAGGAAAAGGACGGGAATGACGACATCTGTCAGATCCCCGCATGGTCCAAGGGACCACGGATCCGACGCCAGGTGTGTGTCGTCTTCCCTAATCACAAAAGGAAAGAAGGGGGATTTTTCCAATCCTTTTTCCTCACGATATACACCATGAGAAAGCAAGGCAATGACACAGGAGGGTTTGTGAGATGATTTCGCACCCAACTGACCTAACTTGTTGGGTGTTTTGAGGATTCTAGAAGAAAAACCCAATTCACCCAAAGGCTTGGGCGGCGACAAGTTGGGAAACCCTAAAGGAGCCCCAAAACCTATAAATAGGATCACCCCTAGCCTCGCCCAGATCACGCAAACTCGAATGGTGTCTTTTTAGCCCCAAACACACACACACTCTCTCTCGATCATACTCTATTTGGCGAGCTTCCACCGCGGTGCCACCGCAGGTTCTATGAGTAGAAACGAGGAGGAAGAAGAAAGGAGAGCCATCCGATTATGGTGCACGATAGGCTCGCGAGAGTATCCACGACACAGGTTGATTCACGCCTCAAGATCAAAGTCAGTGGGAGCGAGTGGTCACAGCCATGAGATCGATTCAACCGCTGACCACTGCAATGATCCTACGGCTCTCGTTTTTCCAAAAGAAAAGGTAATTAGCCTCTCTGCTCGAATATTCTAGAAAATGTGTTTTCTTTCAAAATTCATAGAAATTGCTAGGAAGCTCTAGTGACAAAACTTTATATATGAAAGTTGGTCAGAAAAATATGAGGAACAAGATAAAAATGGTTTGGTAACCTAATTCTATATATTTTTGCAAAAGTATACTAATGTGATAAAAAATGTATTAAAAGGCAATTACAAACTCTAATTGAGTATAAAGGATGAATCTTTGAGGTTTAATAGGTCAATTTGAGAAGTATTAACATGTTTATTATAAAAGAACACATTAGATCTAAAAGGATGATCTTTATGCGTAGTTTCATTAATTTGAGATACTTTAATGGGTCTTAAAACCCTAATATTGGTAAATGCGACTCTTAATGGCTTTAATTATACAAAATCGTGAATAAAGTTAAAGATATGATGATTCTAAGCTATTTCGAGTACAAAAGTCCCTAATTATGGATAAATACTCTTAGTATAGTAATTAGGGTTTTCTAGAGAATAAAAGGTGGTTTTAATGATATATAAAGTTCATTCGTTATTTAGATTATAATGAACTGTGAATTGGTGATAAATGAGCATAATGATATCTCCATGGATTAAAAGGATAAAAATAGTAGCTTTAATGTAAAAGAGGCTTAATGAACTTAATTAATGGTTAATGGTGCCTTTAATCCAAAAATAGGGTTATATGTCGTTTAGATAACCTTAATGTTGAAGAATAGATGAGATAATTAGAGTTTATGAGTAATGGCATAAAATTAGGGTTTAAAATAGTAAAAGATGAAGGGAAGCCTAAATTGCAATGGAAACCCTAAAAGTGAACTAGAAACCCTAGGAAGCGAGCTAGGTTTAATAGATCTTGATGATCTGAGTATTAAAAGGAAATTGTATGCATGTTTCAGGATCTTATTGAATGTTCGCTTGCCTATGGTTGATTGGATTATTTCTATCTCACATCAGCTTGACATGTATGTGGTTATGCTTATGAATAATCTCTTTAGTTTCACGGCGACTTCTGAACGTTTTTATCGGTTGCTTGAAATTAACTATTGGATGCCTTTTATTTCATGCAACTATAAAGTGACTATGATTATCACTATAAATGTGCATACATGACTGGCTTAGATCCTTGTCCACCTATGTGGCTTTGCAAAGGCTAAAAAGGGGTAACCTAGAGAAAGGTCTAGGTTATCGTGAGTTAGAAATTGGGCTACCCACATGTAGTGCCATGAGACTCTTTAGCATGCCATGAGTTAAGGAGTGGGCTACCTACGGGTAGTGCCACGTGACTCAACCCTAGAAACTGGTTCACCTGCTAGGTGGGATCATGAGGGGTTTAATGGGGATCTACCATAAGTAAGGTAGCATCCAGGTCCACTACAGGGACAACGTAGAGGCTAGGGTATGTAGGGATTGAGTAGTTATGCGGAAAATGTAAAGTTGTTTGTTTAAATCATAATTGACTGATTACATTATTATCATAGTTGCATGATTATTGTTTCCCCCACATACCAGCTTTATGCTGACCGACGTTTTGTTTGTCGATGTTTTAGGTACAAGCCAAAAGGACAAACAATAAATCATCTTATTGTGAAATACATGAATTAAAATACAAGGATGATTAGTTAGAGTAGAATTCATATGTGGATAGAAGTTTAGAGATCCAAATTTTCAAAAGGTATGCAAAGTTTTTATTTTTTTATTACATCTTTTCCATTTAGTTAGTAGAATTTGAAAAATTATTATTGATTATTTGTCGAACCTTTGATCTGAAAAATTGGGATAACGGCTCTGACCTCTTGGTCTCCCTTAATTGGGGGTTACTGGGAGGTGGGGTCGTTACACGCTCTTTCTTTGACTTGCGGGCTGCTCAAGTGTTTTCCCACTCCTTAGAACTGTCACAGCACTACCCTGCTCATGATGGGGAGGGGGAGCATGTTGTGGTTGTGGAGGAGGTGGGGGTGACACTTGGGGTTGAAATTAAGGTGGAGAAGAGAATTGAGGGGGAGGAGAGAATTGGGGTTGGAAGGTGAAGTTTTGGGAAAATTGAGGTGGTGAAGGTGGTGGGGGAGTGTAAGGCTTAGGGTAGCCTTGAAAATGGTAGATGGGCTGCACTTGCATGGGAGGTGGATTGTAGATAATTTGAGAACAGGGCATGGGCCCACTTGCTTCATTGTAACTCAATATGGATTTTGAAGACAATTTTTCTTCTTGGAGAGCAATTATGGAAGATAGATGCTCTATCTTTTCTTCAACCCTTGCAACATCTTTTTGGACATCATCAAAGATCTTCAATCTAGAGAGAACCTCTTCCTCAAACCTTGAGTTGTATCTTGGATTTTGTGGTTTCGAGTAGCTATAGGAGTAAGGCGTCTTCACTTCTCCCTCAAAAGATCCAATGTAGTTGACCAGATGGCAAGGACCATTTCCTCCTTGACTTTTCATGAGTTTCATCATTTCTCCAATAACCTTCATCACTTGTGCATTGGGATCATTAGAAATAGAAGGCTCACTAAAGACCCGACCCCCATCAAACACCATGCTAGAAGATTGGTTCCTTGAATTTTCTACCAATTGCTCAAACAACAGCCATGACTCCTCTGGTGGCTTTGTCATGAAAACACCTCCACAAGAAGAATCCACTGTAGCTTGATCCCTTGACGACAAACTGGAGTAGAATGCTTGTACAAGCTGCCACAAAGGTATCTCATGATGCAGGCACTCTCTCAACATCTTTTGCAACCTATCCCAAGCATCATGGAACTTTTCATTACCTATTTGGCTGAAACTCACTATTGACTGCCGCATTTGTGTCATCTTTGCAACAGAGTAGAACTTCCTCAAGTATGCCATTTTCATTTCACCCCAACTCATGATGTCTCTCTTTGAATCATACCATTCCTTGGCCATTTCCTTGAGTGAAAAGGGGAACAATGTGAGCCAAATTGATTCATCACTTGCTGTCTACATTCTGAAGGTGACACACATCTCTAGGAAGGCATCCACATGCTTGTAGGGGTTCACACTCTCCGATCCGTAGAAGGTGGGCAGCAGCCCAAGAAGACTTGGGGGAATAGAAAATTTCTCCCCTTGCATTTGGGTGACTCTAGATGCAATAGGTGACTGGTAGTTGTTCTGCATGAAGTAATCTTGCAAGGACTTGTGAGGTGCATTTTGGCCTTCCATCTTGTTTCCTCCTGAATGGCTTGTCACATGCACAAAGCACAACCAAACAAAATAAAGCAAGTTAGCAAACCAATATACACAAAGAATGCAAAGAATAATGAATAAAGAATATCAATGATGAGGGCAGTAGGAAAAGTCAAAGCAAAACTAACTAGCTAGGCCAAGTTCCTCTATTCCCCGGCAACGACACCAGAAAGCTTGGTGCGTCCGCTAGAGGTGCTACACACTAGCTGATTTGACTGGACTAGATGCGCCTCATGAGATCAGAACACACGAGAGGATTCACTTTCAAAATTTATAAAACATGAACTAACTACCTATGTCTACTAAAACACTACACCCGCAAGCGCACGGGGTCGTGTCGTAATATAGGTAAGCGGCAAGTAAAGGGTCAATCCACAAGGAAAAGAGGGGCCACTAGAGCTAGGTTAGTTTGGCTAGGTTCCTACTACGGAGACTAGGGTTAAGGGTTTCAAGGTGATTTTGATTGTTAAACTACTATGAACAAGCGAGGAATTAAAGGAAAGAATGAAATATATGTTAACCCTAGACTAGATTAAGGCTAAACAGGCAAGAAAGGATTAAGCTAGGTATGAAAGTGCAAATTACACTAAGGCAAGCAAGATAGAAGCAAAAGAGCAATTAAAGAGATAATCTAGCATGAACAAGGGAAGAGCAAGGATAGAAGCTAACTAAGCAAGAAAAGAACTAATTACGCTAAGCAAGCACAAAACTAGGGTTTTAAGTAGTAAAGAGAGGTATGGGTTGTTTAGGGGTATGAACTTATCACTTAAGTTGGGGGGTGACATATGAACATTATGATTCCATTTAGACTATCCAAACCAAACAACAAGTTAGAGTCTAATGAATTAACCAAAGCTACTAACTGGCCATGGATATGCTAGGTTGTGTATAGAGGAACTAGTCCCTAACACCCCCTACTACCCTTACGAGGCTCAATTGGGTTAGGGATTAGTTTCAATTCAATTAGAGTCTAATCAAGTCTAGGTTTCTAGCTTAGGCATTCCTAGGGAAATTAGGGGCCGAGGGTAGTAATGGGGAGGTGAAATTAGGGTTTTGGACCCAAATTCCCCCACATTCTAGCCTTGAGAAGGCTCCATGCTAATTGCACTAGAATTATCTAATCTATCTACTTAGATCTCTCACTTAGGTTTAGGGAGATTTATTAGGATGTAGGAAGATGGGAGGCAACCTAGGGATCCAAGAATTGGACCTAGGGGCAAATCCCAAAATTCAAACATATAAGCAATTTGCCTAAATTCTTAGGTGATTTCACACACAAACCGACAAGCAATTCATGGAGAATGAGATAGAAATAGAATATAATCATTAAGAAATGGAATTACAACATTTACATGTCATTTTCCCCCAACATGGTATCAAAGTAACATAATTTCTCCCAAACAACCCACCCAAGGGGCCTAGCTACTCATAGACATGGAAAATACAAAAAGAAAGGAGAAAGAGGTAGAAGTGACCATGGATCTTGGTGTAGACAAGGTATCTCCTCTCTCCAGCTACTGCAAGGGCATCCTCCTTCTTCACCTTTGATGAAATGGTGTGGAATGATGAAGGGAAGTGGATGGAAGGCTTGGATATGCGGGGTTATGTGGTGGAAATGGTGAAATGGAGTGAATTTGATGTGGATTTGGAGTGGAATGGAGTGGATGGCGATTTGGGGAGCTAAGAGGGGGTAGAAGGTAGATGACTTCGTGCCCTAACCACCACCTCGGTATATATAGGTGTGGGGAGGAAGCACTAGGTCAAGTAGGGGCAAAATGGGGAATGTAGTGAAAAAATGGGTGAATTTTGAGAGTAGAACAACCATGGTGGGTCACCACAGCTATGGTGGGTAGGATAGAGCACGACCGTGGTGGATGGGAATAGCCATGGTAAATAAAATGGCTAAATGTTAGGTTGGTGATCAAATTTGGGCTGAAAAAGCCACGACCGTGGTGGACTGAGGGTAGTACGACCATGTTGTGTGCCACGGCCGTGGTGAGCTGGGTGATGGTGGCTGTGGTGATGTTGCACAACCGTTCTAGTTTTTTTGTAGAAGGGACGTGCTGCACAACATGGCCTTGGTGGTTGTCTCTGGCACGGCCGTGGTGGTTTCTGCTTGGCTTGGAGGTGATTCTGTTGATTTATAAGTGACCTAGCACGGCCGTTCTGTGGTACCACGGCCATGGTGGGTCCTGGATCAGCAAGTTGACTATGTTCTTTGGATTTTCTTGGACATCTTTTCTTTAAATGATCTTTGTCCACTAGGGGTAGTGTAACATACTGAATCTCAGGGTCTTCCCTGCAATTTACCCACTTTTGAGCTTTCCTTTGCCTTTTAGTCCATTTGGACCTTTTTCATAAATTTCCCATCCTTTTGGATCATTTTTGGACTCCATGTGCAATTTGAGCACAATTTGATGTTGAAATCACTATTTACCCTCATTGATGTAAATTGAGGGGTGTATGCACAAATAACCCACATTAGGAGATAAGTTAGGGTTAATTATGTAATTTGGTCTTTAATGGGATAACATAGTAGATTATATTTATTTGGAGCTTTTTGGATAAATATATTATTATTAATATGTATTTGAGTTTATATATGTGTATATTAACCTTAAGCGTTTCTCTCTCCTAAAAATATGATTTTAATTCATAATAATATGTTATTTTGTTGAGTAATGATTATTTGTACCCTAATGTGTTTTATATCTCGAGATTACTCACATGTTTCTCATTAATAAGCTTTTTCATATAATTCCTTGATTTTAATATATTATTATACTCTTTTATGAGCTATATATTTATTAATGGTCTTATTATGTATTAAACGTGGATCTAATTGCATAGCATTGTTCTAGACTTTATTATCAGCCTGTGGTCCAAATTTGGTGGCTTTTGGAGTTCATTTGACCCCCCAAATTGATTTTACAAGCTTTTATTATAGTGTGTTATAATAATTGAATCGATTTCATTTATTCATCTGTAACGCTATAGTTGGATCATTTATTTGGCTGTCACGCGCCCCCTCCACCTGCGAGCCATCCGACGGCCCGGATTAGATCTCCGCTTTGATCGGACGATGCGGAGCTCGTCCCTTACCTCCCGCTCTCACGCGATCCAACAGTCGCTTCACGACAGCTAACTCCCCCGGACCGTTCTCACTCCCTCCTCCACCGTTTCACGCGATTCCTTCGCCGTTAGCTTTGTCTCTCTCAGACGGTTCTAGCGAGCCCTAACTCGTTCCGTCTCCTCCACTCTCTTCGAAACGCCCAAACCCGACGATACTCCTCTCTCCACCTCAGTGTCACAGAGACAACTGGAGTTCTCCTCCGGCCTATTTAAGGGGCCGTGGAGCACCCCCTGGCCTCGAGCTTTCCCTATCCTCCTCCAATTTGTCCGGAGCTACCCCCTATCTCCCCGCCCTACTCCATTTTCCTTTTCCGGCGACTTGTCCAGCAGCTTGTACCTCCGGTCACCTCCCATCAATTCTTAGCGCGGTAAGAATCTGTGACCTCCGCTTTTCAACCCCGATGGTTTCCCTTGCTCTGCGGCACGTCCGTTTGCTCGGACCTATAGGCCACCGACGACCTCCGGCGGCGCCTGCTGTTTTTGAACTTCTGAGCTCCTCCGACCTCGCTGCCTCCTCCGTTCGCTTCAACTTGACTCCGTGAAGGTTTCCCTGACCTCAGGTTTTGACCTCTTTGCCTCTTGACGGTTCCTGGTCTTTGCTTTGTCGGGCCCTGTTTCTCTGGTTCACCGCGGTAGTTTGGGTGGTCACTGCATCGATCGCCTCCCTGTTTGCCCCATCGCCTCCGCCTGGTAGCGGCGAAGCCCTCGACATGATCCCCTGATCAGACCGCGAGTAACTGACCAGGTTTGTCATGGAGCCTGGCTCCTGGAGCTGGTGCTCGCGGCCATGGCTGCGAGGGGAAGCAATCCAGGTCGCGAAATGACCCTGGAGTCCCCCGCTGCTTCAATCGCTAGTTTTTTTGTGCATGGGTATTTTCATCTTTTCACCCCCCAGTTTCTTCTTTCTATCGCAAAGCAATTGATTTGTACAAATGACTCCTCTGCCCTCGCCGTTTAATTGATTTGATTTAACAAGCAAGGGTAGTTTAGTCATTTCCTCTATTATTTACATCGAGTTACATTTTGATTTAATTACATGTCACACTATGGTTTTCCTAATTTTTGATTGGTCAGGTTTACTTAATTCATAGTAAATCAACCATTGGTCAGAAAAATATGAATAAATAGTCGATGGAAAGGATTTTTAATGTAGAATCTGTTTCTGTGGTTTTTGAGACCTAATTCTCAAGGGTTTTCCAAAGTTTTCTTTGTTTGGCATTTTTAGTATGTAAATGTTTTAAAATACATAATTAATTCATTTTAACTCTGTTTTATATAATAAAATATGTTTTTCTTAATCAGGAGATTATGAGTAATCGTTTGGACTTGGTTTTGAACTCTAAATCGTAGTTTTGTAAAATTAGGGTTTTTCTATGCTTTATGTCTTTATATATATTAATACATGTGTTATGCTTATAACTAGGATATATGGATGGTTTGCTATCTGTTTGGTGGATATGATGGTAATGTATATATATCTAAGGTATGTGAAACTTATTTCGTATGTGAAGCCTATTTTATGTATGTGGCTCCTATGTATGTGCACCCTATTTTGTATCCGACCCCTATGTATGTGAACAACTATGATGAATGTGTGGAATATATAATGTGCAAACTACCTAACTTTCAGTTGGGCTTTTACCCAACCCCCACTCATTATTGTGCTAGCCTCATTTCCCTCTAATTGCATTTATTGACTCCTTACTTATTTTATGCTGCTAATACCGTTGTTGTCTCATCTTTTGATATACTTGCTCTTGTTTCACTTTGACATATCCTATTCTCTTGGAATTATTATTTACAGGTTGAATTGGGTCAATGACCCCACATGCTATTGTGCTTGTCTTATGATGCAAATGTCTAATGAATGATATATTTTGCCACTATTTTATGCATGGTAGATAAATTGACTAGCTAACTATCGTAGACGCTTATGCGTAACCATTAGGGTGTGCTTTTCTACCCGGGGTATGCTTTTCTACCCTTATATATATAGAGGCGTGCTTTTCTGCCTATGGGTGTGCTTTTCTACCCAATACATATATTTTGGTCAATGACTCAGTGGTGTCTTGGCCCTACTATAGTTACTTTAGTCCAATATATCTACATGCAAATATTTAATTTAATGTGATGATTAATGGTGGCAAGATCTGTTATTTATTGGAATATTCATATATTAGCCTCATTCCTTTTGAAATCTCTTATTGTGGAGAATCCTTTATATTGTAAAGCTTTTTATTATGATTTGTCCTATCTCTTATTTTTAACACATACCTTGTTTATCTTTCTCTTGCTGGATGACCCCAACCATCCAGGATAGGATCAGAGTGCGCATGGAAGCTTGGTGAACACAAGGATAGGATAAGAAGAAAGGAATATATAGCTCGAGTGAACATGTTTGCTTTTATGTTAACTAGTTGTTTGTTTGGAGACAATGTTGTATTAGTTAAGTCTTCCTCTACCTAGATCCTTGTAGTTGCTTGTATAAAGTTGTACTCCCATTTGGGAAATTTGTAACGTACTCTTTATACATTTTGAATAATGTCAAGATTTAATTCTTCCGCTGCCATACTTTTGATGATTTTGTTTATCATGTTTATAGTAGAGACTTTGGGTCTTTACAGCATGGTATCAGAGCATCAAGGTAGTCGGATTCTTGACTAGTTCAAAATTGTCTCCTAGATAGAACCCTTATCTTATATAGTTTCCCTATAGTAAGTTTTTCACCTTAGGGTTGACCTATAAAGAATGTTTGATTTAGGATCATAATAATTTCTTATTAGAAATAAAATTTGTCAACTTTTTGGTGAATTGTTTATTGAGTAGCTATTAGAGCAAGAAGTTGAAGTGATGGTGTCTAGAAAGGGTCAGAGCTTGGGGGCTGGCAATATTTTCCTCCGCCCCACTAGCTTGGTCACGAGGACTCCTGAGCTCATATGACCTGGCCTGGCTTGATCTGAAACGGACAGCTCGAAATAGTCTACCTTTAGACATTACCTTATTTTTGAATAACCTTTATAACCCTTATATGATGATTTGATTTCTTTTCTCGAACAAAAATCATCTAGTAATCCCTAAGTATCTTATGTGAGCCTTAGATTTCCATGTTTAGGGTTTAGTGAACCCTATGCTATACCTTGAGTTTAGAAGATAGAGTTTAGTAAGGCTTTTTATGTTGGGCTTTATACCCTTAAAATAGTTTGACTTAGACAACCCTTTGAGTGGATAGGTAGTGTTAGTACCCTAATAGATTTTGGAGTTGTTGATTTCGAGGATGAAATCCTCTTTAGGGGGTTGGAGTCCCTCAATGCCTTGAAATCAAGTAACCATAACTCCTTAGGCATGGGAATAGAGAGCTTATGTGTTTAGAGTTTAATAAACCTAATATGTTTGTAATTCATCTTGTTTGCTTATGAACAAATGGATAAGTCACATAATCCTTATGCTGGAACCTTAATATATTCTTGATGCACATACTCATTAATTATTCATATGTGGATATGCCTAGTTTTGATTAATTCACCCTAATGGTAAAATGTGTATGGTAAAATACACCCTAAGATGCTTTAATATGTAATGGTCATGTTGACCTAAACCCTAAGATGTAATCATCTAGCTTTGACTACATATATATATACCCTTCATGCCTTTCATGATACTCTAGTGACATTAGGTGTCATCACATGATATACCTTAATGCATGTAAATGGATTCTAATCCCTTAATCATATTTGTGACCTAATTATCAACACATGTTAGGCATATCACCTTGTTCACTAAAATACATCTCATTGATCATCTTATTGGTTTATGAATCAAATCAGTAACATGATAATGAGTAATTAGATTCACATAATGTGAGGTTAATTCATCGTAATTAGTGTTGTGAGAGAAAATGATTAGTGATGACATGGATATGAGTATGTTAGATGTTGTGCCAACATGTAGCTTGGAGATAAGCCATATACCCTTAGACCTGTTATTAGAGTAATAATTGGTTGGATGATATTATATGGCATAATCTCACATGATGTAGTTGTTGGGTAATAATATTGAGTTATTTAGGTTTTTACCTAATACATTAATTGTTGTTGGGAATAGTTTAGTATATGTTGTAATGGCTTAGAAAACCCTAATTGTGCTTAAAACCCTTGATGAGGGAAATACACATGATATATTATTGAGATATAATTGTTTTGGATAAAATGTGGCACAAGTGATAGTATAATAGATATGCTGCCTTTTCATGATAGAGTTTGTGCTTATAAGGCAAAGATGCTAAATATGTTGAGTTGGATAAAATGATATAGGTTTTGTGAAAACCTTAGTAACACCTGACTTATGTAGATTTTGTGTTATGCCCTAGATTAAGGGTTATAACCTAGTTGTTTATGGTTGGGATGTTACACACTCACCCTCTCTTTCCTCTTGTTGTGATTTCGGGGACGAAATCCTCTTTAAGGGGTGGTGTGCTGTAACATACTGAATCTCAGGGTCTTCCCTGCAATTTACCCACTTTTGAGCTTTCCTTTTCCTTTTAGTCCATTTGGACCTTTTTCATAAATTTCCCATCCTTTTGGATCATTTTTGGACTCCATGTGCAATTTGAGCACAATTTGATGTTGAAATCACTATTTACCCTCATTGATGTAAATTGAGGGGTGTATGCACAAATAACCCACATTAGGAGATAAGTTAGGGTTAATTATGTAATTTGGTCTTTAATGGGATAACATAGTAGATTATATTTATTTGGAGCTTTTTGGATAAATATATTATTATTAATATGTATTTGAGTTTATATATGTGTATATTAACCTTAAGCGTTTCTCTCTCCTCAAAATATGATTTTAATTCATAATAATATGTTATTTTGTTGAGTAATGATTATTTGTACCCTAATGTGTTTTATATCTCGAGATTACTCACATGTTTCTCATTAATAAGATTTTTCATATAATTCCTTGATTTTAATATATTATTATACTCTTTTATGAGCTATATATTTATTAATGGTCTTATTATGTATTAAACGTGGATCTAGTTGCATAGCATTGTTCTAGACTTTATTATCAGCCTGTGGTCCAAATTTGGTGGCTTTTGGAGTTCATTTGACCCCCCAAATTGATTTTACAAGCTTTTATTATAGTGTGTTATAATAATTGAATCGATTTCATTTATTCATCTGTAACGCTATAGTTGGATCATTTATTTGGCTGTCATGCGCCCCCTCCACCTGTGAGCCATCCGACGGCCCGGATTAGATCTCCGCTTTGATCGGACGATGCGGAGCTCGTCCCTTACCTCCCGCTCTCACGCGATCCAACAGTCGCTTCATGACAGCTAACTCCCCCAGACCGTTCTCACTCCCTCCTCCACCGTTTCACGCGATTCCTTCGCCGTTAGCTTCATCTCTCTCAGACGGTTCTAGCGAGCCCTAACTCGTTCCGTCTCCTCCACTCTCTTCGAAATGCCCAAACCCGACGATACTCCTCTCTCCACCTCAGTGTCACAGAGACAACTGGAGTTCTCCTCCGGCCTATTTAAGGGGCCGTGGAGCACCCTCTGGCCTCGAGCTTTCCCTATCCTCCTCCAATTTGTCCGGAGCTACCCCCTATCTCCCCGCCCTACTCCATTTTCCTTTTCCGACGACTTGTCCAGCAGCTTGTACCTCCGGTCACCTCCCATCAATTCTTAGCGCGGTAAGAATCTGTGACCTCCGCTTTTCAACCCCGATGGTTTCCCTTGCTCTGCGGCACGTCCGTGTGCTCGGACCTATAGGCCACCGACGACCTCCGGTGGCGCCTGCTGTTTTTGAGCTTCTGAGCTCCTCCGACCTCACTGCCTCCTCCGTTCGCTTCGACTTGACTCCGTGAAGGTTTCCCTGACCTCAGGTTTTGACCTCTTTGCCTCTTGACGGTTCCTGGTCTTGGCTTTGTCGGGCCCTGTTTCTCTGGTTCACCGCGGTAGTTTGGGTGGTCACTGCATCGATCGCCTCCCTGTTTGCCCCATCGCCTCCGCCTGGTAGCGGCGAAGCCCTCGACATGATCCCCTGATCAGACCGCGAGTAACTGACCAGGTTTGTCATGGAGCCTGGCTCCTGGAGCTGGTGCTCGCGGCCATGGCTGTGAGGGGAAGCAATCCAGGTCACGAAATGACCCTGGAGTCCCCCGCTGCTTCAATCGCTAGTTTTTTTGTGCATGGGTATTTTCGTCTTTTCACCCCCCAGTTTCTTCTTTCTATCGCAAAGCAATTGATTTGTATAAATGACTCCTCTGCCCTCGCCGTTTAATTGATTTGATTTAACAAGCAAGGGTAGTTTAGTCATTTCCTCTATTATTTACATCGAGTTACATTTTGATTTAATTACATGTCACACTATGGTTTTCCTAATTTTTGATTGGTCAGGTTTACTTAATTCATAGTAAATCAACCATTGGTCAGAAAAATACGAATAAATAGTCGATGGAAAGGATTTTTAATGTAGAATATGTTTCTGTGGTTTTTGAGACCTGATTCTCAAGGGTTTTTCGAAGTTTTCTTTGTTTGGCATTTTTAGTATGTAAATGTTTTAAAATACATAATTAATTCATTTTAACTCTGTTTTATATAATAAAATATGTTTTTCTAAATCAAGAGATTATGAGTAATCGTTTGGACTTGGTTTTGAACTCTAAATCGTAGTTTTGTAAAATTAGGGTTTTTCTATGCTTTATGTCTTTATATATATTAATACATGTGTTATGCTTATAACTAGGATATATGGATGGTTTGCTATCTGTTTGGTGGATATGATGGTAATGTATATATATCTAAGGTATGTGAAACTTATTTTGTATGTGAAGCCTATTTTATGTATGTGGCTCCTATGTATGTGCACCCTATTTTGTATCCGACCCCTATGTATGTGAACAACTATGATGAATGTGTGGAATATATAATGTGCAAACTACCTAACTTTCAGTTGGGCTTTTACCCAACCCCACTCATTATTGTGCTAGCCTCATTTCCCTCTAATTGCATTTATTGACTCCTAACTTATTTCATGCTGCTAATACCGTTGTTGTCTCATCTTTTGATATACTTGCTCTTGTTTCACTTTGACATATCCTATTCTCTTGGAATTATTATTTACAGGTTGAATTGGGTCAATGACCCCACATGCTATTGTGCTTGTCTTATGATGCAAATGTCTAATGAATGATATATTTTGCCACTATTTTATGCATGGTAGATAAATTGACTAGATAACTATCGTAGACGCTTATGCGTAACCATTAGGGTGTGCTTTTCTACCCGGGGTATGCTTTTCTACCCTTATATATATAGAGGCGTGCTTTTCTGCCTATGGGTGTGCTTTTCTACCCAATACATATATTTTGGTCAATGACTCAGTGGTGTCTTGGCCCTACTATAGTTACTTTAGTCCAATATATCTACATGCAAATATTTAATTTAATGTGATGATTAATGGTGGCAAGATCTGTTATTTATTGGAATATTCATATATTAGCCTCATTCCTTTTGAAATCTCTTATTGTGGAGAATCCTTTATATTGTAAAGCTTTTTATTATGATTTGTCCTATCTCTTATTTTTAACACATACCTTGTTTATCTTTCTCTTGCTGGATGACCCCAACCATCCAGGATAGGATCAGAGTGCGCATGGAATCTTGGTGAACACAAGGATAGGATAAGAAGAAAGGAATATATAGCTCGAGTGAACATGTTTGCTTTTATGTTAACTAGTTGTTTGTTTGGAGACAATGTTGTATTAGTTAAGTCTTCCTCTACCTAGATCCTTGTAGTTTCTTGTATAAAGTTGTACTCCCATTTGGGAAATTTGTAACGTACTCTTTATACATTTTGAATAATGTCAAGATTTAATTCTTCCGCTGCCATACTTTTGATGATTTTGTTTATCATGTTTATAGTAGAGACTTTGGGTCTTTACAGGTAGGTTGAGGGAACCTCGGACTTCACTTTGGGTCTCTCTAAGGGTAGAGGAACCCTAGGATCACTCCTTCTCTCTCTTCCATCAAGTGTGGTCCAAATGCCTAAAAAACATGCAAATAATGCCCATAAGTGCATTTTATACAAATGAGCATATTGGGAGGAATGACATGCAATCTAATAGGTATATATGTGATTGAAGGGAAAAAAGACACAAGATGAAGCCCTAAAATAGGGTTGAATCAGTAGCTACTCAGGTGTGCACCATGTTCTTGCTAGTTCTCTAGGTGTCATGGTACTAGACTGCCTAATGAGTGTGGTAACTAATTTTTGGTTTTGATTTTGATTGAATGGAGTATGGTTGCTTTTATCGCTCATTTCAGCATTGGAGAAAATTGATTTCAAGTATTAGTATATGTAAATATGAATATGTTACAACACACAGAAAGGCAGTGAGTGCCCATGTAACCAAAGAGAAAGAGATGTAACATCAAGTCTAGATAAGAGTGTTTATAAGATGATTGTAGTCTCTTGAGCTGTCTAGAGACATGATAAAGGTTAGTCTAGTAAGTAGCCTATATGACCTATGATGATGATGATGACGGCGATGATGATTATGATGATGACGATGATGATATTGATGATAATGATGACGACGATGATGACATGAGTTTTTTCATGTTGACCTATGTTTGATGTAGGATGATTCATGTATGCTTGAAAATATGGAATGAATCTTTGCCATGCAACCCTAGATAATCTAGCACCATTTATGGTATATGTGACTTGGTGATGTGTTAAGCGTAGCTAGTGGGATAGCATGGTTGCATATGCCTAGTTTTGTACGTGTTGAGATACGATATGTGTTGTATGATGTAAGACCAAAACATGCCTCAATCTCTTTAGAATGGAGGACATCTAGCATGGGACATACGAGAAGGGTGACCTATTAATATGAGTCAACCTGCCATAGGAGAAGGTATGAGTACCTAAACTCCAAAATAAGTGAAATGATGAAAAATATGCACAATGAAATACATGATGATGAGTCCTTAGCTGGAATACTTCTAAGTATGTCTGTTGAGTCAACTAGTTTGTGGTTCCCTCAATAATTTTGAGCCCCAGATTTCCTATGGAAAGACCTAACTCTAGAGAGAGAGGCATTTGAAAATTTGATGCTTGCTATATAGGTGAGGGAGATGTCCCAATACCCTAACCTGATGTACATGATGTGTGATATCCATGAAGAGCCTCTTACTCGGGTTAGTGGTTGTATGTAAAGGAATCTAGTGAATTCTCTTTGTTCTTGAGAGTTGGGTAAAAAAAATTATTGGTAGATGGTAGTGGTTAGCATCTCTTGTTGGACATAGATAGGTTGTAGCTTGAGTGGCCTGAGCTTGTAGAGCTCCATGGAGATACAAGTGGGATGACACTGAAACCTCATGTTGATTATGATGTTGTTCCCCCTATGATACTTGATATCTCAAACAACTCACTAACGCTAAAATTTGATATATGTATGATAAGTGACTCTCATAAGTTGGATCTAATATGAAATCACACCATACATGAAAGATGTAACTTTGAAATCATGAACTTAATATAATGATGCCAAAGATCTCAGCTTGAATAACTAGGGGTAACACGCCTAATCTCATACCCAAATAAAAGATGATTAACTCGATATGACAAACTCATGGGGTCTCAAATCAGATAATAGGATGAATAAATTGCTTAATTCAAAACCTAGTGAGGGATAAAGGATATAATTGTTTATGAGTGAAATAACTTGGGAAAAACTAAACCATGCATGAAATATAGTGTAATGATGAAATACAAGTCCAATGATAACCTTCTCTGAAAAACATGATAACAAACATATACATTAGAGAAATGATAACATAGCTTGTGATGACACACCTTGAGCTTGATGTATACAAGAAAAAAAAACACTAATGTGATAGGGATAAGGGTTTGGTAACCCTAATGTAAAGATGGGGTCATAATTTGTTGGAGCACGAAGTAAAATGTATATAATCGAGATGAGTATGCCCTTGATAAAGATAACCTAATTGTGCATCCAATTGATGGGAATGCCTTGAAAACCATGGTTGGATACCTATACTCGATGGATTTTAAATATGATCTTGGACGAATTTTGAGGATGAAATTTCTTTTAAGGAGGGAAGGATGTGACAACCTTACCTTTTATCTCTCCTCTGTAGTATTCACTTTCTCTCATAAAGGGGCTTCCTTAATTATTTGAACATATACTCATAGTTCGGGTATTATGATAACCCAATTTGACAACCTCAATGACAATTTCCTAATATGTGGCTCTAATTTGAAAATTTGAAATGGGTACCACTAATTGATATGTATCAATATTACAAGTGCAATTTACATTTATTTATATACTCTTTTGGATATGTAGTGTATATCATGTTTTTGGTCTCTAAATTATCTTTCCAACAACACAAGAATCACTCTAAATGGACCTTCCTAGCCCAAGTTGTTAGTTTGAAAAGATCTACTTCTTTTTATTTGATTTAGTTCAATTTGGAACCTTGATTTTGTCTTTGGCCATCTCAACCAAGCCTTCAGAGTGAAAGTGGCCCAACTACCGCCTCTCCCACCCCAAACCTTAACGTGCTTTATGTTTTGGCCATTGGATTATGGATCTAAAGATTTAAGGGTCACGAACAGTCTCACCTTTGTTTGTACATTCCTGGCACCAATGGTGCTGAGTAGACCCGTCAAACTGGGTCAAAATCTATGGGCACCCACGGGTCAACCCGTTTAAGTTGTGTTTGGGTGCCAAAATTTGCCAACCACTCAAAATCACCCAAACCCATACCCACCCATTTATTTAGCGGGTTTCACGGGTGACCCAGTTAACTGAAGCAAATACATATACATAATATACACAAACACCTATCAAAAGATGTTAATTGTTTCATACAAGTTAGCATCATCTTTACTAGTGATAATTATATTCTTTTTAGTATGTGTTTACACTTGGCAATAACAAGCACTTGTAGTACTAGAAATGTCTAATGTAACATGAAAAAAATATGTATTGTTTTTTGTGATATTTATCTATAAAAACTACATGGTTTTCCTATTTTACATCAACATACAAAAATAGGATACTATTTTTTCTTTAAGTTTGCATAAGCATATGTCGACACCTAATTTTGGATGTTATGATGTCAAACATAGTAGTTGGTTGGTTCCTTTGCACTAATATTGACATAAAACAATAGTTACAAGCTATTTTAAATGTTGCTTTTAGTGTTAAGGAAAATAACTAGAAACTTATTGTTGATTGGACACATTTTATATGGACACCTGAGGGCAACCTACAATTGCTGGGTCGAGATTGGGTGTTCTTTTCTTCCACCCATTTAGAAGTGTATCTTTTTGACCCGCACCTGCCAGACCCACACCTACAATGACCCAACCCAAACCCAACCAACTCACCCATTTAATAGGTCTAGTGATGAGCACCACCTAACACTACCTTGTGCCCTCCAATCTGTGACCTTCTCACTTGATTCAATGCAATTGAACCCACCACTTGGTGTGTTGTGACCTATTCCCTCTTTCCACTCATTTCTTTCTCACATTAGCACCCTAAATTCCCCTCATTTTCCTTCTCCTTTCTCATTTCTCCTCTTAGCTCAGTAGAATTACCGCGAGACGTGGTTCTATTCTCCTATCTCAGTCTCTCTCAGCACCTACCGTAACCATTGTTAGGTCCGTGAGGGCATGAAGCTTGGGGACGACACGCTGAGGACAATGGCACTCGCGACCCTCCAATGGAGATCAAGCGGCCGTGATGCAAGGACGATGCACCCCCTCCGTCAATGACCTACCACATTGACTGATCAATGACATTAACCAGACAATTGCACGAAGGCACATTAGGAATGGGCCCACATGGTGTCGAGTGGTGAGTAGTGGGTAGAGACCGTGATCACCGCACAACTTCTAGGTCGTGGGGGGGGATGACTGAGGTAGCCTTGTGGCCGCTCGGTTGTGGTGAATCAGGAGTCGAAATAGTCAGAAAGTTCTAGGTGAGGCGCATGGTGTGCGACCCCTAGATCGTTGATCAACGGTCATCCCGATCCCATAAATGATGCATGTAATGCCCTAACTCAAATCTATATAGTTCTCAATGCAAGTTTTGTAAAATACATTTCTCTCTCATCCTAAGGCCAATTATGGGAAAATTATATATCAAATGGATCCTCTCAAAAAGATTTGCAACATTCGAAGATTTGCAAAACCTGGTTCTCCTTCTAACTCTTTTTTGGCTAAAGAGGTAATATTTGACTACTTTGACCATGTTTAATGCAAAATCATGATGAATTTGATATGTTTTATGTTCTCCTTCATCCGTAATCACCAAATTAGTAATTTATGTATCATTTTGACCATGTTAGCACTTCCTATCACCTTTCTTTCATCCTAGGTGCTTCTAATTGCATGCATGTGACTTGAATTGAATATAAATGGTGAACTTTGTTCCTCAGTGATTTCATGCTTCTAAATGACATCCTAGACTCTCATCCCCTAAAATCAGTATCCTCCTGGAATACACGACTCTAAATTTAGAACTAAGATCCTCTTGACTATGTTTGTTCTACATGAAACCTAATTCATGCTTATGTCCCTTTTATGAGAATGCATGTTATATCTTGGATTGTTTAGTGACTATGACCCCTTTTGTGCATTAAAGCCTATTAGATGGTTACCAATAATAATCTTGTGATGAGTGGTGACTCTAATTCTTTATTATCTCCCTCTTGTGTGTTATGATGTTACTTGTGGCTCTAAGTCCACTAGCAGAGACCTAGTGTGACATTATGATTGGATTGTGGTTCTTGTGCCTTAATGGTTATGTGAATCATTCTTTGATGTTCTCCCCTTCCAAATCATAGTTTCTATACTCCATATGATTTCTTATATGTGGATGTATGACATAGTCCATATGTTGTTCCCTCATGGTATAGGTGAACTATGTTGATGATTGCATGCATATAAAATATGATGGAACCCATGCTTGATACAATGCCTAAACTTGTGGACATCCACCTATAGTGGAATATGTTTCTTATGTCCTAATATTGTTGATCTAGATCATACTCTATGCTTGGATTTCTTGTATTGATGATCCCTAACCTTATCTTGCCCTATTATGAGTCTTTGACCCAAAATGTGCATATGTGGCACGAATCTTATAATAACCACATAAAGTGAATGGAACATTAGAATGACATGGAACTAGAACCACACCCTTATGATGGACCCTAAATCAATAAGAGATCATCAAACACACTAATAATCAACTTGGAACATAAATTGGCCAAAACCCTAAAAATGAATCTAGTTAGGGTTAATGATAAGAATCTGATGGACATATGTAATCTTGTTCTAAATCAGGTTAGCTTATGATCTAGAAGGTAGTGGATGAGTTAATTTAAGAATCTCTAAATTAGGTATGGGATTTAATAATTATATGATTATTTCTTTCTTTCTTGAAATGTGAAACATATGTATGCTTGTTTACTTGATCAAATATTGCCATGTAGTATTCTAGATGTACTCAATGTTTGCCTCATGATGTGGTTTTATAACTTGCAAACATAATATAGAAACTCCATTATACAATGTTGAAACAGGGTTAGCTCTTACCAATGGCCTCCAGGTCCCTCACATATAAGATGTATAGCCAATCTTGAGCACCCTTACAAATCCTTCTAATTGGAAGTGGATCAAAGCCCTTATGAATACAAAATATGATGGTATAATTGGAGTAAAATTACATAAAACATGGGTTCTCATTTTCCTAAGAACTTAAAATGTTATTCTCTTACTTGTTTACTTCTGCAAATCTTTTTTAAATTATGTAGTGCTTAGCTATATGTATCTTTTAGCCCTATGATCAACACCTCATGTGCTTGACCCACCTTGTTTCACGTATTTTATTGGTTTAGAGATGGCTAGAAGTTTATGGTCCTGGTGAGCTACGTCAGGTGTAGTTGTTGTAAGATCCCTAGTATACATGAGCATGCTTGTAAAATTGTGCTCTTCAATATGTAATTGAAAGCTTGTGAAAAATAATGTTGTTTAATATATCTTATTGAATGGTGAGATTATGATTTGTTCCTTTATATTGTTATCTATTCATGTATGGTAAGCTTCATGCTTCTGCATTCACAGTTTGTGAATACCATGCTAGGGACAGACTCCTAGGTTCTGTCACCATTAATTGTGTAGTCATTTGGAGTTATGATTTGGGTAACAAACGGTTCTGTGACAGATGGTATTATAACATAAAAAATAACTACACCAAACATTTCTCACATGAAACACAAATTAAACACAATCTTACATCTCAAACCTAGAAACATAATAATATATCCTTTGTGTAATTTGTTGACCTAGCCTCTAATGTTCTAGAACTCGGTGTAGACTTGTGTGATTCCTAGAACTCCCTCTCTTTTCTCCTCCTTTTGTCTTGTAGTATGGGTTGTAGGTTGAGGAGGGTGAGAAAAGGAAGTTCTTATTACAATCCAAGACATATGATTAGGGCATGTTCTTAGCCTAGCTACATAGGTGTGCACCATGTTCTTTCTAGTTCTCTAGATGTCGTGGTACTAGACTGCCTAATGAGTGTGGTAACTCATTTTGTTTTGGTTTTGATTGAATGGAGTACGGTGGTTTTCATCACTCATTTTAACATTGGAGAAAACCTATTCAAAGCTTAGTATATGTCCATATGAAAATGTTACCACACGATGAAAGGTAATGAGTGTCCATGTAGCCAAAGAGAATTAGATGTAACATCAAGTCTAGATAAGAGTGTTTATATGATGGTTGTAGTCTCTAGATCTGTCTAGAGCCATGATAGAGGTTAGTCTAGTAAGTAGCCTAGATGAACTATGATGATAATGATGATGACAATGATGATGATGTTGATGAAATTATGGAATGAGTTTTGACCATGCAACCCTAGCTAATCTAGCACCATTTATGGTAAATGTGACTTAGTAATGTGTTAAGCGTAGCTAATGGATTGGCATGCTGGCTTGTGCCTAGTCTTGTACGTGTTGAGCTACAATATGTGATGTATGATTTGAGATGAAAACATTCCTTAATATTTTTATAAAGGAGGACCTCTAGCATGGGACATGCAAAAAGGGTGACTTCTTGATATGAGTCTAACCTACCACGGGAGAAGGTCACATTACCTAAACTCCAAAATATGTGAAATGATGAAAAATATGCACAATGAAATACATGATGATGAGACCCTAACTATAATATTTCTAAGTATGTGAGTTGAGTTGGCTAGTTTGTGGTTCCCTTGATAATGTTGATCCCCAGATTTCCTATGAAAGACCTAACCCTAGAGAGATAGGCATTTGAAAATTTAATGCTTGCCATATAGGTGAGGGAGATGTCCCAAGACCCTAAGATGATGTATATGATGTGTGATATCCATGAACAACCTCATATTTAGGTTAGTGGTTGTATGTAAATGAATCTAGTGGCCCTTTGTTCTTGAGAGTTGAGTAAAAAGAAAATTTGTTATGGGTAGATGGTTGGGGTTAGCATGTCTTGTTAGACATAGATAGGTCACAGGTTGAGTGGCTTGAGCTTGTAGAGCTCCTTGCAGATACAAGTGAGACGACTACAAAACTTCGTGTTGATTATGATGTTGCTCCTCATATGATACTTGACATCATCTCACTTACACTAAATTTTGATATATGTATGATAAGTTACTCTCATAAGTTGGAGATAGTATGAAATCACACCATATAGGAAAGATGTAACTTTGAGATCATGAACTTGATAGAATTATGTAGGAGATCTCAGCTTGAATAACCAGGGGCAACACACCTACTCTCATACCCAAATTAAAAATGATTAACTCAATATAAAAATACTCATGGGGTCTCAAATCCAATTATAAGATGAATAAATTGCTTAATTCCAAACCTAGTGATAAATAAAGGACATGATTGTTTATGAGTGACATAACTTGGGAAAAACTAAACCGCACATGAAATCTAGTGTAATGATGAAATACAAGTCCAATGATAACCTTCCTTGAAAGTCATCATAACAAACACATATGTTAGAGAAAGGATAACATAGATTGTGATGACACACCTCGATCTTGATGTATACATGAACAAAAACACTCATGTGATAGGGATAAGGGCTTAGGAACCCTAATGTAAAGATGGGGTCATAATGTGTTGGGACAGTAAGTAATATGTATACAATTGAGATGAGTATACCATTGATAATGATAACCTAATTGTGCATCCTATTGATGGGAATGTCTTGAAAACCATCATTTGATACCTGTACACAATGGATTTTGAATATGATCTTAGAAGAATTTTGAGGACGAAATTTCTTTTAAGGAGAGAAGGATGTGACAACCTAAACTTTTCTCTCTCCTCTATTGTACTCTCTTTCTCTCATAAAATAACCTCCTTAATTATTTAGACATCTACTCATAGTTTGGGTGTTATGATAACTCAAATTGACAACCTTGATGACCAATTTCCTAATATGTGGATCTAATTTGAGAACTTAAAATGGGTACCACTCCTCTATATGTATCCATCTTACTAGTGAAATTGAACTTTATTACTGTACTCTTTTAGATCTGTACTATATATAATGTTCTAGGTCTCTCAATGATCTTTCCAACGGCTAAAAATCACTCCAAATGGACCTTCCAAGCCCAAGTTATGAGTTTGCAAAGATCCAATTCTATTTCTTTGATTTAATTCAATTTGGAACCTTGGTTTAATCTTTGAACTTGCCCAACTAGGCCTCAGGAGTGCGAGTGGCCTAGCGTCTGCCTCTCCCACTCCCAAACCCTAGTGTGCTTCATGTTTTGGCTGTTGCATTACAGATATAAAGATTTAAGGGTCACAAATAGTATCCCCTTTGATCGTACGTTCCCAACACCAATGGTGCTAAACACCACCTAACACTGCCATGCACCCTCCAATCTATGACCTTCTTGCTTGATTAGATGCAATTGAACCCACCACTTGGTGGACTGTGACCTATTCCCACTTTCCCCTCAATTCTTTCTCACTTTTGCACCCTAAATTCCCCTTGTTTTCCTTCTCCTTTCTCCTCTCAGCTCTAGTGGTGTCGTCACGGGTCTTAGTTCTGTCCTCCTTCCCTTGCCTCTCTTCGTGCCTATCGCGACCACCGTTAGGTCCGCGAGGGCATGACACTTAGGGACGACGCAATTTTAGGGTCTCCAGTGACCTTCTGCCCCGTCTGCTCCGAGCTCCGACGAGCTCCTGTCGAGATGTGCATCGCGACTCACGCAAGAAGGATGTTAGTGTGTGCAGATCTCTGATGGTGATCGAGCGGCCGTGATGCAGGGGCAGTGCTTCCCCTCCCTTAATGACCCTACCACGCTGACCAGTCAATAACACAGACTGATAATGGCATGGAGGCACATCAGGAGTAGGCCCGCATGATGTCGAGTGGCGAGCAGTGGATAGTGACCGTGAGTGCTACCCAACCACCTAGTTGTAGTGGGGAGTGACTGAGGTAGACTTGTGACTGCTCATTTGCGGTGAATTAGGAGCCAGAGCAGTCGAGAAGTGCCAGGTGAGGTGCATGGTGCACGACCCCTGGATTGCCGATCAGTAGTCATCCCCATCCCACAAATGATGATGTAATGCCCTAACTCAAATATATATATATATATCTCCATGCATGTTTTGTAAAATTAATGTCTCTCTCATCCTAAAGCATTTTATAGAAAATTATATATCAAATCAATCCACTTGAAAAAAACTACAACATTAGCATATTTGTAGACCATGATTCTCATTCTAACTCTCTTTTTGTCTAAAGATGTAATATTTGACTACTTTAACCATGTTAAATGCAAAATCATGATAAATTTGATATCTTTTATGTGCTCTTGCATCCTTAATCACTAAATCAATAATTTATATATCCTTTTGAACATGTCAGGAGTTCCTACAACCTTTCTTGCATCCTAGGTGTTTCTAATTGCATGAATATGACTTGAAAATATAAATGGTGAACTTTATTCCTCTTAGCTTTCATGCTTTTAAATGACATCTTAGACTCTCATAACCTAAAATTAGTATCCTCATGACATACACAACTCTAAGTTCAGCTCCAAGGTCGTCTTGACTATGCTTGTGGCAACCCCAATTTCTATATACTTTCCATAATGACATAAACAGATATGCGTGCACTCATATCTTATAAATGTCAAAAGGGAAAATACAAGAAATTAGTGAAGTCAACTAAAACCATAGATATGCCAAGATCTAGTTCACAAACAACAATTAATAGCCACAATAACCACCATTCATTGAGGATAAATAAAGTCATACATAACTTATTTGAATGGAAAGAAGAGATATAAATAGTTCTAAAGAAATAATAGAGATACATAGGATATTATCATCCTCAAAGTACTCAAAAGGGAAAAACTACATCTATCATGAAATAGATAAGAAGAACATAAATCTATCTAATATATCCTCCTTGCTCATTTATTATGCCTTCAGGTACTTTGATCATCTCTTTTACTCCATTGTTTCACAAGTTCTTTGTACCTAAAAATACGGGAAACAAAACACGAGTCAAAAGAGTACGTGGTAGAAAAAGATACTATAGTATGGTTGCATAAGAAAAGTAACTTTTGAAATCAAAACGAGATAAGCAGAAATCATATTCTTTAAGTGAAGCGATAATCAGGTAAACATTTCTTTTAACATGTCATTTGATGCGATTGTACTATTTCAAGCACCTTTTCAACATACATCTAATGTGGGCCATAGAGAAGAAAAGGAGAGGGATACATACATCTAACATGGGACAGATTTCATACATCCATGTTAGGCACATAAATCCAGCATTAGGCAGTGCATGTAGCTACAATCCATCTAACCTTTCATCTTATATTTAGAATTTTTGTCGGCAAAGGAAAATACACTATAGTGTTTCATCCAAGCACATTTATAAAGTAGTCGCATCCAAATACAATACTTTTAACAACCATGGAAAACTGGTCATATACTTATAACCATGTACCTTGTAGCAGATCTGATCCTCACAGGTTCCTAGATCAAGGGTTGAGAGAAGATCCTCCTGAAATATGAGTAACCCTATGTTACAATATGTCTTTATCATTTCTTATAACTTTAGAGTTTAGATCATTAGGGTTTAGATCCTTAGGATTTATATCATTGGATTTGGATCATTAGAGTCATCATTAGGGTACTCCTGGTCCTTGAGATCAGAGTTGACCAAAGGAGGTTGATTAATCAAGTTTTTAAAGAGATCTTAGAAGATTAGGGTTTGATATGATGTTTTCAACAAATATTGAAATAAGAAAGTCATATGGAAGAGTCTAGTTATGATCCTTGAAGATTTGATCATGTTGGATTAAGATTTCAAGATTCAGGGTTATCCTAACTCATGTCAGGATCAAAGATCAAAATATATCAACATTTGATTAAAATCATCCTAAAGATAATCATATAACATTGATTAAAATGGGTTTAGATTACATTTTCGAATAGGAATGATCAACAGGGTCTGATCACATTTTATATGAATAGGTCTCATTTTTCTGATCAAAATGATATATAGTTTTGCTATATTCTGATAATCCTAGCATTTATTATGATTTTTCTAAGAAAATGTATTTTCTTGAGTACTCAAAGATTAACAAAAATAAAAGAAAAGGAAATTACCCCTGATCGACGGCCGGATCCGACTGGATCACGGCTCAAATCGATCAAGTTGATCGGGTGCTCGGGATCGGTCTACACCTGATCTGACGGTCGGGATTGGTCTTCACCCGATCGGACGGCTCGACCTAGCTCCGCAGGCCTGCAACTCGCTCCAGCAGAGGAGGAGGATCTCCGGCGAGGTCCCGTTCACTCCTGAGCGTCGCTGGAGGGCAGGTGAAGTGGAGAGTGCCTTTGCGTGCACGTTCCGAACGCAGACAGCCAAGCCACTGATCGTGGCTCCCTGTGGATTGGAGCGCTGCCGCAGCAGGGGGAAGAGCTCACCGGAGCTGAGTCGGGGAAGGGTCAGCAGGCTCTCCCAAAGGAGGAAAAGATGCCGCCCAAGGTCCTCGTGACCTCGCAATAACAGAGGAGGCAAGAGTGTGGAGGAAGAGAGCGAGGCGGGGGAGATCATGCTCAAAGTCAGGGTGGCGGCACCGCAAGGTTTCAGGAGGTCGAGTGGAGATCTCGGTGGCAACCAGGGTCGGAAAATTCGAGTTAAAGGCAAAGGAAGGAGGGGCGACGTCGAAGGGGTGGTTTTATAGGCTATCGGGGTAGGTTTAGGGTGGATTTGGGGTCCTGGGTGTTGCAGCCGCCGCCGGAGTGGGAGCAACGATAAAAGGGGAGTTCGTTCTCCCGAATCTGAGTGTGAGGGGAGTCAAGTGGGGGTTCGTTAGCTTCGGTTTCGGGAGTAGAACCGGTCCTCCAACGATCTCGCGCGATCGTTGTGGGAGCTGGGCGCACGAGGCAGTGTTTGTGCTCGGCGCAGTGTCGTGGTCCAAGCCGCAAAAGGCGGAAGGTAGAAGACAAGGTCCTGGCCCTTGGATCCCGGAGTGGATCTGTGTCCACTCATCGGACGGCTGGGGAGAGCCCCCAGATAAGTGGTCCGCGCCCAAGCATCTAAAGGGGCGCGTGACATATATATCAACTCGATTTAATACGAAACTTAGGTCTAGGATATATATCTAGGTTGATTTATTAAATTGGCCATATGTCATGATTGGTAACTCTAATTCAAATGAAATTTGAGGTGTAGCTTCACAAGGTCATTGTGCTATTATGATAAAATTTGAAACCCAAATTCGAAGGTTTGATGTGTTTATTCACTAAAAACATTATCATATGTATTCTACCATAAAAGTATACTAGGGTTTGCATATTTTTGCAATTTGTGACCCATATTAGTCCAATTAAGTGAGAGAAGTATATGAGGGTAATTTGGTCCATAAATTTGATAATTAAATTTTAAGAGAGAGAAAAATACTATAAAAACTCACTTTGTCACATTCTCCCCTCCTTTTAAGAATTTTGCCCTCAAAATTCAAGCAGCTTGAAAGAGATGTGGATATTTCCGCTCGACTTCGACCTTGAGCTCCCATGTAGCATCAGTTTGATCATGGTGGCTCCAGAGAACTTTCACCATATCTATACGTTGATTATTGTGAAGCTCCTTTGTCTTGAAATCAAGAACTCTGACTGGTGACTCAGCATACGTCAAATCATCTTTCATCTCAAGAGGCTCATGATTCAGAATGTGACTGGGGTCTTTGACATAGGGCTTCAGATTGGATACATGAAAAACATTATGCATGGAACTATACTGAGGTGGAAAAGCAAGATGATAGTCACATTCTCCAACCCTTTCAAGAATCTTGAAGGGTCCCACATAACGAGGGCTGAGCTTTCCCTTATTCTTGGCCAAATCTCGAATAGGTCGGATCTTCAAAAAGACATGATCGCCCTCCTTGAACTGACGTTCCTTTCTGTGAGCATCTGCATACGATTTTTTCTTATCCTGTGCTCGCTTCATCCTTTGTCTAATTATAGCAACCTTATCAGTATACAACTGCATCTCCTCAAATTTCATCTGGGTACGCTCTCCGACATCATCCCAGTGTAAAGGTGATCTTCAAGGTCGGCCATAAAGAGCTTCATAGGGAGGCATCCCAATGCTTGCCTGATAACTGTTATTATATGCGAACTCAGCTAAAGGCAAGTAATAGTCCCATGAGCCTTCCCAATCGAGGACACAAGCTCGCAGAAGATCCTCTAGAATCTAACTGTACGTTCTGACTACCCATCTGTTTGCGGATGGTAGGTTGTACTGAAGTTCAACTTGGTGCCCAATTCCTCTTGAACCTGCTTCCATAGCTTTGATGTGAACTTTGGGTCCCTATCCAAGACAATAGATGTTGGGACTCCATGCATACATACAATCTCCTGTATGTAGATGTCAACCAACTCAGAAACCCTTGCAGTAGCCTTCACAGGAAGAAAATGAGCTGATTTGGTGAGACGATCTACTATGACCCATGCAGCGTCGTATCCCTTCCTGGTCCTGGGTAACCCTACCACGAAATCCATGGTGATGTGTTCCCATTTCCATTCTGTAATTTCAAGGGGTTGTAGTAGACCGCCTGGTCTCTGATGTTCGGCCTTGATCCTTTGACATGTCAAACACCTAGACACGAAATCGGCAATACCGTGCTTCATGCCTCTCCACCAAAACTGACGTTGTAGGTCTTTGTACATCTTTGTCGTGCCTGGATGAACTGTGTACTTGGACCCATGTGCCTCATTTAGGATTGATGTCTTTACGGTTGACTGCTCAGGAACCCACATGTGATTCTTGTATGGAGACCACCATCAAGACCCACAGACAGATGCGTTTGCGGCTTAGTTAGGAGAGAAGATAGCTCTGTAAGATTGGGACTAGCCTTTTGTGCCTCAAGAAGTTCGAAATGCAGGTTGGACGTGATGGAAATGTTATTAACATGCACATGATCATGCAAAAACTGCGGTTTCCAGCCCACTAGATCCTCCATGTTCCTCCATTCAGAGACGGAAAGAGATGCACATACTGCCCTTTTTCTGCTGAGGGCATCAACGACTACATTTGCCTTACCAGGATGATAGGCAATAGTGAAATCGTAGTCCTTTAGGTATTCGATCCATCGACGTTGATGTAGATTCAAGTCCTTCTGATTTAGGATGTACTTCAGGCTCTTGTGATCGGTGAAGATGTTGAATGTTGCCCCGTACAGGTAGTGCTTCCAGATCTTGAGGGCATGAATGATTGTAGCTAATTCCAAGTCATGGGTGGGATAATTAAGTTCATTGGGTTTTAGCTGTCTAGACACAAAGGCCACTACCTTACCATTCTGCTACAGGACACACCCTAACCCGTTCCTCGAAGCATCAGTGAAAATGACAAATCCTTCATTGCCAGAGGGTAGAACAAGAACAAGAGCCGACGTCGACTTCTGCTTTAAATGTTGGAAACTGGACTCACAAGTGGCTGACCAGATGAAGTGTTCGTCCTTCCGAGTAAGCTTGGTTAGAGGAAGTGCAACTTTGGAGAAGTTTGGAATAAAACAACGATAGTATCCGGCCAGACCCAGGAAACTCCGAATTTCTGAAGGATTACGAGGAGGTTGCCAATCAAGCACTGCAGAGACTTTGGTGGGATCAACAGAAATAGTGCCTCCAGAGATGACGTGTACCAAAAACATGACTTTATCGATCCAGAACTCACATTTAGATAGCTTGCCATAGAACTTCTGGGTTTGTAAAATCTCAAGAACTGTCCTCAAGTGTTCCCGATGTTTCTCCAAAGAATCAGAAAACATCAGAATATCATCAATGAAGACAACCACGAAATCATCAAGATAGGGCTGGAAGACTTTGTTCATCGGATTCATGAAGACACCAGGTGCATTGGTCAACCCGAATGGCATCACTAGAAACTCATAGTGTCCATACCGAGTTCGGAAGGCTGTTTTAGAAATGTCGGAGTCTTTGACCTTCAATTGATGGTATCCAGAACGGAGATCAATTTTCGAGAAGACTTTAGCAGTGCGAAGTTGATCGAAGAGGTCATCAATGCGAGGGAGAGGATACTTGTTCTTAATAGTAGCCTGGTTCAACATGCGATAGTCAATACACATCCGCATAGAACCATCTTTCTTTTTCATGAAGAGAACAGGAGCACCCCAAAGGGAGACACTAGGGCGGATAAAACCTTTATCAAGGAGTTCTTGTAGTTGTTTCTTCAGCTCCATCAGCTCAGCAGGGGCCATCCTATACGGTGCCCTAGAAATCGGAGTAGTTCCAGGAAGAATGTCAATAGAGAACTCTATGTCTCTGTCTGGAGGCAGCCCAGGAAGCTCCTCCGGGAATACATCAAGAAAATCACGTACCACCTCCAGTCTTTCTACAGACCCGTGGGCAGGACTGGTCTCTGAGACAAATGCGAGGAAGACTTTACACCCTTTATTTACTAGCTTCTTAGCTTTGAGAGAAGAAATTATTATATTATTACAGAATCCGCTCCCCTTAGGTATCACTACAGGACGGTTATGAGGATGAGAAAGAAGTACCAACTTGTCCCTACAGTCAATTGTTGCATAATATTCATATAGCCAGTCCATTATGAGAATAACACCAAAGTCTTCCATAGACAAGAGGATAAATTCGAAAGGCAGGTCATGATTTTCGAATTTGAGAGGGAGAACATGTTGGGTTTTAGGGGAGACAGAGAAGGCAGCGAAAACAAAACAATTTCTCCCCAAACCCATACCGAGGAAACGCGTCAACATCTATATAATAGGAAAGGATGGTTTGTGGAATCATACCTTGTCCCGAGGCTTGCTCGGCGACAATACCTCGCGCAATGCGCGGTCTTCAACTCTGGTCTTGGACGGTGTCTGTGCAGCTCCTAGTCGCACCGGGACTGGCGACTCCTCCTCCTACCGGACTGTCGGATGATAGTTGTCCTCCTGAGCGGCAGTGTCCTCCCGCCTCTATAGTAGTCCACACGGACCACCTGGAACTCCACACTCCTTGTCCCACAAGGAAGTGGAAGGAGTCACACCCTCCTGTTGACGTACTAGTCGCCAACACACTCTCCTGCTACCAGTTGCAACTACAGTTGTCCTTCCCTTGCTGCACCTCCCTTTTGCGGGAAGCACTTGCTCGGGATCTCTCACGGTTACCAAAACCAGAGAGAACGACAACTTCGCAAAGCAACCGGCTTGCATTGAGTTGTGTTCAGAGAAGCCCCCAATACCCCTATATATATAGGCGGGTCATGGGACAGGGTTCTCTGTGCCCGACAATATGGGACTAAAGCAGGAGGAGAAGGGTTTGAGATTTTCCACAAAAAGCAACCAACTCGCAACCTGAACCGATCGGTTCACAAGTGAACCGGTCGGTTGGGGACCTGAACCGGTCGGTTGGGGACCTGAACCGGTCGGTTGGAGCACCAACTGATCGGTTGGGACCCATGAGCCGATCGGTTCACTTCTGAAACGGTCGGTTTGTGGTCCTGGTCGGTTCCCGATTGACTTTCCTTCTTTCGTTTCTAATTGGTATCGAATACCAATCCTTGTTCCAATCAAATTGGGCAAGTGAAACGCAAGGAAAATTCTCACCGACCTGACTTTCCCAACTTGCTTGGTTGCACCAGTTGAACTGATCAGTTCAACACTTGAACCGCTTGTTTCACCCTGGGCTTGAGCCGATCGGCTCAACACTTGATCCGACCGGTTCAACAACCTCAGCCGACCGGTTCAACACTTGAACCGATCGGTTGGGAGTGCAGGTTGTGCAGAATCAGCCAAATGCGATTTCAATCAATCTGATACTCCAATCAATGTGTCCAACACCTTAAACCATACGATATTGAGCCATCGACTAATTGAGTGTTTAATTGAACTACTAAACTCCTTTAGTAATCAATCTAAACATTGCTTGTGGACAAAACTCCTCTTCCAGGTTAAATCCTATGTGTGTGACCCTGCAGGTCCATTTCACGTTGGCAATGAAAGTCCATAACACTTATGACTTCACAAGCAAAGAGCGGTGCCTAGTCACACATCATTGCTACCCAAGTGAAAGTAGAAAGTTGGAGAACAACTTTCATCCTACAATCCATGAATGGTGTTACAGTGAATGTATAATTCCTTTGTCACTGATATCCCGAATGAACTCGAGGCATGGAGCAGTCATCCTGTCAACGTTCATTCACTTTCTTGATCTCAGAGCCGATTGAAGGAGATATGTATGACATCAATATCACATACTGATTCATACATGCGTGCGCACGCCTATCTCAATCCTACTCATCAAGCGGCCTTGGATATCAAACTCCCTCAGGAGGGACAAATCCCATATCTATCACTCACCCCTCAAAAGCCCCATGTGTCAAAGCCACCCAATCATCACCTTTATAACAACCCATGTTTCAGGACTGCGTTTGATGATGTCAAAGTGTACCCAACGACATGTGTTGAGTGCAGTGATTTCAGGTCTAAGAATCACACTCACCACCATCACTGTGAGTACTGACTGTGACTACCATCTCATGGTTCCATGTGTCAAACTCACGGTGGGTCTGTCCGGTACCTTGTTCTCTAACAAGTACCTATGTGTTTGGTTTGATATCTCTATATCATGACTAATGAGATTCTGTCATCAACCAACACTACAATCTAGTCTTGTGTGTCATTGTTGTCTATCTACCTTCCACAATGACATCCAACTAGGGACATAACAAGAATGTACAAACTCTTAGCATCCGTATGATCTCATCGTTCAGGTCCTCAACCTGAAAGCATACACATTGAGTACTGCCATTCTCTAGACATTCAATCTGTTCTATCACTATCTCATATGACTGAACCAGAATGAATTGGAAGCTTGCCTTTGATGTTTATCAAATCAATCTTAATGTATCCCACCAATCATCCCATGATTGGCTCTCAGGGCATACATACCAACAGACTCCCACTTGCACTGCGAGCCAATCACCCTTGAATCATATTCATAGTGATCTTCAAACATGTCCCACATGTCATTCTGCTCTAGTGCCAACATAGTGAGTAATGGCAACACCTTGTCGAAGTCAGTTTTTAATTGCATGTCTCTCTCATCTCTTCGCTATACGTCATACGTATGAGATGGAGTTGCCGTAATATGCGATCTAGTATTCCAGTGCTAACCTTTAGCCACATTGCATGATCAAGGATTCCAGACTTTTCATCAATGAGCAGAATATCTACAAGTTCATCTCATGAACTTCCAGATCCATATAGTATCTACTACTGTTCTCTAACACATAGATACTCGACATTTCCTTTTAAATGGTTTTATTGGAACATTTCCAATTATCAACAAACTTTCACTTATATATATCCTATATATATGTTTTGCGATCAATTTTCTGTCCTTTCGGAAGTTCGCATCAATGTAACTCTTTACATCGAACTCTTCCTTATCTCCATAGAACTGGTACTTCCCAAGTACTTATCAAGTTCTTATGGTATTCCAGTAACCCTTACTGGAAGTAGACAGACATCTACTCGTCATGTCCCACATATGAGTTATCAGGATGAGCACATCATATTGTCATGTCCTACATATAAGATGATGAATGCATTTTATTCTTGCCATGTCATACATGCAAGACAATGGGATGATTACATACATGATAGATCCACATCTATTCTTAGTGTTCCCATTCTTCATAATAATTGGACACTTGGCCTTGGGATACTAATATCCATATAACATGGACAAGTTTTCTCCCACTGAATCTGTGCATACTGAACTCTTCAGTACAGATTGCCAATGTATGCTCTCTCTTTTCCAGGTCAAGAGATTTGTCGAGAACTATCTCTATAGATATCTATTCCTATCATATAGGAAACATCTCTATCTTCCTTAAAGATAATTTCCACTTTTGGATTTCAATTCTAGAACAATTCCATTTCACATCAATATGTAGAATGTGAATACACTCCCACTAAATCACAGAACCCTTCTTTATCTTTGACATATCAGTCAAACCCTTTGACTATATCATCAAAGTAAAGATCCAATTTTGAGTTGCTTATACTCAATCAATCACATTGATTAGTCCATTGTAACTTATAGACTTCATTTGCATTAGTGGATTCATAAACCTTATAGGTGGTGTCACGTACACATCCTTGTTTTATTCCTCATAGGAATGCGGTTTTAGTATCCATATGCCAAATGTCTCAGTCATTAAGTTGCAATCAACAAGCATCATCCTTCTCAAAATGTTATCCATGTGTCTTAGCACTAAAGACTCATTTGCACTTATGGATTTCATCCAATGAGTGCTACCATCAAGGTCATACCTTATGGTTCACATGGATCTCATTTAGGATGTAATGATCATAAATCATAACTCAAAATTCGGTTCCTCATATTCATCTAGATAGTTGACTCATCACATGAACAACTCATCACATAGATAATTGAGGTGTATCTGTTAAGGATATAAGAACTCACAACCCTTGTGATTCTTAATTTCCTTTATTAGTGTGGGGTATTCTTTTATTAAGAAGAATTTAGTTATTCGATAATCATTCTCTAACTCCTTAGAGTATGATTCCTTCTTGATTTAGACATCACCATGCCTTAATCATGTGTTCACTATGATACACTATCATAATCACTCATAAGGATCTCAAACATTTGGTCCAAGTATTTCATTCTTTGATCTCATCAAGAATTAATACTTTACCAAATTTGTACTTCATCTATGATAATCTTGAACACTTCAAGATATTCATATTGGTATTTCTCTAAACACCATTTGAAGTATTAGCATTTGTCCCAATAGGTATGTAAATACATCACATGTATTATACCTAATAGGATAATCATTCTCCCACTACATTAGTGAAGATTGATTAATCATGTCCAAGATATTCATGTCTCTTACTGGTTCTCTAACCAAAAGAGTCTAGATTTATCCATCATATGGAAACTAGAAATGAATTTCTTATGATATATGCTAATTTAATTGTTTGAGTTATTAACAACTTTAGGTATTATTTTATCTTATACATACCATGTATTACAAGATAAACAAGGCATTGCCACAAAGATCATATCTTTAAGATTGAAACATCAACTTTATTAATTGCCATCATTGTCATACAATATGCAAAAATAAAGTGTTTCTATCTATTGGCAATATATGAAATAGCAGTTCTCAACTCTATTTCGTGCCCTTTAGGCTGAAATAAACTGAAAGATACTCCTATCTATGGCAGCAACACTTGCTCCAATGATGGGTATTTCTTTCTTGGTCCTTTCAAAAAGGCCATCACTTCTTTGTGGATATTGCATATCATATATGACATATCCATATCTTGGTATCATATACCTTAGATAAAGAAGCGGTTCATTTCATGATACCTTAGGTGGAGATCTCCATCCTCTCCTTCATCTTCTTTTGTTCTTCCAGATATAGAGGGCAATTCCCTCATACACCCTTTCCCCATGTGCCTTGAGGCTGAAGACGGCTTGGATTGTCGGCTAGTAATAGAACACTTCTTTGCTTTGCCCTTATCCTTGCCCTTAAGAATTACCTTTTATTTGATCACATCAAAGATTATGGTTTGTCTTTCTTTATCTTTGCCTCTACTATCCTCAACATGTCCAACAACTTTGTCAACGCTTGTCAAAGTCGTTCATGTTGTAGTTTATCATGAATTGTATGATTTTGCAACATTTGTAGTATCATACCAATAGCCAACCCTTGGCTCAGAGGGATTCCTTCTCAGTCAGGTTTTCAACATACCCAATCACATTGAGTGTGTGAATACCTTACTGGATCTCCTTCTGTCATGACATACTAGGACAGTATCTTGGAGACATCATATGTCTCATGTTGTCTCTGCAACTCATAGTTCAGAGAACACAACATCAAGCACTCCTCATCAATGTCATCCTTGGTATGCTTCCATAAGCATACTTTCATCCATTGATGTGGTGGGATCGAGTTCATCTGGTTCTGGTATAACTAGGACTTAGAGCTTTCGCTCTTTGACTGAGAACACTTCTCATCATCCTAACCAGTCGTGGAATTATTCCCATTTAATTTGTTGGTCTCAAAGACCGATCGCAAATAAAGTGATTTGTTGATTAACCATTTATATTAACAAAAAGGAAATATATGAAATTTTAGTCCAAAACTCTTTTTGACTTGTTTGATTGATTTGAAAAGTTGATGATAAAATTAGGCCTTTAATTAATTATCGCTCCCACTATTTTACTTCAAATTGATAGCCCTCACCATCAATTCGGAAGATTGCAGCGTACAAACTTCTAGTGGGCAAGATCCTGAAATCCTCTAAGTCATGAGTCAGCTAGGGCTGATCGCCCACAACTTAGATCTCTCAGGTAGGCAACTTTTGCCAATTGCATCATATGCAACTCTTGTTGAATGAACATGCACAACTCCTTGCCATGAACATTCCTTACCTCTGGGCTTAGACGCTCTAAGAATCACCAGTTAAGTCTAACCCAAAAGCCGACACGGTAGACATGCACCCTGCTTTGGCAGAACCTACATGTCTACCCTTCACACTTCCACAAGATAGACGGCGCACCACGCTTTGGCGTAACCTACGCTTGGTCGATCGAGCTTTTCATGTGTGCCGCTAATGGAAGGCTTGTAAGACTTAATATTTTAATGAGGGGTTTGGTTTTTATATACATATACATATCCAATCACCACAATACATAGTACGTATCATATACATGCTATATCCCACAGAAAACATGCACAAATGATAAAAATCGATGATTATGGCCATCCTAATGTGATTCCTCAAGCCAAGAGGAATCACGGTCATCTAGGTCAACATCACATGCAACCTGTACAAGATGAACTCTGTGCCTTGCCTTCCGAGTAGATCATCTCATCACATGAATGATCTGTACTCTCCAGCCGGTCATCTGGGTGCCACCAGCCGATCGGTTGGCTCCTCCAACCGATCAGTTCCCCTGGTCATCGTGCATCTCGTCATGTCCGCCACCCGCTCGTCTCGCTCCTCGAACTGGTCATCAACCGATCGGTTCACTCCTTGAACCGACCGTCTGGAACGTCAACCGACCGGTTCACGCCTTGAACCGATCGTTTTAGCTGTTGTCTTGATGTTCGCCGGTCTTCGACATAACAGGAAATAAAATCTATCCTATTATTACATTGCTTTAAAAAGGGAAACCCCGAGTTACATTCGGGGGGAGCAAAGGTAGGAAAGAATCTCGAATTATTTTGAGTTACATCAGGAATAAGAGAGGGAAGATTGGTGCGCAGACCGAGATGCAAGCAACGACAAACAACCACACATAGATAGGGGTTTATAGGCCATAATCATGCTACACACATCCACCACAAAACTCGTTTAAGGGCGACGCGTATCGAGTGCATTAATAATACATATCATATATGTAATTTGGGATATTTGGATTTAGGATTGGACATGCATAAAGCCAATATTATTCGCATCGCATGCAATAAATAAAGGTGACAAACCAAAATCGATCATATTGATATTCCTAAAATATAGAGCAGTTGACGTGGCTCTGATACCACTGTTGGGTTTTAGGGGAGACAGAGAAGGCAGCGGAAACAAAAAAATTTCTCCCCAAACCCATACCGAGGAAACGCGTCAACGTCTATAAAATAGGAAAGGATGGTTTGTGGAATCATACCTTGTCCCAAGGCTTGCTCGGCGACAATACCTCGTGCAATGCACGGTCTTCAACTCCGGTCTTGGACGGTGTCTGTGCAGCTCCTGGTCGCACCGGGACTGACTCCTCCTCCTCCTACCAGACTGTCGGATGACAGTTGTCCTCCTCAGCGGCAGTGTCCTCCCGCCTCTGTAGTAGTCCACACGGACCACCTGGAACTCCACACTCCTTGTCCCACAAGGAAGTGGAAGGAGTCACACCCTCCTGTTGACGTTCTAGTCGCCAACACACTCTCCTGCTACCAGTTGCAACTGCAGTTGTCCTTCCCTTGCTGCACCTCCCTTTTGCGGGAAGCACTTTCTGGGGATCTCTCACGGTTACCAAAACCAGAGAGAATGACAACTTCGCAAAGCAACCGACGTGCATTGAGTTGTGTTCTGAGAAGCCCCCAATACCCCTATATATAGGCGAGTCATGGGACAGGGTTCTCTGTGCCCGGCAATATGGGACTAAAGCAGGAGTAGAAGGGTTCGAGATTTTTCACAAAAAGCAACCAACTCGCAACTTGAACCGATCGGTTCACAAGTGAACCGGTTGGTTGGGGACCTGAACCGGTCGGTTGGAGCACCAACCGATCGGTTGGGACCCATGAGCCGATCGGTTCACTTCTGAACCGGTCGGTTCGTGGTCCTGGTCAGTTCCCGATTGACTTTCCTTCTTTCGTTTCTAATTGGTATCGAATACGAATCCTTGTTCCAATCAAATTGGGCAAGTGAAATGCAAGGAAAATTCTCACCGACCTGACTTTCCCAACTTGCTTGGTTGCACCAGTTGAACCGATCGGTTCAACACTTGAACCGCTCGTTTCACCCTGGGCTTGAGCCGATCGGCTCAACACTTGAGCCGACCGATTCAGCAACCTCAGCCGACCGGTTCAACACTTGAACCGATCGGTTGGGAGTGCAGGTTGTGCAGAATCAGCCAAATGCAATTTCAATCAATCCGATACTCCAATCAATGTGTCCAACACCTTGAACCATACAATATTGAGCCATCGACTGATTTAGTGTTTAATTGAACTACTAAACTCCTTTAGTAATCAATCTAAACATTGCTTTTGGACAAAACTCCTCTTCTAGGTTAAATCCTATGTGTGTGACCCTGCAGGTCCATTTCACGTTGGCAGTGAAAGTCCATAACACTTATGACTTCACAAGCAAAGAGCGGTGCCTAGTCACACATCATTGCTACCCAAGTGAAAGTAGAAAGTTGGAGAACAACTTTCATCCTACAATCCATGAATGGTGTTACAGTGAATGTATAATTCCTTTGTCACTAATATCCCGAATGAACTCGAGGCATGGAGCAGTCATCCTGTCAACGTTCATTCACTTTCTTGATCTCAGAGCAGATTGAAGGAGATATGTATGACATCAATATCACATACTGATTCACACATGCGTGCGCACGCCTATCTCAATCCTACTCATCAAGTGGCCTTGGATATCAAACTCCCTCAGGAGGGACAAATCCCATATCTATCACTCACCCCTCAAAAGCCCCATGTGTCAAACCCACCCAATCATCACCTTTATAACAACCCATGTTTCAGGACTGCGTTTGATGATGTCAAAGTGTACCCAACGACATGTGTTGAGTGCAGTGATTTTAGGTCTAAGAATCACACTCACCACCATCACTGTGAGTATTGACTGTGACTACCATCTCATGGTTCCATGTGTCAAACTCACGGTGGGTCTGTCTGGTACCTTGTTCTCTAACAAGTACCTATGTGTTTGGTTTGATATCTCTATATCATGACTAATGAGATTTTGTCATCAACCAACACTACAATCTAGTCTTGTGTGTCATTGTTGTCTATCTACCTTCCACAATGACATCCAACTAGGGACATAACAAGAATGTACAAACTCTTAGCATCTGTATGATCTCATCGTTCAGGTCCTCAACCTGAAAGCATACGTCATTGACTACTGTCATTCTCTAGACATTCAATCTGTTCTATCACTATCTCATATGACTGAACCAGAATGAATTGGAAGCTTGCCTTTGATGTTTATCAAATCAATCTTAATGTATCCCACCAATCATCCCATGATTGGCTCTCAGGGCATACATACCAACAGAACATCAATTTTCTACAAAGTTGTGAGAATTCTGCCACTAGGAGTTGTCACATCCAAAATATACCCCAGATCCCTTATATTTAGATTTAACATGGATGCCAGATTTCGAGAAATGAATGTGTTTGTAGATCCAGAATCAAATAGTGCTCTAACAGGATGTCCATTCAAGAATACAATGCCTACATATGATAATTTCGAATTTATGTAATTGAAGGCATTGAACGAGATATTGAATATATGAAAAAGATTCAAAGTTTACCTTCTACAAGCTGATTTGGATTTGCCCTAGCTTCTTCTGCTGTCACTGCAAAAACCCTGGCGTTGCGATGTCCCTGAGGGGGTGGAGCACCGGACGGATGCTTGCCAAGGACTGATGCATTGGGACACTTGGCAAGGAAATGTCCCTCTTTCTTGCAGTTGTAGAAGACGGGCTTGGTGTAGCGATGATGCGATGATTTTGAGTCGCATTTATAGACCTTTTTCATATGTGTTTTGTGCTCTAATTACTCATTTTTATGGATAATATTGCATAATTCACTCATTTCGGTCTTTGCCTTCATATTATGTCAAATCCCCTTTGTTTTACTATTTTGAGCATTATTTATCATAATATTATTATATGTGTGGATTTACTTGGTCTTGTTGTGAAATTTCAGGAAAAAAAAGTATTTGCTTCCGTCGATACCATCGACGGAAGTCGATACCATCGACCAAGCCACAGGTTGCTAGCCGAGAAGAGCAGCACAGAGTCGATACCATCGACCCAAGTCGATGCCATCGACACATGGAGAGCTACAGCGTCGCTAAACGACAACAAACAACGCTAAAGAAAGTCGATACCATCGACACCCAAGTCGATGGTATCGAGACGACCACAGGCGCTCAGACTAAAAGAAAGGAAAGCTGCCGCTAATCCGCTGGGTCGATACCATCGACCCGCGTCGATGGTATCGACGCCGGCAGATATGCGTTGGATCTGTTTTGATCTCGATCGGACGACTGTTGTTATTTGACGACCTAATTAGGGACTTATACCTAATGACGGCCGCCCAGACAGAGGAGATCATCATTTTTTGGATTGCACGAGTGCCGAGGAAGGAGAGAAAGGAGAACGGAGGCCAGAAGCTCATCCCGGGTGATTCGGACGCTGCCGAAGATGATTTCCACCACCGACAGGCAGGGAAGCTCGTGTTCTATGCCAAGGATCTACCGGTTCCTCTCCGTTCAGGGGTTTTCCCACTTGTTTCACGTTTTTCTTATGAAATCCCCCATTTCTACCATGTATTTGTGTGAGATGAACATGAGAGGCTAAAACCCTCAATCTTTAGGACCGGGAGTAGCCCGGGAATACATTGTATGACATTTTTATATTGATAATTCATATTTTCTCTCTCAAATCCGTGGTATAGATTCGTGTTCTTCATTTCTATTGTTATGCTTGATCACCATAATAATAATTTAATTCCCTTAATCACTTCGACAGAAGGATTAACGGTTGAAAAGAGACGAAATCTACATTAATTAATAAAACCCTTGACAAAGGAGTTGTAAAATTAATGGTGGGAACTGAGGGACCGTTTATAATGCACTTAGTTTAGGGGAATGATTACTACGACGGTGGAATCAACCTAAACCTAAGTAGTGACTTACACCACGATAGTGGGTAATTCTGTATTCAGGCCACTACCCGGATAGAGAGAGAAGTGTGAGGAATTATATGAAACCTAATACAATGTTGACCCACGGTGAAACCGCCATCCTAAAGATATCCCTTTGAATTGATTAAATTAACCTTTAATCAATTGTTTTCTTTGTTTGATTTTTATTTTCTTTTAATTTCAACAACAAAACCCTACTTTGTTAATCGGCCTAGCTGATTGCGATTAGTTAGTAGAAGTCTCCAATAATTCACGTATCCCTGAGTTCGACTCGGGCCTCACAAGGCCTATATTACTCGACGCGTATACTTGCGTTTAAGCGCGTAGTAAAATACACGTCAAGTTTTTGGCGTCGTTGCCAGGGATACGGCGAATTATTGGCACTTTGAGTGCTAAGAGCGGCCACTCTAGGCCACATTTTTTTTATTATTTTAAAACAATTTTTAAAATTCCTATACTTCTCTATAATTGTGCTTATTCGTTCAAAGCATGTACTGAACCCCGATTTTCATATTTTAGGTACTTTGCATGGTGCATACGCGTAGTACTGACTACACGAATCGCACACCTGAGGTTCCATTTCTGGGACCAGAGGACGAGGACTACTTCGAGCAAGATCACCAAAGCGACATAGATTCTGAATCTGAGCAAGAGCAAGTAGAAGAAATGTCCGAACCACAGACGATATGGGAGAAGATCAAAGCGTCTTCTTCATCAGCTTCAAAGGGGCGTATAAAGAAACAGGGGCTCAACATTCCAACCTACAAGATCGATCCAGCATTGATTAACTTAGTTAAATCAAACGCATTTCACGGGCTAAAGAATGAGGATCCAGTGGCACACATTAGTCAGTTTGTTGAAAACTGGGATATGGTGAAGATAGATAGGTTCCCACAGGATGTTCTGTACCTCAAGTTGTTCCCAAGCTCCCTGGCAGGAGTTGCGAGAGATTGGTTACATAACCTCGACGATGAGTTTTTTGAATCATGGGATCATATGGTGGAGGTTTTCTTTGAGAGGTTCTTCCCTCCTGAGAAGACTAACGACATGATCAGAAAAATTCATAATTTCACTCAACAGGCTGGTGAGACATATTCGGAGACCTGGGAGAGATTTCAGGTCATGTTGAGGAGATGTCCGCATCATGGACTGGACAAGGAGACACATGTGAAGATATTCTATTTTGCTCTCTCCGAGCATGATAGAAGTAACTTGGACTCAGCCGGTTCAGGATTTTTTTATTAAATAACACTGATACGAGATGCTGGGAAATACTGAAGAACATGGCTAGGAAACAGTCATGGGGTGATAGAGGTGCCGTGGAACAGGTCAAGGATGCTGGTGAATCCTGAATAGTTAGGGAGCTAAATGATAAGTTCGATCTTCTAGCTAAGAAGCTGCTAACTAAGGAAGATGCATCTGAAGATGAGGAGGCCCTAGTGAAATTCATGCAACAACAGGGCTATAGAAACAATGACTATGCATGGAGGAAGGATAAAAAATTCTCATGGAAGGATCCGAATAATTTTCTGCAGGATCCAGATGCCAAGCCACAGCAGAGAGCCGAGGATAAGAACACCGAATTACTAAGTCAAATGGTCCAGCAAAACCAAGAGATGATGGCCATGTTTGGTAAACAATTGCAGTCTCAAGGTGATATTCTAACCAAGTTTGGGCAGACGCTGCAAAGCCATGGAGCACAAATGCGGGCATTAGAAACCACCGTGGCGCAGATATCGAGTGAAGTGGCGGCCATCAAGCACGCCAATCAACAGAAACCAGCAGAGAATGCGAACGTGGCCCAAGCACATCATCAGGTTAAGTACATGTCTGTGGTAAGAAATGAGGAATCTCAGGTGCAAGAAGCTGTAGAAGAAAGAAAAATGACTTTCAATGTGAATGCAACACCGGCGATACCATATCCACGCACGTACTATGGATTGCCGGGCGGAAACCCTTTCTTCAGAAAATCACAAAGAGTTGTGAATATTGTATCTCCACCTAGGCAGGAAGAACAAGTGCAAGTTGTTTGTGCACATGTGGAGACATCTAAGGCGAGAGAGGAACCACAACAAGCTGCTACTATTGAGGATGTCTCGCCAAATCCCACGTCGGAGGGAGTGATTGAAGCAAGCTTAGGGGAGGTACCCCCGAAAAGCGCTTATGTGCCACCTCACAGGCGTGTTGATGCTGCTGATGTTTCGGATCCGGTCAATCCGAAGTCAAAGAAAGAGCATCGTCACTTTAAGAAATTTTTGGAGATATTCCGAAAACTCCACATCAACGTTCTGTTAGTGGAGATGATTGAGAAAGTACCCGCCTATGGGAGGTTCATTAAAGAAATCATAAATAAGAAGAGGCGAATAAAAGACGATGATATTTGCAGGATGAATGAAATGGTGAGCTCAATCATTCTTGGGAGCTTACCAGAGAAGAAGAAAGACCCGGGGAGTTTTTATATCCCATGTTCAATAGGTGACCAACATTTTCCACAAGCACAGTGTGATTCGGGCGCCAGCATTAATCTTATGCCTCTGTCCACATTTCAAAAGCTTGGGTTGAAGGAGATAAAGAAATCGGCGGCAACGATTGAGTTGGCGGATGGGTCCATTGTAAGGCCATATGGAGTGTGCGAGGATGTACTCGTCAAGGTAGATAGGTTCATATTCCCGGTAGATTTTGTTGTCATGGACATGCCACAGCTCCAAAGTTTCGAGATGCTATTGGGAAGGCCGTTCCAAGCTACGGTTGATGTCATCGTTGCCCTTGGGAGAGGTACATTGACCTTGGGGATTGGACAGGATCGAGTTCAATTCAAATTGCCACATGACTTATTGGAGACATCTCTTGACAACCCATGTTAAAGGTATCTTTATGTCAAGCCTAGGACATTAAACAAGGGCGCTTGTTGGGAGGCAACCCAACTTTAGGTTCAATTTTATGTTTGGTTATGTTCTTTTATGTTTATGTACTTAATTTTTACTTAGGTTTTGATAATTTTTGTAAAAATGGTACCCTAACTCGTGTTTTGAAGTGTGCAGAATGTTAAGGTCGATACTATCGACACCCATGTCGATAGTATCGAGTTTGGAGAAGTAAACGCTGAAGAAAAGTCGATACCATCGACCCTAGGGTCGATAGTATCGAGATTCCTGAAGATTTACAGAAAAATTGGTGCCAGTAAAGTCGATACCATCGACCCTAGGGTCGATAGTATCGACAATTTTGAGTTCCCAGGCTTTTAGATGCGTCGATTCAACAAAATCGCTGAGTCTGGGTCGATACCATCGACCTTGGTCGATGGTATCGACACCTGCAGGACAGCTACATAAAACAGGCCGTAAAAGGTATCGAAACGAGATTTTTTTGAACCGTTTTTTTGCAGAGGAAAGATGGATGAAGCAAGTCACGTATTAGAACCACTAAGACAAAAAAATGGGCCACAAAAAGGAGGGAGATAGCAAGCATCACTTGTTCTACTTGAGCATCTGACCATCCTTCTTCACCACACTTCAAAGCGAATGGTACCGTTGTTCCACCTCTTAAGTGAGAATGTTGACTATGAGGCCATAGTCATATTCAAGCTTGGGGGGGTGTTGGAACAACCCTCTATCTTAGTTTTTACTTACTTATTCATGTTGATTTTACTTTTGAGATATTAGTTGTTTTTATTTCTAGGTTTACCGCTTTTGTAGGATCCACATCTATCTAGTGTAATCTGTGGAGCAATAAATGCATGGTTTCAATTACAAGTTTTACTCTTGGGTTGTGTGCACATGAAAATATGAGTATATTGAAAACTTTTTGAGCTTATTCTTGTGAGTAATTGAGTGGAATAATTGAGGAAGTGCTTGGGTGAGTCAGCTTTAGGACACGGGGACATGAATGATCATCTTTATTGTCCAAGGAAAAGTGATTGACAAGGATGTTTGAGCCCAAACCGACAAAACGCTAACGTGACCTTAGACTAAAGTTTAAGAGAGAAATCCTTCAGTTACCCTATACACAGGTATTTAGAGAGGGACATATGATATTTTCGAAAGGTTCTGTCAATTAGTCTTGTGATCTGATCCACCGCAATTTCATTCACACTCCACCATAAGAAATGGGAGCACATTACTGTCTTTCACTCTTTGATTGCATACCATGTAGATAGGTCTTGCATTACAACTATTTTCACATTTTTTGCATGAGAATGAAAAAAAAAAGATAGAGTAGTTATACATGCACATTATCCTTAGGTGCATGTCATAGTAGTTGCATAACTGTCATTATGTAGTTGCATTTACATCTTTTGAGCATATTGTACACCATGTATCTTATGTTACTCTGAAAACATTAAAGGTGATGAACTTGTTCCATACCCTCCAAATAGAATGCTTCAGATGCACAAGTATGTAACAAGAAGTGAGCCCGACAAATAATTCATTGTCATCTATGAAAATAAGGGCTTGAAAAAAAAAATTGAAAAAAAAATTGAAAAAAAAGAGAAAAAAAAAGAATTGAGAAGTAGGAATGAGAGGGAGAAAGGAACATGTTCTCACTTACATACTAAGAAGAATAAGCACATGGTGTAGTTTTCTTAGATATTCCATCTCACCTTGAGACGGAATGATAGTGCATGCATCATTCCACCAAAAATGTAACATTAGGACATTTTCACTTGCATTTTGCATCATGATAGGTCATTAATTTTTGTATTGCATGATTGACTATTATGTGCTTCCATCTCTTCCAAAACCACCTATCCCATCCACCCGTTGCTCTAATCGGTAGGCCACCCATGATATTCTCCTCATTCATTAATATCAGGAGATCTGCTTCCATTTAGATGGTAGTTAGGAAATGAGCAACGTAGACAGGAGATCACAAGATGCATCAAGTATGGACCTGATGAGTTTATCATATTAACTGCTTTAATTGATAGTGTTTCATTGATTGGGGGACGGACATCTTTTACATAGGTCTTTGGTCGCCTGGATGGCAGTTAGTGTTCAGTGGTCAATGAGGGCCGGTTTGTGGAAAGAAAGTGGGGATGATGTAGATTCATTTCATGTATTTATGTCCTGTTGCTGACTTATCTCAACCAGATCCAAAGTTTTGTTGCTCGAGGATGAGCAATGTTTAATCTTAGGGGAGTTTGATGCGATGATTTTGAGTCGCATTTATAGAACTTTTTCATATGTGTTTTGTGCTCTAATTACTCATTTTTATGGATAATATTGCATAATTCACTCATTTCGGTCTTTGCCTTCATATTATGTCAAATCCCCTTTGTTTTACTATTTTGAGCATTATTTATCATAATATTATTATATGTGTGGATTTACTTGGTCTTGTTGTGAAATTTCAGGAAAAACAAGTATTTGCTTCCGTCGATACCATCGACGGAAGTCGATACCATCGACCAAGCCACATGTTGCTAGCCGAGAAGAGCAGCACAGAGTCGATACCATCGACCCAAGTCGATGCCATCGACACATGGAGAGCTACAGTGTCGCTAAACGACAACAACCGACGCTAAAGAAAGTCGATACCATCGACACCCAAGTCGATGGTATCGAGACGACCACAGGCGCTCAGACTAAATGAAAGGAAAGCTGTCGCTAATCCGCTGGGTCGATACCATCGACCCGCGTCGATGGTATCGACGCTGGCAAATATGCGTTGAATCTGTTTTGATCTCGATCGGACGGCTGTTGTTATTTGACGACCTAATTAGGGACTTATACCTAATGACGGCCGCCCAGACAGAGGAGATCATCATTTTTTGGATTGCACGAGTGCCAAGGAAGGAGAGAAAGGAGAACGGAGGCCATAAGCTTATCCCGGGTGATTCGGACACTGCCGAAGACGATTTCCACCACCGATAGGCGGGGAAGCTCGTGTTCTACGCCAAGGATCTACCGGTTCTTCTCCGTTCAGGGGTTTTCCCACTTGTTTCACGTTTTTCTTATGAAATCCCCCATTTCTACCATGTATTCGTGTGAGATGAACATGAGAGGCTAAAACCCTCAATCTTTAGGACCGGGAGTAGCCTGGGAATACATTGTATGACATTTTTATATTGATAATTCATATTTTCTCTCTCAAATCCGTGGTATAGATTCGTGTTCTTCATTTCTATTGTTATGCTTGATCACCATAATAATAATTTTATGCCCTTAATCACTTCGACAGAAGGATTAACGGTTGAAAAGAGATGAAATCTTCATTAATTAATAAAACCCTTGACAAAGGAGTTGTAAAATTAATGGTGGGAACTGAGGGACCGTTTATAATGCACTTAGTTTAGGGGAATGATTACTACGACGGTGGAATCAACCTAAACCTAAGTAGTGACTTACACCACGACAGTGGGTAATTCTGTATTCAAGCCACTACCCGGATAGAGAGAGAAGTGTGAGGAATTATATGAAACCTAATACAATGTTGACCCGCGGTGAAACCGCCATCCTAAAGATATCCCTTTGAATTGATTAAATTAACCTTTAATCGATTGTTTTCTTTGTTTGATTTTTATTTTCTTTTAATTTCAACAACAAAACCCTACTTTGTTAATCGGCCTAGCTGATTGCGATTAGTTAGTGGAAGTCTCCAATAATTCACGTATCCCTGAGTTCGACTCGGGCCTCACAAGGCCTATATTACTCGACGCGTATACTTGCGTTTAAGCGCGTAGTAAAATACACGTCAAGCGACAAGGTCCATCATGTCCTCTTCCGCAGGTCTTGCACTTGTTGCGATAGTCCATCAGCTTGCTGTTCTTTGGACCTTTCCTTCCTGAACCTCCTCCCTTTCCTGATCCTTTGTTGTGGCCGGGGTGAAACTTCTTGAACTTCTCCTCTTCAGTGGTGGTTAACCCCAGGTACCCCATGCTAGGTGGCTTCTGCAAACCCTGCTCTCTCTCCTGCTGAAGGGCCATATCTACGGCTTCATCCAGGTTTCGAGGATGGGAGGCTATGACTAGGGTTTTTAACTGTGTGGTAAGACGGTCCACAAAGTGCTCAGTGAGACGCTCTTCACTACAGATGGGGGCATAGCGCTCTAAAAGCCTGAACTGTCTAGTGTAGTCGGCCACTAACAGCTTGCCTTGCTTGAGCTCCATGTACATCACCTCCTTCCTCTTCCTTTCAGCTATGGGCATGAAACTGTGGGCTCTGATCTCCAAAACCTGAGATAAACACATAAACCTCGAATTAAACTTAGCGGAAGCGATTCGATTAGCAGCGGAATACCAAAAATCAGCGGAAATTAAAACTTTTTGAGATAAAACAGTGGAACCATAAAACTTCCTTCATAAAAGGAGATAAACTATTTACATCTCTGTCAAATTACTTCTTAAGTAATTATACACATCATGATTCAAAATCTCAAAAATCATAACAAAATCTCAGACCAACAACTCCAAGACCCGAGAGTACAGAGGACACATAGGACTGACTCTAACTACTCCACATAGCAGGCTGAATCTCCACTTGAGATTTACTGCTGCTCCTGGTGCTGCTGCTGCTGGGATTGGTCACCTGTAGACCGGTTCCTCCGTCTTCGACGACCACCTAAAAAGTTGAAGTCTATGGGGTGAGACAATTTAAATAATTTCCCCAGCGAGAGTTATAACTCTCCACTAGAACTTTATATAGCAAACAAAGAACAATAGAAGAATTAGGAGCCTTCTAAGTAATCAACAACAGATAGATAACTCAGCAGAGTAGCAAAAGTAAGCAATATGAATAACATATCTACTTATGCAGTGTAACATCAATCCAGTATATCGTAGTTTAATCTAAGCAGATATACTACGCGGCTGATTATGTTTTACAAACATCCCTAAGCCCTACGGAGATGAGGTATACCACTCATACTCCAACCGACCACTGTTAAGTCGCCTCGGTACCATACTAGGTCATCGAAGAGCCAGATTCTCATGACCTTCACCTTCCCCAGTCAGTAAGAGGATTGCTTGCAGGACATCTTGTGTCTCTGTTGTTATAGCTCACCAGGGTAATCTGGTCCTTCGCTATTTTAGAGTTACAGTGGTGTTCTGTACTCTCTTCGTCATCAGGAGATTTCATGTTTACCTTCCACTGATGCGGTATATGTTCTCTCTTCGTCATCAGCAGATTTCGTGTTTACCTTCCACTGATGCGGTATGGATTTGTAGTGAAGGATTGACGGATTACACATCTACATCAATACCTACACTAGGATGTAAGGTTCTACACATCCATATACCCCACATACTCAAAAGTATGTGATCCAGGAGTTCCCCTAGGAAAACCTGTTTCACCATCATTTGATCTCTGACAATGATGGATCTATGATCAGGGCTCTACATAGTATGATTACACTTTATTAGTTAGGTACATTCAGTATTCTTTTAACATCATACATTGTTCTCAAACAATAACATTAGCATAGCATCTATGAAGGGAGAATACTAAATGTAACAAGCCTAACTCACATCAATTATCATTTCTCAATACTCTCATCACAAGTCATCTCTAAAGCATGACCTTGATGGTATTTATGGCTCTCACAACCCTTCAATCTCATAAGATGCCACTGACAAGGCATCAGGATATTTTACTATTCATAAAGCTAACAACATGCTTTCAATGAATGTAGCATCATCATCCATACCTGGATATGATCATCCTCATATGGGAACCTGCATGGTTAATTCAACTGATAAAAGCAAGCAATTCAATTCAAGAGTTATGCCTTCACTCTTGCCATAAGAGCTAAGTTCCCTGATTCTCATCAATTAGGGTTTACTTATCACATTTCATGTCATCACCCTAGAATTAGGGTTTACTATTCACATTTCATGTCATCACCCTAGAATTAGGGTTTACTATTCACATTTCATGGTGAATTGAACTCATAACATCATCATGTATGAGGAACATCATCATTGATGCTCTCAGATTAGGTTAAGATTCATCATTTATCATAATTAGGGTCTCCATGATCTCACATAGGTGGATCATACCCTAGTCATGCACAATTAAACACATTGAAGGTACTTTTCATGAGTTTCAATCATATTTGGTACTTTCTCTCTCCTCTCTCTAACAAGTAGTGACTTTCTCTCTCCTCAGGAGGTGGATGATGATTACATCACTCCAAGACAGGTTGGGTTAAGTCCTCATTGATCCACATAAGCTAAGTCTTCAATATCAAGATATTAGGGTTTGATTAAAGCAAGGTATCCTTCAATTGTACCCTTCAAGGGTATAAAAGTAATTTGCCCCATTGATCACCATCATGGGTCAACTCATTAATCTCTTAGTCCCTTAATGACCTAGGTTACCATTAGGGTTTAGATTAGATCACCATTGAACCAATTACACCATCAATTGATTAAGTACAAACCACCTTGAACACCTTCAAACAGTTTCAACCTTCAACCACCAAACGGTCTTGAGACCGTTTGACCTCAAACGGTCTTGAGACCGTTTGACCTCAATCGGTCTTGAGACCGTTTGACCTCAAACGGTCTTGAGACCGTTTGGGTGCGTTGACCGTCTTGACTTTCAAACCGTTTGAAGCTCATGTGGTTTGAAACCGTTTGATCCAAAACGACTTGAGATCGATTGGTCCAAACAGTCTTGAGGTCGTTTGAGCCCAAACGGTCTTGAGACCGTTTGACCCCAAACGGTCTTCAGACCGTTTGGATCCAAAACGACTTGAGATTGATTGGTCCAAACGGTCTTGAGGTCGTTTGAGCCCAAACGGTCTTGAGACCATTTGACCCCAAACGGTCTTGAGACCGTTTGACCTCAAACGGTCTTCAGACCGTTTGGATCCAAACGGTCTTGAGACAGTTTGGTCCAAAAGGGCTCAAACCGTTTGGACCTCCAAAGTGGTTCAAAAGCTACATATGTTTAGGGTTATCTATGTTAAAGCCTTCAATTGACCAAAACCATGTTAACCACTTACAAATTGAGTCAATTAGGGTTAGGCTTAATCAGTTGGACATCAAATTGACCCTCAATTGAAAGCTAATTAGGGTGAAATCTATCTCAATTAGGGTTTCAAATCGGATGGTCATCAATATTCAACAATGTGAATCAATTCAAGGTTGAACCTATCAATTGACCTCCAATTGGGCCCAAACTTGGCCCAAACGGTCTTGAGGTCGTTTGGACATCATCCAAACGGTCTTCAAACCGTTTGCCCAAAGTTTGACAAAAAACCAAGTCGGTTGGATTAGGGTTGAACTTGAATTAGGTCTAAAATCAACATTTTTATCAATTCATCAACTTGTTGCAATTGAACCCTCAATCCATTAAATTATCTCAAACCTAGACCTCCAAATGGTCTTAGGTTGTACCCAAACGGTCTTGAGACCGTTTGGAGGAACCCCCAAACGGTTTTGAGACCGTTTGGTTCCTTCAACCCAAAACTCAACAAGATCTATACATGAAAACAACAATTTCAGCCCGATTAGGGTTAGGATGTTGAAGTGCCTTCAACTCTCAATTGGTTATGAATTAGAATGTGATTCTTTGTAGGATTGAAATTCAATATGTTCTCAACAGACCCTCAAACGGTCATCCCTTGGTCAACCCTATCAAATGGTCTTGGGACCGGTTTGATCCAAACGGTCTTGCAAGACTGTTTGAGATCAAACGGTTTGAAACCGTTTGCCCTCAAACAGTTTGCAACCGTTTGAACCAAAAGGGTCCAAGGTCGGTTGATAAAGTTACCTAGGAATCCACACCCATCATCTTCAACCTCTATCCAGGTCGGTTACTCCACTGTTTTGCTTGCAAAAGTGCAAGGAAGAAGGGAGGTAGAAGAAGAACTAAGTACTAGAATTGTAAGAACAAAACATGTATATAAAGTATAGAGTTTAGAGTTATAAAACCTGCCTTAAACGCTGTTCTTGGAGCTCCAAGCTTCCAAGATTCAAGCCTCTAATGGCGTCTTGAACTCCACAACTTGGTCAGGGGTGATTCCTCCAAAGAAAGGTAGGAATGGATGGCTAGAACAAGAAAACTAGGTGAGTTATCCACAAAACCAACTTTGAAAGATGAATTCATGCAAGAATCCGAGCTTGAGGCTGGTTCTTCTCACCTTAGCACCTAGTTGGTCGTCTCCTAAGCTCCAGAGCTCTACCTTAGCCGTTTTGAGAAAGAAGAGAAGTGAAGAGAAAGAGGAATCGTTCACTTGGTTTACTAGGAAAAGAGCTTATATACCTTAGGCCATTTTACACCATAAGGACCTCTAAAGCATGGGATTTTCATCTAAGTCCATCCTTGCTTCTTAGGCACGTCCAAGACATCTAAACTTAAGCAAAGCTCATCAACATTCAAGATCTAAGGGTAGAAAAGATCAACCTTCCACTAGGGTACATACACGAAGGTCTTCATACACATACATGGTGAATTTTATGCACAAAGATTACTTTTCTTATCTGATTACTTATTGATGCATCTCTTTCATCATTTCTACTCTAAATGATGCCAAGAGTCATATAGGACACTCTAGAGGGTGTACTTTACTAGTTTCACCCACAATTTGGGTAAATTGCACTTTACTCCAAATTAGGGTTTTTAAGCATTAGGATCATCCCACAAGCTGCATCTGAATGCTCAAGCTTGGAAAATCCATCATGCCTCATCATATTCACTCATATAATGTCTCATTATCAAAAGAACATCTCAACCTGTGAAATTGCAAGTTAAACCCTTAAACTGGGTAATTTGCACATAGGACCCTATATAACAAAACAATACTACAACTTTGTTTAAAAGGAACCAAAATTGAAAGTATATGTTACTGAGGAACTTAATTACATGCCAAAGAGTAATAACAGGTGTTTAATTACATAATTAGGAAAAACTTCTAGGGTTAGGTTATAACCCAGGTCAGGGATGTTACAAATTATCCACCCCTTACAAGGATTTCGTCCCCGAAATCGATAAAACGTATTAAAGGAAAAGAGCAGGGTATTTTCTTTTCATCTCATACTCTAGTTCCCAAGTGAAACAGTCTCAAGACCGTTTGGGCTCAAACGACCTCAAGACCGTTTGGATCCAAAACGACTTGAGATCGATTGGTCCAAATGGTCTTGAGGTCGTTTGAGCCCAAACGGTCTTGAGACCGTTTGGTCCAAAAGGGCTCAAACCGTTTGCACCTCCAAAGTGGTTCAAAAGCTACATATGTTTAGATTTATCTATGTTGAAGCCCTCAATTGGCCAAAACCATGTTAACCACTTACAAATTGAGTCAATTAGGGTTAGGCTCAATCAATTAGACATCAAAATGATCCTCAATTGAAAGCTAATTAGGGTGAAATCTATCTCAATTAGGGTTTCAAATCGGATGGTCATCAATATTCAACAATGTGAATCAATTCAAGGTTGAACTTATCAATTGACTTCCAATTGGGTCCAAACTTGGCCCAAACGGTCTTGAGGTCGTTTGGACATCATCCAAACGGTCTTGATACCATTTTCCCAAAGTTTGACCAAAAACCAAGTCGGTTGGATTAGGGTTGAACTTGAATTAGGTCTAAAATCAACATTTTTATCAATTCATCAACTTGTTGCAATTGAACCCTCAATCCATTAAATTATCTCAAACCTAGACCTCCAAACGGTCTTGGGTTGTACCCAAACGGTCTTGAGACCGTTTTGAGGAACCCCCAAATGGTTTTGAGACCGTTTGGGTCCTTCAACCCAAAACTCAACAAGATCTATACATGAAAACAACAATTTCAGCCCGATTAGGGTTAGGATGTTGAAGTGCCTTCAACTCACAATTGGTTATGAATTAGAACGTGATTCTTTGTAAAATTGAAATTCAATATGTTCTCAACATACCCTCAAACGGTCGTCCCTTGGTCAACCCTATCAAACGGTCTTGGGACCGGTTTGATCCAAACGGTCTTGCAAGACCGTTTGAGATCAAACGGTTTGAAACTGTTTGCCCTCAAACGGTTTGCAACCGTTTGAACCAAAAGGGTCCAAGGTCGGTTGATAAAGTTACCTAGGAATCCACGCCCATCATCTTCAACCTCTATCCAGGTCGGTTACTCCACTGTTTTGCTTGCAAAAGTGCAAGGAAGAAGGGAGGTAGAAGAAGAACTAAGTACTAAAATTGTAAGAACAAAACATGTATATAAAGTATAGAGTTTAGAGTTATAAAACCCACCTTAAATGCTATTCTTGGAGCTCCAAGCTTCCAAGATTCAATCCTCTAATGGCATCGTGAACTCCACAACTTGGTCATGGGTGATTCCTCCAAAGAAAGGTAGGAATGGATGGCTAGAACAAGAAAACTAGGTGAGTTATCCACAAAACCAACTTTGAAAGATGAATTCATGCAAGAATCCGAGCTTGAGGCTGGTTCATCTCACCATAGCACCTAGTTGGTCGTCTCCTAAGCTCCAGAGCTTTGCCTTAGCCGTTTTTAGAAAGAAGAGAAGTGAAGAGAAAGAGGAATCGTTCACTTGGTTTACTAGGAAAAGAGCTTATATACCTTAGGCCATTTTACACCATAAGGACCTCTAAAGCATGGGATTTTCATCTAAGTCCCTCCTTGCTTCTTAGGCACGTCCAAGCCATCTAAACTTAACAAATCTCATCAACATTCAAGATCTAAGGGTAGAAAAGATCAACCTTCCACTAGGGTACATACGTGAAGGTCTTCATACACATACATGGTGAATTTTATGCACAAAGATTACTTTTCTTATCTGATTACTTATTGATGCATCTCTTTCATCATTTCTACTCTAAATGATTCCAAGAGTCATATAGGACACTCTAGAGGGTTTACTTTACTAGTTTCACCCACAATTTGGGTAAATTGCACTTTACTCCAAATTAGGGTTTTTAAGCATTAGGATCATCCCACAAGTTGCATCTGAATGCTCAAGCTTGGAAAATCCATCATGCCTCATCATATTCACTCATATGATGTCTCATTATCAAAAGAACATCTCAACCTATGAAATTGCAAGTTAAACCCTTAAACTGGGTAATTTGCACATAGGTCCTTGTATAACAAAACAATACTACAACTTTGTTTAAAAGGAACCAAAATTGAAAGTATATGTTACTGAGGAACTTAATTACATGCCAGAGAGTAATCACATGTGTTTAATTACATAATTAGGCAAAACTTCCAGGGTTAGGTTATAACCCAGGTCAGGGATGTTACAGAAACGGTAAGTGAATAGGGTTTTGAAGGCTTCGCAACCCATGGCATCCACCTCTCCTCCCCTATTCCTGCCATAATTCTCCCACCATATCCTAGCCCCTCCCTTAAGCATATGGGCTGCAAAGGTGACCTTCTTCTCTTCAGGGACTCCTAGGGTACGGAATCCGTTTTCCATGGACAGAATCCAGGCTTCGGCCTTGTCCATCACTTCGGGTTGGTCTTCCCCCCAGAAGGAATCAGGGTTTAACTTGATGAAATCTATCACCGTTACTTCTCTTGCCCTAGGGTTACTGGGTTCTGGGATGGCTCGGTTGACTAGGGTTTCCATGAAGTCAAAAAGAGCCTTCTTCTATTCTTCCCATCTCTCTTGGTGGGTAGGATCAGGATTTCCAGAGGTTTCAGGGTCCTTCCTTTTGTGAGAGTGAGATTCCTTAGAGGATCTTGAGTTTCTGGTTTTTGGAGGCATCCTGAAATTAATTAAACAAATCAGGGTTTATCTCTCAAAAGTTTCATTATTATCATCATTATCATGATTCATTTTTTTTCTCATTATTAAAGTTCTTAATGTTACAATTTGCGGAGGATATCCTAAGACGGTCCTTATAAGTCAGTCCTTAAGACTTGTATAAATAGAGAGACATTTTCTTAGCCTTATAAGGTGAGAAGGAAATTTCAAAGTCGAGATGAGAGGGAAATATTCCTAGAGAAAGAGGTAAGAGGGAATTTTCTAGAGATGAGAGGGTCCTAAATAGGATAATCCCAAAAGTAGGGGAACTTAGAGTATCGACCAGGTAGACTCACACTGCCTTATATGTAGCCTCGTGATTGCCAAGAAAAGTGGCTCGGAGACTTTAGCCAGACCTTAGGCAGATGCTATCCTAGTCACCTCAACCCTTCGTATCCCAAACTCAAGGACTACCCTAGACTCACAATAGAGTGAATGGGTTCATGTGACTATGTTGTGTGAACCTTGGCTCTGATACCAACTGTGGCAACCCCAATTTCTATATACTTTCCATAATGACATAAACAGATATGCGTGCACTCATATCTTATAAATGTCAAAAGGGAAAATACAAGAAATTAATGAAGTCAACTAAAACCAGAGATATGCCAAGATCTAGTTCACAAACAACAATTAATATCCACAATAACCACCATTCATTGAGGATAAATAAAGTCATACATAACTTATTCAAATGGAAAGAAGAGATATAAATAGTTCTAAAGAAATAATAGAGATACATAGGATATTATCATCCTCAAAGTACTGGAAAGGGAAAAACTACATCTATCATGAAATAGATAAGAAGAACAGAAATCTATCTCATATATCCTCCTTGCTCATTTATTATGCATTCAGGTACTTTGATCATCTCTTTTACTCCATTGTTTCACAAGTTCTTTGTACCTGAAAATACGGGAAACAAAACACGAGTCAAAAGAGTACGTGGTAGAAAAAGATACTATAGTATGGTTGCATAAGAAAAGTAACTTTTGAAATCAAAACACGATAAGCAGAAATCATATTCTTTAAGCGAATCGATAATCAGGTAAACATTTCTTTTAACATGTCATTTGATGCGATTGTACTACTTCAAGCACCTTTTCAACATGCATCTAATATGGGCCATAGAGAAGAAAAAGAGAGGGATACATACATCTAACATGGGCCACATTTCATACATCCATGTTAGGCACATACATCCAGCATTAGGCAGTGCATGTAGCTACAATCCATCTAACCTTTCATCTTATATTTAGAGTTTTTGTCGGCAAAGGAAAATACACTATAGTGTTTCATCCAAGCACATTTATAAAGTAGTTGCATCCAAGTACAATACTTTTAACAACCATGGAAAACTAGTCATATACTTATAACCACGTACCTTCTAGCATATCTGATCCTCACAGGTTCCTAGATCAAGGGTTGAGAGAAGATCCTCCTGAAATATGAGTAACCCTATGTTACAATATGTCTTTATCATTTCTTATAACTTTAGAGTTTAGATCATTAGGGTTTAGATCCATAGGATTTAGATCATTGGATTTGGATCATTAGAGTCATCATTAGGGTACTCCTAATCCTTGAGATCAGAGTTGACCAAAGGAGGTTGATTAATCAAGTTCTTAAAGAGATCTTAGAAGATTAGGGTTTGATATGATGTTTTCAACAAATATTGAAATAAGAAGGTCATATGGAAGAGTCTAGTTATGATCCTTGAAGATTTGATCATATTGGATTAAGATTTCGATATTCAGGGTTATCCTAACTCATGTCAGGATCAAAGTTCAAAAGATATCAACATTTGATTAAAATCATCCTAAAGATAATCATATAACATTGATTAAAATGGGTTTAGATTACATTTTCGAACAGGAATGAACAACAGGGTCTGATCATATTTTATATGAATAGGTCTCGTTTTTCTGATCAAAATGATATATAGTTTTGCTATATTCTGATAATCCTAGCATTTATTATGATTTTTCTAAGAAAATGTATTTTCTTGAGTACTCAAAGATTAACAAAAATAAAAGAAAAGGAAATTACCCCCGATCGAAGGCCGGATCCGACTGGATCACGGCTCAAATCGATCAAGTTGATCGGGCGCTCAGGATCGGTCTGCACCTGATCTGACGGTCGGGATTGGTCTTCACCCGATCGGACGGCTCGGCCTAGCTTCGCAGGCCTGCAGCTCGCTCCAGCAGAGGAGGAGGATCTCCGGCGAGGTCCCGTTCACTCCTGAGTGTCGCTGGAGGGCAGGTGAAGTGGAGAGTGCCTTCGCGTGCACGTTCCGAAAGCAGACAGCCAAGCCACTGATCGTGGCTCCCTGTGGATTGGAGCGCCGCCACAGTAGGGGAAGAGCTCACCAGAGCTGAGTCGGGGAAGGGTTAGCAAGCTCTCCCAAAGGAGGAAAAGATGCCGCCCAAGGTCCTCGTGACCTCGTGATAACAGAGGAGACAAGAGTGTGGGGGAAGAGAGCGAGGAGGGGGAGATCGGTCTCAAAGTCAGGGTGGCGGCACTGCAAGGCTTCAGGAGGTCGATTGGAGATCTCGGTGGCAACCAGGGTCGGAAAATTCGAGTTAAAGGCAAAGGAAGGAAGGGCGACGTCGAAGGGGTGGTTTTATATGCTATCGGGGTAGGTTTAGGGTGGATTTGGGGTCCTGGGTGTTGCAGCCGCCGCCGGAGTGGGAGCAACGATAAAAGGGGAGTTCGTTCTCCCAAATCTGAGCGTGAGGGGCGTCAAGTGGGGGTTCGTTAGCTTCGGTTTCGGGAGTAGAACCGGTCCTCCAACGATCTCGCGCGATCGTTGTGGGAGTTGGGCGCACGAGGCAGTGTTTGTGCTCGGCGCAGTGTCGGGGTCCAAGCCACAGAAGGAGGAAGGTAGAAGACAAGGTCCTGGCCCTTGGATCCTAGAGTGGATCCGTGTCCACTCATCAGACGGCTGGGGCGAGCCCCCAGATAAGTGGTCCGAGCCCAAGCATCTAAAGGGCCGCGTGACATATATATCAACTCGATTTAATAGGAAACTTAGGTCTAGGATATATATCTAGGTTGATTTATTAAATTGGCCATATCTCATGATTGGTAACTCCAATTCAAATGAAATTTGAGGTGTAGCTTCACAAGGTCATTGTGCTATTATGATAAAAATTTGAAACCCAAATTCGAAGGTTTGATGTGTTTATTCACTAAAAACATTATCATTTGTATTCTACCATAAAAGTATACTAGGGTTTGCATATTTTTGCAATTTGTGACCCATATTAGTCCAATTAAGTGAGAGAAGTATATGAGGGTAATTTGGTCCATAAATTTGATAATAAAATTTTAAGAGAGAGAAAAATACTATAAAAACTCAGTTTGTCACAATGCTTGCTCTACATGACACCTAATTCATGTTTATGTCCCTTTTATGAGAATGTGTGTTATATCTTGGATTGTATGGTGACTATGACCCCCCCCCCCTTTTGTATTAAATCCTATTAGATGGTTAACAACAACAATCTTGTGGTGAGTGGTGACTCTAAATCCTCATGATATCCCTCTTGTGTTTTATGATGTTACATGTGGCTTTAAGTCCACTAGCAGAGACCTAGTGTGACACTTATGATTGGATTATGGTTCTTGTGCATTAATAGTTATATGAATCATTCTCTGATATCCTCCCCTTCCCAATTAGTGTTTCTATACTCCTTATGATCACTTGGATGTGGATGTTCCACATAGTCCATATTTTGTTCCCTCATGGTATAGGTGAACTACGTTGATGATCATGTCTATAAAATATGTGGGAACAAATGTTTTATATGATGCCTAAACTTGTGGACATCCACCTATAGTGGAATATGTTTCTTATATCCTAATATTTATGATCTAAATCAAACTCTATGCTTGGATTTCTTGTCTTGATGATCCCTAACCTTATCTTTCTGTATTATGAATCTTTGACCCAAAATGTGCATACATGACATAAATCTTATAATAACCAGGTAAAGTGAATGGAACATCAGAATGACATTGGAACTTTAACCACACCCTTATGATGGACTCTAAATCAATAATATATCATTAAACACATGAATAAGCAATTTGGAACCTAATTTGGCCAAACCCCTAAAAATGAAGCTAGTTAGGGTTAATGATAGGAATTTGATGCACCTATGTAATCTTGTTCTTAATCAGGTTGGCTTATGATCTAGGTGGTAGTGAATGAGTTAAGTTAAAATTATCTAAATTAGGTACATGCTTTAATAATTATATGATTATGGATTTCTTGCTTGAAATGTGATACATATGTATGCTTGTTTACTTGCTCAAATATTTCCATGTAGTATTGTAGTATGGACTCAATGTTTGCCTCAAAACATGGTTTTATAACTTGCAGACATAATATATGAACTCCATTACACAATTTTTAAACAAGGTTAGCTCTTGGCAATGGCCTTGAGGTCCCTCACATATAGAAGGGCTAGCTAATCTTGAGAACCCTTACAGATCCTTCTAATGGGAAGTTGATCAAAGGCCTTATGAATGCATGATATGATGGTATAATTGGAGTAAAATGACATAAAACATGGGTTCTCATTTTGTTAAGAACTTAAAATTTTATTCTCTTACTCATTTACTTCTACAAATCTTTTCAAATTATGCAAAACTTATGTATATGTATCTTTTAGCCCTGTACTCAACACCTCATGTGCTTGACCCACCTTGTTTCATGTATTTTATAGGTTCAGAGATGGCTAGAAGTTGATGGGTCTGGGGAGATATGTCAGGTTTAGTTGTTGTAAGATCCATAGTATACATGAGCAGGCTTATTTAATTTTACTCTTCATTATGTAATTGAAAGCTTGTAATAAATAATGTTCTTTAATATATCTTGTTGAATATTGAGATTATTTTTGGTGCCTTTATCTTGTTACTTGTTCATGTATGCTAAGCTTTATGCTTACAAATTCACACTTTGTGAATACCATTCTAGGGACAAAGACTTAGGTTCTATCACCATTGACTGTGTAGTCATTTGGAGTTAGGATTTGGGTAACAAATGGTTCTATGACACCAGGAATCATAGCCCTCATCATCTTTCCGTAACCTTTATATTATTGTATCTCACCATGAGTGAGATGACATTTGTGATGGGACATGGGGACTATCCCCATAGCTTGTACTTTATCTTAGAATGTATCCAAACTCGATGATATAGTTACTGAATTGTTCTGCTTATTTTCTTGCTTTGTAACTTGACGACTTATTTTGAATATATGTTATAATCATGGACATACAAGTTGTTGTGAGTGTAATTAGAACAACAGAACGATCTTGTTATCCCCCTGAGGTGTCAGCAAGGTATAGTGAGGTTATTGGTCTACCATCTACTATGTACTGAGGATGGTTGGTTGTAAGTGAGGGAGTCCAGTTGGAATAAACTAGGAACTTGAGTTCCAAGGATGGCGGTTCCAAGGGAGTTTAGGCTAAGTGGCGATCTGTACCCATGAGGGTGCAATAGCTAAACCTCTATTTAGTAGTTGTTAATGAAGAGTTCGATCTTGTTAGGATAGTTATGTTGTCTTTGGTAGTGAAACCCTATGCCCTAGTCCTCTTTGTTATCATTCTTTTTTCTCTTTAATCTTTGTTTCTTTCAACAACAATTTTGCTTAATTAATCAATCAACATTTTTGGTGATAAATATTACTCTTAATATTCCTAAATATAATCAATCAACTAAAAAGGTTTTCCTTTGGGTTTGATCCTAAAGTATATTTCAATGAGGCTTCCACTCATGTGGAGTGGTGAATTAGTGCACTGCTTTTGGTTAAACCTAAGAACAATTCTTTTAGAATTTTTCTTTGTGTGACATTTGGAGCCCCATAAAATATTGGCGTTGTTGATGGGGGAAAATGTAGTTAATTACTTTAGGAAGAATAAGTATAATTAGGATTTTTTATGCTTTATACTATTGAAAATCCTCTTGAATTGAATTCATCCACTCACAATTATTCTGCCTCATTTCAGGAACTCCTAGCATATGCCAAGATCTATTTGTCTAGACTTGGGATTGTTATTCAATCATGAAATTTAACGAACCCTCAAGAGACTTCACAAGGAGAAAGACATGGCAGATGTTGCTACTACAGAAGCATCCATCCAAGCCTAAATTGAAGCAGATATTGTGTCCCATCAAGAATTACTCACTACAGAAGTGAAGGAGAAGGCGGGAGCCGAATTTAAGACCAACTTAGAAGCCGCTGAACGTGCCAAAGAGTTATGGGTTTTCTCTATCCCGAAAGGCACCGACTTGATTCATCTAGTTCAACCTCTAGGTGACCCGATTGAGATTATGGCCCAGTGGGTTAGCTTACTGCAAAACTCAGCCTTTATGGGGAGGATTGGAGATTATTGTCGGGGAAATCTCCTCCAATTTATTGATCTTTGTTACATGATGAAGCCTTTTGCTGCCACTAACGATGCCATGCCTCTACAACTCTTTAAATATTCTATGATTTTCAAATATAGAGCATGGTACAACATTCTTCGAGGGGATCCAATCACAATGTGGGAGGATCTAGAAAAGAAGTTCTTATAGAAATTTTACCCACCCTTGATGACATATTCAATTAGAGGATAGATCACTAGGTTCAATCAAGTGCCCAAAGAATCTCTATATGAAGCATGGGAATGATTAAATGAACTCCTATGCAAGTGCCCACATCATGGCATGCTTGAAACTCCAATCATTGCATTTTTCTATCAAGGGGTTTATGAAGAGACAAAGAAGTTCATTGATTCCTCCTTTAACAAAAAAATTCATGGGATAGAGCTTTGATAGCGCACTAAAGATAATCAACCTTGCAACCTAGAATCAGACTCACTGGACCAGACCCTACGACATGGGTGTTCTTAAAGTGTCTATGATGCAGGACCAATCTAAACTCAGATCTATTTTTGAAACACTGAAAACTCTCTCCCTCGTGTAGGATAACCTAGAAAAGTCCTTTAGTGTGTAAGAGTGGAAGAATAGATGCCTCGAGTTCAAATCATCACACCTTATTGTGAATTCTATCACGTGGTAGATCACAACACGGTCCATTGTCAACAACTGTATGCTACATTCCACAACACCAAGCTGAGAAACAATATATAGTCACCCAAGACAAAGATGTGCAATTAATTCACAATATCCCAGGGCAATTGTACTATAACCCTAACCAAGCTCGCAACCACCTTAGTTTTTAATATGGGAACCCTACTAGAGAAATAAGTCCCAATGAACAGGAAGCAACACAATCCACTCAAGATAGAGCACCATAAACTTACATTGACCCACATAGCTAGGGGAATTTCATATTTAATTTTCCAAACAGAAACTACCAACAGCAGTAACAGTATCATAAACTGAATCAAGCTGCACCACTACAAATAGAGGCAGCACCAACACAAGATCCAATCAAGATACTTTAGGAGATGATGGAAACATATCAGACCTAGTTAGACAATGCTGCAACCAACCAGAAGGCATTGGAATCTCAAATTTCCAAATTGGCAACTAATCAATATGTCCCAGTGGGTACGATCATTGGTCAACCAGAGAACAATCCCAAGCATCCAGACTTATTAAACACCATAATGACTAGGTCAGGAAATGTGTACTCCACGCCTCTGTCCTTTACTCCTACTTCTAACCCTCTTGAATGAAATGAAGACACCCCAGTCAGAGGCATGAATTGTCTAAATGACCCTCGATAGGTCATACCCATAGAAATCCAGAAAGAAGACCCCTCTATGACGTCAACACAGGAAAGCACCGACAAAAATTCAGATGAATCAATACCTACTGGTAACTTTGGACCAACGACCATGGCTGAAGTGCCTATGTATAAGACACCAATGTTATATGCAGGCTATCTCAAGAAGACCAAGCTGGATGACGATTTTATGAAGTTCAAGGACACCAAGAAGAAACTTCACATTGACATCCCGTTCCTTGATGCACTAGATGAAATACCAACTTGATCCAAATATCTCAAGACCAATCTCTTCAGGAAGTATTGACTGAGAAATTTGAAACTGTAAAGCTAGAGAAAATGACTTCTGACATAGTTCAAAACCATATGGCTTAGAAGCAAAAAGACCCCATCTCATTTGGGATAGATTGCTTCTTAGGAGATGACACTTTCCGCAAGGGACTAGCTGACTTAGGCGCAACCTTTTTCATTATTCCATACACTCTATGTGAGTGCTTAGGATTCACCGACATACTACCTACAACTCTGACAATTTAGCTGGCTGATGCATCTTCCACAAAGCCCTGGGTAATAATTGAAGATGTTCCATTGAAATTAGGACATGAAACTTATGTTGCATGTGATTCCGTAGTAATGTAGATAAAGGAGGATAAACACTTCCTGATTATTTTGGGGAGACCATTTTTAGCCACGGTGAGAGCTTTGGTGGATGTTGAAGTAGGAAAACTTTCTCAGCGACCTGGAAATAAGATTATCCAATATCAGCCCTCGAAGATCTTAAAAAGGTGCATAATTCAATTGAAGCCATCAAGGAAGAGGGTAACCCGAAAGTGAAATAACCAAACCCCCAGGGGGAAACTGAGGTAATGAGGACTCACCCCTGAGCAAGGATTGTGTATCAGCTGGGCATGAACCAAGGCCTACAGATTTATAAGACAAGGGTTTAGGAACCCTACCCACAAGTTTGACGTGAGTAACGTTATCATCAGTCGAGTCTGTGACATGAAATCGGGGCGCTTTTTGGGAGACAACCAACCATTTTTATTTATGTGTTGTTTTGTTTGGTTTTTATTTTCCTTCTTTCTTCTATTCTTTTTGAAAAAAATATGTATAAAGAGGAATAGGGGAGAGATGGAGAAGGAGGAAGGGCATACCCTTGTCATGCCTATTAGAGTGATGGATGGAAAGTGTGGTGCAAGAATCTCATGATGAAAATACCCATCTATTTACTACAAACCCTCAGGCTAGTCGTCTGATTGATAAGAGGAGATCTCGTTATCTTTCGATGCGATAAAAATACAAAGAGATGGTTATGTGGTCTGACAAGGACTTCTATTTGTATTTCTATTTCTATTTCACAAATTTTATTTGCTTTTCCTCGATAAATATGACTAACTTTTACAAGGAGTGTTTCCTGTTGGAAATAACATCTTTTTTATTTTCAATATTATCATCAATATTCACTGCAATAAATATTTTGATATGATTGACATGCAACCTATGTGGAATAGGCATAATACATGCATCACATGTAACCACTGACTTTTTAGGTTTCCCTAAAGTCCCTTCTTTGCAGCTATAAATAATGATGCGGTTCAGGGTTTGGACACATCACTATCTTTCTCAAGAAGATTATATGATTGTGCATCCCTACTCATCCCCTCATAAATCTACTGATGGTGTTCTCCCTTAACAACATCAACAAAAGATTTCAACATCCCCACCGTAACCCTTCGAAAATAAGTGAGATACCATTAGATTGAGATCTCCAACGCTACTACTCCCAGGATACTTATGTCCCCTAGGAGGCCTGATTCATCCACCCAGTGCATCGATGAAGAATGTTGCAATCCAACATAGACCTGGTGATCAACTGACTGAACGATCAACAAGACATAGCCTGATGGATAGGGTGATGGCTAGATGCATGCTACAATGAATGAGGCACGTAGCTATAACCACACTCATGACCACAAAATGATGATCACGACAACTGTTGGCCACGACAACGTCCAGAGCAAGGAATATCCAACAGGAGAAGAACTAACTCTCAAGGTTTGTATTGAGTGCTCTTGGACATCCACTCCCTCCATATCCACCCCTCCACCCTCCATCTCAAATCCCCTCCATCCATAAAATCTGTCCGCCTGAGGACGGGAAGAATTTTGAAGTTGGGGGTGGAGGGTGGGTGGTATGTCGTCTCCACCACCTCAACTTTATCCTTTACCTTTCTCATCCTCAAACACATCTTTGCATCTATCTTGTTTTCCATCTTTCTTTTTAATTTTTTATTTTTGAGTGAGTTATTGTTTTTTTCTAGCCGGCCATTTTATTTTATGCAAAAATCATAAATATATAAATGAACTACTCCCTTTCTCTTGAGTTAAACCTTGCAAAAATGAAATTTTAAGGACCTAACATGTCTTGAATAGATCTGAGCCCTGATGAAAACAACTATGTACACTTTCCCCCTTGGAAATGATGATAAGCAGATGGTGTCAAAAACGTCAAGTGGCATGTGCTCCCAATATGACATGCTAAACATTTGTAAACACCTATTTACCTTATATTAACTGAATTAATTGATATAATATGATGATCTGATTCCAAAAGTGATCATTTTTCTTGCACTCATCTGCTATCATTTCTTATCTCTTCACCCACCAGAAAAAATAAAAAATAAACATTTTTCCCGCTATATGCAAAACCCTATGTATGGGGTGACATTCCTTCCATAATATATCTCCCTTCCATTTTTTATCTACATGAATGGCACAAATAAAAGAGGTCAATTAACCCAAAAGAAAACATGTTATCAATGTAACTATAGCCAAATAAGAAGTCTCGAGTCAAATAGAGGAGACAAAATGAAAAAAAAACTGAATCCCAACTCAGGTCTCGAGTCGAATAGAGGAGAGATCGGGGAAATGGGTTTGTGCAATGTCCTTCTCCCCTTTCATCCAAACTTTATTCCCAGGGGACTTATCAAAACTCTCCCCAAAATACTCAAACAACCCCGAGTTTTGTTACCTTCTATTTGTGTAGACAAATCAGGAGTACTATTGAGATGAAATCAGTTCATTGCAGGTTCTGGAGTCTAGCTAATAGATGAACAAGCCCCACAGTGGATTCCAAGTGTGGCTACCTAACCCCCAAGGACTAGAGCAACTTGATTGTGTTTGGTTGAAGGGGGTGTAAAGTTTGCTCAGTTGGGAGAACAAGGCTTGGATCCTTGTATCAATTGTTTGACCTCCTTTTTATTTTTATTTTACTCAGGACAAACAAAGGATTAAGTTTGGGGTTGTTATTTTCTATAATGAGGCTTTATTAAACCCTATTTCATATACTCTTGAATCTTTTGCTATACTTGCCTCATAAATTAGTTTTAGAACATTATTCTTGGGTCTTGGTACCCCATTGCCATGATTATTGATTCATATCATTATTCTTGCCATGACTACTTTTTCTAGCATGTGGATTTATGTTGTATTTAATTTAAAGTAGTAATACTTATGTACAACCACCCATAGAGGGCATGTAAACAATCATCCTAGGGAATGTCTTATTCTCCCCATAATATTGTAGGTGACGGGGAATGCCTTATTCTCCCCTCACCTAAGGTTAGAGGTATGATATGTGCCTCAACCCTACTTAGTTAGGTAGACATAATTATCTTACATGCAAATCCTTTTTGATATAATTGTTAATGGTAAGTTTCTTTTGAATATAGCCTCATACTCTTGTTATCTTCATCTTATGATGAACCCTAGCCTATTTTTATTTGCTTTACTTATCTTTATATCCTAGACTAGTTTTGTGACACATACCTTGTTTTCTTTCCCCTTTTGCTGGGTGCTTTCCCAACCACCCAGGTGTTGTGCAAGGTGATGGATAAGACAAGGAAGATCTTAGCTTTTGGCTTGGACTCGGTTGATGGAGATGTTGCTTGGAGACAAGATTGTAGTAGTCTAGACTTCCCTCTATCTAGATCCTGATTGTGTGTCTTGATTTAAACCCTAATGGGAGAATTTGATGTATTTTGTAAACCTTTTATGAAATTGAATATAGTCAGTTATTTTTTTATTCTGTTGTTTCTAATGGTCTTTTGTATACTAATGTTATATTAAATATGGAAAATTTATACCCATTCCATCATACCTCTGAGACTGTTTGGAATGGATGTCAATTCTTCAAATTTTTAGTAAAGGGGTGATGTCACTCCTTTACAGCATGGTATCAGAGCCCATGGTAGTCAGAATCTGACTATTTTAGTTTTGTCTCCCTAATTAGATTCCCTGCCTTACATAGTTTCTTTAGGTGACATGGTTGCCCTAGAGTTGATCTATAAATGATGAAAGGTTGATTTAGGACCCTATAGTTCCACATTAGTATCATGATGAATAAAACCTGAAAATACTCATAACGAAAATATGCATAACTTAATGTTATTTAGGTTTGCCTTTAGGAAACTATTAGGGAATGAAGTTGAAGCAAAGGTGTATAGAAAGGATCAAGTTTTGGGGGCTGGCAATATTTTCCTTTGTGCCACTTTCGTGGTTTATGAGGACTCCCGATCCGATACCGGTCTGGCCTAAGATGAAATGGATTGTCCAAAACAGTTTGCTTTTAGCCAATAGTGACCTTAGACATCTATGTTGTATATCTTTGGGAACCCTAAGTTTTAGGTGTATGATGACGTGTTTGAGGATGGATACCAAGATAGTCTCCTTATTTCCCTTGGGGCCACATGCTTGGATGTTTATCCCTAGAACCTAGACTTTGAAGTTTGGGGTTGAGTGAGCTATCAAAGAGCACAGTGGAAGTGTGATGGATCTTGTACATGGTTTAGTTGGACTCATCCTTTAACCCTAGTGTAGTTTGGCTTGATAGGTTGAACCCTTTAAGGGGTGGAGTATAGTTAGTTTGATGATGTTGGGTGGTTAGATTTCGAGGATGAAATCCTCTTTGGGGGGTGATGGAGACCTATGACATCTTGAAATCTATCTACACTATCTTTAGAAACCCTAACCCCATACTTAGGAGGTTGTTGTGCTTGAAACCTTGGTGGGATCCAAACAAGTTATAGTCATAGCCTAGCATGCTTGTTTATATATTAATGAACATATAATGATCATATGAGGAATAATTTATATGTTCAAACCCTAATGAATACCTAATGCACCTAATATGAGTAACATATTAATCCTAATGGATATGCATGGTGTTTCCCATGTCATAAACTAATAAACCCTAATGAAATGACAAGTAAGATAATTGTAACCTAATCTTGGACTTAATACATGTTAAGTAAAATATAGTGATCATATTAACCCAAACCCTAAGTTGTAATCATCTAACCTTAACATATACATCCTTAATTCCTTTCATGATACATTAATGACATTAGGTGTCATAATCAATTAACATACTTTGATACACATAAATGATATATATAATCATCTAATCACATATTAATCAAGTCATCAATATGAAATACATGGCATGTTACCTTGTTATCTAATACACACATGATTAGTCACTTAATGTGAATCAATTTGTAATATGCCTCACCTTGATCTTTAAAATAAATTGAATGGCTTCAATATGAATATGAAGTGATTCAATTCACATAAATATGCAAATCAATAATATAAATAAATATGGTAAAATGATTAATGGTGACATTAATGTGAGCAATAAAGATAATGAGGTAATGAGATAACGTTTAATATAAATATATGTAATTGATGTCACATAATTTGGATTGAATGAACATTTAATGAAAAATTGAATATTTCATGCAAAATAATTCGTTATAACTTAATGTGGTGATAGTATAAGGATAATGAAGTTGAAGTCCAAAATATTAAGGATAATGATCAAGTATATTGAGGGAATTGAGTAACCCATAATTTTGCTAAATTCTTAGTAAGATAAATAAGAAATATATATATATATATATATATATATATATATGATGTTTCATGGATGATAATGAAATATAACTTACTTGGTAATAAGGTGATTATAACATGACATAATTACAATAATGGTGATAATGTGATATATATATATATATATATATATATATATATATATATATATACACGATGTTTCATGGATGATAATGAAATATAACTTACTTGGTAATAAGGTGATTATAACATGACATTATTAAAATAATGGTGATAATGTGATATATATATATATATATATATATATATATATATACACACGATGTTTCATGGATGATAATGAAATATAACTTACTTGGTAATAAGGTGATTATGACATGACATAATTAAAATAATGGTGATAATGTGATATCATAATGAAAATAATGTTAATGAGCCAAAAATGTAAATAATGTTAAATCTCCTAAAAATAATATCTAAACAATGGAACCTAGGTGATTCTTGAGAACCTAATCTATGTCAAGATGCTTGTGGAGTATATGTTGATGAGTTTGTTTGGTAGAAGTTAAGGTTGGATAAATATCCTGAAGGTTTGTGACAGGATGTTGCACACTCACCCTTCCCTTCTTGCTTGTGATTTTGGGGACGAAATCCTCTTTAAGGGGTGGAGTGTTGTAACATACTGAATTCTAATTTTTTTTCTTTTGACCCTCTTTCCCATCTTTTCCTTTGATATCTATCCTTATTTCCTTTTCTATTTATTTAGTAGAATTTATAATGGTTTAGTGAACATTTATTCACTAATTATACCAATTGAAGGGTTTATGAACAAACACCTCAGTGAAAGATTAATTACCATAATTAAGTGCTCTAAACCTTAATCTAACTTTTTGATGTGATTTGAGAACATAAAATATGCCACATAACTTATTTTAGTGGTAATATGAAGATAAAAAACTTAATTGGATGAACAATTTAGATAATGGGCCGCTAATGAGACATATGACATATCTCATAAAAAAAGTCTCAAAATAGGAAACAAACGTCAAATTTGAAATCTACATATCAAAATTACCTACATGTCAAATTTCATCTAATTTGGACAACCTTGAAATATTAGGATAAGTTTACGAGAGAGAAAATGAGTAAAAGGAATAAGTAATGAATGATGTGATTATATAAATTCAAAATATGGAAATAATGGTAAATTCATATTCTACACATCAAAGATAACTTTTGGATGAAGTTTGGTCCAATTTAGATGTTGTTTGTGCAGGTTATGCAGTCATATGCACATTCTGGACTTTTACACAATTTACCCAATTGAGAGGTTTATTTGCAAATTATCACCTTAGTTTTAGTCCTTAGATATTCCCTTACCATTCTCTAAATTTTGAATCATTGGGCACCTGGTTGCACCTTGGTTTGAAGGTGTTTCTCTCCATGGGCATTATAGGGATTTCCCTCTTTATAAATATGCTTATCTTTAAAAGCTATCAACCGATGGGGTTATTTATTTGTTTGAAGGACGGTGGGGATGTCCTAGAAGGCTCTAGGGGATCTTAGGTCCGACCTTTTGTGTACAAGAAGAGTCTATGAGCTGTCCTCTTGCATGGTCATGAAGCCTTAGCCTAAGGACACATGGAAAGTCACATAGACACCTCATGCTTGCCCCCTTCTTTATAAAGCCATGCCTACCCCTTCCCACCTCTCAATCTAAGAAGCAATCCTCTATTTATCTTTCCCACAGATTAGAGCATTGTCTTCTCTATGTTTTTCCACGAAATTTCTGTCCCAAGGTAAAAGAGGGTGCCGACTTGGTGAAGAAGGCTCCTAGGGTTCCAAAATTCTCTATTTAGGATTTCTTAAGCTCCTCCTTGGTTATTTTGACCAAAACTAGTAATAATCCTCCTTTCTTTCCCTGTTTTCATTATTTTATTATTCCTCCCAACTTCTTACAGGTCATAGCCATGACCTTCCATGGTAAAACTCCACCTAGAACCCTAAAACATCTCATCTCCATGCTGTTTTGCTAGGGTTTGCACCTCTAAAATGGAGAAGGTGATCTTTTCTCAAGAAAGGATCTTGGCTGGAATCAACCATACCTTCTAATCTCAGAATCCTTTATGTTTGAACCTTCTTACCTTCCTATAGGCAAGTTTTTTTAACCCCCTTCTCATATATTTCTTAGTAGATGCTTAAAACGCATGCTTCTATGTTTAAAATCGATGATTTCCATCTCTTTTTACTATGTTCTTCTAGGGTTTTAGTTTCTTGCTATTTTACCTTCTCTAGAAGCTCTAGTTTGGTTATCTAATAAACTTCAAACCTGATCTTGGGTCAAATGGTGTTTTCTCCCTCTCCCTCTCCCTCTCCCTCTCTCTTCAATTATCTCGATCAGTTTGATGATGTGGCAATTTCCTATTTGTTAGTATTGAAAAATTCATATCTTCTAATCCGCTTATCCAAATTTGACAAATAAATATGTTTTGGAATTTTAAAATTAATATCTACCTAATAATAATATTTTCAAGGTCTTATTTCATGGTTTGACGAAGGGTGATTTTTGTAAAATGATTTTAATACATAAAATCCATAAAAATTACATCTTAATCATCATACTCCAAAATTAACATAAAAATATGTTTTCTTGATCAGGAGAAATTAATAAGTTTATTGGTGATGTTTTAAGAGTCTAAATACGAGTTTTTCTAAAAAGGTCTAAATCTAGGGTTTCTATACATTAATGTGCACTATGTACTCTAATACATGCTGATACATTGAAAATAGGCAAAGTGGAACTTGGACTCAATTAAAGTGGTGAAAGTTAGTAATTGATATCAGTAAGAGAGGTATGTGAATTTACACCTTAAGTTGGGAATGATTGTGCCTTAACCTATTTTTCTATAATGAGGCTTTATTAAACCCTATTTCATATACTCTTGAATCTTTTGCTATACTTGCCTCATAAATTAGTTTTAGAACATTATTCTTGGGTCTTGGTACCCCATTGCCATGATTATTGATTCATATCATTATTCTTGCCATGACTACTTTTTCTAGCATGTGGATTTATGTTGTATTTAATTTAAAGTAGTAATACTTATGTACAACCACCCATAGAGGACATGTAAACAATCATCCTAGGGAATGTCTTATTCTCCCCATAATATTGTAGGTGACGGGGAATGCCTTATTCTCCCCTCACCTAAGGTTAGAGGTATGATATGTGCCTCAACCCTACTTAGTTAGGTAGACATAATTATCTTACATGCAAATCCTTTTTGATATAATTGTTAATGGTAAGTTTCTTTTGAATATAGCCTCATACTCTTGTTATCTTCATCTTATGATGAACCCTAGCCTATTTTTATTTGCTTTACTTATCTTTATATCCTAGACTAGTTTTGTGACACATACCTTGTTTTCTTTCCCCTTTTGCTGGGTGCATTCCCAACCACCAAGGTGTTGTGTAAGGTGATGGATAAGACAAGGAAGATCTTAGGTTTTGGCTTGGACTCAGTTGATGGAGATGTTGTTTGGAGACAAGATTGTAGTAGTCTAGACTTCCCTCTATCTAGATCCCGATTGTGTGTCTTGATGTAAACCCTAATGGGAGAAGTTGATGTATTTTTGTAAACCTTTTATGAAATTGAATATAGTCAGCTATTTTTTTATTCTTCTGCTTTCTAATGGTCATTTGTATACCATGTTATATTAAATTTAGAAAATTTATACCCATTCAATCATACCTCTGAGATTGTTTGGAATGGATATCAGTTCTTCAAATTTTTAGTAAAGGGGTGATTTCACTCCTTTACAACCTGGTATCAGAGCCCATGGTTGTCGGAATCTGACTATTTCTGTTTTGTCTCCCTAATTAGAATCCATGCCTTACATAGTTCCTTTAGGTGACATGGTTCCCCTAGAGTTGATCTATAAATGATGAAAGGTTGATTTAGGACCCCATAGTTCCACGTTAGTATCATGATGAATAAAACCCTAGAATACTCATAACTAAAATATGCATAACTTAATGTTGTTTAGGTCTGCCTTTAGGCAACTATTACGGCATGAAGTCGAAGCAAAGGTGTCTAGAAAGGATCAGGTTTTGGGGGCTAACAATATTTTCCTCTGCGCCACTTGCTTGGTTTATGAGGACTCCCAGATCCATATGATATCGGTCTGGCCTAAGCTGAAATGGATTGTCCAAAATAGTTTGCTTTTAGCCAATAGTGACCTTATACATCTATGTTGTATATCTTTGGGAACCCTAAGTTTTTGGTGTATGATGACTTGCTTGCAGATGGATACCAAGATAGTCTCCTTATGTCCCTTGGGGTCACATGCTTGGATGTTTATCCCTAGAACCTAGACTTTGAAGTTTGGGGTTGAGTGAGCTATCAGAGAGCACAATGGAAGTGTGATGGGTCTTATACATGGTTTAGTTAGACTCATCCTTTAACCCTAGTGTACTTTGGCTTGATAGGTCAAACCCTTTAAGGGGTGGATTATAGTTAGTTTGATGATGTTGGGTGGTTATATTTGAGGATGAAATCCTCTTTGGGGGGGATGGAGCCCTATGACATCTTGAAATCTATCTACACTATCTTTAGAAACCCTAACCCCATACCTAGGAGGTTGTTGTGCTTGAAACCTTGGTGGGGTCCAAACACGTTATAGTCATAGCCTAACGTGCTTGTTTATATATTAATGAACATATAATGATCATCTGAGGGGTTCAAACCCTAATGAATACCTAATGCACATAATATGAGTAACTCACATCTTAATCCTAATGGATATGCATGGTGTTTCCCATGTCATAAACTAATAAATCCTAATGAAATGACAAGTAAGATAATTGTAACCTAATCTTGGACTTAATACATGCTTAGTAAAATATAGTGATCATATTAACTTGAACCCTAAGTTGTAATCATCTAGCCTTAACATATACATCCTTAATGCCTTTCATGATACATTAATGACATTAGGTGTCATAATCAACTAAAATACTTTGATACACATAAATGATATATATAATCATCTAATCACATATTAATCAAGTCATCAATATGAAATGCATGGCATGTTACCTTGTGGTGCGTCTCCGCTAGTGGTGCTTTTACACCCCACGAGGTCGGAATGCACAGTGGATGGGGGTTTGCTTTCAAAATTTATAAACCTAACTAACACACCTACTTCTACTAAAACAACTACACCCGCAAGTGCACGGGGTCGTGTCATAGTATAGGAAGGTGGCAAGTATAGGGTCGATCCACAGGGAAAAGAGGGGGCACTAGAGCTAGGTTAGTTTGGCTAGGTTCCTACTGCGGAGACTAGGGTTAAGGGTTTAAAGGTTGATTTGATTGTTAACTAAGGATGAACAAGAAAGCAGTTAAAGGCAGGAATGAAATCTACGTTAACCCTAGACTAGATTAAGGCTAAACAAGCAAGAAAGGATTAAGCTAGGTATGAAAAGGGAAATTACACTAAGGCAAGAAAGAGAGAAATTACAGAGCTAAGCTAGCATGAACAAGGCAAGCAACTGACTAAGCAAGAAAAGAACTAAGCAAGGAAAAGAATAATTAAGCTAAGCAAGCACAAAACTAGGGTTTCAAACAGTAAAGAGATGCGTGGGCTGTCTAGGGGTATGAACTTATCACTTAAGTTGGGGGGTGACATATGAACATTATGATTCCATTTAGATTATCCAAATCAAACAACAAGTTAGAGTCTAATGAATTAACCTAAGCTACTAACTGGCCATGGATATGCTAGGTCGTGTATAGGGGAACTAGTCCCTAACACCCCCTACTACCCTTACGAGGCTCAATTGGGTTAGGGATTAGGTTTAATCCAATTAGAGTCTAATCAAGTCTAGGTTTCTACATTAGACATTCCTAGGGCAATTAGGGGCCGAGGGTAGTAATGGGGGTGAAATTAGGGTTTTGAGCCCCAATTCCCCCACATTCTAGCCTTGAGAAGGCTCCATGCTAATTGCACTAGAATTATCCAATCTAGCTACTTAGATCTCTCACTTAGGCTTAGGGAGATTGATTAAGATGTAGGAAGATGGGAGGCAGCCTAGGGATCCAAGAATTGGACCTAGGGGCAAATCCCAAAATTCACACATATAAGCAATTTGCCTAAATTCCTAAGTGATTTCACACACAAACCAACAAGCAATCCATGGAGAATGAGATGCAAATAGAACATAATCATTAACAAATGGAATTACAAAGTTTACATGTCATTTTCCCCCAACATGGTATCAAAGTAACATATTTGACCCCAAACAGCCCACCTAAGGGGGCCTAGCTACTCATGGAAATAGAAAATATAAAAAGAAAGGAGAAGAAGATGGAGGTGGCCATGGAGCTCGAAGTAGTGGTTGTCAATCCTCTCTCCAGCAGCAGCAGGTCGTCCTCCTCCTTCTTCTTGGATGGAATGGAGTGGGATGATGGTGGGAGGTGGATGGAAGGCTTAGATATGGGGAGTTATGTGGTGGAAATGGTGAAATGGAGTGGATTTGAGGTGGATTTGGAGTGGAATGGAGTGGGTGGAAATTTGGGGAGCTAGGAAGGGGTAGAAGGTAGCCAACCTTGTGCCCCAGCCGCCACCTAGGTATATATAGGTGTCTAGGGGGTCTAGGGTTAAGTTAGGGGTAAAATGGGGAAAATAGTGGAAAAAACAGGTAAAATTATGTGTAGCATGGCCGTGGTGGGCTGCACGGCCGTGTTGGACAATGGGTAGCACGCTCGTGGTGGATGGGAATGGCCGTGGTGAGAAAATGGATTGAACAGGGGAATTTTGAGTTTCTGGGGCTGGTGGCACGGTCGTGCTGGGAACTGCCAAAACGGCCATTCTTAACACGGCCGTTTTGGCCAACTGGGTCAATTTTTTATGATTCTGCTGCTTAGGGCATGTCCCAGCATGGCCATTCCATGGTAGCACAGCCGTGTTGGGGTCCTTCCCCTGCATTAGAGTGTTGAACTTGGCCATCCATGAAGGTTATTGCTTCAATACATCCTTTGACCACTTGGGGTAGGTTTGGAGTGATTTTGGCCTCATTTTGGGCTCCTCCAAGCCTAGGGAAACCCGAGATTCAACCATCTTCTCTCCAATCCATCAAGTAGTGGCCAAAGTACCTATAAAACATGCAAAAACCATCCATAAGTGCATTTGACAATAAAACACATATTGAGGGAAATAACATGTAATCTAACAGTTGTAGATGTGATTGAAATGCAAAATGACACAAGTTCAAGCCCTAAAATAGGGCTGGATCACCACCCCAAACTTGAAACATACTTGTCTTCAAGTATGCTCCAACTCAATCTCTCTACAAACTTTTCACAGTCAAGACATGACAAATGCAATGTAAAAGATGATTATCGCTGAATGGGATCGAAGATGACTAATGTGCATGCATTCCACCTCTCTCCTCTCCTGCTTTCACAAACCAATCATGAAAAGAGCACAAAGCATATGAACTTCAAATATAGCGCATAGAATACACAAGTTATCCATATTTCTTCCATAAAGTTCCGGGTAAACCGTTTCATGGTGGCGTTAATCAAGAATGGCTAGGAGTGTTGTTTCACATTCATGCATTCAATCTTATATTTCAAATCAACCAAATGACCCACATGGCTGCGGAAAAGGGCAAAATGAGCTAAGTTTGATGTTTCCTAGCTCAATGGGTATGGAAGTGGAAGAAAGGGTTGCGGTAAGATTTTTGGAGTGTTTTTACACACTCATCATTTCGTTATTTGAATGCTCTTAAACAGGAGCATCCTTTTATTTTGTTTTTCTTTTTTCTTTTCTTTTTCTTTTTTTTCTTGCCCTTGGTGTAGATAGGGCATTTGGTGGATAGAGTGAAGCGGGGAGATAAAGATATGGCCACCCCAAACTTTTGGAGGTGGCCAAGGCTGATTATGCACACTAGGGCATCTTTTTGTGAGGCAGAGGGGTATGAAGATGGTGGAAGAATAGTCGGGTCAAAGAGGGGTCATTGGTATGATTTTCCACATAAGACTTACTGCATGAAAGCTACTCCAACACTTCATCCAAGATATCACACCACATGAATGAACAAGATGAAATTGATATATCCAACAGTGATTCCACAAACACTAAGCGTTCAAAGCTTGCTCAATTTCACAATTCAACCAAAACAATCACAATCCTAAGAGAGGTGATGGACATGTAAAAAGTCAAACATTGATACCACTTAGCAACAAATAATGGTAATTCACTTGCATTTGTCAAAGGCCATCCTTTTTACTCAAAATAGTAGAGATTGGGTCAAAACACACTTTTTAGACAAGAAATCTCAAATTTGGGCAAAATTGGCCAAATGGTGCCAAGTTACCTCCAATCACATCTAAACTCTATCTTATTGAACTTAAAGCAGTAAACATGCAAATACTAGCTATAACATGTAGAAATTACCAAGATTATACATGATATGCAAGGCATGGCAGAAAGGGCAATTTTTTTGAAAATTACGCAAAAATAGCAAGGAAGCAAACTACATGGCATGCAAGTATGCAAAACAAGCACACAAAGTATGGATACACAAATATGAGGGATGGTTATACTGTTCAGTCGTCTTGAGCAAAAACTTAGAACAAGGAACATAGAAGAAAGTGGGGTAAATGGGGGCTTACCGCCCTACCACCCCAAACTTTTAAACCATGTTGTCCTCAACATGAAATAGAAGCTTAGAATGGTAGGGTAGAGGGCATGGAGTCATGGTAGATAAATGCCAAGAGGGGAGAGAGATGCCAATGTGTCCAATGAGCAGGGGATAGCCTGCACGGTCGTGGTGTGCACCGCACCCAATTTGGAATGCATGCAACACGGCCGTGTTGTGTGGCACGGCCGTGCTGATATCCTTTCCGTAGCTTCTCTACTGATTTGCAATTTTCTCTTCATTTTGTTCTCCTACTTGTCAATATCATCCATGCATCACTCTCCTTCCAATGTACTTGTCCTAAAATGACATAAACAACAAAAACCATCAAGCATAAAGTGTGTGTGTGTGTTTTCTTGGAAAGCGTAAATGCAAAGCAAAAGTATCAAAAATTGAAGTTTGGGTGAAAAAATCCCAAACCTAGGTGGGTTGCCTCCCACAAGCGCTAAGTTTCATGCCTTCAGCCAGGCTTGTTGTTATTTCACCATCAACCATGGTCCAAAAACAAAATATTTGCACCCCCATCATAAGCAATCCTCTCAAATGCTTTCCTTTATTGATCTTCCTCCCAAGGGTCATGTGAGCTTCGTAAGTCTTTTTCAGAAATTCTCTCTCCTTGGGGATCATCATCATAGATCTTAATAAGCCTTAAGACCCTCAGAAATCTCATGCCATAGGTTTTCTCTCTCTTGAGGAACGGGTCTTCATAGGAACCAAAGAGAGGGGTCTCAATCATATCCATTTGCTCATGGGAAGTAGGGGGAGCATGTGATAGTTGTGGAGGTGGCATCAGTGTTGATGGCCCTTGGACTTTAGGTGGAGGATGGCATTGAGGTTGGAAGGTGAATTGGTGGGAGGGTTGTGGTAATGGAGGTGGTAGAATGAATTGAGGTTGGAAGGTGAATTGGTGGGAGGGTTGTGGCAATGGAGGTGGTGGTGGTGTGTAAGGCTTAGGATAGCCTTGGAGGTAGGGTAGTGGAGAAAATGGATGGGTTTGTGCATCTTGGCCTTCTATCTTGTCTTCCTCGAATGGCTTGTCACATGCACAAAGCAAAACAAAACAAAAGAGAACAAGTTAGTAAACCAATATACACAAAGAATGCAAAGAATGATGAATAAAGAATAGCAATGATGAGGGCAGTAGGAAAAGTCAAAGCAAAACTAACTAGCTAGGCCGAGCGCCTCTAATCCCCGACAACGGCGCCAGAAAGCTTGGTGCGTCTCCGCTAGTGGTGCTTTTACACCCCACGTGGTCGGAATGCACGGTGGATGGGGGTTTGCTTTCAAAATTTATAAACCTAACTAACACACCTACTTCTACTAAAACAACTACACCCGCAAGCGCACAGGGTCGTGTCATAGTATAGGAAGGTGGCAAGTATAGGTTCGATCCACAGGGAAAAGAGGGGGCACTAGAGCTAGGTTAGTTTGGCTAGGTTCCTACTGCGGAGACTAGGGTTAAGGGTTTAAAGGTTGATTTGATTGTTAACTAAGGATGAATAAGAAAGCAGTTAAAGGAAGGAATGAAATCTACGTTAACCCTAGACTAGATTAAGGCTAAACAAGCAAGAAAGGATTAAGCTAGGTATGAAAAGGCAAATTACACTAAGGCAAGAAAGAGAGAAATTACAGAGCTAAGCTAGCATGAACAAGGCAAGCAACTGACTAAGCAAGAAAAGAACTAAGCAAGGAAAAGACTAATTAAGCTAAGCAAGCACAAAACTAGGGTTTCAAACAGTAAAGAGATGCGTGGGCTGTCTAGGGGTATGAACTTATCACTTAAGTTGGGGGGTGACATATGAACATTATGATTCCATTTAGATTATCCAAACCAAACAACAAGTTAGAGTCTAATGAATTAACCTAAGCTACTAACTGGCCATGGATATGCTAGGTTGTGTATAGGGAAACTAGTCCCTAACACCCCTACTACCCTTACGAGGCTCAATTGGGTTAGGGATTAGGTTTAATCCAATTAGAGTCTAATCAAGTCTAGGTTTCTACATTAGACATTCCTAGGGCAATTAGGGGCCGAGGGTAGTAATGGGGGGTGAAATTAGGGTTTTGAGCCCCAATTCCCCCACATTCTAGCCTTGAGAAGGCTCCATGCTAATTGCACTAGAATTATCCAATCTAGCTACTTAGATCTCTCACTTAGGCTTAGGGAGATTGATTCAGATGTAAGAAGATGGAAGGCAGCCTAGGGATCCAAGAATTGGACCTAGGGGCAAATCCCAAAATTCACACATATAAGCAATTTGCCTAAATTCCTAAGTGATTTCACACACAAACCAACAAGCAATCCATGGATAATGAGATGCAAATAGAACATAATCATTAACAAATGGAATTACAAAGTTTACATGTCATTTTTCCCCAACATGGTATCAAAGTAACATATTTGACCCCAAACAACCCACCTAAGGGGGCCTAGCTACTCATGGAAATAGAAAATACAAAAAGAAAGGAGAAGAAGATGGAGGTGGCCATGGAGCTCGAAGTAGTGGTTGTCAATCCTCTCTCTAGCAACAGCAGGTCGTCCTCCTCCTTCTTCTTGGATGGAATGGAGTGGGATAATGGTGGGAGGTGGATGGAAGGCTTAGATATGGGGGGTTATGTGGTGGAAATGGTGAAATGGAGTGGATTTGAGGTGGATTTGGAGTGGAATGGAGTGGGTGGTGATTTGGGGAGCTAGAAAGGGGTAGAAGGTAGCCAGCCTTGTGCCCCAACTGCCACCTAGGTATATATAGGTGTCTAGGGGGTCTAGGGTTAAGTTAGGGATAAAATGGGGAAAACAGTGGAAAAAATGGGTAAAATTATGTGTAGCACGGCCGTGGTGGGCTGCACGGCCGTGTTGGACAATGGGTAGCACGGTCGTGGTGGATGGGAATGGCCGTGGTGAGAAAATGGATTGAACAGTGGAATTTTGAGTTTCTGGGGCTGGTGGCACGGCCGTGCTGGGAACTGCCAAAATGGCCATTCTTGGTAACACGGCCGTTTTGGCCAACTGGGTCAATTTTTGATGATTCTACTGCTTGGGGCATGTCCCAGCACGGCCATTCCATGGTAGCACGGCCGTGTTGGGGTCCTTCCCCTGCATTTGAGTGTTGAACTTGGCCATCCATGAAGGTTATTGCTTCAATACATCCTTTGACCACTTGGGGTAGGTTTGGAGTGATTTTGGCCTCATTTTGGGCTCCTCCAAGCCTAGGGAAACCCGAGATTCAACCATCTTCTTTCCAATCCATCAAGTAGTGGCCAAAGTACCTATAAAATACGCAAAAACCATCCATAAGTGCATTTGACAATAAAACACATATTGAGGGAAATAACATGTAATCTAACAGTTGTAGATGTGATTGAAATGCAAAATGACACAAGTTCAAGCCCTAAAATAGGGCTGGATCACCTTGTTATCTAATACACACACGATTAGTCACTTAATGTGAATCAATTTGTAATATGCCTCATCTTGATCTTTAAAATACATGGAATGGCTTCAATATGAATATGAAGTGATTCGATTCACATAAATGTGCAAATCAATAATATAAATAAATATGATAAAATGATTAATGATGACATTAATGTGATCATTAAAGATAACGTGGTAATGAGATAACGTTTAATATAAATATATGTAATTGATGTGACATAATTTGGATTAAAAGAACACTCAATGACAAATTGAATATTTCTTTCAAAATAATTCGTTATAACTTAATGTGGTGATAGTATAAGGATAATGAATTCAAAGTTCAAAATATTAAGGATAATGATCAAGTATATTGAGGGAATTGAGTAACCCATAATTTTGCTAAATTCTTAGTAAGATAAATAAGAAATATATGTATACATATATATACAATGTTTCATGGATGATAATGAAATATAACTTACTTGGTAATAAAGTTATTATGACATGACCTAATTAAAATAATGGTAATAATGTGATATCATAATGAAAATTATTTTAATGATCCAAAAATGTAAATAATGTTAAATCTCCTAAAAAGAATATCTAAATAATGGAACCTAGGTGATTCTTGAGAACCGAATCTATGTGAAGTTGCTTGTAGAGTATATGTTGATGAGTTTTTTTGGTAGAAGTTAAGGTTGGAGAAATAACCTGAAGTTTTGTGATGAGATGTTGCACACTCACCCTTCCCTTCTTGCTTGTGATTTTGGGGACAAAATCCTCTTAAGGGGTGGAGTGTTGTAACATACCAAATTATAATTTTTTTTCTTTTGACCCTCTTTCCCATCTTTTCCTTTGATCTCTATCCTTATTGGCCTTTCTATTTAATTAGTGGAATTTATAGTGCTTTAGTGAACATTTATTCACTAATTATACCAATGGAAGGGTTTATGCACAAACACCTCAGTGAAAGCTTAATTACTATAATTAAGTTCTCTAAACCTTAATGTAACTTTTTGATGTGATTTGAGAACATAAAATATGCAACATAACTTATTTTAGTGGTAATATGAAGATAAGAAACTTAATTGGATGAACAATTTATAATGGACCGCTAATGGTCCATACGACATATCTCATAACAAGAAGTCTCAAAATAGGAAACAAACTTCAAATTTGAAATCTACATATCAAAATTAGCCTACATGTCAAATTTCATCTAATTTGGACAACCTTGCAATATTAGGATAAGTTTAGGAGAGAGAAAATGAGTAAAAGGAATAAGTAATGAATAATGTGATTATATAAATTCAAAATATGGAAATAATGGTAAATTAATATTCTACACATCAAAGATAACTTGTGGATGAAGTTTGGTCCAATTTGGATGTTGTTTGTGTCGATTATGCAATTATATGCACATTCTGGACTTTTATGTAATTTACCCAATTGGGAGGTTTTCTTTGCAAATTATCACCTGAATTTTAGTCCTTAGATATTCCCTTACCATTCTCGAGATTTTGAACCATGGGGCACCTGGTTTCACCTTGGTTTGAAGGTGTTTCTCTCCAAGGGCATTATAGGGATTTCCCTCTTTATAAATGTGCTTATCTTTAAAAGCTATCAACCAATGGGTTTATTTCTTTGCTTGAAGGATGGTGGAGATGTCCTAGAAGGCTATAGGGACTCTTATGACTGACCTTTTGTGTACAAGAAGAGTCTATGAGTTGTCCTCTTGCATGGCCATGAAGCCTTAGCCTAAGGACACATGGAAAGTCACATAGACACCTCATGCTTGCCCCCTTCTTTATAAAGCCATGCCTACCCCTTCCCACCTCTCAATCTAAGAATAAATCCTCTCCTTATCTTTCCCACATATTATAGCCTCCTCCTCTCTATGTTTGGCCACGAAATTGCTGTCCCAAGGTAAAAGAGGGTGCCAGCCTTGGTGAAGAAGGCTCCTAGGGTTCCAAAATTCTCTATTTAGGATTTCTTAAGCTCCTCCTTGGTGATTTTGACCAAAACTAGTAATAATCCTCCTTTATTTCCCTGTTTTCATTCTTTTATTATTCCTCCCACCTTCTTTCTGGTCGGAACCATGACATTCCATGGTAAAACTCCACCTAGAACCCTTAAACATCTCATCTCCATGTTGTTTTGCTAGGGTTTGCACCTAGAAGGTGATCTTTGCTCAAGAAAGGATCTTGGCTGGGATAAACCAGACCTTCTAATCTCGGAATCCTTTCTATTTGAACCTTCTTACCTTCCTAGAGGAAAGTGTTCTTAACCCCCTTCTCAAATATTGCTTAGTACATGCTTAAAACTCATGCTTCTATGTTTAAAATCGATGATTTCCATCTCTATTTATTATGTTCTTCTAGGGTTTTGGTTCCTTGCTATTTTACCTTCTCTATAAGCTCTAGTTTAGTTATCTACGCAACTTCGAACCTGATCTTGGGTCAAATAGTGTTTTCTCCCTCTCCCTCTCTCTTCAATTATCTCGATCGGTTTGATGATGTGGTAATTTCCTATTGGCCAGTATTGAAAAATTCATATCTTCTAATCCGCTTATCCAAATTTGACAAATAAATATGTTTTGGAATTGTAAAATTAATATCTATCTAATAAAAATATTTTCAATGTATGATTTCATGGTTTGAAGAAGGGTGATTTTTGTAAAACGAATTTAATGCATAAAATCTATAAAAATTACATCTTAATCATCATAACTCCAAAATTAACATAAAAATATGTTTTCTTGATTAGAAGAACTTAATAAGTTTATTGGTGATGTTTTAAGAGTCTAAATACAAGTTTTTATAAAAAGGTCTAAAATTGGGGTTTCTATACATTAATGTGCACTATGTACTCTAATACATGCTAATACATTGAATATAGGCAAAGTGGAACTTGGACTCAATTAAAGTGGTGAAAGTTAGTAATTGATATACGTAAGCGAGGTTTGTGCATTTACACCTTAAGTTGGGAATAATTGTGCCTTAACCTATTTTTCTATAATGAGGCTTTATTAAATCCTATTTCATATACTCTTGAATCTTTTGCTATACTTGCCTCATAAATCAATTTTGGAACATTATTCTTGGGTCTTGGTACCCCACTGCCATGCTTATTGATTCATATCATTATTATTTCCATGACAACTTTTTTTAGAATGTGGATTTATGTTCTATTTAATTTGAAGTAGCGGTACTTATGTACAATCACCCACAGAGGGCATGTAAATAATCACCCTGGGGAATGTCATATTCTCCCCATAATATTGTAGGTGATTGGGAATGTCTTATTCTCCCCTCACCTAAGGTTAGAGGTTCGGTAGATGCCTCAACCCTACTTAGTTAGGTAGACATAATTATCTTACATGCAAGTCCTTTTTGATATAATTGTTAATGGTAAGTTTCTTTTGAATATAGCCTCATACTCTTGTTATCTTCATCTTATGATGGACCCTAGCCTATTTTTATTTGCTTTACTTATCTTTATATCCTAGACTAGTTTTGTGACACATACCTTATTTTCTTTCCCCTTTTGTTGGGTGTTTTCCTCACCACCCAGGTGTTGTGCAAGGTGATGGATAAGACAAGGAAGATCTAAACTTTTGGCTTGGACTCAGTTGATGGAGATGTTGCTTGGAGACAAGATTGTAGTAGTCTAGACTGCCCTCTGTCTAGATCCTGATTGTGTTTCTTGATGTAAACCCTAATGGGAGAATTTGATGTATTTTTGTAAACCTTTTATGAAATTGAATATAGTCAGTTTTTTTTATTCCGCTGCTTTGTAATGGTCTTTTGTATACCAATGTTATATTAAATTTGGAAAATTTATACCCATTCCATCATACCTCTGAGATTGTTTGGAATGGATGTCAATTATTCAAATTTTTACTAAAGGGGTGATGTCACTCCTTTACAAGGAGGTTCCTGAGTAGGGGGAGCAACCTCAACTGGTAGATCTAGTAGGTCCATAGCTGAGAAGGTCTAATAGAGAGAAAAAGACATCTACTAAAATTCTAATTTAGAATGGTCATTGATCCTAGAAGAGGGAGAGCTAGAAAGCTATGAGGAATCAAAGTCTCATCTAGAAAATAAAAAGTGACTGCATGCAATAAAGACAAGATGAACTCATTGAAGAAAAATGATACCTATGAGTTATGCAAGATTCCTAAAGGTAGAAAAGCCTTAAAGGACAAGTGGGTCTTCATGTGAAAGAAAGATGGGAGTGATAATACTATGAGATACAAAGTTAGACTTATGGTGAAAGGCTTTGGGCAAAAGCAAGGGATTGACTTTGATAAGATATTATTTCCATTGATGAAAATGACTTCCATTCACACAGTTTTGGGTTCATACCTAGCTTGGACCTTGATATTGAGCAGCTTGATGTGAAGACAACCTTCCTCTATGGTGAGAAAGAGGAGGAGATTTATATGCAACAACCTGAAGGATTTGCAGTGAATGGCAAAGAACACATGGTTTCCATATTGAAGAAAGTCCCTATGGATTAAAACAAGCACCAAGGCAGTGGTACAAAAAGTTTGATGCTTTCGTACTGAAGTAAGGTTATCATAGGACAGAGGCAGGTCAATGTGTTTACTTCAGGAGATTTTCAAGTGATAGTGTCATCATTCTCTTGTTTTATGTTGATGACATGTTGGTTGTTGGCAAAATGCTCATATGATTTACAAGTTGAAGAAGGAATTATTTAAGTCTTTTGACATTAAAGACTTGGGACTAGCCAACCAGATTCTTGACATGTAGATCAGGCGTGATAGGAAAGCAAAGAAACTTTGATTTTCACAGGAGAAATACGTTGAGTGTGTACTTGACTGGTTCAACATGAAGGGGGTGAAACCAGTTGATATTCCCTTAGACAGTCACTTCAGACTGGATAGAAAACAATCTCCTTCTACTGAGTAAGAAAAGTAAGAGATGACTTGCATATCCTACTCTTCTGTAGTAGGACATCTTATGTATGCACTTATGTGCACTAGGCCTGATATTGCACATGAAGTTGATGTGACTAGCAGTTTTTTATTAGACCCTGGTAAATAGCATTGGAATATTATTAAATGGATACTCAGATATTTGAGATGTACTTTGAGATGTACATCTAGTGCTTGTTTATGCTTTGGAGGGGCACCATCAATTCTTACAGGTTTCATAGATGCAGATTTAGCAAGTGATCTTGATTACAGAAAGTCTACCTCAGAGTTTCTATTCCCTTTTGTAGGGGGAGCTATTAGTTGGCAATCTAAATTGCAAAAGTGGGTTATTTTATCTACTAATGAGGCATAATATATCACAACTTGTGAAGCATGGAAAGAAATAGTTTGACTCAAACATTTCTTATAAGAATCGAGTTTGACATGGGATGAGTATGTTATCTACTGTGTGACAGTCAGAGTGTCACAGACTTGAGCAAAAATTCTTCTTTTCACTCTAGGACAAAGCATATCGATCTAGGGTACTATTGGTTGCGTGAAGCTATCAGTGATGACCAGTTGAAGCTGAAGAAAGTCCACACCAACGAAAATCTTTTTGACATGCTTACAAAGCCAGTTCCTACAAAGAAGCTTGCTACTTGTAAGGAACTCGCCGAATTGGACTCCAACTGAGAAGTCTTGAGAATGGCCTCGTCTTTAGGCTGGAGGGAGAGATTGTTGGTCCTGCAACCCTTTTATTTTTCCAGCCCATTAGGGCATTACTGGTGCCATGGTGCAAGGTTATTTATAGCGATGCCCACGCAGCCACAAGGGCGCCGATAGAACAAGGAAAAGAAGTCGCCGTCGTCTTTTGTTATCTGTTATTCCTATTGGGTCCGTGATACAGAAAGAAGAAAGAGCCAAGGAAGAAAGGAAGAAAAGGAAGGAGGCCACGTCCCGCTTCGGTTTTTTTTGATGTTCTTCACTATATTTTTATTTTATTCCGGGTATTCTCTGCAAGGGATGTTTTTCCGGAAGGGTAACGGCGTAGTGACGTACCATCTTTGGTAAAATCTATATTTCTTCCTTTTGGTCTATATTCCTCAAGTTTTTGGTCTAAACTTGAGACAAACATTGTAATCTGTTGATTAGTTGATTTCTACATCGGGTTTTGACTCTGTAGTTTTTCCCTCACACATTGTGGGGGTTTTCTACATAAATCTCGGTGTTCTGTGGCTATGTGCTCACTATATTATTTGTTGTGTACCTAGTAAATATATGTAGGTTATTCCACATCTTTTTGACGTGTAACACACTTTCATTCTTACTTGTATATGATACAAAAAAATAGAGCAGCTATTGTCTGGTGCTCGTTGTCTTGGTTCACGTATTCGGTTTTCCTAGTACCTAGGAATGGAATATTAGAGGGATTTCTTTGTTATTCTTGATGTTGTTGATAAGTGGTAATGAGAAGTACGCCACATCCTCCATCTCCCACTCCAGCCTGGCCATTACATCCATCGGGTCCGGAAGAGACTCCAACATGTTATATGTAGTAGATATCCTTTGTGAACACCTGTTTAAGATGACTAAAAGTATTGCTCAATGATTCGTCCATAATGATTGACAGGAAGATTTGAAGGTCATAATTACTCAACGAAGTGTGGAAAGACGCAAGATACATGTTGTTGGGTCATGGAAATTCAACATATGCAGCACACATAGACAAGATCGGATCAACAACCAGAGTAGAAAACACCATACAAAAGCAGACAAAAGATAACACAATTAAACATGATACAAAAATTGAAAATGAGAGAGGGCATTGGCCTAGATTTCCAAGCATGCAGAACGTGCGGGACATACACGGAAATGAACTAGACCGTTCATGTGTACACCTCAAATTCACTCCGTAGGTGGTAGTAGCTAGCAGTTGTTGGTGGATTTGGAATCCGTAGAGCTACAATCGGGCATGGTCAAAGTTGACATGGCATGCTACCATGACACATAAGTCCTATGAATTTACTTTTGTGCCAAGGTAGCGATGGTCCATCGTTGTTGTTGCTGAGTCGGGCAAGGATGCACCATAAAAGAAAGAGTTTGATCTCTGTAATCAACGCTCAAGAATGACATTCCAGAGAATGAGTACGTACTCCTACACAAGAACGCTTTATATCTATGGAAACTACGACGAAAAGTATCGTTTAACTAACCACTACCAATAAGCATAATATAGGTGACAGTCATGTAAAAAGTTACACATTTTAGATGTTATGTTTGTGCATCACTTATAATCTGTATAGACCTCTGTAAAATAGACGACATACTTTTTAGCATTTTAAAAAGGTACTTTAAGTGGCATACATGTAAATCATCTATAATCTGTATAATCCTACGTAATATAGATGACATACATTTTATCATACATGAAAGGGTTACACCGAATAGGTGGCATACATTTGAATCACCTATGTTTTAATGGGGGTTTTCCATATAGGTCACATGTGATCTATAAGGGGGTATATATTTAGGTGACACACGTGCATGTCACCAAACTTTTAGGTGAGATGTGCACTTATCATCTAAACTTTAAGTGATAGACATGTCGGTCATCCAATATCTCTCAACCAATCGTAAGCATCGACAAGCTTCATGGTAATATATCAATACACTTATGGACATTTCATAAAGGAAGATATGTGAGAGAAATTGTTGTTGAGAGTCATTTTGAGTAATCCAGAGGATCAATCATAGAGGGATATTGGCATAAAGGTCTTCCCCCAAACTCATATATGTCTCTTTTGTGAACTTACTAAGGCTGATGGGCATGTGTCTTGTGAGGCAAATTGCTCCTTGAAGGCTGCTTGCGTAGACCATCCACCCCCAACAACAATTGTTGTAAAAGAGTGTTGGTTATCAAAAGTACTCGAACGACCTTACTTCCATCATCTCCAAACTCATACACATCTCTTTGATGAACATTTAAGAGGACAATACATACATACATGTCTCAAATCTAAGTATTTTCAAAGACTTGGTACGAGAGGACATTAACATGATATGACCCCTAACTCCACCCAGAAGCATTTTCACAGACTTTTTACCGACACACATGGTCATAATATGGACCACGGATCCTCACTAACACATTTTGGGAGATTTTCATGAGCGGACATTCTCATGATATGGGCCAAGTCTCCTCACAAATACATTTTTAGAAACTTGGTGTGAGAGACACTATCAAGATATGGACCACAAGTCCTCGAAGCTACATTTCAAGGAACTTGTTGTGAGTGAAGATTGCCATGGTATGGTTCATGGATCCTCCCAAATGCATTTTCATGGGGATAAGTCTGTACATTTTTTAACAACTTGTAAAGGACATGTGTGAGAGAAAATGTTGTTGAGACTCATTCTAAGTGATTCATAAAGGGATATTGGCATGAAAATAGTCACCAAACTCATACATAACTCTTTGGTGGTCATTCTAAGGCCAATGTACCTTTGTCTTATGAGGTAAATTTTTCCTCAGAAACATCTTACATAGACCTCTCACCCCCAACAATGATTCCTACAAATGGGAGGTAGTTTCCATAAGCACCCAATCAACCAAGCTTCAATTGTCCCCAAACTCATAGATGTCCATTTATGAATAGTTAAGAGGACAATACATATATACACATCTCAAGGATTTTTTTGTGAGAATATTATGTCATAACATAGGCCCTAGACCCTCCTTGAAGCATTTTAATGGACTTGTCTAAGAGGACATTATCAAGTTATGGGTCGTAGCTCCTCGCACATGCATTTTGGGGGACTTTCCAAAGAGGATTCTCATAATATGGGCTTGGATACTCACAAGTGCAGTTTTAAGGACTTGTTGTGAGAGACCACTATCATGATATGGCCCAAGATCCTCAGAAATGCATGTCAAGGGACTTGTTGTGAGATGATACTATCATGATATGGGCCCAAGATCCTCACAAATGCATTTCAAGGGACTTGTTGTGAGATAATATTGTCATGATATGAGCCATGGTTCCTCTTAAATGCATTTATGGACATTATCAATATATGGGCCCTGACACCTCCTTAATGCATTTGAAGGGACGTGTTGTGAAATGACACTATAATGCATGGATCATGTCACCTCCCAAATGTATTTTTAGGGACGTGATGTGAGATAAAATTTGTCATGATATGGGCCTTGACACCTCCCAAATGCATTTTTATGGACTTGTTGTAAGAGGATGTTCTCATGATATGAGACCTGACACCTCTCAAATGCATTTTTAAGGACTTACTGTGAGATGAAATTGCCATCATATGTTCCATGGCACCTCCAAATGTATTTTCAAGAACTTGGCATGAGAGGATATTGTCATGATATGGGCCAAACTTCACCCAAATGCATTTTTAGGGGCTTATTGTGAGAGGAAACTATCAATATATGGGTCATGTCTCCTCCTTAATGTATTTGAAAGGACATGTTGTGAAAGAAAACTATCATCATATGGGTCGTGGCACCTCTCAACTGCATTTTTAGGGACTTGTTGTGAGATAACATTTGTCGTGATATGGGCTCTGACACCTCCCAAATGCATTTTTACAGACTTGTTATGAGAGGACGTTGTCATGATATGGGCCCTGACACCTCCCAAATGCATTTTATAGACTTGTTGTGAGAGGATGTTGTCATGATATGGAACCTAACACCTCCCAAATACATTTTTAAGGACAAACTATGATATTACATTATGATCATATGCTCCATGGCATATGCCAAATGTATTTTCAAGGACTTGGCGTGAGAGAACGTTATCATTATATGGGCCCAAACTTCACTGAAATGTATTTCCAGGGACTTATTAAGAGGACGTTGTCAATATATCGGCCCTGGATCCTCCTTAATCATTTGAAGGGGCATGTTGTAAAAGGACATTATCATTATCTAGGTCATGTCACCTCCCAATTGCAATTTTGGGATTGATATGCGATAACATTTGTCATGATATGGGCCCTGACACCTCCCAAATGCATTTTCATGGACTTGTTGTGAGAGGACGTTGTCATGATATGTGACCTAATACCTCCCAAATGTATTTTTAAGGACAAACTGTAAGATGACAATGTGATCATATGCTCCATGGAACCTCCTAAATATATTTTCAAGGACTTGGTGTGATAGGAAGTTGTCATTATATGGGCTCAAACTTCACCGAAATGCTTTTCGAGAGACTTATTATGGGAGGGTGTTGTCAATATATGGGCTATGGCTCCTCCTTAATGCATTTGAAGGGACATATTTTGAAAGGACATTATCATGATCTGGATCATGGCACCTCCCAATTACAGTTTTAGGAGTTGATGTGAGATAATATTTGTCATGATATGGACCCGGACACCTTCCAAATGATTTTTATGGACTTGTTGTGAGAGGATGTTTTCATGATATGGGACCTAATATCTCCCAAGTGTATTTTTAAGGACTTACTATGAAATGACATTGTGATCATATGCTCCATGGCACCTCCCAAATATGTTTTTAAGAACTTGGTGTGAGAGGAAATTGTCATGATATGGGCCCAAACTTCAGTGAAATGCATTTTTAGAGACTTATTATGAGAGGACATTGCCAATATATGGGCCATGTATCCTTATTAATGCATTTTAAAGGACATGTTGTGAAAGGGCACTATCACGATATGGGTTGTGGCACCTCCCAAATGCATGTTTACGGACTTGATGTGAGATACCATTTGTCATGATATGGGCCATGTCACCTCCCAAATGCATTGTGATGGACTTGTTATGAGAGGACGTTGTCATGATATGGGACATGTCACCACCCAAATGCAATTTTAAGGACTTACTGTGAGATGACATTGTCATCATATGTGCAGTGGCACCTCTTAAATGTATTTTCAAGGACTTCGTGTGAGAGGAAATTGTCATGATATGGGCCTAAACTTCAACGAAATGCATTTTTAGCAACTTATTATGAGAGAACACTGCCAATATATGGGCCATGTATCCTCGTTAATTCATTTGAAGGGACATGTTGTGAAAGGAAACTATCATAATATTTGTCATGGCTCCTACCGAATGCATCTTTAGGGATTTGATGTGAGATAACATTTGTCATGATATGTGCCCTGACACCTCCCAAATATATTTTCATGGTCTTGTTGTGAGAGAAAGTTGTCATGATATGGGACCTGACACCACCCAAATGCATTTTTAAGGACTTACTATGAGATGACATTGTCATCATATGTGTGATTGCCCCTCCCAAATGTATTTTCAAGGACTTAGTGTGAGACGAAATTGTCATGGTATGGGCCCAAACTTCACTGAAATGCATTTTTAGCGACTTATTATGAGAGGACACTACCAATATATGGGCCATGTATACTCCTTAATGCATTTGAGGGACATGTTGTGAAAGGACACTATCACAACATTGTTCATGGAACCTCTCAAATGCATTTTTAGGGACTTGATGTGAGATAACATTTGTCATGATATGGGCCCTGATACCTCCCAAATGCATTTTCAACATCTTGTTGTGAGAGGAAGTTGTCATGATATGGGACCTAACACCATCCAAATGCATTTTTAAGGACTTAATGTGAGATGAGATTGTCATCATATGTATGATGGCACCTCCCAAATTTATTTTCAAGGACTTGGTGTGAGAGGACATTATCATGATATGGGCCCAAACTTTATCCAAATGTATTTTCAAGGACTTATTATGAGAGGCACCTGTCAATATATGGGCCTTGGCTCCTCCTTAATTCATTTGAAGGGACATGTTGTGAAAGGACACTATCATGATATGGGTCATAGAACCTCCCAATTGTATTTTTAGGGACTTGATGTAAGATAACATTTGTCATGATATGAGCCCTTACTCCCAAATGCATTTTCATGGTCTTGTTGTGAGAGGACATTGTCATGATATGTGACCTGACACCTTTCAAATACATTTTGAATGACTTACTGGGAAATGAAATTATCATCATATGTTCCACGACACCTCCCAAATGTATTTTCAAGGACTTGGAATGGTTTTGGTTGTGATGGTTGGCCTTGTTTCAATCATGATGGTTTGTTATGCTTCTAGATGTGACACTTCATAAAAATCTGGTCGCAACGCTGCATTTGTTGCGGTCACAACATTGTGTTGTGAGAGTGGGTCATGACATTTTGTTGTGGGTTGGTTGCCAAGCCTATGCGTAACATTGGTCGTGACGCCTTGCTTTAACGTTGTTGTATCACATTCTATTGTGGTCACGATGTGCATTGTGGAGATAATCGTGATGTTGCGTTGTGAGATATGAGTCGTGGCACCTCCCAAATGCATTTTTAGGGACTTGATGTGCGATAACATTTGTATTGAAATGGGCCCTGAAACCTCCCAAATGCATCTGAAGGGACATGTTATGAAAGGACACTATCATGATATGGGTTGTTGGGTCTTGTTTTGGTCAAGACTATCATTTCTCTTGTGTTTAGGGTCGAAAAATATGTGCACCATGTGCCTTTGAGGTCGAGACATTTGGTGTTGTTTTGGTTGTGATGGTTGTCCTTATTTCAATCGTGATGGCCCGTTCTTCTTCTGAATGTGACACTTCATTTTGGCCTAGTTGTGACACTGTGTTTGTTGCAGTCGTGACTTTGTGATGTGAGGGTGGGTCGTGACATTGTGTTATGGGTTGGTTGTGAAGCCTATGTGTAACACTAGTCATGACACCTTGCTTTAATGTTGTTGTATCACATTCTATTTTGGTCATGATGTGCGTCATGGATACAGTCACGATGTTACGTTGTGAGATATGGGTCGTGATATGAGATGTTGTATCTCCTCCTAAATACTTTTTTAGGGACTTTCTACGAGAGGACATTGTCATGATATAAGATGTGGCTCCTCCCAAATGCATATTCAGGGACTTGGTGTGAGAGTACACTATCATGATATGAACCATAGATCCTCCCAAAAGCATATTGAGAGACTTGTTGTGAGAGAAAACTATCATGATATGGGCCATGACACCTCACAAATTTCTTTTCAGAGAGTTTATGTGAGAGGACATTGTCATGATATTAGTGGAGGCTTCTCCATAATGAATTTTAAGAACTTGTTATGAGAGGATATTGTCATGATTTGGTATGTTGCTCATACCAAATCCATTTTCAAGGACTTGCTGTGAGAGGACACCATCAAGATATGGGCCATGGCTCCTCACACATTCATTTTTAGGGACATGTTGTGAGAGGACATTGTCATTATATGGGTCATGGAACCTCTCAAATGTATTTCTAGGGACTTTTTGTGAGAGGACATTGTCATGATATGGGATGTGTCTCCTCCCATATGCTTTTCTAGTGACTTGCTGTGAGAGGACACTTTCATGATATGAGCCCTGGCTCCTCACAAATTCATTTTCAGGGACATAATGTGGGAGGACATTATCATGATATTGGGCATGGGTCCTCTCAAATACATTTCTACGAACTTTCTATGAGATTTCATTTGTCGTGGTATCGGTCCTGACACCTACCAAATGCATTTGGTAGGGACTTGGTATGAGAAAAAACTGTCATGATATGTGCCTTGGTTCCTCCCAAAAGTATTTCTAGGGACTTGATGTGAGAGGAATAGATAATTATATGGGACCCAACTCCACCCATATGCATCATTAAGGACTTTCTATGAGAGGACACTATCAATATATGGCTAGTGGCTCCTCCCTAATTCATTTCCGAAGTCTTTTTTGTGAGAGGACACTATCATGATATGGGTCGTGACTCCTGCGAATGCATTTTTAGGGACTTGCTGTGAGAGGACACTATAATGATATAGGACCTGGATCCTCCCAAAAGCATATTCAATGACATACTATGAGATGACTTTAACATGATATGGGCCTTGACTCCTCATAAATTCATTTTTAGGAAGTTTTTGTGAGAGGATATTGTCGTGATATTGGTCATGCCTCCTCCAAAACACATTTCCAAGGACTTGTTGTATGCAGACATTGTCATGATATGGGATGTCGCTCATACCAAATGAATTTTCAAGGACTTGTTAGGAGAGGACACAATCATGATATGGGCCCTGGCTCCTCACAAACTCATTTTAGAGATATGTTGTGAGAGGACATTGTCATGATTTTTGTTGTGGCTTCAAATGCATTTCTAGGTACTTGTCAGGAGAGAAAATTTTCATGATATGGAGTGTGACTCATCCCAAATTCATTTGTAGGGACTTTTCGTGAGAGGACATTATCATGATATGGGATTTATCTACTCCCAAATACTTTTTCAGGGACTTGCTATGAGAGAACATTGTCATGATATAAGATGTGGATCCTCCCAAATGCATATTCAAGGACTTGTTGTGAGAGGACACTGTCGTGATATGGGCCATAGATCCTCCCAAAAGCATATTTAGGGACTTGCTGTGAGAGGAAACTATCATGATATGGGCCATGGCACTTCACAAATTCATGTTCAGAGACTTGATGTGAGAGGACATTGCCATGACATTAGTCTGGGCTCCTCCAAAATGAATTTTCAAGCACTTGTTGTGAGATGATATTGTCATGATATGGGATGTGGCTCCTCCCAAATGCTTTTCCTGGGACTTGCATTATTCATTGCCTATATATGAAAGGAGTAAGCAACGGTTATCATCTAATGTGAAATGTCATATAACCCAAATCAGATATGATATATGACTAGATTACATTTTCTATTAAGTCCTGAAGAGTTTGAGGTATACCACTCAAACTTTTAGCTGAACACTACACAGCCTCAACCACTCTCATTCTGAGGCATGGCTACATCCATCCTCCAAACTTTGGGATCAAGATGTCTAGGATATATTCTCTCGTAGTTTCATATACTCAACAATATGTGACTCCAGGCTTCCTTTCTGGGTTGCCCATTTTACCATCCAGCAAGTCCTGATACTATAATGGTTCTACATCATAGGGAACTACATGATTAGGATTTCACTTGAATAATTAGCACCATTTGAGTGAATTAAAGCTGAATCAACCAAGTTTGACATACAAACCCTAATTCATTTCTACAAAATATTTGGCGATATAATAGCTCCATAAGATATAATACTTACGAGATATATTTCTCATTACAACATCACAAGCTACTAGTTCATTGCTATCCATGAGACTATACTCTTAATCAAACCATTACATGATATTAATCCTTATCAATTATGAAGAGGATTAAACATTCACACTATGGCTCAAGTATACTCAAAATCCATTCAAGCCCACACAACACTACTCTCTTAAGTGCATCATTATAATTTATTACCCTATAGAGGGTTCAACATGTCATCATCATACTTTCAACATGCCACCATAAAAAAATTTTGTTCATATACTTAGAAATCCCATCAAATGGTTGATGTACTTAGACAAATCCAAGATCATCAATTTTGGAACACTTAGCCAAAAATTTGACCATCATATTGTTGAATATTTTTACCGAAAATAATACCATCAGATTTTTGAGACACTTAGTCAAAATCAAGACCATCAGATCATTCACAGATTCAACCATGAAGAACATTATCGAATCACTATAGTACTTAGTTAAAATCAAGACCTTTAGATCTTTATTGAACTCAATCCAAAATAATACCATCGATTAATTGGTAGATTTATCTAGAAGCAAAGCCATCACATATTTATGGTACTTAGACACAACCATAGTCATCAAATCATTAGTGGGTAGTAAAACCATAGGATTGAGTGTTAGATAAATCATCACTCTATTCACCTAGTAAACCCATCAGTTCATTAGGAAACATAGCCAACAACTAGGAGATGGTTTCCTTTGGACACTTAGTCAAAATCAAGTCCATCGAATCATGTGAGTATTAGGTCAAGAAAAAATCCATCGAATTTGAGTACTTACCCAAAATCAAAGCCATCAGTTCGTCAAGGTACTTCAGTGCAAATCATTGGTTTATTAATTAAGTTAAATCATCATTTCATTAGTGTACATAGATGCACCATTGATTATTTGCACACACTACTACAAATATCACCTTTAGCATCGGTTAAGCATGACTTTAGAAGTCGATTTCCATGCGACACCCAAGTGGGTGACACTAAAGGTAGACGCCTTCAGTGTCACTTTCATAACTGATGACAAAAAGTCGTCCCCCGATTGCAACCCAGAAAAAATGCACCAACAGGGGGACCATTGGCGTCGTTATCAAGTCAAAACCAACACCACATCCCATACTGAACAAAAAAATTGACCCCAGGTTAGACCATAGGTGTCGGTTAGCAAAAAAAAATGACTCTGTTGACATAAAATTATTGATGGTTTGTAAGTTAACCAAATAGTAACCGACACCATTAGGGATAAAGATGTCAGTTAACTATTAATCACCGACGAGTTAATTTTTTGTTGTCAAATTCTTTTTTTAACCGACGACTATGTTTTGATTTTTTTTCCTTCTTATCAGCTTGCAAGCCTACTGTTCGGCTGGTCAGTAGGATGCAGAACCTGTAGTTCAATTCTGAACTGTAGGTTTGCAACATCCATTGATTTCAACCAACAACAGACCACAAACTTGCAAATCAACAAGGATGAACAACATTATATATGGATGATGTGATTCACACACATGTATATGCACATTTAATTCAATATATGATTCATCACACACATGTAGAAACATGTAGTTCCATTTCATTCCTCCATTTCATATTCAAATACATGTAGCAATATGCAGTTCCATTTGTTCATCTCTTTTCACATTCAAACACATGCAGAAACATTAACGTATTCATCTTCACATTCAGACATATGTATATAGATAAACCAATTCAAAAAAATTCATTCAGACATGTATATATAAGTGTGTCATTTAAAGTTTAACATGTCATCAAATATAGAAATAATTATGACAACAAAGTTTAGAAATATCATTCTTTATCATCATCATTATCATCATCGTAATCATCGCCATCAATATTCCAATGATAATAAAAAATTCCCACTACTTGTAAGGCTTTTGCCCATTGTTCTGTTACATCATCTAATTCTTCCATTGTATATTTAGTATGTACATCTAATAACTTTTCACCTGTGGTGAAGTCAATTTTAAACACCTACAAAGATAATGACGTATATTTATAATTAATAATATATATAATATATATTTCATATTATCTAATGAGACTATATATAATACTTGTTGTATGGTATGGATTTCCATTGCAACATGTTTGATAATTAGTTCCATATATCACATCACATAATATGCACACGCCCAACCATTGTTTTGTGTAGCACACTATAAATTGAAACATAAAAAATGTTAACAAATACAAACAAGTATAGTTCACATAAATAATATATACATTGGAGTCAGGATATTACTTTCACATTCTCCCAAAGTAACAGTTTCTTTGTCTTGGACATGTTTCCTCCAGCTTTTTTGAACTCCTTTGAAGCCCTACATGTTAATGTAACACATTAAATTGCATTATTAAATAGTAATGTAATAACAGATGTTAATGGATATAAAACATGAAAGATTTCACATGTGAATAATGGCCTTTTCATTGGGTGTCCATATAATGAGTCTAATTTCTTCCCCGAAGGATCTAGATGATAAACAGTCCACGCCTTGGGGACAATAATTAGTAACTGCTAATGCTTAGCACTAGAGGTAAGAAATTAAAAAATTAATAACTCAAAATCCACAACAAAATGTAATTTTCTTAAGTCCAAATTATAAGAAAAGTAAACTTACTCAACATTGAATGGAGCTATTATCACTGTCTTCTTTTTTTACCAAAATATTTAAAAGTGACAGAGCAGTATGAGGTAACTGATGAAGACTCTTTATCTACACAAATGATCAAAGATGGAATTAGAAATCCCACATGGGGAAATGAAAAATCTTTACAGATCATGTGTAAGTGACTACAAAACATATATTACATATGCATTAATATATAAGAAACCAAATCACCATATATAAAACACGATATATAGATATATAAACAAGATCTCACCATATCCATAGCTATATCATAGATGTAACCATCCAATCATAAAGAAACAACTCTAAAGTATCTTGTATAAATAGATTGTTATCGTATGATTCGCCTGCAATATCCACTGGAATAGAAACATTTATAGGACAATTTGGGTTATGTTCGCCTATCCACATTACCATACCCTTACAATTAGGACCTAACGAGTCGTATAGGTCCATTGGAAGCCAACTAGGTACTTTAGGAGGAGGTGGAGGCCGAGTTGTAGAGGGTTTCTTCCTTTTGACCTATATATATAATTTCAGATCAATTGACTCGTATATACACACTAACAAATTAACCTAATGTAAATTTACCATACAATATCAGTATAGACGACATCTGTGTTGGGCCAGAATATCACTCCGCCTTCTACTTCACCAAGCATTTTAGAATCTGGTTGGGCATATGGCAATGGATGATGCCTCCAATGGGGGAGTACAAGTCTCAGATTCACACGAACCGCACCATCTGGTACTGGAGTGCCATGAAACGTGTCCCCTGGAAGGGGTGGGTAAGCCTCAGCCTCTGTAACGATAAATTCTTTGCTTTTTAGACGGCATGGCTTCAACCCTTACAAATTTATGTGAAGTATGTTATATACATATATACATAAACATATCATCTTGAAAAGACTAGCTACTATGTCATAAAAATACTTACAGCAGGCGTGCTAGGTGGTGGGTCTACAAGATTACTCCCAACCACCTCTATAGTAGGAGAAGAACGATACGCCAAATGTACTGTCTGAGTGGAAGACTAAGATGTCTGTCACTTGCTATTGCTTCATGGAGTCTCTTATCAAGTGCTTCCTCGATCTCCTATCAATTGACTCATCTATCTATACATGGAAAAAAGAAACACTAGCTTTTGATTATTGAATTCCCTTTTGCAATAACATTCTAAACAAAGAATAAGCTACCCTAGCTTTTGAAAATCCCTGTTTTGGGACATGTTTGCACTGTGATGGCCCAAAGAACGCTTTTATTCCCACACCAACGCTTGCACCCCTAACATGTCCACTATGCTCTGGGTTACCAAGAGCATCTGTCAATTCATCCCTTGTGCCCTCACGAGTGAACTTGCCTTGCTTCCTCTTCTCATGAATCTCTCACTAATGGCCATCAATACAAATTGGTACGTAAACATAACAATAATCTATTTTGATTGCTCTGAGAGTTGAATTTTACCATTTTTGCAGCCACCTCAGTAGTTGCGGGCTTGGTTATATCTTCTTTCTTGTTCTGCCTCCCAGCTATCCACACATCATGGCAAGGCAGAGGTATGGGAGTAATAGTAGAGGACTCCCCAGTCTCCTGTGTAGTAGTAGACTCAGCAACAGTAGTCTATAGTCTTTGGCGAACACTTGCATAGCCTTTTGGACCCATCGTGTAGTCATGCACATTCAGTGCACGCCTTGCTCTTTGAGCATCACTGATAGCCTTGTTCATAAGCACATTGATTTGGTTAGTAACACTAAAGGTCAATCTTGAATAGGTGAATACATAAGAATTTGTATTAATGAAATTGGGAGTGGCACTTAATACCTTGAATTCATCAATTTTTCTTTTAGCAACAAACTCCTCCCAGTCATTGGGGTCCAAGTAGTTCCATTGCTCAATGGCTGACTTCTTCCTCTTATCAGCATCTCGTATGTAATCTTAGGTGAGATTTGTCCTATAGTTACTTAGGACCCTCCCATAGTGATGCATCACACATTTATGATGTCGACTTTCATCCAGTTCAATTATACTCTACAAAATTTCATATATTTAACTAGTACCCTAAAAAATAGTAATCTACAAAATAGAATTACAAATAATAATAACTCACGCATAGTTCCTTCCATACTAAGTCTTTCTTTCCGTTAGGAACTTTATGCCAAGATTCTACATAAGGACTACAATGGCTATGACTAAGAACCCCAAGAGATAAAATATATGAGTTGCGGTTGACTCCAATTGGATTTCCTACATGATCAAAATCCATAGCCAATTTGGGTCCATTGCCCCTTTGTTGTAGTAACTTGTTCATCATAGTGATGCCCCTCACTTTTTCAATTTTTTTCACTGCTCATCATGTGCCCCAAGTTCTTTAGGGGTTACAACATCAACCTAAAATTTGAAAAAAAAACACACTTACATGATATAACTTATAAATGGACATATAGATAGAAATATAGGATATATTATAAAACTTACATTGTGAGGCGTCACATTGATATCCTCACCCTCATGGTAATTATCATCACGGTCATCAAACTCATGCTCATCCATCTGAAAGTGTCATTAAAAAATCAACCATTTAACATTTAAAAAAATTAGAAGATAATAAAACATTATAAAGTTCACATTCAGAAAAATAAAACATATAAAAAAAATAAAAACATGCCTCTAATACTGTGATTTTTTATCAATTAACATTCGTTCGGTGTGATCTCCGTGCACATACAAGTCATCGTTAGCTTCAATATTTGGTGGTGTTGGCAACCCAACTGAGAATGGACTCGAGTCATCATACTTATCATAGTACTCTTCTTCATCTATAGGATCTTCAATGAATTGTCTTTTACCATGAAGAACAACCGACCATTTATCATTTACAGGATCATCAATATAAAATACTTATTTTTCTTGTGATGACAATATGAATGGTTCACCCTTCTCGCTAATCTTTTCAAAGTTCACAATGTAAAACCCAATTCATCCACTATAACTCCTTTGGTGTTATCAACCCAATGAAATTTAAAGAGAAAAATTCTGAAATCTACATAGTCAAACTCCCATATGTCTTCAATGACATCGTAATATGACATTTTAGCTTCACGTGGACTCTTATCCTTTGCACTTGCAAAAACAATAAAGATGCTTGAAGGGTGACCCCACTATTTTGGATGAGACTCTTATCATCTTGACGCTTTGTGTAATATGAGAACCCATTTATGTCAAACCCTTCATAAGACATAGCATTCAAATTTGATTTAAAGGTGAGGAATTTGATATTTTTAGCAAGATTATTTGGTGTTTGAGATAGTTGATGTAAGACTCTATCTTCAAACCACTTAATAAATGTCTTGTTATGCTCTCTACAAGCCACATTGAATTGGCTCACGGATATTGTTTCTTGATGAAATTGGTATGTCCATTGATATAAACACTCACTTCGTCGATTTTGTGTAAAATATACAAGTGAGATTGTTCCAACATCTCACAGCTGATTACTTTCATCTGTGATCCTAAAAATTCCTTTGCCAGAATACTCCTCAATATTCTTGTCATTAACATGAGTGTCATTACCACTCAGAAAGTCATTTCAAAAATCCTTAACTTCTCTCACCACATAACCATAAATAATACTCTCTTCAGGACGATAACGGTTTCAAACATCACCTTTAAAAATGCTCATGTATCACTTAAAAGGATACATCCAATGCAAGAAAAATGGTCCCAAAATTTTCACTTCCCTAGTCAAGTGGACAACAAGATGTACCATGATATCAATGAATGAAGGAGGAAAATACATCTCAAGCTGACATAGGGTAACAACCACTTCTCTTTGCAACTTATCGAGAGTTTCAAGATCAATAACTTTACTGCACAGAGTGTTGAAGAAGAAACAAAGTCTGGTGATTGCAAACCTTACATGCTTCAACGATATAGATCGAATTGCCACATGCAATATTTGTTGCATTAGAGTGTGACAATCATGAGATTTAATACCTATAAACTTCAGATCTTTCATTGATATTAATCTACAAATGTGGGATGAGTAACCCTGTGGCACCTTAACATTTACCAAGCAATCACAAAAAGCTTTATTCTCCTTTCTAGACAACGTGTAACAAGTAGGCGGTAAGTATGTTCTTCAATCGCTACTAACTACTTATGTTAATTTTGTCCTTATTCCCATTTCACATAGGTCCATTTTGGATTTATCCCATCTTTAGTCTTACCTGGTATATTCAACATAGTAGCAATGATGCTATCATAGACATTTTTCTAAACATGCATGACATCGATACAATGCTTGACTGCCAAAGAACTCCAATGATGCTATCACATACATTCTTCTCGAATAAAGATTTGTCACTCTGTGTGGCTGTGGTACATTGTGATCTCTTACCAAATTCAATGACATAGTATTTTACTCTTTCATAAACAACCCCCCCTAGTATAGGTCTAGGTGTAGTTCGTTCCTCATTTTGTCAATTCAACACTTTGCACAACCTACGCACGGATGGAATTTTGAAAGAAACCTTCAATGACCAAGATATACAGTCTTGACGTCATGTTTTAGTTGTATCGAATCAGTGTTCTCTTCACATATAGGACACACTTTAGATCCTTTGACACTATATCCAGACAAAGTCTCATATCCTGGAAAGTCATTAACAGTGCAAAACAACATAGCGTGTAAACAAAATGTCTCTCTTTGTGAAGCATCATAGGTCATCACACTTCTTTAAGTCATCAATTAGAGGTTCAAGATAAACTTCGATAACATTTCCACATTGTTTAGGGACCGATATCAATTATGACAACATAACGTACTTATTTCATACACAACCAAGGATGAAGATTGTATATAACAAGAATAACATGCTTAGTGTATGTTGGTTACTCAATATCTTGTATAGATTCATCCCATCTGTACAAAGCCCAAGTTATAGATCCCTAACTTCTTCACCAAATTTAGGGTAAAATAAATCAATCTTCTTACACTGTGGGGAATCCGACACATGTTGTAGGTTCCCATCATTATTTTTCTTAACATCTGCATACCACCTCAAATTCTTCACATCTATCAGATTGGAAAACAAGTGTTGAAACTGTGATATTATAGGTAGATACCAAATCACTTTGGAAGGAGAACCAGTTTTGGATTCCCTTGAAGTCATCATTTTATACTTTGACGTGCCACATTTTGGACAATCTTTCAAATCCACATAGTCCTTTTGAAATGATACACAATCATTTGGGCATGTATGTATCTTCTTGGCTTCCATTCCCATTGGACACAACAATTTCTTTAACTCATATGCTGAGATTGGCAGCTCGTTTCCTTCAGGAAGAATTTCTTTCAACTAAGACAACAATGACGTGAAGCTTTTTTTGCTCCGTGTATTGTTAGCTTTCAACTTATACAATCTCAACACAATGCTAAGCTTCATAATCTTAATACAACTTGTGCATAACGGTCTCTCAATACCATGCACAATGTTTCTAAACATGGGAGGTGGATCAATGTGCTCTACCCTACAACTATCCAGCATCGCATCAATAATGTCTATCAAAACTAGTTCATTCACATCTACGTCATCGGAGATAATTTCTTCTTCCACACAAGCACTGCTATCGACATCCACTGATTTCAGGTTTGAAATCTCTCCATGCCAGTGTCATTATGTATAGCCTTGTACAATCCTGTTGCACATGATATGACTTTTGATTTCATCACTAGTGCTGACTTTCAAGTTGTTACCACAATGCCTACATGGACAGTAGAACCTATCTCCAGGTTGTTTCCTATGTTCCTCGGCAAATGTAATAAACTGATCAAGACCAAAAATAAACTCTGGGGTACAATGATTTGGAATGGACATCCATGATCTATCCATTCTATGATCAAAGAGAAAATAAGTATATATTATGGTTTGGGGTTAGAAGATTAGGGTTTAGGGTTAAAAGATTAGGATTTATGGCTAAAAGTTTAGGATTTAGGGTCTTATATATAATAAATGTGTACCACCTATCCCATTCTTGATAACCTAATCCCACTAGTAAGTGTATAATGTTTATTCTATTTTCAAGAAATTTTGGCGACATTTCCCCACAGTTTTCCAAGTACACCGATGTACATGGGCAAATGCCCACCAACATATGTACTTAGAGAACAAACGGGGAAGTGTTGACAAAACATCATGAAAACTGAATACACATTATACACTTACATCCTAAGTGAGGTTAAATATTTAAGAATAGTTCCAAACTGGGGACTATCCAAGATTTACTCCTAATGAGTAAATCTCGGACGGGTTTCTAGGCCAACAAAATACATATATATGTTGTCATTCATATACCTACGATCATAGTATCATTGTTCATATCCTAGGTTTTGTGTAGAATCATTTAATTCAATTCATTCTTCCATTTGGGTAAGTCCATTCATTCATTATTAACCCAAATTAATCTTTAATAATCAACTACACAATTTTGAAGAACAATTATATATTGAAATAAGTTAAATCGATCACTAACTGGAGAGAAAGAAAGCAATATCAATTAATTAAATTCATCTATTCATCATTAACCCTAGTTAATCGTTATCAATCAACTACACAATTTTAGAGAACAATTATATATTGAACTAAGTCCATTCATTTCTCATTTAACCGTTATTATTCAATATTAATCAACCCTGATTAATCAATAATAATCTTACAAAAAACTCATCACACTGGTGGAGCAGGCTGTGGTATCGAAGGCCGGAGGTGGAGGTGGTCGCAGCTAGAGGTGAAGCATGTGGCAAGTAGTGGCGGCGAAGATGACTGAAGCTGCGGTGAAGCAGGTGGTGAGCGGTGGCTGGATGGCGGGATGTGGCTGTGATCATTGGTGGAGATGACTGAGCAAGTGAGTGGTGGCGGCAACGACTGAACTGGAGTGGCGGCGGCGAGCTCCTCAGTGGAGGTTCCTCTCCACAGTGGCAGTAGTGAGCTTCTCTCCACAGCGGCAGCGATGGGATCCTCTCCACAGTAGCAACAGCGTGGCGGCAAGCGGTAACACAGAATCACGAGACCTAGCTTGAGCAGAAATAGAGAATTGAGAATGAAATAGAGAAGGGGAAGAGTCAGGCTCGCGTGTGCGGGTGCTATTAAGTTAATTATTGGCATCAGTTATTATGTAAATATGACACTTAAAATAATAGATGTTAGTCTAAACTCATAACTAACACCTATCTACAACTTCAAACAAAAAAATTCACCGGGATGGGGTGTTCATCATCAGATCAACATATAATAACCGATGTCTATCCATATATGCTGACAAAAAAATTGTTCTTGAGTTACAATCATAGTGGTCGATTTCTCCCCTAACACCGACGCCAATTAGGCAAATTGGGGGGAAATTTTTTTCGCGGGGACAACTGCACGAACACACATCCTCGTCGGTTCTTGTGCAAAAACTAATGCCAAATAAGGAATGAATTTTTCCTCGCAAAGGATATTTAGTCGTCAATTATTTTTTAAACAACTGACAACATATGGGGGGATAAAACTTTCAAGGGGCTTGGTGAGGAACATGAGTCATTGTGTTTCTCCAACCGACTTCGAATTGAAAATTTTGTAGGCAAATTTCTTTTCCCTAGAAAATTGTATTTTGTGGGTGATTATGGATATCAGTTTTTATTTCAACCAACCGACGTTAAAGAAAGAATGATACCCGTGTCTTTTATAAAGTGGCCGGCCTTCACATATAGGTGTCAATTGTCGTTTTAAACTGACATCGTAGTATATTAGTGTTGGTGTTTTAATTTTAACCGATGCCAACAAATGTGATGTTCATCTCTGAACTAGTGACATGTGGAAGACCATCAGTTATTTTCTAGACCATCTTCTTATTCATTGGTTTATTTAACAACTAAAATCAAAAGTTAAATACTAAGTAAAGACCATCGGTTGTGTAGCATGTGACCGAGCATCATGTTAAGGTCAAATAGCTAATAATACCCCACCAACTCTAAACCCCACTTACCCCATTAAACACCCACACGACTTGTGAATCCGTTTGGCACAAGAAAACCTCCCAAACCGCACCCCTCTCTATTCGCTCCCCGCAAGCCGCACCTGTCTCGCTTCTTCCCCCATTCACCGGTCTCCCACAACCCTGCTAGACTTCCTGCCCTTTGCTGGTTACTGACAAACAACATCAACAGACTCTCTGTGTTACAACCTGTTCCTAGCTTTGCTGGTAATCCAAGAGATTTAAGATAATCTTGATGCTTGTCATGCTTTTGTTATTAATACTCTATTTTATGCTTTATCTTAACTTTGGTAACCTTAAATACATGTTTGGGCAACTCGTAATCATGACTTAAGCATACTATAAAGATCGAAATTGGAGTTAATATAGCATTAACCCATACATGTGTGCATGAAGAGAGTTTATGACATTGGAGTAAATAATTAATAAATGAATTTTCATTTGAGAATATTATCAAAATAATCTTGTAATATCGTAGAGAATTCAAATTACAAATCTAACAAAAAAAGAATGAACCAAATCAGAGTTAAAATGAGAGAGTTATGCCCTTTTTAGTAAATATATATAGAGCACCATGACCGATGATGCGTCGACACCGCAACCACGATGTTGTGTCAACACCACGACTATAATGCTGCATTGACACTATGACCCGCGATGCTAGGACCACGACCAACATTTCGTCGACATCGCGACCGTGACCGACGCCACCCAAGATAGAAAATCGTGAAACGATCATATCACGAGCAATACTTATCCATTTTTAATGAAACGAAGTGCGTTAGAACCGTAATTCAATCCACTATCTTGTCATACAAGTTTCTCTATGAGAGGGAAATCTGGAAGATGATTCCTGGGGTGATTTTTGGGGAAGAATGTTAAGAACAACAGAAATAAAAAAGGGTTTTATAGATTCGACTTGGTAAGTAGGTTTAACCATTTATTCTTCCTTCTTTCCATTTTCCCTTGCTCGAAATCCCTGATCCAACAAATTTGAGGTTTGGTTTAACCTCTAGTCTTCTTCTTCTACCTACATCAGATCCTGTTTTGGGTTAAAAGGAAGAATAAACCGCAGATTATGCTAGGTTTTTCTATCGATTTTAGATTTTTAGAGATGGGCTAAGTTTTTAAGGTGTTTTCACACCTTAGGATGAGTGGGCACTTCCTTTAAATAGTATATTGCATGAAAATCGGTTAAATCATTAATAATTTTCAATTGATTAGTATGCAAGTACAACCCTAAATGGTCTATTTGATCTATCATGTGCAAGTTGATAAGAAATGGATTATTTATCTGTTGTAATGAATTTCAAATTATGAAATCACATTAGAAATGATTGCAATCCATCTAAATGAGAAAACTTAAAGTAATTGTAGAGGTTACATGAATATACTAAAATTTAGGGATTTCAACTATGACTGAAATTGTTGTATAATTGAATAAAGATGTTTCCTAGTTGAATCTCTTTAGATACAGATGATTGTTTGTTTGTGTGCTTATTACATATATGTCAGATTAGATCTTCAATTTCATTCGATGATAACAATGTTTGCTTGATATATCAGTAAGGAGGGTGGAAACCCTAGTTCAATTCATTACAGGGTTTCATATATATATTTTCGATTATATGTGAACTGTTGAGAGCAATTCTTGCATGATGTTATGATGAATTCAATCCTTATGCGAGTTATGTGATAAGTGAATGAGGTAAATGAAACCCTAATGATAGGGTGTTCAGTGAAACAAGTATTGTGATATAAATCCTTCCTAGTTTGAGATGTGGTGATGCTTAACAACTCAGTTGTGGTAAAAGTTATCAGATGGTTTATGAAATGAATGGTTTACAAAGATGAACAAAGATATGATGATGTGCTGATTGAAATGTGAATTCAAAGAGTGAATTAGACAAGTAGATTCCCTGAACACTATAGAATCCTCATAGGATGAGGCCTGAGTTGTGAGGAGGAAACAGTTTCCCGACTGGAGATAGTCCAGATCAAGGTGAGCCGAAGTGCACCAGTAGGGTGTGGGGGTCTTGACCAATAGGGCAGACTCCTTACAGTTGTGTGGTACCCAACACCAATCGGGGATGCCAATGGTACCTGTGATACATGTTGAGTGATCAGTGATTAGTAGGTCCACTGATGCACAATAAGCCTGAGGGATTTGACTCACTACCTGAGTACCCAAGTTGAGAGGTGGAGTCTGAGATATCCGACCGCTCCTATTAGCCACTATGAGGAAGACGTGTTGAGGCCCGTTGTAGATGGGGTCTTACTTAAGAGATAGGCATAGGAACCCGAGCATGCTTGTAAGCCTTGTACAGTGAGATCGTAGCTTGCTGCGATTCTTTCACATGTTGTGGTACACCTCATGTGGGTTCAGGGAATAATAAAATGAATGAGAGGTTAAAAAAGTGTACGTAGTTATTCAATTATTCTTTGTATGTTGCTGAGTTATTAATTCTCTTTATAATCAATCAAGCATGTTCATATACTGATTCACTCTTGTAGATGTTTAGAGTATTGTGACACATTTATTTTTGCAAAAAATTAGTCTCTTTAAAGATTACTGCTGTTATAATTTATATCAGTTACTCAAAAGTATATTTGTAATTATATTAAAGCTTTAGACTGTTTCTTTGAAGTACTCATTCACTGAGCGAGTAGGCTCACCGCTCTACTCACAATTTTGGGGAAACCACATGGACTTAAAGAAGGTCAGAGCATCAAAGTAGATGTAACACATGTGTTAAGTATGAGATCAGTTAAATTCAGTCGGTCCCTGTCACTCTAGGTCCTTGTATAGATGTGAGAGAATTGTAAGTGATGTTTGTATCTTTATTTCCTTAATAAGAGAGAATGTGTATAATTATCATGTCGTATGTACATGGAAGTGTGAGAAACAAAATGAATGTATGGATGTGTATCATTAATGTTGAGATCATATTAGAGTAATCAAAGTATAATTATCTTGTAAAGTTTGTTTATGAGATTGAATGCGAGAAAACAAAGAGTTCGGAAAACAAAAGTTGGGAGTGAACTTTGTATTAAGTAAACTCCTCAAACTTATGTCCTAATCTCATGATTAGTGGTAATTGTGGGATGTAGGTGTGACACTATACTAATAGGTGTCACCGTCATTGAAGTCATAGTAGCCGCTGCCTCGGCCCCAACTCGCAATCGAGGAGTCTCACTCATTCTGTGGTTCCTACCCTAGCTTGGTGGCCTACAACCAAAGGTTCAAACTCCCTATCTGATGGATGGCGATTGTTTCTGAGTGTCAAATGAGGCAATGATTTTGACGACCTTGGAAGCTCCAAACTCTGGTACATTGACCTCTGACTCTCAATTAAGGAGTCCATCTCCATGTCCGGTACCCTAGCTTGAAATTGGGGATTCAAAGGCACTATAATCACCCCAATATAGCTTCTCATCTTATCTTTTAATGCCTAAAATGACTCCTCCTTGTCAGGTGAGTATGTTGTTCTCTCATGGAGTGTCTAGTCTACTGATCGTCCAAATAGTTAGTTAAAATCTTCCTCATTTGCTCCGTGTGTTTATCCCCTCATTTCCCCATATTTATTAGCTAGCTGTGAAGATAGACCAAGCATAAGATGTGTTGAAGTTAACCTAGCAATTGCATTGCACCCCACATGTATATTTTATCTCTTTGATCTATTGTTCATTTTGATAGAGTTGTTGGGTAGATGTTACTTAACCTCAATATCTAAAAGTAGAGATGGATGGCTATTTTCCCAACCAAATGTTAGTAATGTGGTTGTGAGGCGATTGTATCTTATGGTACAAAACCTTCACGCTCATTCTGTCTTACATCATTTTCTATAAGATTTGAGAGGCACATGCATCTCATGATTCATTGGAGAGTGTTGCCTATCATGTGTAAACATGTTTTATCTAATCTGTATTTTGGTAACATCGAACTGGGTTGTAGATCCTCTATTTTTTCTTTCTCCATAATTGAGGGGTGCTTCCTTGTGCCATGGGTTCACCTCTCTTTTCTATTTTCCATGTTCTAGGGTATATCAGTAGGTGTGTGCTTCAATATTGTCTGTTAAGCTGTTCGTTTCCTATGATCATGGAGGATTTAGCTTGTGAATGTGGTACTAATACGTAGCTAAGTTTTTACCTTTTGATCCATGTGGAGATAGTGATGATGGACATCCAAGATGAGAAAATAGAAATAATATTCTACCTCCATGCCAGTAAAGAATTAGCAACCCTCTGATTCTGCAATCACCTACCACAAAATGATCCTAGCATTTTTTTTCTATTTAGTTTTAGTTTTCAAGCATATTTAGGTAATTTCACATGTTGTTATGGGAAGCAAATTTTCCTCCATTTTTTTACACACTCTTCATAAGAATAATTGATCCTCTTTTATATTCTTTTTGGAAGGTTTTGCCATTTTTGGTAGTTAATAGTTTTGGTGTTATATGTTTGTCATAACTGACAACCACTAACAGACATGCATATTTTTGTTATTGGTTTAGGAATATGTAATATAATTTTCTTCTTTTAGGTCATTGAGTCCCTTGACAAAGCCAAACTTGAATCTACAAACCTGATTGTTGGTATCGATTTTACTAAGATCAATGAGTTGGTAGGTGAGTTATTACATTTGTTATCAGTGATAGAAAGGGATTTAGAAAAAGATTGTTGGTGCCTTACTATATAAATGTGTAAAACTCACCTGCATTAGCATTAGGTTTTAGATATACTCTGGTATGACAATGGTTGTTTCTTTCGACTGTATAAATGGTTGACGATGTATTAATATAAGATCTTTAGTTTCTATCCTGATGAATCATACGATTTGATTGAGGTCATTTATGGTCATTGAACCATAGCTTAGGATAAAAGTGAGGATGTTTATGTAGCACTATGTAGGTATATTACCCCGTAGGAGTTTAGTCATATCATTACATTAAGTTGAGATACTTTCCATTTAATTATTGTTACATTGTAATCTGGACCCTTCTTCTTACAAGCCAATACTTTAGCATCGACCTATGGATGTTGTGGAACCAATTATGTTACTAGGTCTCATGTAACCAATATCCTTACTAATATGTAACAGATTCTTTGTTGTCCATTAAGTTCTATGCTTGTTCTTGTACTCTAGTCAAGCTTCTTATTTTTATGGGGTTTTATTTTGTTGGAGGGGGTGTTCTTTTTGGTCAGGTGACTAGTAAGTGACTGCTTGGGGGTAGAATATTTGATTGAACTATTAGCAATATAATTATATATTTATATTATGTGTTTTTGTCCCCTATTAACCTTCAAGGTTCGGGTTAGTGCTTGCAACTTCTTTCCTTCATGAGTCATTGTAAGTGAGATGTGCTTTCCAGATAGTTTTTGGTGCATGACATGATGTCAGTCTCCACACTAGAGGGGGTACTGACATGCACAACAAACTCTAGCCAAAATTTTTCTTGCTTTTATACGATGTCATGGTGGAACTGGAGATAGAACGGTCCAAGGTTGCCAATGCCATCTTCTCGATCGTCAAAAACTAGATATTCTACACCATCCACACACGGGTAAACAAAAAAAGCTTCACCACTCCGGAGCGTGTCTAGAGACCATATGCTACTTTACTAAATACTGATGTATACTGTTAAGTAACATATTATATTGGTCTCATTATTTTTTTAAAATAAAAATTTGTATTTAACTTGCAGGCCACAAGCCCAGCAACACATGTGGAAGATACGGTGTTGGCTGTGACATGGAGGTTGAGGAAGCTACTTTGTTGATTAGATGGAGCATGGCCAGAAAGTAAATAACAAACACATGATAATATCATATGTACTTGTCATAATGCACAACTTTTCTGTCAAAATCTGAGATCAACTCATCGACCTGGCATATCCTTTCAGCTTGATTAACGTGACTACCACAATCATCGTAATTATTTGTGTTGTATCACTTATCAAGTATTTTTTCCTCCACTTAAAAACATCGACATGTTTGATATGGATGAGGTCACAACGAGCATGTGTGATCTGAATGAGGCCATAACAAACATTCTAGGGTTGGAACCAAGCCTACTATGCCATTCAGATGGGAACACATTCTTTGTTGTCCATTAAGTTCTATGCTTGCTAGGCTTGTTCTTGTACTCTAGTCAAGCTTCTTATTTTTATCGGGTTTTATTTTGTTGGAGGAGGTGTTCTTTTTGGTCAGGTGGTTGGTAAGTGATTGCTTGGGGGTAGTATTTTTTATTGAACTGTCAGCGATATGATTCTATATTTCTATTATGTGTTTTTTGTCCCCTATTAACCTTCAAAGTTTTGATTAGTGCTTGCAGCTTCTTTCCTTCATGAGTCATTGTAAGTGAGATTCTCTTTCCAGATAGCTATTGGTGAATGACAAAATTCCAATATCCACACTAGAGGGGGTGCTTATGTGCACGACAAACTCCACCCAAAGCTTTTCTTTCTCCTGTATGATGTCATGGTGGCACTAGAGATAGAAGGGTCCAAGGTCGCCAATGCCAGCTTATCCATCATTAAAGACTAGATGCTCTGCACCATCCACACAGAGGTAAATAAAAAAAGCTTCACCACTCTGGAGCGTGTCTAGAGACCATATGCTACTTTACTAAATACTGATGTATACTGTTAAGTAATGGATTAATTGGCCCTTTTATTTTTTTAAATTAAAATTTTTATTTAACTTGTAGGCCGCAAGCCCAATAGTATGTGTGGAAGATATGGTGTTGGCTGTGACAGGGAGGTTGAGGAAGCTAATTTGTTGATTAGATCGAGCGTGCCCAGAAAGTAAATAATAGACACATGATAATACCGTACGTACTTGTCATAATGCACTACTTCTTTTTTTGTAAAATCAGATATCAACTGATCGACCTAGCTACAAATCCTTTCTGCTTGCTTAACGTGACTACCACAATCACCAAAATTATTTGTGTTGTGTCACTTATCAACTATTTTTTCCTTCCACTTACAAACATCGACCGGTGTGATATGGATGAGGCCATAATGAGCATGTGTGATCTAAATGAGGCCACAAAAAACACTCCAGGGTTGAAACCAAGCCTGTTGTGCCCTTTAGTTGGGAATTGAAGTAATTTTAGATGGGATTGTTATATTTGCATGTATCAACTTTTATTAGAAAAAAAATATCTTTCAGTTCGGGACATACCTGACTTGTAAGGTTGTACCTCATGTTGCGTTTGATTCATGTATACGTGTTGGTTGTAAATAAGGTGATCATGTATAACATTACTTATTATAAGAAATAAGATTGTTCTATATTTGCATTTGCAATATCCATGTGATGATAATGATTCCCATTTTCATGTTGAAAATGAATTTATTTTTGTTGAAATCTTTATTAAATTTTAAATGTATGTGGCAGTAGCTGGTATGGGATGTGCTATTTCTTATTGTTATTTGTTAGGATTCACATGTATATGCATGTCGTGCATGTTTTTCATCTATTTGCCATCCCTATGAAATGGGTGACATGTGTTACTGTGACTTTTTTAAAGTGGGTGATGATCAATTATGTCACCTATTATCATGTTTTGAAATCTGAAACACACAAATAGGTGACATTCAATCAACATACATTACATAGCACAAACCCCACACCTAATAGGTGACATACAATTTTAAGGTGATGGGTAGTCATTTCACCCTTTTGCTTAAACATTACATGTTTGAATGTCACCTATACTCTATTTTTTAGTAGACCCGATGGAGGGAGCACAGGTGGATGTGAAGAAGGACAAGATGACACACATGTACATTCTGCAAAGCATTCTGCAGGACATCCTCCTCCAGATTACAAAGAAGAAGACGGTGAGAAATGTCTGGGAAAGCCTTAAAACAAGGTACCTGGGTGCTGAATGGGTGAAGAAGGCATGTATGCAGACCCTGAAGTTGGAGTTCGATCTCCTCCAGATGAAGGAGAATGAGACGGTCGATGAGTTTCCCAAAAAACTAAACACCATGTCTAGAAAGAACTCTGCCCTCAGAGCTAAACTTGAACATTTTACTCTCAATAAGAAATGACTCAACTCCATCCTAGACAAATACTTTTCTAGCATCATCGATATTAAGCAGTTGTACTACCTCGAGATCATGCCCTTTGAGGAAGTAATAGGGTGGCTGAAGGCATTTGATGAGTGAGCAGTGCGGCTGTGCGACAACACTGACAGCAGTGACAACCATGTCCTGCTCACTCACACTGAGTGGCAAGCACATTAGATGGGTGGTAATATTGACACTTTGTTAGGACCCACATGGCGTGGAACCAACAACCTTGACTGTGGAAAAGGATGTGGACGAGGGTGCGATCACGGTCGGGGAGGCCATGGTACATTGCACCAAGATAGTGTAGGAGGCACTACGACATTGACACTGACATTCGTGATAAAAGCCATACAAAATATTTTAATTGTGAGAATATGGGGATTATTCTTCGGAGTGTCAGAGCACAAGATGAAGAAGCTCTTCTCACATGCAACAACATCGCCAATGATGAAGAACCAACACTATTGATGGTTGTGTCCTAGGAGGGGGTGTGTACTAGATGGGATTGGCATGACAATGTACTGCTCAATGAAGAGATGCTACTATCAGAGCTATACCATGACAACAAGGAGGAAAATGAAGAGGTCTGGTATCCTGACAATGGTGCAAGAAACCACATAATTGGCCATCATTAGAAGTTCCAGTAACTAAATGAATCCATCATTGGGAGGGTGAGGTTCAATGACAGATCGATGGTCCAAATCTTGGGTAAGGGGACAATTGTGTGCACTTGCAAGAACGGCGATCAGATGGCTCTCTATGAGGTATACTACATTCCCAAGATTTTTAGTAATATCATAAGCTTAGGATAATTGATAGACGATGAAAATGAGGTGAACTTGGCGGGAGATATCGTGAAGGTGCTTCATAGTAATGGGAAGATTTTGATGTTGGTGAAATGGACCCAAAATCTCTTGCACAAAATAATCCTCAAGACTCTCAAACCGATCTGCCTTCTTGCAAGTCTCAATGATCCAGCATGGTTATGGAACGATAGACTCAGCCATGTCAACTTACATGATTTGAAGCTATTGGGGGGAGAAGGAGATGGTGGTTGTGGTGACATTACTCTCTCATCTGAACAAGTTATGTGAGGCACGTGTGACCGCCGAGTATAGAAGTCCACCATTCCCGTGCCAGTAAAATTCCAGAACAAAGAAGCCACTTGTACTCTTCCATGGAAATATATGCATGCTAATTTCACCATCTACTCTTTCTAGTAACAAGTATTTTCTCTTGATTGCTGATGACTTCACTCGATGGATGTGGGTGTTTTACTGGAAACAAAAAGTGATGCATTTGAAGCATTAAAGAAGTTTAGAACATTGACAAAGAACAAGGTCGAGCAGAAGATCAGAACACTTTGGATAGACCGCGGCGGCGAGTTCCTATCCATAGAGTTCACTCACTTTTGTGAAGACAAGGGGATTGAGAAGCACCTCATGGCTTCCTACACACCACAATAAAATGGTGTTGTGGAGCATGGTAACCACATTGTGATGGCCATGGTGAGATCTCTACTTAAAAATATAGATGTGTTTGCAAGGTTCTGGGGAGAGACAGTCGGGTATGCAGTCTATCTACTAAATTGCTTGCCATACAAGGCGGTAGGAGAGTGCACACCATTGGAGGTCAGGATGGGGAGAAAACCACACCTCTCACATTTTAGGGTGTTTGGTTGTGTGGCGTATGTGAAGAACACATTCCTTCACCTCAAGAAGCTCGATGATAAAAGTACAACCATGATATACTTGGGTGTCGAAGAAGGTTGCAAAGCAGGTCGCTTATTTGATCCTCTTTTTGGCAAGTTACAAGTAAGTAGAGATATTGTGTTTTAAGAAAACCTTGGATGGAGTTGGGATTTAGGTGATAACAATGAAGGATAGCCACCAGAGTTCATCGTCATGGCCTCATTCTACTTAGATGAGGTGATTGTCATGGAAGCCACCGAGGTAGGTGCGGCAGGTGACATGCCACGAGTGACATAAGCCATAGTAGGGACTGTTATAGAGACTGTTATAGCCGTGACAAAAGTTGCAGAAACTTTGACATCCTCAAGAGCGACTCCACCTACGCCAACACCTCCTGTGCCACAAGTGTCAAGTAATGCAGTCGCTAGGGTAGGGAGCATGCCAGAAGTGGTAGGAGATACAAGAACATCTACACCACCTTCCAGCTCCCGCAGAAGCATCTTACATATAGTGTCATCCACGCCAGAGTTCCATGATGGATTTGTACGTCTTAGGTCCATCATTGGCATCTATGCCAACATCGAGGAAGGTCGTGGTTGTCAAAGAAGTCGAGGGATAGATGATCATGGTGGTGTTTGAGGAGCCAACAAGCTACCAAGTGTTAGATCTAGGGCTCTAGAGGGGGGTGAATAGAGCTTCAAAATTCTAACAAGAATAGTTAGAACTTCAACTTATATCAATCAAAACTAACAGCTTATGAGAAATTTGAAGTCCTAACTACACAAGCATAGCAAGGATGAGAGAAATTGAAACATTCACTTGGACAAGGTGGTTTAGAGTGGTTCCAATCTTGAAATTAGGAGATCGTCAATCCACTACCTAGAGAGGTCAACCTCTAGGACTTTGCAATATGTGTATACTTATATTCATTCATAAGAGATACAAGGAGACCACCATACATCTAAGGACTTACCTACTCAAGACAAGAATCTCCCACTGACACAAGGACTTACCCACTTGATCAAGATATCTTTAACCTTCAACAAGGACTTACCCACAGTTACATCAAGTAAATGGACTTAAAGGATGTACCCACTCTTCTTGAATCTTGTCCTTTCCCTTCTCCTTCACCTGGAGAAGATATTCACCTCTTCTTCAACCTTGAAGAGGACAACAACAACTTCACCTTCATTTGGAGTAGCTTGCTTCAACCTTTTCTCTTTAAGAAAGGGGGTAGGAAAGATGGAAAGAATGAGAGCTTTACAATTACATGGATTATCTCTCTTACAACATGCCTAACTCAGTCACAATCATGACATGCTTTCTAAATGAGAGAGAGAAAGGGGCTCCAAGGGTTGAAACATAGTCAACTATATCAAGGACATAGAATAACATGAATGAGAAAACTTGGAATGAACTCCAAGGGGTCCTATTTATAGCTGGGGGTGTTTCTTTGAGTGTGGGATCACTTAAGAACAAAGACTAGCCGTTTTGCAACTTGCAACAGATCCATTTTCACTCACAACAACTCTCCAACAGTTGCAATCACTTTTCTGCATTTTTCATATAGTACATTCAGTCCAGTTTCAATAAAGGTAACTCGACCTATCCACTAAGTGACAAAGCCAATTTTCAAACTATTAGTCAAGTTTGTTCTGGGAAATTCAACCGATGAGTCAAAATCAATTTTTCTTAGCTGATCAATCGGTCGAGTTTTGTGAGTGTGCAACTCGACCGATTGTCTCTTCTAAAAATTCATCACGGGATCAGTTGAGTTTCCAACTCGACCAATAAACAACCTGTGACAAGTTTTCTAATTTGACTTTTGAGTGACCAAACATGGGCATTAAGTGTTCCTAATATTTTCTCATCTTAGTTACAAGTCATATCATCAATACAATTGATTACAAAATTAACCTAATGTCATTTGGAGTGATTTCAAAAAATGTGCACTTGCATTGCTTTTGACTTGAACTTGGACAAGCTAGGGCTTGTGTGATTTGATCCTTTTCATGTACCTAAAGCCTGCAATCAATCTTAAACATACATATTAGATACATAAGAATGGAATGGTTAAGTCATAATAAAAATATGGGCAATGTATAACTCTCAAATCAACATCCCCCCCTTTTTTGATAATGACAAATCATTCCTCAATCATATTAAAAAGGATATGTAAAGTATACATTTGCATTGTGAATTGCAGGGGCATTCATGGTTTGAATAATGTGAATTGCTCCCCCTCATTCTATGCTTAATCTTACCTTCATAATTTATCTTCCTACACGAAACAATATAACATATATACTATATGCTCCTTTAGGAAGTCACATGATAAAGCAAATAATGAACAAGAAAAGGATCGAATAGACAATAAAAGAAATATGGTTGAGCTTCACAACATTGAACTTGTCTCCCCCTTTTGACATTATCAAAAAGGAAGGGGGTAGAAGAGCATAGAAATAGGTTTCTCCAAGCATAACCAAACATACATCCACAACATAAAACATACAATCTCAAAGCATACACCAAATCTAGTTTATCTATGACCACAACATCATCATCAACATCATCAAAAAAGGCTTCTGGCTCATATTCATCATCTCTATATGAAGGTGAAATAGAGACATCAACATCACCTTCATCACTAGTATCACCAGCAAATCAATCAAAACCATCATCACCATCATCCTGAGATACCACCTCATAAGTAGAAGTAGCTTCCTCATCAGCCTAATCTGGAATCTCCCCATCGACAGAGGAATCGAAGCCACAAATGGGCCACCTGACATTTTGCTCAGCCCAAGACATACCAAGGTCATGGATTTCTTGAGCTTGTGGAAAGGTAGGAGTAGAGATACCAAGTCGTGCAAGTAGGGTGGCTATAGGACCAGTAGGGAGAGGTTGCACAATAGGGGTAGATCCACAAGTAGTAGTGGGTGTAGTGGTGGAAGCAGCAAGTGGATGGTCATGGTAAAAGTGATCATATGCATAGGATGCCTAGTCACCTCTTGGTAAGGCTGGTAGGTAGGATAAGGATGCGTATAGGAAAGGTTCATGGTTGACATGATGGAATAGAGATCTTGATGCATATGCTCTTGAACCTGAAGGTTATATATGTCGGCGAGCAGTAGCCCAGCTGGTCGTAGCTTAGGGCCCCTCACGAAGGGTCCCGGGTTCGACTCTCGCTAGAAGCACTGCTCGGAAATAATTTTCCCACAGCGTCAGCTGGCCTTTGATGCGACTTATTGAGATGTCGGTGTGCGGGCGCACGGGTCGCCCGGGTTTACCATCCCTGCTATCTGGGCCTCCACCTAGGGGGGTGGGTTTCCCCCGGAAATCAAAATAACCTAAAGGTTATACGCCTGCTGATGCATCATGTGACCCATGAGGGTTTCATTTGATACATGGAAAGAGGCGCGACAAGGTCGGGATGGTTAAGGTGATGGAGGTGCATAAGTGGAGGTAGAGGCTCCAAGTGTGGTAGAAGAAGGGATATGCGCAAGCTTCTAAAGTGTGGTCTCACTTGTGCAAATTCCTTTCAGGCAAGTTTGTGATGATGGTCATGGAAAAGAGATTTTCTAGTGGCAGTCTTAAAAAGACCACAAATCAGGGTTGGGTAGGGTGGGTGGGTGCCACGTGTGTTCTTACCAGAGTCAAAATAGGTCATGTGTTGAAGGACATATCTGGCCCATTTGACTATTATGTTCTTCAAGATACAGAACAGAATCACCGTAGTGTTCTCTACAATTCCAGTCTAGTTTTTCTTTGGATGAATATTGCAGTTAACAACTAGGGAGAGTATGAAGTTCTTGAGGTCTAAGGAAGAGGAGGGAAGGGTACACTTCTTCCTATAGGGAAACTAAGGCTTCTTTAAGAATTTATAAATATCAGGGAGAGTAAGATCATATTTCTTGTAGAAGGCCTCTGGATCAACAAGGTGAAAGTACTCAGGGTAATCCTTTCTCCAAGTGTCAGTCACTTCAGTACCCGAGAAAAAGATATTCAGGGTATCCTCGGTGACTTGGAATTTCTTCCCGACTAACATGGCAGTAAGGACTACTTGACCATTAGGCGGGGGTAAGAAAGTGTCGTAGTTCCATTGCAAATTTTCATAGAATTTGTTAGCGACTTTGGTACTTGTAATGGAATTGTGGTAGTACGTGCTTTCAACACTCAAGGTGGAGAGGTGGTGGTTGTATAGCAACTCAACTACTTAATCAATAACCCTTTGCCGATGTGGGGTTCGCTCAAAAAGGACGCGAGAAGGAAAGGGGTTCCTAGGAAGGAGCTCCTTGTACCTATTTAGAGCATCATTGGAGACAAAGAAGGTATGGTCAACGGGTATAAGTCACAAGATAGAGGAGGAGGATGGTGCTCCAGCTGGGGCGGCTCTCTTTCTCCTATTTGATGCCATGGAGACAAAATGAGAAGGATTGATAAAAGAAAAATGATGAAACACCGTCACAAAACATCCATATACATAGGGTTGATGGGAAAGAGGTCAAGGGAGGTTGATCTAGGTTGAACTAGGGCTAGGGAGAGGAAGGTCGAGGCTAGGGTTGAGAGATTGAGGGAGCTAGAGGTTGGATCGGACAATTTTTCTCTAGTTAAGAGGGAGAAAAGTCAGCCAAAGCTAACTTATTGCTCCATCCTGGCCATCAGTCGAGTTCTATGACTAGGAAACTTGACAGAATGTCTCTTTAAAAAAGCTCTCGGCTACTGATCGGTCAAGTTGGCAACTCGATCAATGGTCAACCTGAACCAACTTTAGAAATTTCAATTTCTACCATTAGAGTGCTAATTGAATTTATTTTCTAGTCCAATTTTCATTTTAAACATACTTAGGCACATATCACTCATCATTGGGTACGAATTTGGTATAAAACAAGCGTTTGTGAAAAATACCTAAAAACAAGAGAAAAACAAGGTAAAAAGAACATGAAAAATTGATTTTAGCATATAGCAAGAAAGGGTGATCAAAACATAAACTAGGCATATAGGATATATAACAACTAGCTAGATGACATATTAGATTCATTCAAAGCAGTTATGAACAGTTTAGATCTAATAAAATTAAATTGCCCTCTAACTAGAGGTTTAGTGAAATTGTTTGCCAACTGATTTTTGTGTCTATATGTGTGATACATATATCCTTTTTGTCAATGTGATCACAAAGAAAATGATGACAAACCTCTATATGCTTGGATCTACTATGTAATATAGGATTGTAAGACAAATTAATTGTACTAGTATTATCACAATAGATAGGAGAAGCATCAAAATCAATGTTAAAGTCTTGGAGCATTTGCTTCATCCATAGGACATGGGCACAACAACTCCCGGCTATAATGTATTCAACCTCTATGGTTGATAATGATACTGTGCTTTGTTTCTTAGAGAACCAAGACACTAAGCATGGTCCTAGGAGAAAACAAGTGCCACTTGTCTACTTTCTATCAAACAAGCATCTTGCGTAATCTGCATCACTGTAAGCTGTAAGAGTAAAGTACCTTTACTTGGGATACCATAGTATTTGGAGTTTTGGCTAAGTACCTTAATATTCTCTTCAAACAACTATAAGATGTGATTTATTGGTATTTGATTGAAAGTGTTCATACAAACCAACACAAAAATTATATCAGGTCTATAGGCAGTTAAATAAAGTAAACTTCCAATCATACCTCTATAGAGCTTCTCATTTACATTCTCATATTATTCATCTTCATCAAGTTTGGAAGTGTTTTACGTGGGTGTTCATCGACTTAGTGTTCTCCATCCTAAAGCACTTAAGTAGATCACTTGTGTACTTACCTTGGTTGATGAAGTTCCCATCTTTAGTTTTCTTGATTTGAAAGATGAGGAAGAATGTAAGATCACCCATCATGCTCATGTAAAACTCACTCTACATAAGATCATTAAACTCCTTGCAAAGATCAAGATTAGTTCTGACAAAAATGATGTCATTAGAATATATTTGAATGATAAGAAAATTGTTAGAAGTGTGTTTTAAAAACAAGGTAGAATCTACTTTGCCCATGATATACCCTTGATCTAACAAAGAGTTCTTTAATTTCTCATACTAAGCTAGAGGTGCTTGTTTGAGTCCGTAGAGAGCTTTTTGCAATAAATAAACTTGATTAGGTAAATCATCATGTTCAAAACTTGGGGGTTATGCAACATACACTTCCTCCTCAATTGTACCATTCAAAGACACACTTTTAACATCCATTTGACAAAGAAGAAAGTTTTTATAACTAGCAAAAGCAAGAAACATACAAATAGACTCAAGTCTAGCTACAAGTTCATATGTTTCATCAAAAGTTATACCTTCCCCCTAATTGTAGCTTTGAGCAACTATCCTTGCTTTGTTCCTTACCGCCTTTCCACTTTCATCTAGCTTGTTGTGGTAGACCCACTTGGTGCCAATGATCTTTCTATCACTTGGTCTTGGCACTAGGGTCCATACTTTTTTTCTTTTCAAATTGATCCAACTCTTCTTGCATGGCTAGGATCCATTCATCATCCCCAAGAGCTTCTTTGACATTCTTTGGATTGAGTTGTGAGATGAAGGTTTTGTTGGCTTGTTCTTTGTTGAAGGTATCCCGTGTCTTCACTCTTTCAAATAGGTCACCTAAGATCAACTCTTTTGGATGATTCTTTGCAAAGATGGGGATTGGATCCTTCTTCTCTTCATCTTTCTCTTCTTCTTGAGTGACCACCTCTTTTCCCTTTTTGGTGATGTCGAGTTCTTTTACAATAGGAATTACCTCACCTGCAACATCATCATTTGGAATAATATCTTTGGGAATAGAGGGGTTAGTCTCAATATACTTAACAATTATATATTCTTCTACTTCAACAAGATTAACATTAAATACTCTATAAGCCTTATTCATAGTGTTATAGCCAAGAAAGAAAGTCTTGTAAGATTTCGAATCAAACTTGTCAAGAGAATCTTTTATATTCAAAACAAAATAAGGACATCTAGAAAGGTGTAAATACTCAATAGAATTTTTCCTACCATGTCATAGATCATATGGGGTTTTCTTTAAAGAAGGATGTGTAAAAACCCAATTTTGCACAAAATATGAGGTATTAAGGGCTTCGACCCAAAACATCTTGGGGTGTCATACTCTAAAAGTATGGTCCTAGCCTTCTCATGTAGTGACCTATTCTTCCTCTCTACAACCCCATTTTGTTGAGGTGTTCAAGGTGAAGAGAAGTAATGTGCATATCTATATTCTTCATGAAAGTGTTCAAAAAGATCATTTTAAAATTCTCCCCCATGATCACTACAGATGGAAACAATCTGACAAGAAGCTTTATTCTCAACTCATTTACAAAAATTAGAGAAAACATCAAGCGTATCTCTCTTGGAAATGAGAAAGAAGGTCCAAGTATATCTACAGAAATCATCTACAATAACAAGGAAATACTTGGAACCATGAAGCGATTGAGTTCTCATTGGTCCAAATAGATCAATGTGAAGAAGTTCAAGAGTTCTATTGGTACTATGGACTCCTTTGGATTTGAAGGAGGACTTGATTTTCTTTCCTTGGGTAAAAGGTTGGCATTCCTCATCCTTTTAAAAATCCAATTTGGGAAGTCCCTTGACCACATCCTTTTTGCTGAACTTCTTCAACTGTTTCATATTTACATGACCAAGCCAACGATGCGAAAGAGAGATATCGTTCGAATTAACTACTAGGCATCTACCAACAACATGCTTAATAGAGTCAAGAACAATTATATAAAGATTACCACTTATAGTTCTCTTATATATGACTTGATAGGTGAGGGAATCTAGAATCAAGAATTCAAAAGAAGTAAGCAGCAGAAGGTAACCACTATCACATAATTGACTCACACTTATCAAATTGTGATGTAGGCCATCTACAAAAAGAACATTCTTGATACAAAAGGATTCACCTACATCACCTTCATCTTTCACCTTTCCTTTCTTGTTGTCCCAAAAGGTAACCGAACCTCCTTTCTTTTTAGTAAAGTAGTTGAAATGGCTTATATTACCTGTCATATGTTTGGTGAAGCCACTATCAACAATCCATCTTCCTTTTTCCTGTAAGAAAGGAAAGTGTCAGTTTCAAACTGAACCTTTAGGATCCGGAGTTAGCTTGGGGAACCATTTCATCTTTGGGTTGGACCCCTCAGGATTGTAAGGACAATAAGTAGAGTAATGATCATCACATTTGCAATGAGAAAAAATCATAGGGTTCTTAGTACCAGAAGACTCTCCAATGAAAAAGGAGTTTCCTTATTATTTTTCTTATCTCAGGCTTTGTTCTTACCCTTAGGTGCTCCCCCTACTAATACCAAACTACTAGTACCACTTTGTTTGGTATAATGGTCAAGGATTTCATTTAGGGTGTTTTTTCCTTTGAGGAATTTCTATAGAGACCCTCTAAGTCTATGATTGTCATCATTAAGAGATATAATAGTAGAAGACAAACTAGCAAGATCATCTCTAGAATGAACAAGGTCGGCCTCTAAACAGAGTGCTTTAGTAAAGTAAGAATCTTTCTCAAGAGAAAAAGAAGAAACATCATTACTAGGCAAGATATGTCTAGAATATACATCATTAACATGACCAAGAAACCTAGCATTTTCAGATTTAAGAACTTGAATTTCCTTGAGATAAACTATGAGACCCCTAACCTTGCTTAAACTGTTGAACAAGATAAATTATCATAATTGAATTCTTATTAACCTAATATAACCTTGTGATATGATTTAAATAATAAGACAAGCTTAAGTTTCAAATTTGGTCCGATTTGGAAACTATTTGAGCAAGTTATGCAATTTTATGCACATTTTGGACTTTTCTACAATTTACTCAATTGAGATGTTTTCTTTGCAATTTATCACTTGAATTATGTTCCTTGGATATTCTCTCATCATTTTTGAGCTTTTTGAGCAATGAGGAACCTATTTAAACCTTGGTTTGAAGGTGTTTTCCTCAAGGGCATTTTAGGGTTTACCCCTTCATGGATGGGCTACCTTTAGTATCTATCAACTAATGAGTTATTTGAGGCTTGGAAATTCGACAAAGGATATCTAAGAAGGTATATATGGATGGTGGGTGAGCTTCTTGTGTGTGTTATTGTATATTCATAATATTTTAAGGCCATGGACACTTGGCAAGATACTAGAACTTCAACTTTTTCTTTTTCTTTATCTTAAAGTTTCATATACTTATCACTAAGCACCCAAACGAGATATTTGCTCTCCACCACTGCCCTCCTTCTATGAACCTCGTTCTCCCTCTATGATTCTGTTAATTTCCTGTCCAAGGAAGAATAAAGAGGCGATCTTCTTGGAAAAAGAATCTAGGGTTGCAATTGACTTCCTTTTAGGGTTTAAAAAGCTTTCTTCTAGTGATCTTGACCTAAAAGAGTAAGAATCCCCTTATTTCCTCCGTTATTTCTTTTTTATCCTTCTTCCTACCATTCTCTAGGTTGGAATCTTGCTGTTCCATGGTAGAAATTTCTCGAAAGCTCTAAAACCCTACCTTTCTTGCTCCTTATGCTTAGGGTTTGCTCATTTGATGAAGAAAGGTGCTAGATGGACGAGTTCACAGCTTATGCTTGGATTTTCTACCCTATCTACTCGAGTTTTATTCTATTTAGGATTTCATATAATCATTAGAGGAAAGTTTTATAACTTGCTCCATGTTTATGGCTTACCATAAGCTTTCTAGCTCATGTTCTTGCTTGAAAATGACGATCCATGCACTAAAAAGCTATGCTTGACTTGGATTTCGATTTTCATAATGTTTCATGTTCTGATTTCAGTTCTAGATGAACCTGCATTCAAGTGTAAGTTCTTCCTAAGGTATAATATGACTTGGATCAGGTTGGTTTGACAACCTATGGTTCTAAGAACCTATCAACCAATGGTCAATTTTAGGGTTTTAAGGATTTCTTCTATAAACCCATGACCAATGATGGTACAGTCGTAACTCCCTATGGTGTTGTCTTCATGACAACATATGGTGGTGACCAATAGTTTCAACATATCTTCACCTCTTAGGTCATGTTTTGGCCTAATTATAAGCTTAATCATCAACAATTAAGTACCCTAATGATGTTATCAATCAATGGTGACATTAGCTTGATATTCGATGATGATTAATAAATATAGTGCTGATCTAACAACCTATGGTGACTTAATGGTCACTAGTGATGGTGGACCAGGTCTCCACAACCTATGGTGAATTAAGCATGTAGTTGTAGCATAAATAAAGCCTTAAACCAATGGTTTCCATGGTCATTTGATGCAATGGTCGGACCTATACTCCAATTGATGGTTTTAATATATGAACTTCACCTAATGGTTAAGATCTAATATTTCTTCATCCAGTAAATTGGAATGATGCCAAAATGTAATATTTTGGTCCTAATATAGTTATTTAAATTGTTTCCTTTATGAGATCAACTTAAAAATCTCATTTATTGATGGCTTGTTCTAAATAAAAAATCACTTGTGGGTTTTACCCTACTCAATGGAACTTTTTATGTTGTTAATAAAGGGATGTCTAGGGTTAGATGTTAACTATTTATAGAGAACAAATCAATGAATTCATAGGTGGTTTGTTCAATATTTAATGGTTAGAAGTGGCTGCCTTAATATTCTTATTATTTTGGGTGAAGTGTGTAGTCTAATGTTATGATTCTGATGATGAGAATTCGATGGTTCAATGCCTTAAACTTGTAGTATTACAATTGCCCTCATATGATTATGATTGATAATCACCATAATGAATTAATGGGTAACCCTAATGAGGTATATCTTGTTATACCTAGCTTTAATATAACTAAATGATGGTAATTGGGTATGAATAGTCCTTGAATGATTAGTACAATCATGGAGTACTCTCTTATTGTTGCTAAAACCTTAGTATCCTATAACCTGATTTATGTGTGGATTCATACTTGAGAATAGTATGGAATGTGGTGGTGATGCTTCACCTTATTCATCCATGATCCAATGGGTATGCCGTGAGTTAGGGTTTGGGTATAAGTGTTGATTATTAACATTAATATAATTTATCTTGTTGAACCTAACTCTAATGCAAATACATAAATATGAGTATTCATGTTTAACATTCTTATATGATGGAATTATGGTGAAACAACCTCCTTAATATGATCATAACCTTAATATGTTAATTGGTGGTTATCATAGCCACATGGTTGATACTTTCTTATGCTAAACATGTGCATTATGAATATGATGAGGGTAAATCATATGTAGATTCCTTGCATGTTGATGTAATAAAGGAATATTCTTAATATTAATACAACCCTGCTATGATTGTTTATGAACATCTCCTAGCTCATTAATGCAATATTGTGATGATCTGGTGTATTATATGTATGTGATGTTGTTGAGCCTTCTTATATGGTATGAAAAGATAGTGATAATCTTGCGGGGAATAGTATGATGGTCTTAATGGCCTTTGGGCATGGTTGATCCCTGAATGAGGTGTAATCCTCTTGTGTTGATAAGGGTTGATATCCTGTGATACTGTGAAAAGGATTTATATCTTGTGATAGTATGATGACTAGTGTAGTCTCATGAATGGCAAGTTAATAGTACCATGTGATGATGAGTTGAGAAATTATGTTTCACATATTTTATATGTTTTGAAGTTATGATATTTATATGCTTGCTAGAAGTGAATTAGGGTTTGTATGTCCACTTGTTTGATGCAACCTTAATTAACCCAATTGGCATAACTAATCAAGTACAAATCTAATGATGTAGTGCCATGTGCCGTAGAGCCATCTCCAGTGTTAGAACTTGCTGGATGGTGAAATGAGTATTCCTAAGGGAAACTCAGAGAACATACTATTGAGTATGTGGGGATGGAAAGTTGAGGATATATCCTTGTCATCTGCAATACAGGTTATGGAGGATGGATATGGTCATGCCTCATACATTTGATGTGATTGAGGACAACTGTGATTGTACCTCAGATTAAAGGATTTTGTATACCCTGGTGTCTAGTGTCGTAACCTGCATCAAGGTTGGACTAGTGGTTAGCAGTTGACTATATGTCACTATAGTGGCAAATTTGACTGATATGTCACTACCTTTTTACTCGTACTGACCGAGGGGAAAAGATCTTAGGATACCGACACTCCTAGGTCTTGTACAGAACTGAATAGCCCTTCATAGGACTCGGTTGGACTTTGGATGGTACGATTCAAATTCCCCAGGGCATAATAAAAGATGTAAGACAGCCGTGTAACATATCTATTTAGGGTTACACACAATACTCCATATTGGATGATAATCCTTGTTTGCTTTCTTTTCATGGAGATCATGTATAGTACAATAAGAGATAATAGATATTCTTATGTTGTGGATATGCTCATGTTATAAGTGTGTATGCACAATAGTCATGTTTAAGTTGATAGATATATTATTGTTGTTGTCTATGATAATGACGTTCATTATCACATATTGTTAGCTATGCTTATATTGCTAGCTTTGCCATTGCATCTAGAGATACCTATACTGCTAATCATGCTTATGTAGATAGTTGCTTATATTGTTAGATCTACTTATGATGTTGATATGTTCAACTTGATAGACATGTTGATGTTTATAGCTATGCTTATGATATTAGACTTGTTCATGATGTTAGAGATGCTCATGCTGCTAGACTCCTTATACTATTAATAGGAATATGAGAATAGTATGGATAATGAAGATAGTTATTATCTGCTCATTTATGTATTTTGTTAATCATCAGTGCTATTGAGGTTATTTGTTATATATGATTAAACTTCTTAAACTATCTCATTACCTAATAATGTTAGAATCAATAAACATTGTTGGAGGTTATATCCCTTACTGGGACATTGGTCTCACCCTTGTGGTTCGCCACATTTTTTTAGGTAATCGGAAGTGACAAAAACAAACCTATGGCAGGAAAGTGGAGCTATAGTAATGAATCTATGAGAAAGTTGATTATATTCCTAGTGTGTCCAAGAGTCGTCCCTGTACTCTCAAGTCTGGGTAGGAAAAGTTTGTATATGGTGTTTCAAACGAATCAAAATTTTGTTAACATGTTAATGTGTGTTTGTGTGGCATATACAAATATTGTTCTCAGGTGTATATATGTTGTGGTTAAGGCAATAGAACAATTTGTATCAAATTCTTGTCATAGTATGGATACAAGAAAGATATTGGGCTCTTATGCAAAAGTTTCTAAGTGGGTGTTGATGTTGAAATTGATTTAATTAACCCATATTTTTGGGTATGTGATTAATTGGTGATTGATTGTGTTTTATGTTTTGAGTAATCTTGTCTAGTGTAACGGGTGATTCAACCCTATTTTAAGGCTTCATCTTGTGTCATGTTGCATTTCAATCACATTTATACCTGTTAGATTACATGTCGTTTCCCCTAATACACATATTTGTAGAAAATGCACTTATGGACACTATTTGCAAGTTTTTCAGGCATTTGGACCACACTTGATGGGAGAGAGAGAGGAGTGATACTAGGGTTTCTCTACCCTTTGAGAGACCCAAAGTGAATCCCAATGCTCCTTTAACCTACCCTTAGTGACCAAAGATCAATAGAAGAAAATATGTCTCAGGAAATCCATAGAAACTAGACCAAGTGCAGTTGCAGACAGTACCATGGTTGTACCACAAAGAATTGTCGTGTAGGGGACAACCACCACGGTTGTGCCACTTAGCACCGCTGGGCTGCATCACTAAAGAATGGGTGTGGAAATCCACCACGGACACCATCACCTTTCTCACCACGGTCATGCTACTCAACATGGGTGTTCTACCCTTTCCCCACCACGACCATGGTGGCCACCACGGCCGTGCCAGCTCTAGCACAAAAGTGACCCACAACCTGACAATTTTCACCATTTTTCATCTCGGCCATTCTTATCCACCACGGTTGTTCCATTTACACCCCACCATGGTCATGTGACCGAGCACGACTATGCTACTCACAAAAATATAGCTACTTTTCCACTGCATTTCCCACTTTATTCCTAGTTGACCTAGTGCCCCCCCCACACACACCTATATATACCTAGGTGGTGACTGGAGGCCGAGGTAGGTGATTCAGCCCTTTTTAGGGCTTCGTCTTGTGTCATTTTGCATTTCAATCACATCTATACCTATTAGATTACATGTTATTTCTCCTAATATGCATATTTGTGTAAAATGCACTTATGGACATTATTTGCATGTTTTTCAGGCATTTGGACCACACTTGATGGAAGAGAGAGAGGAGTGATCCTAAGATTTCTCTACCCTTGGAGAGACCCAAAGTGAAGCCCAATGCTCCCTCAATCTACCCCTAGTGGCCAAAGATCCATTGAAGCAAAGATGTCCAAGAAAATCCAAAGAACAAAGTAAAAGTGTTGATTCAGAACCCAACACAGTCGTTGTACTATAGAACGGTCGTGCTAGGTCACTTGTAAAGACATCCTCAATTGAAGCTGGAATCACCACAGTCGTGCCACCCAAAACGGCCATGGTGAACCAACCCAGAATGATCGTCCTATCCAGAACTTCCATGCTACAACAGAGGCAGAACGACCGTGGAGCAGAGAACGACCTCACATTTCGAGCCACCACGGCTGTGCTACCCTCATTCCACCACTGACGTGCCAGTCTCAATACAGAATTGACCATCAACCTACTATTTTGACATTTTAATTCACACGACCCATGGTGACCACCACAACCGTGCTCACCCCTACCCACCACGGCCGTGTTGATCCACCATCGCCATTCTACTCACAAAACCCAGCTACTTTTTCACTATTTTTCCCATACTACCCCTACTTAACCTAGTGCTTCCCCCACACCTATATATACCTAGGTGGTAGATGGGGGCCGATGTTAGCTACCCTAAAACCACTCTAGCCTCCTCATTTCGTCCTCCATCCATTCCACATCCATTTCACCATTTCGACCATCAAAACCCTACTTTCCTTCCATTTCCACCCTTTTCCACCATACACCCATGCCACTCACCTACCTTGGAGGAGGGAGATCGAGCTACAGTTGCTAGGAGGTGGAGAAGGAGGAGTCTTCACTGAGCTCATCATGGCTTTTCACTCCTCTACTCATTCTTTCTCCTTTCTTTTTGTATTTTCCATTTCCATGAGTAGCTAGCCCCCTTTTGGGGGGTTGTTTGGGGTGTAAAATGTTACTTTGATACCATGTTGGGAGAAAATGATATATAAACTTTATAAGTACATTTTTTAATGATTATGTTCTATTTATATCTCAGTATCCATGTATTGCTTGTTTGTTTGTGTGTGAAATCACTTAGGAATTTAAGAAAATTGATTGCATGTGTGAATTTTGGGATTTGCCCCTAGGTCCAATTCTTGGATCCCTAGGTTGCCTGCAATATTCCTACATCCTAATCAATCTCCCTAAGCCTAAGTGAGAGATCTAAGTAGTTAGATTAGGTGGTTCTGGTGAAATTAGCGTGGAGCCTTCTCAAGGCTAGAATGTGGGGGAATTGGGGTCCAAAACCCCAATTTCACCTCCCCATTACTACCCTTGGCCCCTAATTGCCCTAGGAATGCCTAATCTAGAAACCCATCCTTGATTGGACTCTAATTGAATTGAACCCAATCCCTTATCCAATTGAGCCTCACAAGGGTATTAGGGAGTGTTAGGGACTAGTTCCCCTACACACAACCTAGCATATCCATGTCCAGTTAGTAGCTTAGGTTAATTCATTAGACTCTAAATTGTTGTTTGGTTTGGGTAATCTAAATGGAATCATAATGTTTATATATCACCCCCAACTTAAGTGATAAGTACATCCCCTAAACATCGTACACCTTCCTTAATTTCTTTTAAACCCTACTTTTCATCTTGCTTAGCTAGTTTTAGCTTAGTTAGCTCTTTTATTGCTTAGTTAGCTTCTTGTGTTGCTCTTTCCTTGTTCTTGCTAGTTTAACTCTTTTCTTGCTCTTGTGCTTTTCTCTTGCTTGCCTTAGTGTAAATTTCCTTTTCATATCTAGCTTAGTCTTTTCCTGCTTAATTAGTCTTAATCTAGTCTAGGGTTAACTAAGATTTCATTCTTGCCTTAAATTACTTCCTTGCTCACCTTAGTTAACAATCAAAACAACCTTTAAACCCTTAACCCTAGTCTCCATAGTAGGAACCCAGAAAAACTAACCTAGCTCTAGTGCCCCCTTTTCTACCTGTGGATCGACCCTATAGTTGCCGCCTTACCTATACTATGACATGACCCGATGCGCTTGCAGGATAGCATTTTAGTAGAAGTAGGTGTACTAATTAGGATTTATGAATATTGAAAGTGAATCCACCATGTGTTCTGATCTCGTGCAACACATCTAATCGAATCTAATCGGCTAGTGTGTAGCACCTCTAGCGGGTGCATCAAGCTTTCTGGCATCATTGCCTGGGAGAAAGGTGCTCAGCTTAGCTAGTTAGTTTTGCTTTGACTTTTTCTACTATCCTCATCATTGCTATTCTTTATTCATTATTATTTGTATTCATTGTGTATACTATTTTCATTGTACTTGATATGGATCTGGAGGATAGGAAGATCCCCATCATCTTGGGAAGACTATTCTTATCTACAGTTGATGTCGGGATTCATGTACGCAACAGTACCATGACAGTTTCATTCATGGACATGGAGATCAAGATCAACATGTACAAAACCCCAACCCAACGGGTCTGAGATAGGAATATTCTACATGATCACTTCACGAGTCCTAACGATCATTTGAGAAAAGAAGATTAAGACGAAACTATTGATGATGATTATTGTGATCAAAGAGATGAGGAAAACAGGTTGAGTGCAAATGAGGGATGCATGTTTAGTAAGAATGGGCATGTGAGGATGCCAAATGGATGATTTACTGAAGAATCACCAAGAAGACAAGATGAAGGCAAGAACTCAGTGCCTATGGGTGGCAACCCACCTAGGTTTGGGGAATTTTTCACCCGACCTCTCATTTTTTATACTTTTGATTTATTTTTGCACAAACCTAAAAACACACACGTACACTTGTGTTTGATAGTTTTTGTTTTAGTTTTGATGAAATGAAAGGTGAAATAGGTGCAAGTTGAGAAATGAGGCACATTCAGTGAAAAATGGTTGATACAATAGCAAAGTGGTCATTCAAGATGATTGGGTTATGAATGATGAAATGATTTGATGATTCATGAAGATTTTTGAACTGACAAAACCCATAACAGATGTGATGGTGTGGAACGGTCGTGCTGGCAAAGGTGGATTTCAACAGAAAAAAGCAAGATTTTGGCCTCACTCAACATGGTTGTGTTGGCCAGAACGACCGTTCTAGCATCCAACCAACATACTTGTGGTGATTTGAAATGGTCGTTCTAATTAAGTTGGATTTCAATAGGGTAAGCTCAAGTTTTGGACACGAGCAGTATGACCGTGGTGGCCAGAACGGCCAGCTAACATCCCACTAGAACGGATGTGCTGGCATCCCACTAGAATGGCCATGCCGGCCAGAACAGGCGTTCTAGCCCGAATCCAATGCATAAGTCGCTGGAGTCCACCTGAGTCAACATGACCCAAAGTTCATTTTCTCAACCCAGAATGGCCGTTCCGTGCACAAAGGCAGCTAGGGAGACCTTCCTTCAGCCCCAGATCATCTCCTTTTGCTCCCAAACTCCAGATTTGAGTTCCCATTGGTCTCCAATCATCTTCCCTATCCTCGAGCTTCGATTTCCACCCTCCATCACCACTGATTTCTCCACTTCCAAGCAAAATCCGCCCCTACAACCAGAGTATTCATTCTTACTATCCTAGTTTATTTTCCACCAAAAATCCTTGCAAAATGAACAACACGGGCAAGGAAATAAAGAAAGGAGTGGAGAAGACGATGGACATGCTCACCGGGGGCAAAAGCCGGTCCAAATGGGCTACTTGTTCACAACAGTCCAATAGTGGATCTTCACCGTCCAACTCCATTTCCCAATCCAATCGGTGAGTGCATCCCGAAACCACTCCTCCTACAATGGCCACACCACCCATCTAAGCTATCATAATCTCGAAGAGGAGGAGGAGGAAGAAGAATAGGAGCTAGAGAATATGGTGGATTCCATCCATGTTGATGCACCAACTCAAGAAAGGGGAGCCCAGAAATTGAATGATGCTTATTCATCACGCTTACTGCCACAACCAACTCCAGCAAGGCATTCTGTTTCCTCGGCCTTACCTAGTGCAAGCTACAAGAAGGTGCCCTTGAACTTAACACAAGTTCAGGGTCACACACCTATGCAGAAGAAGAGGAAGATGATTCTAAAAGCGAAGAGATGGAAGATGAATAGGTGGATGTGGTGTCTAGGCTTGAGGAGGATAGATTTAAATAGGTGGGAAAGCAACTCAAAGGAGCCACCTATGGAAGGGGAACAAAAAAAAAACATAATGAGGCCTCTCTACCCCGAGTGTTTGACAAGGAGGGTCCTACTAGTTATGCATGCATGACTACCGTGCAGGATCTAGGGATCAACTACACATTCAAGGGACAAATGCAACATTATGGGCTATACAAGATCTTGACTAAGGTTGAAGAAACTTACTTAGAGCTAACCTGTGAATTCTTTGCAACCTTAGAGAAGGAATAATACCAACGAGAGGACACAATTAGGTTCAAGATACACAACTCTACTCATGTACTTAAAGCTTCCCAGATCAATGCTATCTTTACCCCCAATCTAGAAATGAGAGAGAAGTTCAATAAAGGAAGACTTGATAAGAGTGGTAGAGCAAACTGCACAAAGATGTGGAAGACAATCACTGGTCAATCTTCCTTTTCTGCAGGAAAGTCAAAGACCAATAAGATCTACAATCCCTTCATGAGATACCTACATGATGTAAGGACCCTGACCTTCATTTTGGGCTTACCCTGTTTGTTTTGCCTAAACCTTGTGCTTGGTTTCTTGCTAATCATCTTTAGTGATGATTAGGATTTTCTTGTGCTTAGCTAAGAGCTGGAGGTGCTACTTGCAAAATAACCTAAGATAGGGTTGGAGAGCAAGTTTTTCACCTTGAGAGATGTCTTTCTCTCTCTTTGCTTCCTCTAGGGTTGAGAGGAAGATTTGGGCTCATGCCTTGAGTTGTCTTGCGCTTGGTTGAGCTCTTTTGGGCCTGGTTTTCCCTTTTTTGGGCCTTAGCTTGCGTGGTTGAGCCATGTATCGGGCAAGGATGCTTTGTATCGACCATGGGGTGTGGGGTCCGACTCGCAAAAACAAGATCAACAAAATTAAACTAATGTGGAAGTGTTTCGTTAGCAGCAGAATTACTGAAAATCACAAATTTTTAAAACTTTTTACACAAAGGTTCACAACCTGTAAAACTCTTTCATAAAAGAACAAGATAAGTTATTTACAAGCTGATACATCAGCACATCTCTGTAATGTCACATCTCGAGAGTCACAACATCAATTTCCCTATTAACTATACAAGGCAAGATACAAAAATCTCGAGGCATTACGCCAAAATTTCATATCTATTTAGAACATCTAAAAACTCCTAGGACCCAAAAGTACAGAGACGACACATAGGACATTCTATCTACAAGGCTTGACAGACAATGTCTCCACCTGAGGATCACTGTTGTCCCTGATGTTGCTGCTGCTGCTGTTGTTGTTCACCCACTGAACGGTTCCTTCGTCCTCGACGTCTACTTAAAAAGTCGAATCCCACGGGGGTGGGACAATTGAATAATTGTCCCAGTAAGAGTTATAACTCTTCGCCAGAAGCATTGTTATTGCAAAGATTAAGATAACAATGAGCAGCAGAACTACCATTATTTATCAGCAGGCAATTCATTGATTAAGCTAAATAGAGCAGCATTCTCTAAGCAATCATTTCAATTATAACATGATTGAATAGCAAGAATTATATCAATAAGGAATATGAAGAACATGTATACTAGTTATTTAACTAGAACACTATAAACAATTTATCATCAATCATTGTTTCTCGTAGTTCAACCTAAGCAATTATTCTATACGACTAATTATGTTTTTCAAACATATTTATGCCCTAAGGAGATGAGGAATACCACTCATACTCCAACCGACCATTACAAAATCGCAATTGGTACCATACATAGGTCATCAGAAGAGCCGGATTTCTATGACCTCATCTTCCTTAGTCAGTGTGAGGTACGACATGCAAGACATCTTGTGTCTCTGCCATAATAGCTTTCCAGGGTATTCTGGAAACTTCTCTATTAGAGTTACAGTGGCATGTTGTACTCTCTTCGCCATCGAGTTATTTCTTGCTTATCTCTCATCGATGCGGCATTAACAACAACATCGGGAGATTAGTGATACATCATCCCGAAATAAACATATAATGAAGGATTGAGAGATTAAATGTACATCTCACATCAATTCCTACATTAGGACGTAAGGATATTTGCGTCCATAACCCCCACATACTCCAAAGTATGCTCTCCAGGAGTTCCCTTAGGAAAACCTGTTTCACCATCATTTAACTTCTGACAATGATAGGTGTATGGTCAAGGCTCTATATGATATCATTATACTTGATTATTTAAGTACATTATAGCATTCTTTTATCCTCAGGCATGTTTTCAAACATAAACCATTAAATCAACTGCTATAAAGAAAGAATACTACTTGTATCAAGTTCATTTCACATCTTGTTAACATTGGGATATCAATCCCTAACCATCTCATCATTATGATTCATGAATATGGGTGTTCAAACCCTTAGATCATCAAAACACTTGTTACCAAGTAACATATTGCCATCAAGTCATTTAACAGTATGATCATGATTGTAGCAATGCAGATATTTCTCATGGCTCATACAGCCTATCAAACTCATACGTTACCTCTTACTAGGCAACATAGCATGTCATTACTTTTAAAGCTTATAAAGTGCTTTCAATGAATATGGCATCATAACCCTTACCTGGTTATGCTCACTTCTTTATAAAAACCTGCATGATTAACACAATTAATAACATGCACATTTTGTCTACATTAGCACAGTACAAATTATTTCCTAATTCAATCATAGAGTTTCATGCTTAAAAGCATAACCCAGAATTAGGGTTTATAGTTCACATCATCACATTTCCCTAGATTAGGGTTTACTATTCACATTAAATAACATTACCCTAGATTAGGGTTTACTATTCACATTACATCACATTACCCTAGATTAGGGTTTACTATTCACATTACATCACATTACCCTAGATTAGGGTTTGTTATTCACATTACATCACATTACCCTAGATTAGGGTTTACTATTCACAATATAATGAATTAAGCTCATGCCATCATCATGTATGAGAATTATTTCCATTAACACCCTCAAATTAGGGTTAAGATTCATTAACCATCATGATTAGGGTTTCATGATCTCACTATGAAGAATCATACCCTAATTAGATATATTCATTCATATTGGAGGTTTATTACTTGATTCTCATTCATATAAGGAGTCTTCTCTCTCCTCTTTCTATCAGATGATGTTTACATCATCCTTGATTAGGTTAAGTCAAATAAACCTTGGCATCATGGGTTATGTCATTACTAATGTGTTCATTAAGGCTCACTTGATCAAAGGGTATTGGTCACTCTATCTCATCAAGGGTACTTTAGTAATGTTCACCACTTGATCATAACATGCATTAATCAACTAATTACTTGATCCCTTAATCACTTTAGGTATCTATAAGGTTTAGGTTAATCAACCACTAAACCATCTTGACTACTAAGGCATCAAACTTTCTTAACCTTTTTAGACCTCAAACGGTCTTGCACACAAACTCCCCAAACGGTCTTGGTTAGACCTTAAAACCGTTTGGTGTTGTTGACCATTTGGGCTTAGTTTGACTTTTGAAACCGTTTGGTAAAGTGCACACTCAAAACCGTTTTCCCTAGGTGGGTTGAAGACCGTTTGGTCTTGAAGACCATTTGGTCTTGTTGAGTTTGAAACCCCATGGACATAACCGATCTTGAAACCGCATGAGCACCAAACAGTTTGGGATCATTTGGTCCCAAACGGTCTTGGGACCGTTTGGACTCAAACAGTCTTGAGATCGTTTGGACCCAAACAGTCTTGAGACCATTTGGGTCCAAACCATCTCAAAACTGCAAGGACCAAAAAGTATCTCAACCACTTGAATTGCAATAGGGTTTCCAATGTTGAACCCCTCAATTGGTCCTGTACATGTTAGCCACTTATCAATTTGATCAATTTGGTCAACCCTAAACTGATTTGACACTTAATTGACCCTCAATTGATCATCAAATAGGACTTGGATCGATTAAATTAGGGTTTAAAATCGATGACCCTTCAACATGTTTCTATATGAATCTAATTGATTTGGAACCATTGAACCATCATTCAATTTGGTCATGACCTGACCCCAAACGGTCTTGGGATCGTTTGGATGACCTCCAAACGGTTTTGATACCGTTAGCTCAACTCCACACCAAAAACTAACTCAACTAATTAAGTTTTGGCTCATTGATTTGATCATTAGGCCACTAATCAATTGTACTTCAACTTGTTACCTTTAGATCTTCAACCACTTAACCATAGTCAACCCTAGACTTCCAAACGGTCTTGGGTGACCCCCAAATGGTCTTGAGATCGTTTGGATATGCTCCAAACGGTCTTGAGACCATTTTCCCATTATTTTATCAAAAACCAAGTCATTTACTTAAGGGTTGAACCCTAGGTTTGGTCACCAAATCAGCAATCAATTGTTTATCAACTTGATATCATAGGACCCTCAATTGGTCAATCCTACTTAACCCTAGACCTCCAAACGGTCTTGGGTGATCATCAAACGGTCTTGAGACCATTTGGGTGATCCCCAAATGGTTTTGAAACTGTTTGGGTCACTCAACCCAAACTTCAACTTAGTTCAATTATTGAAATCAACAACTAACCCGATTAGGATTTAAGTGACTAATGGGCCTTCAATTAGTGATTTACTTGAAATTTATGGAAGCTTTTTGGTAGAAAATTAGTCTACATTATTTGCAGCAGTCCTCCAAATGGTCAATGCCTGGTCAACGCATCCAATCGGTCTTGGACCGTTTGCTTTCATGCGGTTTGGTTCAAACCGTTTGCATTCAAACGGTTTGAAACCGTTTGCTCCTAAATGGTTTGGGAAACCATTTGAGCAAGAGATGGAAACCGTTTGCTAAAGAAAATTTGTGGATAAACTTTGGAATTAATGTCATCATATTCTACCTCACAACAGGGGTTTTTCTTCACGGAATTGCTAGAAAGAACACACAAAGGTGTCTAAAGAAGAAGTATAAGCAATGATTCTAAGAAAGAAGGATGCAAAAGCAAAGATTAAGGGTTAGAGTTATAAAACCCACCTTTAAATCTGATCTAGAGCTCCAAGCTTCGTAGCTTTAATGGTGGATGAAGCTCCAGTGGTTGTCCAAGGTCCGTTCTTCAAGTTTTGGATGGAGAAGATAGCTAGAAAGAAGAATTGTGTAAAGAAAATCCACAAACCAACCTTGTATTAGGATTTCCACCATGTATTCAAGATATGTGATGATCAAAGCTTACCCAAACCAGCTTGGTCGTCCTTCCTCTGCTCCATAGCTCCTCTAGGTCGGTCCAAAGCAAGAAGATAAGAAAAGGACTAAGGGAAACAATCCCTTGCTTGTTGGAAAAAGGTCTCTTATATATTTTTGGATATTTTCAAGGCAAAGAAAGAGATAGTTATTTCTTTTATTTCCTAAACATATCCACCAAGGCTTGCTCCATCCTTGGCCACGTCTCTTCCTCCTAATCACATGCAAAACTCCTTCCTTATCTAAGGTTAAAAGGAAAAGAAACAAATTACCTTATTAAGTTATATATATTAAAGGGCCATTTGCCTAAGTCTTGATTATTTTAATATCAAGATTATCTTGCTTTCTATGGTCCTTCATATGAGGCGCCCCTCTCATTTTCTTTGCTCTAATTGATGCCAAGAAACATGAGATATACTCTAGAGGATACATTTTACATGTTGCACCCTAGGTTTTGGGTAAATTGCACTTTACACCAAAACTAGGTTTTTAAAGCACAAGGATTGCTCTACAAGTTGTATCTTGGTGTTCAAGCTTGTGGAATCCATACCACCACATCATATTTAATTCTTATGATATCTTCAACATCAGAGGAACATCTTAACATGTGCAATTTGCAAGTTAGCCCCTCAACTTGGGTAATTTGCACTTTAGTCCATTATAAACAAAACAATGTTGCAATATTATGCAAAAAGGACTGGAATTGAAATATAAGTTCCTCAAAAGCCTTAATTACATTTCAAAAGATAACCACAAGCATCTAATTACTTAATTAGGCAAAACACCTAGGGTTAATTCATAACCTAGGTCAGGGATGTTACAAATTATCCACCCCTTACAAGGATTTCGTCCCCGAAATCAACAAAACATATTAAGAGAAAAGAGCAGGGTATTTCCTTCTCATTTCTTCCTCTAGTTCCCATGTGGCTTCTTCAATACAACGATGCTTCCAGAGGACTTTCACATGACTTATGTCTTTCTTTTTCAGCTTTTTAATTCTTCTGTCAAGGATCGATACAGGTCCTTCTTCATAAGATACATTATCATTCAACTCTATTTCCATAGGTTGCAGAACTGATTGTGTATCAGGATGACACTTCCTTAACATGGAAATGTGGAACACAGGGTGTAGCTTCTGTAACTCTGGTGGTAACTCTAACTTATAAGCTTCTTTTCCAATTCGTTCAATGATTGGATAAGGCCCCATAAACCTAGGAGCTAACTTTCCTTTCCTTCCAAATCTAAGAACTCCTTTCCAAGGTGAGACCTTGAGGTACACTCTGTCTCCAACCTGGAATTCTAGAGGTCTACGATGCTTATTAGCATAAGATTTCTACCTATCTTGTGCAGTCTTTAACTGTTGTTGTATTATCTTAATCTTCTCAGTGGTCTGCTGCACAAGATCAGGACCTAAAAGTTGATATTCACCGGTTTCATACCAACATAAGGGTGATCTACAATGTCTACCATACAAAGCTTCATAAGGTTCCATATCAATGTTATGTTGATAGCTATTGTTATAGCAAACTCCATCAAGCTTAGATGCAGATCCCAACTTCCTGTAAACTGGAGAACACATGCTCTGAGCAAGTCTTCTAAGGTCTGTATAGTCCTTTCTGACTGTCCATCAGTCTGTGGATGAAAGGTTGTACTAAACCTTAACTGTGTGCCTAAGGCTTTATGAAGTCGCTCCCAAAAACGACTCGTAAACTGGGGACATCTATCAGAAACAATGGTAACTGGGACTCCATGCAATCGTATTATCTTATCTACATACAACTGTGCCAGCTTCTCAGCAGAATAGGTTGTTTTGACAGGTAAGAAATGAGCTGTCTTTGTCAGCCTATCAACTATTACCCAAATGGAATCATGACCTTTGGCTGTTCTAGGTAAACCAACCACAAAATCCATGGTCACATGATCCCACTTCCACTGTGGTATGGGTAAAGATTGCATTGTTCCTACAAGCTTCTGGTGTTTAGCTTTAACTTGCTGACACACAGGACATCGCATAAAAAACTCCGCAATGTATTTCTTCAATCCAGGCCACCAATACACATCTTTCAAGTTTCGATACATCTTGGTGCTTCCTGGATGCATAGCATACATTGGAGAATGAGCTTCTTCCAGGACTAACTTCCTCAAGTTATCCACATCCGGTACTATCATCCTACCATGATAACAGGCTACTTGATCATCTTAGTCATGGAAACCTTCTTGTCTCTCACTACCATACTCTGATCTAATCTGCTGAACTGTAGCATCAACTTGTTGTGCCTCTTTAATTTGTTGTTTCAGGGTAGGTTTTATATGCATCTCAGCTAACAACCCTGATAACAACAATACTCTCAACTGTACATTGTCTTGTCTGAAGGAGATAAGCATATCTCTCCTAGAGCACACTAAGGAATTCAGTTGTGCTCTGTCTAGGGCTGGTGTTGTTGATTTTCTACTCAAAGCATCAACAACTACATTGGCCTTCCCTGGATGGTAATCAATTGTACAATCTTAGTCCTTGATTAACTCCATCCAGCGGCGTTGCCTCATGTTAAGCTCATGCTGAGAAAAGATATACTTAAGGTTCTTATGGTCTGTGAAAATCTGGGATGTCTCTCCATAGAGGTAATGTCTCCAGATCTTCAAGGCATGGACTACAACAGCTAGTTCTAGATCGTGTGTTGGATAATTATGTTCGTGTTTCTTAAGCTGTCGGGAAGCAAAAGAAATCACTTGTTTATCCTGCATCAACACACATCCTAGTCCATTTTTAGAGGCATCACAGAAGACTATATATCCTTTTCCTTGCTCAGGTAACACAAGCACAGGTGCACTTATTAACCTCTCCTTTAACAACTGAAACGATTGTTGACACTTATCACTCCAAACAAAAGGAACATCCTTCCTGGTCAACTTAGTCAAGGGTAAGGCTATAGAACTAAAGTTCTTAATGAACCTCCGATAATAGCCTGCCAACCCTAAGAAACTACGGATATCTATCAGTGTCTTCAGCTGTTCCCTTGCAGGACAGATTCTACCTTTTTAGGGTCAACACGTATACCTGAAGCAGATATCACGTGTCCAAGAAAAGAAAGTTCTGGTAACCAGAAGTCACACTTGCTAAACTTAGCGTATAGCTTATGCTTTCTTAGCAAAGTTAGAGCCTGTCGAAGATGTTGTTCATGCTGTTGAGCATCTATACTATAGATCAGGATTTCATCTATGAAGACAACAACACACTGATCGAGATAAGGTCGAAAGATTCTATTCATGAGTTCCATAAATGTAGGTGGTGCATTAGTTAGTCCAAATGACATAACTGTGAACTCATAGTGACCATACCTTGTTCTAAAGGCAGACTTAGGTATGTCACCATCCTTAATACGTAGCTGGTGATATCCCGACCTTAAATCTATCTTTGGAAAGATGGTTGCACCCCGCAAATGATCAAAGAGATCATCAATCCTTGGTAGAGGATACTGATTCTTTATTGTTACTTTATTTAACTATCTATAATCAATGCATATTCGCATTGACCCATCTTTCTTTTTAACAAAGAGGACCGAAGCACCCCAAGGTGAAGTACTCGGTGAGATGAAACCTTTCTCAAGCAACTCTTGTAGTTGTTTCTTGAGTTCTGCCATCTCAGCAGGCGCCATCCTATATGGTGTTTGTGCTATAGGTTGCGTGTCCGGAACTAGATTAATTTCAAAATCAATCTCCCGAGGCGGTGGCACACCTGGAAGTTCTTCAGGAAATACATTTTTAAATTCCCTTACTACCAGAACTTCAGTAGGGTTAGGACTCTCCATGGTAGTATCTACCACATGGGCCAAGAATGCATAACATCCTTGCCTCATCAGCTTCTCAGCAACCATATCTGACACAAGACAGGTTGGTAGAATCTTTCTATCTCCTTGAAAGATCCATGTATCACTTTCATCAGTGAATACAGCTTGCTTGGACTCACAATCCAAGACAACCTTATACCTTTCTAAGGTATCCATCCCAAGGATTACATCGAATCCATGCATCTCAAGTGGTATAAGATCCACTTGAATGTGATGTTCAGAATAGAAGAGGATGCAGGGAGAACATATCTCCTGCAGCACAGCAGATCCCATCAACGGAGTTTCTAGCAACAAGCTATCTGCTCTATGACTTGCAGTCAGGTTGCAGTCAAGAATCACTCTTCGAGTGATAAAGGAGTGTGTAGCACCCGGATCAATTAAAACAGATACAACACAAGATGTAGACATATCAAAATATAACTATTCCATCTAACCTGCCACAACCAGAGGGTTGGTCACTGCCTCAAGTGGATTCATCGCATAAAACCTCGTTGTTGCCTGTGGTTGATTCAGTGCTCGTTGACCTGGTGCCGATGATCCAGCTTGGGATGCTTGTCCACATCCTCTAGCTTCTCCTGGAAACTGTCTTCTTTGAGATCCTTTCTGACTCTGCCTCTGAGGTTGTGTCACACTCACTTCTCTGGCTCTGCAATCTTTCATCAGATGTCCCATCTTCCTACATATATAACAACTTATATTCAGTTATTGTGGTCTGGGTGGTCCTGTAACCGGCATAGATGTTGAAATGCGAGCTCCTTCTAGTGGTAGGCTTCGTCCTCTACCCCTATTTGACGTCCACTGCGTCTGGGTACTGAATCTAGGTGGTGGTGTAGGCGCTGAAAACCTAGGTTTCTTGAAATCTTTAGATGATGATCCTTGGAACTAGGGATACATCCTCTTGTTCTGGGTCTGTCTTTTCTCTGACACAGACTTCTCTATCCTCCTGACCGACTCCACAAAGGTAACAAACCTTTCCCTGTTCTCCAGATCAGACACAGGGGTGGTCAACTCAGCATTTAATCCCTTCTCAAAACGCCTAATCCTTTCTTCATCTGTAGCTGCCATATGCAGACAAAACCGCAACAACTCCATGAACTTAGCCTTGTATTCACTAATGTTAATAGGTCCTTGTCTTAACCTCTCAAACTAAGAGATTTTCTCATCCAGAAACATTTTAGGGAAGTATCTATTGATAAATTCCCATCGAAAAACTTCCCATGCAATCTCCACAGCTGGCCTTTTCTGTTCTTCCATGGTCCACCAGTGACCAACACTCCCCTTGAGAAGGTATACATCATGTCTAACCTTCTCAGCTTCTGGGATGTTCAGGATTCTAAAGGCCTTCTCTAGTTCAGTTAACCACAAGTCAGCATCTGCAGGGTCAGCTATTCCAGCATACTCTATGGCTCCAACTCGGCGAAGTCGTTCAAACGTCTTGCCGATTCCTTGTCCTTCAGGATGGGTAGGTGCCCTAGGTGCAGGTATTGGCATCCTATCAGTCATGTGTCATGGCAGTCATAAACTACCCAAGCATGGCTTGGACGGCTGGGTTCCCCATGTTAGTTGGATTGAACTGGGGTGGTTCAGGTACAGGTTCTTCCCTTTCTTGGTTTCTTGCACCTTCTCTAGGTGCAACCACACTACGCTCAACAATGTGTTCCTCATGTGGTCCAGACATTCTTAGTTTTATCTTCTCCTCCTGATGAGTAGAAGACACTATCAGATATACTGGAAGACACTAGAATAGACTCAACAACCTAAGTCCTATGTCTCTGTAGACTCAGCGAACCTAGAGCTCTGATACCACTAATTGTGGGGTCTGACTCGCAAAAACAAGATCAACGAAATTAAACTAATGCAGAAGCATTTTGTTAGCAGCGGAATTACTAAAAATCACAAATTTTTAAAACTTTTTGCACAAAAGTTTACAACCTATAAAACTCTTTCATAAAAGAACAAGATAAGTTATTTACAAGAAGATACATCAGCACATCTCCGTAATGTCACATCTCGAGAGTCACAACATCAATTTCCCTGTTAACTATACAAGGAAAGATACAAAAATCTCGAGGCATTACGCCAAAATCTCAGATCTATTTAAAACATCTAAAAACTCCTAGGACCCGAGAGTATAGAGACGACACATAGGACATTCTATCTATAAGGCTTGACAGATAGTGTCTCCACCTGAGGATCTCTGCTGTCCCTGATGTTGCTGCTGCTGTTGTTGCTGTTCACCCACTGAACGGTTCCTTCATTCTCGGCGTCTACCTAAAAAGTCGAATCCCACGGGGGTGAGACAATTGAATAATTGTCCCAGCAAGAGTTATAACTCTTCGCCAGAAGCATTGTTATTGCAAAGATTAAGATAACAATGAGCAGCAGAACTTCCATTATTTATCAACGGGCAATTCATTGATTAAGCTAAATAGAGCAGCATTCTCTAAGCAATCATTTCAATTATAACATTATTGAATAGCAAGACTTATATCAATAAGGAATATGAAGAACATGTATACTAGTTATTTAACTAGAACACTATAAACAATTTATCATCAATCATTGTTTCTCGTAGTTCAACCTAAGCAATTATGCTATACGACTGATTATGTTTTTCAAACATATTTATGCCTTGAGGAGATGAGGTATACCACTCATACTCCAACCGACCATTACAAAAGCACAATCGGTACCATACATAGGTCATCAGAAGTGTCGGATTTCTATGACCTCATCTTCCTCAGTTAGTGTGAGGTACAACATGCAGGACATCTTGTGTCTCTGCCATAATAGCTTTCCAGTGTATTCTGGAAACTTCTCTATTGGATTTACAGTGACATGTTGTACTCTGTTCTCCATCGAGGGATTTCTTATTTATCTCTCATCGATGCAGAATTAACAACATCATCGGGAGATTAGTGATACATCATCCCGGCATAAACATATAATGAAGGATTGAGAGATTAAATGTACATCTCACATCAATTCCTACATTAGGACGTAAGGATATTTGCGTCCATAACCCCCACATACTCAAAAGTATGTTCTCCAGGAGTTCCCTTAGGAAAACCTATTTCACCATCATTTAACTTCTGACAATGATGGATCTATGGTCAGGGCTCTACATGATATCATTATACTTGATTATTTAAGTAAATTATAGCATTCTTTTATCCTCAGGCATGTTTTTAAACATAAACCATTAAATCAACTGCTATAAAGAAAGAATACTACTTGTATCAAGTTCATTTCACATCTTGTTAACATTGGGATATCAATCCCTAACCATCTCATCATTATGATTCACGAATATGGGTGTTCAAACCCTTAGATCATCAAAACACTTGTTACCAAGTAACATATTTCCATCAAGTCATTTAACAATATGAACATGATTGTTGCAATGCAGATATTTCTCATGGCTCATACAACCTATCAAACTCATAGGTTACCTCTTACTAGGCAACATAGCATGCCATTACTTTTAAAGCTTATAAAGTGATTTCAATGAATATGGCATCATAACCCTTACCTGGTTATGCTCACTTGTTTATAAAAACCTGCATGATTAACACAATTGATAACATGCACATTTTGTCTACATTAGCACAGTACAAATTATTTCCTAATTCAATCATAGAGTTTCATGCTTAAAAGCATAACCCAGAATTAGGGTTTATAGTTCACATCATCACATTTCCATAGATTAGGGTTTACTATTCACATTAAATCATATTACCCTAGATTAGGGTTTACTATTCACATTACATCACATTACCCTAGATTAGGGTTTACTATTCACATTACCCTAGATTAGGGTTTACTATTCACATTACATCACATTACCCTAGATTAGGGTTTACTATTCACAATATAATGAATTAAGATCATGCCATCATCATGTATGAGAATTATTTCCATTAATGCCTTCAAATTAAGGTCAAGATTCATTAACCATCATGATTAGGGTTTCATGATCTCACTATGAAGAATCATACCCTAATTAGATATAATCATTCATATTGGAGGTTTATTTCTTGATTCTCATTCATATAAGGAGTCTTCTCTCTCCTCTTTCTATCAGATGATGTTTACATCATCCTTGATTAGGTTAAGTCAAATCAACCTTGGCATTATGGGTTATGTCATTACTAATGTGGTCATTAAGGATCACTTGATCAAAGAGTATTGGTCACTCTATCTCATCAAGGGTACTTTAGTAAAGTTCACCACTTGATCATAACATGCATTAATCAATTAATTACTTGATCCCTTAATCACTTTAGGTATATATAAGGTTTAGGTTAATCAACCACTAAACCATCTTGACTACCAAGGCATCAAACGTTCTTAACCTTTTTAGACCTCAAACGATCTTGCACACAAACTCCCCCAACGGTCTTGGTTAGACCTTGAAACTGTTTGGTGTTGTTGAACGTTTGGTCTTAGTTTGACTTTTGAAACCGTTTGGTAAAGTTCACACTCAAAACCGTTTCCCTAGGTGGGTTGAAGACAGTTTGGTCTTGAAGACCGTTTGGTCTTGAAGACCGTTTGGTCTTGTTGACTTTGAAACCGCATGGACATAACCGATCTTGAAACCGAATGAGCACCAAACTATTTGGGATCATTTGGTCCCAAACGGTCTTGAGACCGTTTGGTCCAAACCCTCTCAAAACCGCAAGGACCAAAAAGTATCTCAACCACTTCAATTGCAATAGGGTTTCCAATGTTGAACCCCTCAATTGGTCATGCACTTGTTAGCCACTTATCGATTGAATCAATTAGGTCAACCCTCAACTGATTTAACACTTAATTGACCCTCAATTGATCATCAAATAGGGCTTGGATCGATTAAATTGGGGTTTGAAATCGATGACCCTTCAACATGTTTCAACATGAATCTAATTGATTTGAAACCATTGAACCATCATTCAATTTGGTCATGACCTGACCCCAAACGGTCTTGGGATCATTTGGATGACCTCCAAACGGTCTTGAGACCATTTTCTCAAGTCCACACCAAAAACTAACTCAACTAATTAAGGTTTGGCTCATTGATTTGATCATTAGGTCACTAATCAATTGTACTTCAACTTGACACTTTTAGATCTTCAACCACTTAACCATAGTCAACCCTAGGCCTCCAAATGGTCTTGGGTGACCCCCAAACGGTCTTGAGATCGTTTGGATATCCTCCAAATGGTCTTGAGACCGTTTGCCCATTATTTTATCAAAAACCAAGTCATTTACTTAAGGGTTGAACCCTAGGTTTGGTCACCAAATCAGCAATCAATTGTTTATTAACTTGATATCATAGGACACTCAATTGGTCAACCCTACTTAACCCTAGAACTCCAAATGGTCTTGGGTGATCAAAAAACGGTCTTGAGACCGTTTGGGTGATCCCCAAACAGTTTTGAAACTGTTTGGGTCACTCAACCCAAACTTCAACTTAGTTCAATTATTGAAATCAGCAACTAAACCGATTAGGGTTTAGGTGACTAATGGGCCTTCAATTAGTGATTTACTTGGAATTCATGGATGATTTTTGGTAGAAAAATAGTCTACATTATTCTCAGCAGTCCTCCAAATGGTCAACACCTGGTCAATGCATCCAAACGGTCTTGGACCATTTGCTTTCATGCGGTTTGGTTGAAACCGTTTGCTTTCAAACGGTTTGAAACCGTTTGCTCCCAAATAGTTTGGGAAACCGTTTGAGAAAGAGATGGAAACCGTTTGCTAAAGAAAATTTGTGGATAAACTGTGGAATTAACGTCATCATCTTCTACCTCAAGAACAGGGGCTGTTCTTCATGGATATGCTAGCAAGAACACACTAAGGTATCTAAAGAAGAAGTATAAGCAACGATTCTAAGAAAGAAGGATGCAAAATCAAAGCTTAAGGGTTAGAGTTATAAAACCCACCTTTAGATCTTATCTAGAGCTCCAAGCTTCGTAGCTTTAATGGTGGATGAAGATCCAGTGGTTGTCCAAGGTCCGTCCTTCAAGTTTTGTATGGAGAAGATAGCTAGAAAGAAGAATTATGTAAAGAAAACCAACAAACCAACCTTGTATTAGGATTTCCACCATGGATTCGAGATAGGTGATGATCAAAGCTTACCCAAACCAGATTGGTCGTCCTTCCTCTGCTCCATAGCTCCTCTAGGTCGGTCTAAAGCAAGAAGATAAGAAAAGGACTAAGGGAAACGATCCCTTGCTTGTTGGAAAAAGGTCTCTTATATATTTTTGGATATTTTCAAGGCAAAGAAAAAGATAGTTATTTCTTTTATTTCCTAAACATATCCACCAAGGCTTGCTCCATCCTTGGACACGTCTCTTCCTCCTAATCACATGCAAAACTCCTTCCTTATATAAGGTTAAAAGGAAAAGAAACCAATTACCTTATTAAGTTATATATATTAAAGGGTCATTTGCCTAAGTCTTGATTATTTTAATATCAAGATTATCTTTCTTTCTATGGTCCTTCATATGAGGCACCCCTATCATTTTATTTTCTCTACTTGATGCCAAGAAACATGATAGATACTCTAGAGGATACATTTTACATGTTGCACCCTAGGTTTTGGGTAAATTGCACTTTACACCAAAACTAGGTTTTTAGAGCACAAGGATTGCTCTACAAGCTGTATCTTGGTGTTCAAGCTTGTGGAATCCATACCACCACATCATATTCATTCTTATGATGTCTTCAAAATCAGAGGAACATCTTAACATGTGCAATTTGCAAGTTAACCCCTCAACTTAGATAATTTGCACTTTAGTCCATTATAAACAAAACAATGTTGCAATATTATGCAAAAAGGACTGGAATTGAAATATAAGTTCCTCAAAAGCCTTAATTACATTTCAAAAGATAACCACAAACATCTAATTACTTAACTAGGCAAAACACCTAGGGTTAATTCATAACCCAGGTCAGGGATGTTACATGGGGTATCGTCCATGGGGGTGTGTCGACCGTGGAGGTGTAGTGTGTTGGCCTTTGAAATTTGTTGACCTCCTTTCCTTGGTTGTGTCACCCTAGTTTGGACATGTGTCCGAACCTTGGTTGAGTGGTGGCATGGCATGTGCATGAGTTTTGCAAGGTGGTAAAAGATGTGGACAAGTGTCCGTTGGTAAGGTGACACCTTTCCTTGGTTTAACCTTGACCCTCATCTATATATGCCTTGCCTTCCTCTTCCTTAGGAACCCTTTAGCTCTTTGTTGCTCCTCTCTTCCTTGTGTGCACGATAGACCTCTCCCTTGAAACCTTGGTGGCTGATACCCTTGGAGGAGCTAAGGTTGGTGGCCGATCCCCTTGAAGAAGTTCTTCTTCTTCTTCTTCCTTTATCTTGGTGGCCGAACCCTAGGTGGGTCTTGTTCTTTGGTAAGCCTCTTCCCTCTCTCCTTAGAATCTTCTTCTCCATCTTGCCTACTCTTCAGCCATGGTGGTTATGCTTCTTGTTCCTTTCCTTGAGGTGGCCGAAGTGGTGAGCTTGGAGCTAGGAGTTTAAAGCTTGGATCTTTGGAGCTTGAGGAGTTTGCTTAAGGCGGGTTACATAACTTCTAACCCTAGATATACTACCTTCTCCATGTTGCATGTTTCATATATGATGATGATCATCCGTTGCATGTTATGTTTCTTGCTCTAGTACATGTTTTTGATCTTATGGATATAATGAGCATGATGTTGATGTTGTTGATGGTTTATATACCTTTGGACATAGTTGGCCGAACCATGGTTTAGGGTTTCCTTGTTGAGCAATACCCCTTTCTCTCCTTGATTCTTGAGAAGTGAGCTTGAACTCTAATGATGTGGGCAATACCCCTCTCTCATGGTTGTTGAGAGGTGAGCCTACATCCTAGTTGCTTGAGCAACACCCTCCTCTCACCATGGATTAGAGAGGTGAGCTTTTGGATAGATGATGACCTATCTTGAGGTTAGTCCTTGTGGTTGCTCGATTTGTGATAGAGGTTGTGCAAAACCCCTCTCTCTTGGTTGTTGAGAGGTGATCCGATCTTCTTGATCAATTAGGGTTTGGTGCCCTTGTTCTTGAGGTTGAAGATGATCTTGTTGGGTTGTGTCTTGCACGATTTGACCTTGGGATAGTGCTTCCCGATAGCCTTATCTTGAGTTGTACCCTCGGGCGACACACCTAGCTGAGATGGTTGGTTCGATGCCCTTATGGTCCTCCTGGTTTGGGGTAGAGTTTGGGCGATACACCTTATATCTTGTGATCTGAACGATACATCTTGAAGTAAGGTTGCCCGATACCCCTACCTTGTTGAGATAGTTGGCTTGGTGCCCGTTATGCTTTGGCTAATTTGGAGCCTAGTAGGCTATCCTTGTGTTGGGAGATAGGGTTTAGTTGTGGATATGCCCGATATGAGTTGAATGGTGCATCTTAGTGAGTATCCTAGTGGTGTTGTTCCTTGGTCGATATGCCTAGTAGGGCTTGGCCGGTACTCCTTGTGGAGTTGGGGCTTGGGTGTTACACCTTGATGTGTGCCCTGCACGACACATTTTGTGATGATCTTGGCCGATATTCTATGATTATCTTGGTGGCTTGGTGCCCGATATGATGGTTGTATAAGAATCCTAGTCGACGCCTTAGTGGTGGCCGATATGAGGTGTTTGACCTAGTTGGACGATAGGTCTTCTTAAAGTGTTGCTTGTTAGGTGGGCGACACCCTAGCCCTTTCCTTAGACGATATGAGAAGGATGGGTAACCTTGTGTCAAGCATGGGTTTGTGTTTTCCCGACATACCCTTAGTGAGTTGGCAGAAATGGTATCTTAGTGGTTACCATGCCTTGGATGATAGGGTGCCTAGGCCGTCATAAGGGTTCCCTAGACAATAGGGGGGATGGTTGGACGTCAGGGCATCTTGGGCGCCATTCTCTTGGTCGATATGCTTCTTGTTGAGAGGGTTGGCTGATAGAAACACTAATCCTAGTGCATGATAGAGTGGTGTGTTGTTGGCCGTTTTGACGGTGCATATGCTTTAGGGTTTGGAACCCTTGCCGATACACCCTTTGGTGAGGGTTGGCGCTGCTCGCCATACCTGTAGTGAGGGTTGTAGGAGTTTTGGTGAGGGTTATAATAACCCGAAACGTATATAGTTGATAGTCCTCTATTAATAATGATAACACAAGTGATATTATGTAATTACCTTGAATTCTGCAAATATGTTGATGAGTTAAAATGATAGGTTTAGAACCAGGTATGTTTGGGAGCATATGATGTTGCTTCACATGATGGTGTGGCACATGCCTATGATCACAAGTATGGGGCATGATATATGTTTATGATGAATTTGTATACTAACCATGCAGGTATTTCATTTGGATTCATAGCCTGGTAAGAGCTATGAGATATATGTGCTTTGACTAGCACAATGTAATGATAATCCTTGTTAATGAAATAACAAGTTGATAGGTATGAGGACCTGATATAAAGCTGAGTGCCTAGTTGAGGTGTTATCCTCTGGTAATGAGATAAGGGATGTGTTCCCAGGATTTTGATGCATGATTATGATGTTGTGAGAGGCAGTGATTGATATCATGAGGGATTGAGGTCCCAGGACAATATGTTGATGGAAATAATGATGTAATTTTATAAGGCTATGTTACATTTTGTTTTGCCTCGAGAATTGGCTTAAAATATATTAATCAATTATAGACCAACATATCATGTAGTTTGCCCTGGCCATAGATCCATTACCGCCAGTATTTGGTGATGGTGAAACATGTTTATCCTGCAGGATTACTTGGAGCGCATATTGTTTAATATGCGAGGTTTCCCCTAGCCTAAAATAGGAGGGTTGAGTACAACTATGGTTGTAGACTCAGGATATATGGAGCATGGTGAACATACCCATGGCTCAGGATATGTAATGATGAGCATGATGCGTTCATGGCTTAGATGTATGCACTAGCACCTATGATGAGGTGAGATAGAGATATGGGTAGCTTGTGGAACTGACCCAGAGGCTGAGGCCCTATAAGCATAAGACTGCGGTCTTGCTTGATGATTTGTGTACTGACCACGAGAAGGTGAGGTCATGGAGTCCGGATCTCCTTAGACCTTGTATGGCACCAGATTGGGATTCCCAACCAATGGTTGGATTTGAGCAGGGAAGGCTCACTTCCTCAGGGCATAATAAAATGTAATCTAGTCGAATGGTATATCTTGCTTAGAGCAAAACACGGAACATTGATTGAGGCCTTGCTTATATAGCTGATCTAGTTACACCTTGCATATATGTGTACAATCCTTATATCTTGTGATAAGTTCTTATAAAGCTTATCTTGTCAATCATGTTCCATAACGAGATACTTGGTCATATGCCTCCTGGATAACTTGGTGAGCTTGATGGTAATGATAGCTTTGCTCAGTATGCTGCTCTTGTTATACGCTTTATCAGTTATTTTCTATTATCTACTTTAACCTTTGAGGTTTTATAGTTTTGAAACTGAGTTATGTTTCTTGCTGGGACTGTGTGTCTCACCCCGCTGGCTTACACCCTTTTCAGGTGATCACTCTAGACGGCCGAGCAGCAAGAAGAGCAGTAGAAGGCAAGAGATGGACATGCTACTGTTTTGATGGTTTTGTAGTAGAGTCCTAGAAGTCATCCATGTACTCTTAGGTCCTTGGAAGTGTTTTGACGGCGTTTCACGATGTTTAGCTGATGTAATTTGTATACCCTGCTACTGGTCGTACGTGTCCATTCTGTATGTATAAACAGGTGATGAACTAAAATGTGTTGTTGCGATAGTGGGTGACTTTAAGTGGTGAACATATCAGGCAGCTGATCTTGAATATATCTACATATGACATGATCTTCTTACAGAGCCTGGTCGTAAATGTTCTGTATGTATGCTTTCCGCAATCGGTTTTAATTAACCCGTGTTTTTGGTAAGATATAGTTCCTTGCAGTTTCGCGTGTCATCTCATTGTCTATGTGATGGCAGGGTGTCACAGTTGGTTTGGTATCAGAGCTCTAGGTTCGCTGAGTCTACAGGGATCTAGGACTAGGTTTTTGTATGTTCTTGTGAGTTTCCCAAATTTTCTTACAATAACCTTCTGCTCTCAGCAGAAGATAAATCTTAAAGATGTCTGGAAATCATGAAGAACATGCTGTCGAGAGCAGCGATGCTGCATCAGCTGATGGAGCAGGAGGGTAGGCAAATGGAGATCGGGTGCTTGAGGTCCCCCAATTTGACCCAGCCATTCTCGAAAACCCTGCCTACCAACAGCTTATGGGGCAGTTAATGGCTATGATGAATCACATGGTAGAACGAGTGCCAGTGCCTCAGCCAAGAGCACATGCTCCCCATGGTGAAACATCGGGTATTAGGAAGACCTTTGAGCGGCTTCGCTGAGTCAGAGCTTCGGATTATGCTGGAACGGCTGATCCAACGGATGTTGATCTGTGGCTGACAGGTCTTGAGAAGGCCTTCCAGATCCTCGACATCCCCAAAGAAGACAAAGTCAAGCATGTTGTCTACCTGCTAAAGGGCAGTGCTGGCCACTGGTGGGCCATCGAGGAGGAGAAGTGAGCCTGTGAGGAGATCGGTTGGGAGATCTTCCGGTGAGAGTTCGTGAGTAGATACTTTCCGAAGATGTATATGGACGAGAAGATCAACCAGTTTGAGCATCTACACCAAGGATCGATGAGCATCAATGAGTATGAAGCCAATTTCATGGACTTGCTGAGGTTTTGTCCTCACATGGCGGCAACAGATGATGAGCGGATCAGGCGGTTTGAAAAAGGTTTCAGTGCTGAGTTGTCGACACCTGTTGCTACTTTAGAAAATCGGGAGCGGTTTGCCACGTTCGTGAAGTCCATCCACAGGATTGAATGGTCTGTTAGGGAGAAAAGGGAGTCCATGACCAGGAAAAGGCCTGCTCAGTTCCAGGGATAGAGATCTAGTGGCTTCAAGAAGTCAAGATTTTCATCACCTTCCATGATGAGAGGTTCTAGTGCACCGTCACAGTGGTCTCTGAGTAAGGGAAGATGTCATGTTTCTTCACCGTCGAAGGCGCATAGTACAGCTTCTGTGGCTGTACAGGGCCATCTAGGCCGCAGACAGAAGGCAGGTCATGTTATCACTGTGGACAGACTGGGCACTTGAGATCAAACTACCCAAAGAGAGACGTTGAAGTAATACAACAACGGAGATAGAATCAACAAGGGCCAGACAGACAACATCCCAGTACTAGCAGAGGGTGAGGATGAGGTCAATAATCACAAGAAGGATCGTCTTCTCAAGGAAGTAGAGGACGTGGACAACAAGCAACGACTCGATTCTATGCTATGAGTCATCCAGAGGCGATAGTCAACCCGCGAGTGGTGACAGGTCAGATGGAGTTATTTCATTAGGATTTGTCTTCTTCTTGCTTTATATCTATTTTGGTTGACCCGGGTGTTACACACTCTTTTATCACACATAGTCTGCTTGATAGTTGTCCTTTACCTATTAGTTGTAAGAAAGATAGTCTGTTGTTAGAAACCCCTCTTGATGGTTCCTTGATGCTTCGAGAGGAGTGTCCATCTTTTGTCTTATCTTTTTCGGGACACAGTATACAAGTGGATCTTATACCACTTGATATGCATGGATTTGATGTGATCCTTGGGATGGATACCTTAGAAAAGTATAAGGTTGTATTGGACTATGGTTCCAAGCAATCAGTGTTTGATGACAGTAGGAAAAAGTGGATCTTCCAAGGAGATAGGAAGATTCTCCCAACGTGTCTAGTGTCAGCGATGGTGGCAGAAAAGTTGTTGTGGAAAGGTTGTAAGGCTTTCTTAGCTCATGTTGTAGATACCAAGGTGAAAGGTCCTAGCCTCGAGGAGGTGACGGTTGTTCGAGAGTTTGCAGATTGTTTCCTGATGAGTTCCCCGGTGTTCCCCCACCTCGAGAGATTGATTTCAAGATCAATCTGGTACCAGGAACACAACCAGTTGCACAGACACCGTATAGGATGGCTCCAGCAGAGATGGAAGAGTTGAAGAAGTAGTTACAAGAGTTGTTGGAGAAAGGTTTCATCCAGCTGAGCACGTCACCTTGGGGTGCTCCAATGTTGTTCGTTAAGAAGAAGGACAGATCGATGCAGCTATGTATAAATTATCGACAGTTGAACAAAGTTACGATCAAGAATAAGTACCCTTTGCCGAGGATAGATGATCTGTTCTATCAGTTGCGTGGTGCTATAGTGTTCTCAAAGATCGATCTACGGTCTGGATATCATCAGTTGAGGATTAAGGCAGACAACATACCCAAGTCAGGGTTTAGGACGAGGTATGGTCACTATGAGTTTGTGGTTATGCCGTTTGGGCTAACCAATGCACCTGCTGCTTTTATGGATCTGATGAAACGAGTGTTCCGTCCCTTCCTAGATTAGTTTGTTGTAATCTTTATAGATGACATTTTGATCTATAGTCAGGACAGGCAAGAGCATGAGTGACATCTTCGACAAGCATTGACTCTTCTTCGCCAACATCAGTTATACGCCAAGTTCAGCAAATGTGAGTTCTGGTTGAAGGAAGTAACTTTCTTGGGTCATGTGATATCTACAGAAGGAGTCAAAGTGGACCCCAAGAAGGTGGAGTCAGTCACAGAATGGGAGCAGTCGAAGACGCCGACTGAAGTTTGCAGTTTCCTGGGTTTAGCAGGATACTATCGTAGGTTTATCAAGGACTTCAGTGCAATCACGTTGCTGATGACAAAGCTGACCAGGAAGGATGTACCTTTTGTTTGGGATGATCGTTGTCAGAAAGATTTTCAAAGTTTGAAGGAGAAGCTGACTAGTGCTCCAGTGCTAGTGCTGCCAAAGCCGGGGAAGGGCTATGTTGTTTTCTGCGATGCTTCCAAGAAAGGCTTAGGTTGTGTGCTGATGCAGGAAGATCATGTGGTTTCTTTTGCTTCAAGATAGCTTAAGAAACATGAGGAGAACTATCCAACACATGATTTGGAGTTGGCAGTGGTGTTCCATGCATTAAATATTTGGAGACACTAACTTTATGGGGAAGTGTGTCAGATCTTTATAGATCATAAATACCTAAAGTACATCTTTTCACAGAGTGAGCTGAACATGCGACAGCGTCGTTGGATGGAGCTAATTAATGATTATGATTGCACCATTGAGTATCATCCTTGTAAGGAAAATGTGGTAGCTGATGCGCTTAGCAGAAAGTCTTCTTCTCTCCCCACAAAGAAAGCACAGTTGAGTTCCTTGGTATGCCATAGGCGGGATATGTTTGTCTCCTTGCGACAGATGAATGTGCAGTTGGAAGTTTCCTTGTTGGAAGGATTGTTGGCACAGATACAAGTCAAGCCTACACTGAGACAGCAGATCAAAGACGCACATCAGGTACATGATACAGTGCAGTTGATCAGGTCAGAGCTTGGCAGTGAAAAGCGTGATGGGTTCCATGAGTCCGAGGATGGACTAGTTTGCTATCATAGTAGTATGGTGGTCCCCGATGGTGATAATCTAAGAAAACTAGTGCTCGAGGAAGCACACACATCAATGTATGCTATGCATCCAAGAGTCACCAAGATGTATCATAACTTGAAGGACCTCTATTGGTGGTCTGGCTTGAAGAATGATGTAGCTGAGTTTGTGGCTAAGTGCGCAGTATGTCACCAAGTTAAAGATGAGCATCAAAAGACGACATGTATGTTGCAACCCATGCCGATACCACAATGGAAATGGGATCATATAACCATAGATTTCGTAGTTGGTCTACCAAAGACATCTAGGAATCATGATTCCATTTGGGTAATAGTGGACAGGTTAACAAAATCTACTCATTTTATACCGGTTAAAACAACATATATAGAAGAGAAGCTTGCTCAGGTGTATGTAGACAAGATAGTGTGTTTGCACGGTGTACCAGCAACGATAATTTCTGATAGAGGTCCCCAGTTCACGAGTCATTTCTAGGAGCAGCTGCACAAGGCTTTGGGAACGCAGTTGAGGTTTAGTATCGCTTTCCACCCACAGACGGATGGACAGTCTGAAAGGACTATTCAGACTTTTGAGGATCTTCTCTGAGCTTGTGTTTTGCAGTTCCTAGGCAGTTGGGACATGCATCTTAGTTTGATAGAGTTTGCTTATAACAATAGTTATCAACGGAGCATTGACATGGCTCCTTATGAGGCTCGATATGGAAGAAAGTGCAGATCCCCTTTATGCTGGTATGAGTCTGGTGAAAATTAGCTTTTGGGTCCTGAGTTAGTACAACAGACAACAGAAAAGATCAGAGTGATGTAGTAAAAGTTGAAAACGGCACAACAGATAGAATTCTTATGCAGACAATCGCCGACGACCCTTAGAGTTCCAGGTGGGAGATAAAGTGTATCTCAAGGTCTCACCTTGGAAAGGCATGCTAAGGTTTGGCCGCAAAGGCAAACTGGCACCCAAGTATATGGGGCCATACTCGGTAATAGAACGTGTTGGCAAGGTATCTTACAAGTTAGAACTACCGCCAGAGTTGCACAAGTTGCATCCAGTGTTCCATGTCAGTATGTTGAAGAAAAGTCATCTAGACACACAGACAGTTACACAGCCAGTTGAGGTTGAGCTTGATGAAGACGTGACCTATGAGGAGAGTACGGTGGCGATCCTTGACAGAAGTGTAAAGAAGTTGAAAAGGAAGGACCTGGTTCTTGTGAAGGTTCTTTGGCATCATCGTGGTGTTGAGGAAGCCATGTGGGAGCTTGAGGAAGAGATGAGATAGAAGTATCCCTCACTTTTCTCTTTGGATTTCGGGGACGAAATCTTTTTGTAGAGGTTTATGTCTTGTAAGGTCCCTGACCTTCGTTTTTGGCTTACCCTGTTTGTTTTGCCTAAACCTTGTGCTTGGTTTCTTGCTAATCATCTTTAGTGATAATTAGGGTTTGCTTGTGCTTAGCTAAGAGCTGGAGGTGCTACTTGCAAAATAACCTAAGATAGGGTTGGGGAGCAAGTTTATCACCTTGAGAGATGTCTTTCTCTCTCTTTGCATCCTCTAGGGTTGAGAGGAAGGTTTGGGCTCGTGCCTTGAGTTGTCTTGGGCTTGGTTGAGCTCTTTTGGCCCTTGTTTTCCTTTGTTTGGGCCTTGCCTTGCGTGGTTGAGCCCTGTATCGGGCAAGGATGCTTTGTATCGGCCATGGGGTATCGTCCATGGGGGTGTGTCGGCCGTGGAGGTGTAGTATGTCGGCCTTTGACCTTTGTTGACCTCCTTGCGCTGGGTGTGTCACCCTAGTTTGGACATGTGGCCGAACCTTGTTTGAGTGGTGGCATGGCATGTGCATGAGTTTTGCAAGGTGGTAAAATGTGTGGACAAGTGTCCCTTGGTAAGGTGACACATTGCCTTGGTTTAACCTTGACCCTCATCTATATATGCCTTGCCTTCCTCTTCCTTAAGAACCCTTTAGCTCTTTGTTGCTCCTCTCTTCCTTGTGTGCACGATACACCTCTCCCTTGCAACCTTGGCTGTCGATACCCTTGGAGGAGCTAAGGTTGGTGGCCGATCCCCTTGAAGAATCTCTTCTTCTTCCTTTAGCTTGGTGGCCGAACCCTAGGTGGGTCTTGTTCTTTGGTAAGCCTCTTCCCTCTCTCCTTAGCATCTTCTTCTCCATCTTGCCTACTCTTCGGCCATGGTGGTTATGCTTCTTGTTCCTTTCCTTGAGGTGGCCGAAGTGGTGAGCTTGGAGCTAGGAGTTTAAAGCTTGGAGCTTTAGAGCTTGAGGAGTTTTCTTAAGGCGGGTTATATAACTTCTAACCCAAGATATACTACCTTATCCATGTTGTATGTTTCATATATGATGATGATCATCTGTTGCATGTTATGTTTCTTGCTCTAGTACATGTTTTTGATCTTATGGATATAATGAGCATGATGTTGTTGATGTTGCTGATGGTTTATATACCTTTGGACCTAGTTGGCCGAACCATGATTTAGGGTTTCCTTGTTGAGGAATACCCCTTTCTCTCCTTGATTCTTGAGAAGTGAGCTTGAGCTCTAATGATGTGGGAAATACCCCTCTCTCTTGGTTGTTGAGAGGTGAGCCTACATCCTAGTTGCTTGAGCAACACCCTCCTCTCATCATGGATTAGAGAGGTGAGCTTTTGGATAGATGATGACCTATGTTGAGGTTGGTCCTTGTGGTTGCTCGATTTGTGATAGAGGATGTGCAAAACCCCTCTCTCTTGGTTGTTGAGAGGTGAGCCGATCTTCTTGATCAATTAGGGTTGGTGCCCTTGTGCTTGAGGTTGAAGATGATCTTGTTGGGTTGTGTCTTGCACGATATGACCTTGGGATAGTGTTTCCCGATAGCCTTGTCTTGACTTGTACCCTCAAGCGACACACCTAGCTGAGATGGTTGGTTCGATGCCCTTATGGTCCTCCTGGTTTGGGGTAGAGTTTGGGCAATACACCTTATATCTTGTGCTATGAACGATACATCTTGAAGTAAGGTTTCCCGATACCCCTACCTTGTTGAGATAGTTGGCTTGGTTCTCGTTATCCTTGTGGATATGCCCGATATGAGTTGAATGGTGCATCTTAGTGAGTATCCTAGTGGTGTTGTTCCTTGGCCGATATGCCTAGTAGGGCTTGGCCGGTACTCCTTGTGGAGTTGGGGCTTGGGCGTTACACCTTGATGTGTGCCCTACATGACACATCTTGTGATGATCTTGGCCGATATGCTACGATGATCTTGGTGGCTTGGTGCCTGATATGATGGTTGTATAAGAATACTAGTCAACGCCTTAGTGGTGGCCGATATGAGGTGTTTGACCTAGTTGGACGATAGGTCTTCTTAAGGTGTTGCTTGTTAGGTGGGAGGCACCCTAGCCCTTTCCTTGGATGATATGAGAAGGATGGGTAACCTTGTGTCGAGCATGGGTTTGTGTTTTCCCGACATACTCTTAGTGAGTTGGCCAATATGGTGCCTTAGTGGTTACCATGCCTTAGACGATAGGGTGCCTTGGACGTCATAAGGGTCCCCTGGATGATAAGGGGGATGGTTGGACGTCAGGGCATCTTGGGAGCCATTCTCTTGGTCGATATGCTTCTTGTTGAGAGGGTTGGCTTATAGAAACCCTAACCCTAGTGCACGATAGAATGGTGTGTTGTTGGCCGTTTTGACGGTGCATATGCTTTAGGGTTTGGAACCCTAGCCGATACACCCTTTGGTGAGGGTTGGCACTGCTCGCCATACCTATAGTAAGGATTGTAAGAGTTTTGGTGAGGGTTCTGATAACACAGAACGTATATAGTTGACATTCCTCAATTAATAATGAAAACACAAGTGATATGATGTAATTACCTTGAATCCTGCAAATATGCTGATGAGTTAAAATGATAGGTTGAGAACCAGGTATGTTTGGGAGCATATGATGTTGCTTCACATGATGGTGTGGCACATGCCTATGATCACAAGTATGGGGAATGATATATGTTTATGATGAATGTGTATACTAACAATGCAAGTATTTCATGTGGATTCATAGCCTGGTAAGAGCTATGAGATATATGTGCTTTGACTAGCACAATGTGATGATAATCCTTGTTAATGAAATAACGAGTTGATAGGTCTGAGGACCTGATATAAAGCTGAGTGCCTAGTTGAGGTGTTATCCTCTGGTAATGAGATAAGGGATGCGTTCCCAGGATGTTGATGCATGATTATGATGTCGTGAGAGGTAGTGGTTGATATCATGAGGGATTGAGGTCCCAGGACAGTATGTTGATGGCAATAATGATGTAATTCTATAAGGCTATGTTACATTTTGTTTTGCCTCGACAATTGGCTTAAAATATATTAATCAATTATAGACGAACATATCATGTAGTTTACCCTGGCCATAGATCCATTACTGCCAATATTTGGTGTTGGTGAAACATGTTTATCCTGCGGCATTACCTGGAGCGCATATTGTTGAATACGCGAGGTTTCCCCTAGCCTAAAATAGGAGGGTTGAGTGCAACTATGGTTGCAGACTCAGGATATATGGAGCATGGTGAACATACCCATGGCTCATGATATGTAATGATGATCATGATGCGTTCATGGCTCAGATGTATGCACTAGCACCTATGATGAGGTGAGCTAGAGATATGGGTAGCTTGCGGAGCTGACCCAGAGGTCGAGAACCTATAAGCATAAGACTGCAGTCTTGCTTGATTATTCATGTACTGACCACGAGAAGGTGAGATCATGGAGTCCGAATCTCCTTAGACCTTGTATGTCACCGGATTGGGCTTCGCAGCCAATAGTTGGATTTGAGCTGGGAAGGCTCACTTCCTCAGGGCATAATAAAATGTAATCTAGCCGAATGGTATATCATGGTTAGAGAAAAACACAGAACATTGATTGAGGCCTTGCTTATATAGTTGATCTAGTTACACCTTGCATATATGTGTACGATCTTTATATCTTGTGATAAGTTCTTATAAAGCTTATCTTGTCAATCATGTTCCATAAAGAGATACTTGGTCATATGCCTCCTGGATATCTTGGTGAGCTTGATGGTAATGATAGCTTTGCTCAGTATGCTGCTCTTGTTATACGCTTTATCAATTATTTGCTATTATCTGCTTTAACCTTTGAGGTTTTATAGTTTCGGCGGGGAGTTATGTTTCTTGTTGGGACTGTGTGTCTCACCCCGCTGGCTTACACCCTTTTTAGGTGATCGCTCTAGACGTGGTGGTGGTCGTGAGGTTGCGGCCGAGCAGCAAGAAGAGCAATAGAAGGCAAGAGATGGACATGCTACTATTTTTATGGTTTTGTAGTAGAGTCCTTGAAGTCATCCCTGTACTCTCAGGTCCTTGGAAGTGTTTTGACGGTGTTTCACGATGTTTAGCTGTTGTAATTTTTATACCCTGCTGCTGGCCGTACGTGGCCGTTCTGTATGTATAAACATGTGATAAACTAAAATGCGTTGTTGCGACAGTGGGTGACTTTAAGTGGTGAACATATTAGGCAGGTGATCTTGAATATATCTACATATGACATGATCTTCTTGCAGGGCCTGGTTGAAAATATTCTGTATGTATGCTTTCTGCAATCAGTTTTAATTAACCCGTGTTTTTGGTAATATATGGTTCTGCGTGCTTTAGTGTGTCATCTCATTGTCTATGTGATGGAAGGGTGTCACACATGAGGTCTTAGCAAACACCTTGTTTGGTCGTTGTGACAATCAAGGGTGTTACTCGCAAAAGGATTTGTTTGTAATGACTACAATTGCAAGTAGGGGGTTTGTAAACATCGGTGCCATGGTGATTGACCATTTGAAGGCTATCCCCTTAAAGAGTAAAAATCCATTCATTATGGGAGGACTTGTCACCACAATGGAAAAGGCAGTGGGCTATATCTTAGATGGACTTACCAAGGTAGAGGGAAGCAAATATGTTGATCTAAAATACCTTTCTAGGTCCTAAATGATCCCCCTTAAGAACAACAAAATCTTCTATGTTCTAAACCCCGGGTACCCTGGAATCACTTTGGAACTTTCGTACCATGCCACCCCCTACTCATGGATGTGGGGCCACTGGAGAATTTTTCTCAGGTGATAGAAAATTGTGAGGAGGAGCACCTAAGAGAGGGGTTCACTACACAAAATGTGGAAGTACAAGAAGAAGTAGGAGAGACAAATGTGCTATAGCTCAACACAATTTTGACCAGCCACACCGCACATGACAAAGAGGGGAGGATTTTGATGCACAACCACCTCCAACAAATGCATATGACATTTCATCCATTCATGCAAAGTTGGAGGCAATTCAACAGACACAATAGTCCATGTGGTTAGATCAGCAGCAGATGCATCATTAGATCAACCACATGTACCACTACCAGCATGTACAGGCGTAGAGAAACCCCCTAATGGGGGGGAGGATTTCTGGGGATCACTTTCTGGCTACCAATAGACATACTGGCCTCCACAAGCAGACTACTGGGGCCATTACTACCATCACCACCACCACAGGGAGGATCACCTCCACTACAACCATGACTTCTATCCTATCATTCCTAAACTTTAGTTTCATGCTAAGGACAACATGATTCAAAAGTTTGGGGTGGTACGTCAGTAAGCCCTCAGTTCTCATCTTATTTTGTTGATCACTTGTCTCATCTATTTACTTTTTGTATATTTTTGCTATCTATTTTAGAGTTTACTTGCTTTCCATACTTGCATGCCATGTAGTTTGCTTTCTTGTCATTTTTGCATAATTTTAAAAAATTTTGCTTTTTTTGCCATGCATTGCATATGATGTAGATTTTTGATAATTTTTGCATATTTAGCTAGGATTTTCTTGCTTACTACTTTAAGTTCAATAATATAGGCTTAGATGTTATTGAAGGCAACTTGGAACCATTTTGGCCAATTTTGTCCAAATTTGAGATTTCCTGCCTAAAAGTGTGTTCCTACCCAATATCTACTTTTTGGATTAAAAATGATGACCTTTGAAAAATGCAAGTGAATCATTATTTTTATTGTTAAAAGGTATCAATTCTTGACTTTTTACATGTGCATCACCTCTCTTGTGTTTGTGAATTATTTGGTTGAATTGTGACTTGAGCAAGCTATGAGCGCTTAGTGTTTATGAAATCACTTGATTGAAGTATCAATTTCAGGTCGTTCTTTCATGTGGTTTGACATTGTTGAATGAACTGTTGGATTAATTTTCATGAAGGAGACATTATGTTAAGAATCACGCCAATGACCCCTATTTGACCCTAGTAAAGGATTCCCAAGTGCACATAATCAGCCTTGGCCACCTCCAAAAGTTTAAGGTGGCCATATCTTCATCTCCCCACTTCACTCTATCCACCATATGCCCTATCTACACCAAGGGCAAAGAAAAGAAAAGAAAAAGAAAGCAAAAGGAAAATAAAAGGATGCTCCTTTTTAAGAGCATTCAAATGAAGAAATTATGAGTGCTCTATGTAATAGCACTACAATAATCTTACCATAACCCTTTTTTCCATTTTTATACCCATTGAGCTAGGAAACATGAAACCTAGCTCATTTTTCCCTTTTCTGCAACCACGTGGGTCATTTGGTGTGATTTGAAACATAAGGTTGAAAGCATGAAGGTGAAATAGCACTCTTGGTCATCCTTGATTTACACCATCATGAAATGGTTTACCCAGAACTACATGAAAGAAATATGGATAGCTTGTGTTTTTTATGCGCTATATTTGAAGTTCATATGCCTTGTTCTCTTTTAATGAATGATTTGTGAAAGCAAGAGAGGAGAGAGGTGGAATGCATGAACTTAGTCACCATTGATCCCATTCAGCAATAATCATCCTTTACATTGCATTTGGCATTTCTTACTTGTGAAATTATGTAGAGAGATTGAGTTGGAGCATACTTGAGGACAAGTATGTTTCAAGTTTGGGGTGGTGATTCAACCCTATTTTAGGGCTTCATCTTGTGTCACTTTGCATTTCAATCACATCTATACATGTTAGATTACATGTTATTTCCCCTAATATGCATATTTGTGTGAAATGCACTTATGGACATTATTTACATGTTTTCCAGGCATTTGGACCATGCTTGATATAAGAGAGAGAGAAGGAGTGATCCTAGAATTTCTCTACCCTTGGAGAGACCAAAGTGAAGCCCGATTCTCCCTCAACCTACCCTAGTGGCCAAAGATCCATTGAAGCAAATATGTCCAAGAAAATCCAAAGAACAAAGTCAAAGTGCTGATTCAGAACCCAGCACGACCGTGGTACCATAGAACGGCCATGCTAGGTCACTTGTAGAGACATCCTCAATTGAAGCAAGAATCACCACGTTCGTGCCACCTAAAATGGCCATAGTGAACTAATCTAGAACAGTTGTCTAACCCAGAATGGTCGTGATATAACAGAGGCAAAATGATCGTGGAGCAGAGAACGACCTTAGCATTTCGAGCCACCATGACCGTGCTACCCTCACTCCACCACAGCCGTGATAGCCTCAATATAGAATTGACCATCAACCTATGATTTTGAAATTTTAATTCACACGAACTGTGGTGACCATCACGACCGTGCTCACCCCTTCCCACCACGGCCGTGCTTCCCTAAAACCCAGTTACTTTTTCCACTATTTTTCCCATACTACCCTTACTTAACCTAGTGCTTCCCTCACACCTATATATACCTAGGTGGAGGCTGGGGGCTGAGGTTAGATACCCTACAACCAATCTAGCCTCCCCATTTCATCCTCCATCCATTCCCACCTCATTCCACCTCCATTTCACCATTTCCACCATCAAAACCCTACTTTCCTTCCATTTCCACCCTTTTCCACCATACATCCATGCCATTCACCTACATTGGAGGAGGGGGATAAAGATACAGCTGCTAGGAGGTGGAGAAGGAGGAGTGTTCATCGATCTCATCATGGATTTTCACTCCTCTACTCATTCTTTCTCCTTTCTTTTTGTATTTTCCATTTCCATGAGTAGCTAGGCCCCCTTGGGTGGGCTGTTTGGGGTGTAAAATGTTACTTTGATACCATGTTGGGGGAAAATGATATGTAAACTTTGTAATTCCATTTTCTAATGATTATGCTCTATCTCATTCTCCATGGATTGCTTGTTAGTTTGTGTGTGAAATCACTTAGGAATTTAGGAAAATTGCTTATATGTGTGAATTTTGGGATTTGCCCCTAGGTCCAATTCTTGGATCCCTAAGCTGCCTCCCATCTTCATAAATCCTAATCAATCTACCTAAGCCTAAGTGATAGATATAAGTAGCTAGATTAGGTGATTCTAGTGCAATTAGCATGGAGCCTTTTCAAGACTAGAATGTGGGGGAATTGGGGTCCAAAACCCCAATTTCACCTCCCCATTACTACCCTCGGCCCCTAATTGCCCTAGGAATGTCTAATATAGAAACCTATACTTTTTTAGACTCTAATTGAATTGAACCTAATCCCTAACCCAATTGAGCCTCGCAAGGGTAGTAGGAAGTGTTAGGGACAAGTTCCCCTACACACAACCTAGCAAATCCATGGCCAATTAATAGCTTAGGTTAATTCATTAGACTCTATCTTGTTGTTTGGTTTGGATAATCTAAATGGAATCATAATGTTCATATGTCACCCCCAACTTAAGTGATAAGTGCATCCTATAAACAACCCAAACCTTCTTTAACTTCTTTAAAACCATAGTTTTCATTCTTCTTAGCTAGTGTTAGCTTTGTCAGCTCATTTCTTGCTTAGTTAGCTTCTTGTCACATTCTTGCTTTGTTCTTGCTAGTTTAACTCTTTACTTACTCTTTTTCTTTTCTCTTGCTTGCCTTAGTGTAAATTGCCTTTTCATACCTAATCATTTCTTGCTTGTTTAGCCTTAATCTAGTCTAGGTTTAACTTACATTTCATTCTTTCCTTTAATTGCTTTCTCGTTCACCTTAGTTTAACAATCAGACAATCACCTTTAAACACTTAACCCTAGTCTCCACAGTAGGAACCTAGAAAACCTAACCTAGCTCTAGTGCCCCCTTTTACCCCTGTAGATCGCCCCTATACTTGCCACCCTCCTATACTACAACATGACCCCATGCGCTTACGGGTGAAGTTGTTTTAGTAGAAGTAGGTCTCTTAGTTAGGTATTTATAAATTCAAAAGTGAATCCACCGTGTGTTCTGATCTCGTGGGGCTCATCTAGTCGAGTCTACCAGCTCATGTGTAGCACCTGTAGCGGGTGCACCAGAAGGCCACCCCTAGCTCACTCTTAGCACTCCATTTCATTCTTCATACATTCCACTTCATTTCCACCTCCACAATCCCCTCCATTTTACCATTTCCATCATCAAAACCCTATTTTCCTACCATTTCAACTATCATTCCATACTCCTACACCTTGGAGGGGAGAAGAGGATGCCCTATAATAGCTGAAATGGAGGACATCTTCATCTACACCGAGCTCTATGGCTTATTCTATCTCCTTCTCTTCTATTTTTGTACTTTGCATTGTTATGAGTAGCTAGGCCCCCTTGGGTGGGCTGTCTCGGGTGTAAAATGTTACTTTGATACAGTGTTGGGGTAAAATTATATGTAAACTTTGTAATTCCATTTTTTTTAATGATTATGTTCTATTTCTATCTCATTCTCCATGGATTGGTTGTTGGTTTGTGTGTGAGTGAAATCGCTTAGGAATTTTGGAAAATTGCTTATATGTGTGAATTTTTGGATTTACCCCTAGGTCCAATTCTTGGATCACTAGGTTGCCTCCCATCTTCCTACATCCTAATCAATATTCCTAAGCCAAAGTGAGAGATATAAGTATCTATATTAGGTGACTCTAGTGCAATTAGCAAGGAGCCTTCTCAAGGCTAGAATGTGGGAGAATTGGGGTCCAAAACCCTAATGTCACCTCCCCATTACTACCCTCATCCCCTAATCTCCCTAGGAATGTCTAATCTAGAAACCTAGACTTGATTAGACTCTAATTGAATTGAACCTAATCCCTAACCCAATTGTGCCTCGCAAGGGTAGTAGGAAGTGTTAGGGACTAGTTCCCCTATACACAACCTAGCATATCCATGGCCAATTAGTAGCTTAGGTTAATTCATTAGACTCTATCTTGTTGTTTGGTTTGAATAATCTAAATGGAATCATAATTTTCATATGTCACCCCAACTTAAGTGATAAGTGCATCCCCTAAACATCCCACACCTTCCTTAATTGCTTTAAACCCTAGTTTTCATCCCACTTAGATAGTGTTAGCTTAGTTAGCTCTTTTCTTAATTCATTATCTTCTTGCCCTATTTTTGCCTTGTTCTTGCTAGTTTATCTCTTTAATTGCTGTCTTGTTCTTCTTGCATGCCTTAGTGTAAATTGTGTTTTCATATCTAGCTTAGTCTTTTCCTACCTAACTAGCTTTGATCTAGTCTAGGGTTAACTTAGATTTCATTCTCACCTATAATTACTTTCTTGATCACCTAGTTTAACAATCAAAACGACCTTTAAACCCATAACCATAGTCTCTCTAGTAGGAACCTAGTAAAACTGACCTAGATCTAGTGCCCCCTTTTCTCCCTATGGATTGACCCTATACTTTCCACCTTACCTATACTATGATATGATCCTGTGCGCTTGTAGGATAGCATTTTAATAGAAGCAGGTGTGCTTAAGTCTAGGTCTTTATAAAATTTGAAAGTTGAATCCACCATGTGTTATGATCCCACGGGGTTGCATTTATTCAAACTCTAATTGAGTGTGTAGCACCATTGGTGGATGCACAAAGCTTTATGGCATCCCCATCATAGGCAATCCTCTCAAATGCTTTCCTTGATTGGTATTCCTTCCAAGGTCATGCGAGCTTCTCAAGTGTTTTCCAATAGTTTTCTCTCCTTGGGGATCATCATCATAGATATTAATTAGCCTTATGACCTTTAGAAATTTCATTCTATAATTTTTCTCTCTCTTAAGGAATGGGTCTTCATAGGCATCAAAGAGAGGGGTCTCAATCCTATCGGACACTTGCGAACAAGGACTTTCTGACAATGGTTCTTCATCAATATCTTTGTCAGCTTGTTTACCTCCCTTGATAAGCTTCTCAACAACCTTGTCACACCCCATGGTTGAAACCATACCCATTTGCTCATAGGAAGTAGGGGGAGCATGTGATAGTTGTGGTGGTGGCACTGTTCTTAATGGCCTTTGGAATTGAGGTGGAAGAGGGAATTGAGGTCAGAATGTGAACTTGTGGGAAGGTTGTGGAGATGGTGGTGGTGGGGGTGTGTAAGGCTTAGGATATCCTTAGAGGTAGGGGGTGGAGGAAATGGATGGGTTCGTGCATTTTGGCCTTCCATCTTGTCTTCCCCCAAGTGGCTTGTCACATGCACAAGGCACAACCAAAAAAAAGAGAACAAGTTAGCAATCCAATATACACAAAGAATGCAAGGAATAAATAATAAATAATAGCAATGATGAGGGTAGTAGGAAAAGTCAAAGCAAAACTAACTAGCTAGGCCGAGCTCCTTTCGCCCCAGCAGGAGGAGGTAAAAGCACAATGTGGATATTCTTGAGGTGTTTCTCCAAGTGAAGGTGAATATTCCACTGTTGGATGCTATCAAGCAAATCCTATCAAATGCTACGTAACCTATGCACTGTGAAGAGAAGATCAATGGTGAGGATACCAAAGAAAGATATGTTGGTATGTATGTCCTGAGAGCCAATCATGGGATGATTGGTGGGATACATTAAGATTGATTTGATAAACCACAAAGGCAAGCTTCCAAATCTTTCTGGTTCAGTCATATGAGATAGTGATAGAACAGATTGAATGTCTAGAGAATGACAATACTCAATGACATATGCTTTCAGGTTGAGGACCTGAACGATGAGATCATACAGATGCTAAGAGTTTGTACATTCTTGTTATGTCCCTAGTCGGATTTCATTGTGGAAGGTAGATAGATAGCAATGACACACAATACTCGATTGTGGTGTTGGTTGATGACAGAATCTCATTAGTCATGATATAGAGATATCAAACCAAACACATAGGTACTTGTTGGAGAACAAGTGTACCAGACAGACCCACCGTGAGTTTGACACATGGAACCATGACATGGTAGTCACAGTCAGTACTCACAGTGATGGTGGTGAGTGTGATTCTTAGACCTGAAATCACTACACTCAACACATGTTGTTGGGCACACTTTGACATCATCAAACGCAGTCCTGAAACATGGGTTGTTATAAAGGTGATGATTGGGTGGCTTTGACACATGGGGCTTTTGAGGGGTGAGTGATAGATATGGGATTTGTCCCTCCTGAGGGATTTTGATATCCATGGCCACTTGATGAGTAGGATTGAGAAAGGCGTGAATGCATGTGTGAATCAGTATGTGATATTGATGTCATACATATCTCTTCCAATCTACTCTGAGATCAAGAAAGTGAATGAACGTTGACAGGATGACTGTTCCATGCCTTGAGTTCATTCGGGATATCAGTGACAAAGGAATTATACATTCACTGTAACACCATTTCACGGATTGCAGGATTGAAAGTTGTTCTCCAACTTTCTACTTTCACTTGGGTAGCACTGATGTGTGACTAGGAACCGCTCTTTTCTTGTGAATTCATAAGTGTTATGGACTTTCACTGCCAATGTGAAATGGACTTGCAGGGTCACACACATAGGATTTAACCTGGAAGAGGAGTTTTGTCCACAAGCAATGTTTAGATTGATTACTAAAGGAGTTTAGTAGTTCAATTAAACACTCAATCAATTGATAGCTCAATATCATATTGTTCAAGGTGTTGGACACGTTGATTGGAGTATCATATTGATTGAAATCGCAATTGACTGATTCTGCACAACCTGCACTCCCAACTGATCGGTTCAAGTGTTGAACCGGTCGGCTGAGGTTGCTGAACCGGTCGCCTCAAGATCAGGGTGATCTGATTGCTTCAAGTGTTGAAACGATCGATTTAACTGGTGCAACCGAGCAAGTTGGGAAAGTAGGATTGGTGAGAATTTTCCTTTCGTTTCAATTTCCCAATTTGATTGGGAATAGGATTGGTATTCGATACCAATTAGAAACAAAAGAAGGAAAGTCAATCGGGAACCGACCAGGACCACCAACCGACCGGTTCACTTGTGAACCAACCAGTTGAGGTGTCCCAACCGACCGGTTCACTTGTGAACCGACTGGTTCAGGTCCCCAACCGACCGTTTCAGTTGTGAAACGATCGGTTCAGGTTGCGAGTTGGTTGCTTTTGTAGAAAATCTCAAACCCTTCTACTCCTGCTTTTAGTCCCGCATTGCCCGGGATGGAGAACCCTGTCCCATGACCCTCCTATATATATAGGGGTATAGGGGGCTTCTCAAAGTACAACTCAGTGCAACCAGTTGCTCTGCAAAGTTGTCGTTCTCTCTGGTTTTGGTAACCGAGAGAGAGCCCGAGCAAGTGCTACCCGCAAAGGGAGGTGCAGCAAGGGAAGGACAACTGCAGTTGCAACTGGAGGCAGGAGAGTGTGTTGGCGACTAGTACGTTAATACGAGGGTGTGACTCCTTCCACTTCCTTGTGGGACAAGGAGTGTGGAGTTCCAGGTGGTCCGTGTGGACTACTTCATAGGCGGGAGGTTTCTGCCACTCAGGAGGACAACTGTCAATCCCGACAGTCTGGTGAGAGGAGTCGTCAGTCCCGGTGCGACCACGAGCTGCACAGACGCTGTCCAAGACCGGAGTTGAAGACCGCACATAGCGCAAGGTATTGTCACCGAGAAAGCCTCGGGACAATGTATGATTCCACAAACCATCCTTTCCTATTATATAGACGTTGACGCGTTTCCTTGGTGTGGGTTTGGGGGAGAAAATTTTTGTTTCCGCTGCCTTCTCTGTTTCCCCCGAATACCCAACAGTGGTATCAGAGTCACGTCAACCACTCTATATTTTAGGAATATCGATATGACCGATTTTGGTTTGTTGCCTTTATTTATTGCATAACGATGCGAATAAAATTGGCTTTATGCATGTCCAATCCTAAATCCACAAATCCCAAATTACATATATGATATGTATTATTAATGCACTCGATATGTGTCGCCCTTAAACGAGTTTTGTGGTGTAGGTATAGCGTGGTTATGGCCAATAAACCCTATTTGTGATTGGTTGTGTGTGGTTGCTTGCATCTCGGTCTGCGCACCGATCTTTCTTCTCCTATTCCTGATGTAACTCGAAATAATTTGAGATTCTTTCCTACCTTTCTCCCCCCAAATGTAACTCGGGGTTTCCCTTTTAAGCAATGTAATATTAGGATAGATTTTATTTCATGTTATGTCAAAGAACGACAGACATCAAGACGACAGCTGAGACGATCGGTTCAAGGAGTGAACCGATCGGTTGACGTTCCAGACGATCGGTTCAAGGAGTGAACTGATCGGTTGATGACCGGTTCGAGGAGTGAGATGAGCGGGTGGCGGCCCTGAAGAGATGCACGGTGACCAGGCGAACTGATCGGTTGGAGGAGCCAACCGATCGGATGGTGGCACCCAGACGACTGGGCCAGAATGAGCAAGTCATTCATGAGATGAGATGATCTACTCAGAAGGCAAAGGCACAGAAGTTCATCTTGTAAAGGTTGCATGTGATGTAGACCTAGATGACCGTGATTCCTCTTGGCTCGAGGAATCACATTAGGATGGCCATAATCATCGCTTTTTATCGTTTGTGCATGTTTTCTGTGGGATATAGCATGTATATGATACATACTATGTATTGTGGTGATTGGATATGTATATGTATATAAAAACCAAATCCCTCATTAAATATTTAGTTTTAGATGCCTTCCAAATGCTACACACGTGAAAAGCTTGATCGACCAAGTGTGGGCACGCCCAAGTGTGGTTGTGATGACCTAGATTTCAGGGGTTTATACTCAGTATGATCTATTGGAGTCATGAATGGCCAATATATGGTTGGCCTTAGTTTTAAATGAATAATAGAGAATCATATACTCGTTTCACAGTATACTGATGGCAACCAACTAAGATCTTTTGTGATGAATTAATTTGGTCAAATAATTCTAGTACTTAGGAGTATGTGCACCAATTAGTGATGCTCATAAATTCAAATGGTTGAAAAAGGGACCCTAGGATGCATCATTACTATCCAATATGGATTGAATTTTTGATCAAGAGAAGTTGACTAATTGACTTGTGATCCAAGTTCATATGCTTATTGATGAGATCATTCGAGAAATCATAAATAATCTTAGATTTTTGGTATTAAACCTTGCTAAATGCTAGATCGCATGTTGAGGAACCAATGTTTATAATTTTCATCATCTAGATGAGAGATGATTGGGTTTGAAATATTAGTTTAATGACCCTCATAGAAGTTAGTTAGTTAGTTAGTTAGGTTTTGGTGAAATGTGCTTTGATGACCTTAATAGCTGAGAAATATTCACGGCCGTGACATTGATATGCCACCACGGCCCACTTCCTCCATCCAGGTTATTGCCAATGTTGATATGGCAATGGAGACCTCGTCTCCTAACTCTTAACACTGCGGACTGATCGCCCCTATCTCCACAGGTTGCGGGGGTAATCAGCCCTGAACACGTGAGCCAAATGCTCCGTGAGATTAGGATCATCCCAACAACTCCTGAATTGGGGCATGAGATGCGTATAGGGAGACCGAGAACCAACTTCCCCCATCGCCGCTTGCCCTTTCCGCTAGGTTTCAGGTGGCGCGAGTGCAAGGCTGCGGGGAGAGAGAGAGACCCCCACACACCCCCCGGTCCCTCCATTGCCAACCATAGTGGAGAAGTGAGATGGAGAAGACTAGCTGAAGCAGATCGCAACAGTGGTGTAGGTGAGGAGCATGGCACCTAAGTTTGTTAGCTGAAGAAGTCTCGTGTCTGGCGGCAGTTCATAGACAGAGACCAGGCGTCGAGCCCCTTTACAGTGGCGTTGGGTAAGAACCGAGGACGCAGAACCTAGGCACATGATCTGAATCGAGAAGGAAGGACCTGGCGAGTGGAAAACGACAGTCGAATGAACGCCTGTGATCCTCCTCCCAGTGGTTGTGCTTGAGAACACGGATGGAGGTGTCGAGCAGAGAACCCAGCAATCACGGACGCACACAGAAACTTTGGGCAGATCTGGGCGGAGGATTCTTCATTGAGAACCCTTGCAGTGGTGGCGCCTGAGCTTTAGCCGAGGAGGAGGATAGCGGCACCTATCCCTCAACGGAGGTCCAGCCCCACGGCGGCGGCCCTGTGCGGAAGAGCAGAGGCTCTCACGCATGCATCAGGCAGAATACGAATGCGGTCTACTGAGGAGGACCCTTTGACGAGAACATGAGGGCGAGATGGTGTGAATCCTTGTTCTCAGCCCTGCTCATGGTGGCGCCCAACCACGGCGCTCCCCACAGATCCATCCTGCACGGCGGCGGGAACGCTCAGCAGAGAAACGCGAGATCTTCTACAAGATCGCGTCCGAGATGCAAAGGACTGAACCAGCGTTCAATTTACCCTGAACCACCCGACTCACAGATCCAAATCAACCAAATCAGCCGGTTCAAGGCAAGGCAGGGAGTGTGGTGTGCTTTCCTTAGGAGCTACGTGGCGTCCATCTAAGGCGTCATCCATATAATCCGACGACCTATGAATTTCCAGAAAGGTAAATACCTCATCTAATGTACAGATTTTAGAAAACCCACAATAAATAGCTCCCTTAGCCAATAAATCCCCCAAAAATACCCCTAGACTCAGAAAAATATCCTCTATCTTACTAGACCCCTAGATCAGAGCCTTGAACCACTTTCAATGATGATAAATAATTTAGAATATGATGCTCCTTTTTAGGGTTCATTAAATTAAATAAATAGCATGCAGTTGATATTAATTCTCAGAAAATTGTCCTAGAACCTTAATGATGATATACATCCATATTTAGACTTTGATCTCAGTAATATATCTAAATAATAGGTCATTTTCTATTAATGACTATTTAGATGCTTTTAATCCCATTTTAATTCTAGGAAATGGAATAAGCATCAGAAAATTATGAGATATGAACCAGACCTCTAAAATGATTGTATGATCAGTAGAAAAATATTAGACACCATCCTAACATCACTTTGACCGAGGTTTGACCAAAACCCTATCTTGGACCTAAATAATCAAGACTAATGATGTTCTTTTATTAATGATGATTAATTTGTTATTAATCAGGTGATGATCAAATATGTAGATGATCAAGAATGTAAATAGGAATCTCTGAACTCAGGTACGTGGGTTTTATTTAAGTATATGACTATGGTTTTCTTGCTTGCAATCATGATATGTATGTATGTTCTCTCTCCTATTTGCAAATATTGGATGTAGTAGCACTATATAGTACTCGATGTTTTATCACTTGTAAACATGAATGATAAGTAGATGCTTTGTAGTTATTTAAGGTGTTCATTATCCCCCTTATGAGGGAATGGATTAATGTTGGCTAGTACACCTCCGTAGAGCACACGATGTATGGGGAGTTTCCCTAGAGTACTTGGTACACGGGGATGGGCCCAATATTTATGTTTTGGTACTAGTCCACCTTGATAATGCAATTCATCTAGGAAAATGACTTAAATTGGCGTATTTCTCTTAATAAAGAAGTGTTTTCTATAATTTTCTTTCTTTCTGCAAATCTTTTTCAAAAATTATGCAAGCCATAAATATATGTATCTTTCTACCCACGTGCACAACACCTTGTGTGTTGATTCGTTGTTTCCCGTATGTTTTAGGTTCAGAGCTAGCATGGGATAAAAGACGTGAAGTGAGCAATCATCCAGGTTGTACCTATTGTGTAGATCCTGTTAGCATACATGTTTAGACTTGTGTAAAATTCTCTTTCAATATGAAATTGTAATTCATGTTGTAATTTACATGTTGAATGTTGAGGAATGTTATGGTTGTATGTTCATGTATGTGTATTATGCTTCCGCATCGCGTTCTGATATGATTGTTTGATGTCTTCGGATTATGGGCTCTCATTCCCGATAGGGTTTGGAGAAGCCAAAATCCGGGGACGTCACAGTTGGTATCAGAGCATGAACAATATCTACACCTGACAATTGCTCACCATGAAACATAAAAACTAAATTTCACTTCTCACATTAAATCCTAGAAACATAGTAAGTTGTTCTATAGGAATAAGGTTTGACTTAGCCTCTAGGTTAGAACCTAGATGTTTGAGAACTAGGTTTAGACAAGTGTGTGAAACCCTATTCATATAGAGCTCATATGCATTGGGTAGATACACTAGTCTACATCTCGTTCTCACCATTTCACTAGGTGACATAGCACTAGACTATCTACTGTGTGTTGGACACTCATTTTGCTGATTTGGTTTTGTTTTCCAATCGGCTCGAGCCTCGACAGTTTTCTCTGACGTCTGTCTTCTCGGAGAAAAACTATATAATATTTTATTATATATATGTAAATATAAAAATGTGTCCCTCACACTGGAGAGTAGTTAGTGTTCATGCAATCTAAGTGAAAAGGAGTGACATCAGTCTAGAAGAGAGAGTAGTCTAGATTAGATGTTTAGAGCCTTATCAGATGTTTGAAAGTTAGAATAGATGATATATTGATAGATGATATAAGCAAGGATGATTAATATAAGCTTGATACTGATGATATATGTTGTGTCATATTGGTTTAAGTTGTATATGAGGCTTGAATCCAATTTTGGAGAATTTAAGCAAAATCTTGATGATGAAAGTACATTCCCTTTTCCTACTTAAGATGAGCTATGTTAAGATAAAGTTGAATATGTAGGAAACTCAAGCTCTTCTACATGGGAGGACATCTAGTGGTAGGACGAGATATGTGGTGAACTCTAGAAGAGTGAGACCCACGAGGAGAAGGTCATAGGACCTAGCCTCCAATATATGAGAAATAAGAAATATGTTTAAAATGATGTGTCCTACACTAGATTATTCTTGAGTAGATGAGTTGAGTGTTTTTGCATGATTCAATCCAATATGTGAGAGTTCGGTTAAAAAAAAATCATGATGGGTAGGTGACTTATAATGAGAAAGTCAATCCTTTGACTGAGCTGGGTCCTAGCTTGAGTGACTTAAGTCGATGATTCTCATCATTAGCTACAAGTGAGGTGATATATGAAATGCAAGTTATTGGAGTAAAATGCATTGTGCATAAGATACTCTCACATGTTGTCTCTTCTTCTTCTTCTTCTCTTTCTTAATATATGATGCTAGAAACCTCACTTGAGCTATATAGATGGTTTATACATGAGGAATCACTCGTATAAGTTTGACCTATTCTATATTCCCTTCCTATACCATACGTGAAATATAAGTTGAAATCATGATAACATGGCTTAGTATATTCTCTCTCCCTCTATATCCTACATGAAAGATATAAGTCTCAAATCATGAGGTAGACATAATGATATATTTAGATCATAGGTCACATGATCACAAAATATAGTTCTTAACCTCAATATTTCTCAATCTATGCTTCTGAGTTTGAGGATAACTCAAAAAATAGGGTGAAACCCTTACATACAAAGATGAATATTTATTCCCTCTATTAATCCAATCATACGGTGTGTTGATCACATAAATAGACTAATGATGCTAGTGATAATTCCAGTGATTAATGACTTGAAATCATGATAACACCTTACAAAGGTGTGTATGATAGATGAAAATCTTGATTAATACCTTCACAACTTCTTGTGTACAAAAAAAAACCTAATTCCTAAGGGGAATAAGGATAGATAGACATATCCTAATATTAAAGAATGTCACGGGATGACCAAAACATTTGATGATTCTTCAACCTATATAAGGTGGGGTGATACACCCTAGATGCTCTAGATCCTAAAATGTTGACTTGCGATACATATAGAAATATGATAACTTTGACACCTAGAAGTGGTGGCGTACGTTAATTTGAAATCCTTGATGTCACTTTGAGTATATGATTGGTTGAATTTCGAGGACGAAATTCCATATAAGGTGGGGTGAATGTGATGACCTAGATTTCAGGGGTTTATACTCAGTATGATCTATTGGAGTCATGAATGGCCAATATATGGTTGGCCTTAGTTTTAAATGAATAATAGAGAATCATATACTCGTTTCATAGTATACTGATGGCAACCAACTAAGATCTTTTGTGATGAATTAATTTGGTCAAATAATTCTAGTACTTAGGAGTATGTGCACCAATTAGTGATGCTCATAAATTCAATGGTTGAAAAAGGGACCCTAGGATGCATCATTACTATCCAATATGGATTGAATTTTTGATCAAGAGAAGTTGACTAATTGACTTGTGATCCAAGTTCATATGCTTATTGATGAGATCATTCGAGAAATCATAAATAATCTTAGATTTTTGGTATTAAACCTTGCTAAATGCTAGATCGCATGTTGAGGAACCAATGTTTATAATTTTCATCATCTAGATGAGAGATGATTGGGTTTGAAATATTAGTTTAATGACCCTCATAGAAGTTAGTTAGTTAGTTAGTTAGGTTTTGGTGAAATGTTCTTTGATGACCTTAATAGCTGAGAAATATTCACGGCCGTGACATTGATATGCCACCATGGCCCACTTCCTCCATCCAGGTTATTGCCAATGTTGATCTGGCAATGGAGACCTCGTCTCCTAACTCTTAACACTGCGGACTGATCGCCCCTATCTCCACAGGTTGTGGGGGTAATCAGCCCTGAACGTGTGAGCCAAATGCTCTGTGAGATTAGGATCATCCCAACAACTCCTGAATTGGGGCATGAGATGCGTATAGGGAGACCGAGAACCAACTTCCCCCATCGCCGCTTGCCCTTTCCACTAGGTTTCAGGTGGCGCGAGTGCAAGGCTGCGGGGAGAGAGAGACCCCCACACACCCCCCGGTCCCTCCATTGCCAACCATAGTGGAGAAGTGAGATGGAGAAGACTAGCTGAAGCAGATCGCAGCATTGGTGTAGGTGAGGAGCATGGCACCTAAGTTTGTTAGCTGAAGAAGTCTCGTGTCTGGCGGCAGTTCATAGACAGAGACCAGGCGTCGAGCCCCTTTACAGCGGCGTTGGGTAAGAACCGAGGAGGCAGAACCTAGGAACATGATCTGAATCGAGAAGGAAGGACCTGGCGAGTGGAAAACGACAGTCGAATGAACGCCTGTGATCCTCCTCCCAGTGGTTGTGCTTGAGAACACGGATGGAGGTGTCGAGCAGAGAACCCAGCAATCACGGACGCGCACAGAAACTTTGGGCAGATCTGGGCAGAGGATTCTTCATTGAGAACCCTTGCAGTGGTGGCGCCTGAGCTTTAGCCGAGGAGGAGGATAGCGGCACCTATCCCTCAACGGAGGTCCAGCCCCACGGTGGCGGCCCTATGCGGAAGAGCAGAGGCTCTCACGCATGCATCAGGCAGAATACGAACACAGTCTACTGAGGAGGACCCTTTGATGAGAACACGAGGGCGAGACGGTGTGAATCCTTGTTCTCAGCCCTGCTCATGGTGGCGCCCAACCACGGCGCTCCCCACAGATCCATCCTGCACGGCGGCGGGAACGCTCAGCAGAGAAACGCGAGATCTTCTACAAGATCGCGTCCAGGATGCAAAGGACTGAACCAGCGTTCAATTTACCCTGAACCACCCGGCTCACAGATCCAAATCAACCAAATCAGCCGGTTCAAGGCAAGGCAGGGAGTGTGGTGTGCTTTCCTTAGGAGCTACGTGGCGTCCATCTAAGGCGTCATCCATATAATCCGACGACCTATGAATTTCCAGAAAGGTAAATACCTCATCTAATGTACAGATTTTAGAAAACCCACAATAAATAGCTCCCTTAGCCAATAAATCCCCCAAAAATACCCCTAGACTCAGAAAAATATCCTCTATCTTACTAGACCCCTAGATCAGAGACTTGAACCACTTTCAATGATGATAAATAATTTAGAATATGATGCTCCTTTTTAGGGTTCATTAAATTAAATAAATAGCATGCAGTTGATATTAATTCTCAAAAAATTGTCCTAGAACCTTAATGATGATATACATCCATATTTAGACTTTGATCTGAGTAATATATCTAAATAATAGGTCATTTTCTATTAATGACTATTTAGATGCTTTTAATCCCATTTTAATTCTAGGAAATGGAATAAGCATCAGAAAATTACGAGATCTGAACCAGACCTCTAAAATGACTGTATGATCAGTAGAAAAATATTAGACACCATCCTAACATCACTTTGACCGAGGTTTGACCAAAACCCTAGCTTGGACCTAAATAATCAAGACTAATGATGTTCTTTTATTAATGATGATTAATTTGTTATTAATCAGGTGATGATCAAATATGTAGATGATCGAGAATGTAAATAGGAATCTCTGAACTCAGGTACGTGGGTTTTATTTAAGTATATGACTATGGTTTTCTTGCTTGCAATCATGATATGTATGTATGCTCTCTCTCCTATTTGCAAATATTGGATGTAGTAGCACTATATAGTACTCGATGTTTTATCACTTGTAAACATGAATGATAAGTAGATGCTTTGTAGTTATTTAAGGTGTTCATTATCCCCCTTATGAGGGAATGGATTAATGTTGGATAGTACACCTCCCTAGAGCACACGATGTACGGGGAGTTTCCCTAGAGTACTTGGTACACGGGGATGGGCCCAATATTTATGTTTTGGTACTAGTCCACCTTGATAATGCAATTCATCTAGGAAAATGACTTAAATTGGCGTATTTCGCTTAATAAAGAAGTGTTTTCTATAATTTTCTTTCTTTCTGCAAATCTTTTTCAAAAATTATGCAAGCCATAAATATATGTATCTTTCTACCCACGTGCACAACACCTTGTGTGTTGATTCGTTGTTTCCCGTATGTTTTAGGTTCAGAGCTAGCATGGGATAAAAGACGTGAAGTGAGCAATCATCCAGGTTGTACCTATTGTGTAGATCCTGTTAGCATACATGTTTAGACTTGTGTAAAATTCTCTTTCAATATGCAATTGTAATTCATGTTGTAATTTACATGTTGAATGTTGAGGAATGTTATGGTTGTATGTTCATGTATGTGTATTATGCTTCCGCATCGCGTTCTGATATGATTGTTTGATGTCTTCGGATTATGGGCTCTCATTCCCGATAGGGTTTGGAGAAGCCAAAATCCGGGGACGTCACAGTGGTGCACCGTCTATCTCGTGGAAGCGTGAAGGATGAATGTGTGGGTCTGCCCAAGCAGGGTGCACATTCATCGTGTTTGCTTTGGGTCAGACTTAACAAGGTGACCTAGATAGGATCTAGCACCTTGAGGCATGGAGATGTTCATGGCAAGGAGTTGCATATGACATCTTATCAAGAGTTGCATATGATGCAATTGGAAAAAGTTGCCTACCTGAGAGATCTATGTTGTGGGTGACAGCCGTAGCTGGTCCATGGCTTAGAGGATTTTAGGATCTTGCCCACTAGAAGGTTGTACGCTGCAATCTTTTGAACTGATGGTGAGGGCTATCAATTTAGTAAAATAGTAGGAGCGATAATTAATTAAAGGCCTAATTATATCGTCAAATTTTCAAATCAATCAAATAAGTCAAAAATGAGTTTTGGACTAAAATTGCATATTTCCTTTTGTAGTAAAAATGACGACAAACAAAAATCACTTTTCTTTGCAATCGGTCCTTGAAAAGGACAAGCTGAATGGGACAAACTTCCACGACTGGTATCGGACATTGAGAATTGTTCTCACTCAAGAGCGAAAGCTCTATGTTCTGGATACTCCAGTTCCAGAGGAACCCGCTCCTAATGCACCAAAGGCAGAAAGGGATGCTTACAAGAAGCATGCTGATGATGCCATTGATGCAAAGTGCTTGATGTTATGTTCTATGAACCATGAGTTGCAGAGACAACATGAGAACATGGGTGTCATTGAGATGATTCAGCATCTTAGGAACATGTATGAAGATCAGGCACGGCAAGAGAGATACAATGTTTCTAGGGCATTGTTCAAGTGCGTCATGACAGAAGGAGATCCAGTTGGTCCTCACACACTCAAGATGATTGGGTATGTGGAGAACCTGTAGAGACTGGGATTTCCACTGAGCCAAGAGTTGGCTACTGACGTGATACTACAATCGTTGCCAGAATCCTACAGTCAGTTTGTGATGAACTACAACATGAACAACTTTGATAGGCCACTTTCAGAGTTTTTGGGCATGTTGAGGACAACCGAGATATAGATGAAGAAGGACAAGCCTAAGCCTATGATGGTGATCACAAGCAAGAAAGGTAAGTCCAAGCGCAAGGGCAAGGGCAAAGCTAAGAAAGGTTCTGATGCTAGCCAGGAGTCCAAGCCGTTTTCATCTCCCAAGGCCAAGGGAGGTGTGACCAAGAAAGGAAATTGCCACCATTTTCAGAAGCCAGGACATTGGAAAAGGAATTGTCCTCTCTATCTGGAAGAACAAAAGAAGAAGGAGGCGACTGACGTCTCTACTTAAAGGTGTCATGAAAGTAAACTTGTAACACTTTTTGAGGTATATGATACCAAGATGTAAAGTGTAAAGCACTCATAATTGGGGCAAGTGTTACCGCCATAGATAGGAGTACTTTAGTTTATTTTCAACCTACAAGGCATGTAATACAGTTATGAACTGCTATTTCATTTTTCCAATAGATAGAAACACTTTATTTTGCATATTGTATGACAATGATGGCAATTAATAAAGTTGATGTTTCAATCTTAAAGATATGATCTTTGAGGAAATGCCTTATTTATCTTATGGTATTTGATATGCATAAGATAAAATGATACCTAACAGTTATAGATAACTCAAACAACCAAATTAGCAACAATCATGAGAAATTCATTTCTAGTTTCCATATGATGGATAAATCTAGACTCTTTTGGTTAGAGAACCAGTAAGAGACATGAATATCTTGGACATGATTAATCAATCTTCACTAATGGTAGTGAGAGAATGATTGTCCTGTTAGGTATTATACATGTGATGTATTTACATACCTATTGGAACAAATGCTAATACTTCTAATGGTGTTCAGAGAAATACCAATATGAATAGCTTGAAGTGTTCAAGATTATCATAGATGAAGTACAAATTTGGTAAGGTGTTAATTCTTGATGAGATCAATGAATGAAATACTTGGACCAAATGTTTGAGAGCCTTATGAGTGATTATGATAGTGTATTATAGTGAACTCATCATTGAGGCATGGTGATGTCCAAATCAAGAAGGAATCATGTTCTAAGGAGTTAGAAAATGATTATCAAATAACTGAATTCTTCTTAATAAAAGAATACCCCACACTAATAAAAGAAATTAAGAATCACAAGGGTTGTGAGTTCTTATATCCTTAACAAATACACCTCAATTATCTATGTGATGAGTTTTTCATGTGATGAGTCAACTATCTAGATTAATATGAGGAATCAAGTTTTGAGTTATGGTTTATGACCATTACATCCTAAATGACATCCATATGAACCATAAGGTATGACCTTGATGGCAGCACCCATTGGATAAAATCCATAAGTGCAACTGAATCTTAAGTGTTAAGATACATGGATAACATTTTGATAAGGATGATGCTTGTTGATTGCAACTTAATGACTAAGGCATTTGGCATATGGATACAAAAATCACATTCCTACGAGGAATAAAACAAGGATGTGTACGTGACACAACCTATAAGGTTTACGAATCCACTAATGCAAATGAAGTCTATAAGTTACAATGGACTAATCAATGTGATTGATTGAGTACAAGCAACTCAGAATTGGATCTTTACTTTGATGATATAGTCAAAGGGTTTGACTGATATGTCAAAGACAAAGAAGGGATCTGTGATTTAATGGGAGCGTATTCACATTTCACATGTTGATGTGAAATGGAAATGTTCTAGAATGGAAATCCAAAAGTGGAAATTATCTTTAAGGAAGATAGAGATGTTTCCTATGTGATAGGAATAGATATCTATAGAGATAGTTCTCAAAAAATCTCTTGACCTGAAAAGAGAGAGCATACATTGGCAATCTGTACTGAAGTGTTCAGTGTGCACAGATTAAGTGGGAGAAAACTTGTCCATGCTACATGGAGTTAGTATCCCAAAGCCAAGTTTCCAATTCTTATGAAGAATGGGTACACTAAGAATAGATATGGATCTATCATGTATGTGATCATCCCACTATCTTGCATGTATGGACATGGCAAGAATAAAATGCATTCATCATCTTGTATGTACGACATGACAATATGATGTGCTCATCCTGATAACTCGTTTGTGGGACATGACGAGTGGATGTCTGTCTACTTCCAATAAGAGTTACTGGAATACCATTAGTACTTGAGAAGTACTAGTTCTATGGAGATAAGGAAGAGTTCGATGTAAAGAATTACATTGATGCGAACTTCCGAAAGGACAGAAAATTAATCGAAAAATATACATAGGATGTATAAAAGTGAAAGTTTGTTGATAATTGGAAGTGTTCCAATAAAACCACTTAAAAGGAAATGCCGAGTATCTATGCGTTAAATAACAACAGTAGATACTATATGGATCTAGAAGTTCATGAGATGAACTTATAGATATTCCGCTCATTGATGACAAGTATGGAATCCTTGATCATGCAATGTGGCTAAAAGTTAGCATAGGAATATAAGATCGCATATTACGACAACTCCATCTCATACGTATGACGTACAACGAAGAGATGTGAGACATGCAATTTACACTGAATTTAGAAAGGGGTTGCCATTACTCACTTTGTTGGCACTAGAGCACAGTAACATGTGGGACATGTTTGAAGATCACTATGAATATGATTCACGGGTGATTGGCTCACAGTGCAAGTGGGAGTCTGTTGGTATGTATGCCCTGAGAGCCAATCATGGGATGATTGGTGGGATACATTAAGATTGATTTGATAAACCACAAAGGCAAGCTTCCAATTCTTTCTGGTTTAGTCATATGAGATAGTGATAGAACAGATTGAATGTCTAGAGAATGACAATACTCAATGACGTATGCTTTCAGGTTGAGGACCTGAATGATGAGATCATACAGATGCTAAGAGTTTGTACATTCTTGTTATGTCCCTAGTCGGATGTCATTGTGGAAGGTAGATAGACAGCAATGACACACAAGACTAGATTGTGGTGTTGGTTGATGACATAATCTCAGTAGTCATGATATAGAGATATCAAACCAAACACATAGGTACTTGTTGGAGAACAAGTGTACCAGACAGACCCACCATAAGTTTGACACATGGAACCATGACATGGTAGTCACAGTCAGTATTCAAAGTGATGGTGGTGAGTGTGATTCTTAGACCTGAAATCACTACACTCAACACATGTCGTTGGGCACACTTTGACATCATGAAACGCAGTCCTGAAACATGGGTTGTTATAAAGGTGATGATTGGGTGGCTTTGACACATGGGGCTTTTGAGGGGTGAGTGATAGATATGGGATTTGTCCCTCCTGAGGGAGTTTGATATCCATGTCCACTTGATGAGTAGGATTGAGAAAGGCGTGCACGCATGTGTGAATCAGTATGTGATATTGATGTCATACATATCTCTTCCAGTCTACTCTGAGATCAAGAAAGTGAATGAACGTTGACAGGATGAATGTTCCATGCCTTGAGTTCATTCGGGATATCAGTGACAAAGGAATTATACATTCACTGTAACACCATTTCACGGATTGTAGGATTGAAAGTTATTCTCCAACTTTCTATTTTCACTTGGGTAGCACTGATGTGTGACTAGGCACCACTCTTTGCTTGTGAAGTCATAAGTGTTATGGACTTTCACTGCCAACGTGAAATGGACCTGCAGGGTCACACACATAGGATTTAACTAGGAAGAGGAGTTTTGTCCACAAGCAATGTTTAGATTGATTACTAAAGGAGTTTAGTAGTTCAATTAAACACTCAATCAATTGATAGCTCAATATCATATTGTTCAAGGTGTTGGACACATTGATTGGAGTATCAGATTGATTGAAATCGAAATTGATTGATTCTGCACAACCTGCACTCCCAACCGATCGGTTCAAGTGTTGAACCAGTCGGCTGAGGTTGTTGAACCGGTCAGCTCAAGTGTTGAGCCGATCGGCTCAAGATCAGGGTGAACCAATTGCTTCGAGTGTTGAAACGATCGATTTAACTGGTGCAACCGAGCAAGTTGGGAAAGTAGGATTGGTGAGAATTTTCCTTTCATTTCAATTGCCCAATTTGATTGGGAATAGGATTGGTATTCGATACCAATTAGAAACAAAAGAAGGAAAGTCAATCGGGAACCGACCAAGACCACCAACTGACCGGTTCACTTGTGAACCAACCGGTTGAGGTGTCCCAACCGACCGGTTCACTTGTGAACCGACCGGTTCAGGTCCCCAACCGACCGTTTCAGTTGTGAAACGATCGGTTCAGGTTGCGAGTTGGTTTCTTTTGTGGAAAATCTCGAACCCTTCTACTCCTGCTTTTAGTCCCGCATTGCCCGGGATGGAGAACACTATCCCATGACCCTCCTATATATAGGGGTATTGGGGGCTTCTCAAAGTACAACTCTGTGCAACCAGTTGCTCTACAAAGTTGTCGTTCTCTCTAGTTTTGGTAACCGAGAGAGAGCCCGAGCAAGTGCTACCCACAAAGGGAGGTGCAGCAAGGGAAGGACAACTGCAGTTGCAACTGGAGGTAGGAGAGTGTGTTGGCGACTAGTACGTCAACAGGAGGGTGTGACTCCTTCCACTTCCTTGTGGGACAAGGAGTGTGGAGTTCCAGGTGGTCCGTGTGGACTACTTCAGAGGCGGGAGGTTTCTACCGCTCAGGAGGACAACTGTCAATCCAGACAGTCTGGTGAGAGAAGGAGTCGTCAGTCCCGGTGCGACCAGGAGCTGCACAGACTCCGTCCAAGACCGGAGTTGAAGACCGCACATAGAGCGAGGTATTGTCGCCGAGCAAGCCTCGAGACAAGGTATGATTCCACAAACCATCCTTTCCTATTATATAGACGTTGACGTGTTTCCTTGTTCTGGGTTTGGGGGAGAAAATTTTTGTTTCCGCTGCCTTCTCTGTTTCCCCCTGATACCCAACAAGTGAAGTTGACTGAGAAAGTGAGATCCATCATACAACATTCACTTCCTATGAAGAGAAAAGACATAGGATCCCCACTCATACCTAGCTATATAGGAAGACATCGCATAGATATGTCCTTACTTGATTTGGGATCTAGTGTGAATTTGATGCCATACAATGTCTATGTTGAGCTGGGCTTAGGCAAGTTGAAGCCGGCACATTGTACTCTCCAAATGGTGGATAGGTCCACAAAAGTGCCTAGGGGTAGAGCGGATGATGCCTTGGTGATGATAGATAATGAGAAAGGTGTAGTGTTCTGGGCAGATTTCATTGTACTTGATATGGATCCAAAGAATAGGAAGATTCCCATCATCTTGGGAAGGTCATTCTTATCTACAACTGATGCTGAGATTCATGTATGTAGCGACACCATGACAGTTTCATTCATGGACATGAAGGTCAAGATCAACATGTAAAAAACCCCAACCTGGTGGGTCCAGGATAGGGATATTGGACATGATCACTTCACAAGTCCAAATGATCATTTGAGAAAAGAAGATCAAGATGGAACAATTGATGATGATTATTGTGATCAAATGGATGAGTAAAATAGATTGAGTGCAAATGAGGGATGCATGTTGTACAAGAATGGACACATGAGAATTCCAAACAGATGAATGACTAAAGAATAGACATGAATCCCAACTAAAGGCATGAAGCACAATGCTTGTGGGAGGCAGCCCACCAAGGTTTTGGAATTTTACACCCAAACTTCAATTTTTGATACTTTTGCTTTGTTTTTACACTTTCCTAGAAAACACACACACTTTATACTTGATGGTTCTAGTTGTTTGTGAATCATGTTAGGACATGTGCATTGGGATGAGGAGGATGCATGGTTGATATCACCAAGTATGAGAACAAAATTGAAAAGAAAATTGCAAATCAATAGAAAAGCTGCATGAAGGTGACCAACACGGCAGTTCCACATAGAACGAATGTGGTGCTAGCAAGCCAGAACAACCATTTTTCATAAAACAACCATGGTATCTCTATCTTGCTCATTGGACACCTTGAGATCTCTCTCCCTCTCGGTTTTTGTCTACCACGACTCCATGCCCTCTACCCTATCATCCTAGACTTCTATTTCATGTTGAGAACAACATGATTCAAAAGTTTGGGGTGGTAGGGCGGTATACCCTATCTCACTTCCACACCTATTTTGCATTTCACCTGCCATTTACTTTTGCTTGTTTGCTTTTACTTTTTTTAGCTTAAAGTTCACATATTTTGCATACCTGCATGTCACGTAGTTTGTTTTCTTGTCATTTTTGTGTAATTTTCAAAAAAAATCTCTTTTTGCCATGCATTGCATATCATGTAGATTTTTGGTAATTTTTGCATGTTTTATCTAGTATTTTCTTGTTTATTGCTTTAAGTTTAATAATATAGAATTAGATGTGGATGAAGGAAACTTGGCACCATTTTGACCAATTTGCCCAAATTTGAGATTTCTTGTCTAAAAGTGTGTTTCAACCTAATCTCTACTTTTTGGATTAAAAATGATGACCTTTGACAATTGCAAGTGAATTATCATCGTTTATTGCTAAATGGTATCAATTCTTTACTTTTTACATGTGCATCACCTCTCTTATGTTTGTGAATGATTTGGTTGAATTGTGACTTGAGCAAGCTATGAACGTTTAGTGCCTATGAAATCACTTGATTGTAGTATCAATTTTAGTTTGTTCATTCATGTGGTGTGACATTTGTTGGATGAAGTGTTGGATTAATTTTCATGCAGGATACCTTATGTTAAGATCATGCCAATGACCCCTCTTTGACCCGACTATTCACTCACCATCTTCTTATCCCTCTGCCTCACGAAAGGATGCCAAAGTGCATGTATCATCCATGGCCACCTCCAAAAGTTTGGGGTGGCCACATTCAAATCTCACCGCTTCACTCTCATTGCCATATGCCTTATCTACTCCAAGGGCAAAGAAAAATATGCAAAAATAAAATAAAAGGTGCTCCTATTTAAGAGCATCTAAGTAAAGAAAAGATGGGTGCTCTATGTAATAGCACTTCAAAATCTTACCGCAATCCTTTCTTCCATTTTAATACCCATTGAGCTAGGAAACATCAAACCTAGCTCATTTTGCCCTTTTCCGCGGCCACATGGGTCATTGGGTGTGATTTGAAACATAAGGTTAAAAGCATGAAGGTGAAATAGCACTCTTAGTCATCCTTGATTAACTTCATCATGAAATGATTTACCGAGAACTACATGAAAGAAATATGCATAGCTTGTGTCTTTTATGTGCTATATTTAAAGTTCATATGCTTTGTGTTCTTTTCATGATTGGTTTGTGAAAGTAAGAGAGGAGAGAGGTGAAAGGCATATACTTAGTCACTATTGATCCTATTCAGCAATAATCATCATTTACGTTACATTTGTCATTTTTTGCTTGTGAAAATTTTGTAGAAAGATTGAGTCGGAGCATCTTGAGGACAAGTATGTTTCAAGTTTGGGGTGGTGATTTAACCCTATTTCAAGGCTTCATCTTATGTCATTTTGCATTTCAATCACGTTTATACCTGTTAGATTACATGTCATTTCTCCTAATATGCATATTTGTGTAAAATGCACTTAGGGATACATGTTTTTTAGACATTTGGACCACACTGGATGGAAAAGAGAGAGAAGGAGTGCTCCTAGGGTTTCTCTACCCTTGGAGAGACCCAAAGTGAAGCCCAATGCTCCCCCAACCTACCCCTAGTGACCAAAGGTCAATAGAAGCAAATATGTCTAAGGAAATCCAAAGAAACAAGTCCAAATGCAGTTGTAGACAGCACCACGGCCGTGCCATAAAGAATGGCCGTGCAAGGGATAGCCACCACGACCATGCCACCTAGCATGGATGTGCTGCATCACTGAAGAATTGGTGTGGAAATGCACACCATCACCTTTCCCACCACGATTGTGCTACCCAGCACGACCGTTCTACCCTTTCCCCACCACGACTGTGCTAGCTCTAGCACAAAAGTGACCCACAACCTGATATTTTTCACCATTTTTCACCTTGGCCATTCCCATCCACCACGATTGTTCTATTCACACCCCACCACGGTCGTGCTACCCAACACAATGTGCTACTCACAAAAACCTAGCTACTTTTCCACTGCATTTCCCACTTTACCTACTTGACCTAGTGCTTCCCCCACACCTATATATACCTAGGTGATGGCTGGAGGCTGAGGTAGGCCACCCCAAGCTCACTCCTACCACTCCATTTCGTTCTTCCTCCATTCCACTACATTTCCACCTCGACAATCCCCTCCATTTCACCATTCCCACCATCAAAACCCTAGTTTCCTTCCATTTCCACCCATTTCCACCATCATTTCATGCCCCTACACCTTGGAGGAGAGAGGAGGATGCCCTATAGTAGCTGAAATGGAGGACATCTTCATCTACATCAAGCTCCATGTCTTCTTCTATCTCCTTCTCTTCTATTTTTGTACTTTGCATTGTTATGAGTAGCTAGGCCCCCTTGGGTGGACTGTTTGGGGTGTAAAATGTTCCTTTGATACCATGTTTGGGGAAAATGATATGTAAACTTTATAATCTCTTTTGTTAATGATTATGTTCTATTTCTATCTCATTCTCCATGGATTTCTTGTTGGTTTGTGTGTGAAATCGCTTACGAATTTAGTAAAATTGCTTATATGTGTGAATTTTGGGATTTACCCCTAGGTCCAATTCTTAGATCCCTAGGTTGCCTCCTATCTTCCTACATCCTAATCAATATCCCTAAGCCTAAGTGAGAGATCTAAGTATCTAGATTAGGTGACTCTAGTGCAATTAGCATGGAGCCTTCTCAAGGCTAGAATGTGGGGGAATTAGGGTCGTAAACCCTAATTTCACCTCCCCATTACTACCCTCGACCCCTAATTGCCCTCGAAATGTCTAATCTAGAAACCTAGACTTGATTAGACTCTAATTGAATTGAACCTAATCCCTAACCCAATTGATCCTTGCAAGGGTAGTAGGAAGTGTTAGGGACTAGTCCCCCTATACACAACCTACCATATCCATGGCCAGTTAGTAGCTTAGGTTAATTCATTAGACTCTATCTTATTGTTTGGTTTGAATAATCTAAATGGATCATAGTTTTCATATGTCACACCCCAATTTAAACATCCCACACCTTCCTTAATTTCTTTAAAACCCTAGTTTTCGTTCCTTTTACCTAGTGTTAGCTTAGTTAGCTCTTTTCTTACTTATTTAGCTTCTTACCCTATTTTTGCCTTGTTCTTGCTAGTTTAGCTCTTTAATTTCTCTCTTGTTCTTCTTGCATGCCTTAGTGTAAATTGCCTTTTCATATCTAGATTAGTCTTTTCCTACCTAATTAGCTTTGATCTAGTCTAGGGTTAACTTAGATTTCATTCTCACCTTTAATTTATTTCTTTCTCACCTAGTTTAACAATCAAAACAACCTTTAAACCCTTAACCCTAGTCTCCACATTAGGAACCTAGCAAAATCGACCTAGCTCTAGCGCCCCCTTTTCTCCCTGTGGATTGACCCTATGATTGACACCTTACCTATACTACGACATGACCTCGTGTGCTTGCGGGATAGCATTTTAGTATAAGTAGGTGCACTTAAGTCTAGGTCTTTATAAAATTTGAAACTTTAATCCACTGTGTGTTCTGATCCCGTGGGGTTGCATCTATTTAAACTATAATTGAGTAGTGTGTAGCACCATTGGGAAACGCACCAACGTGTTCTCACAAGTTGGTATCATAGCCTTATGTTCATTGAGTCTACACAGACACTAGGACTTAGGACTAGGATGATGTCAAAATTAGGAATTTGACGCAAAAATATGTTGCATACTGCCTAATCTCAGTATTTGGGTGCCCTGGCCAGGTATTCAATTATTGAAGAAAAGGTAATATGGAACTCTTAGATTGTTATCTTTCTGATTACTCTGATCAAGTAGTCATTTTGAAACAATCTAAAGAGCATAACAAATCATAAGTCATGGTGTATATAACTCAATATTACCTCAAGAGAAGATGAGAATTACATCATTAGCTATCAAAACATGAATATTTGGTAACTATAAGAGAAGATACAATAACATGAAATCTAAAACTGAATACAAATAAGAAAAAGAGGAGTTCTTTAAGATGTAATTCAAGAAGATAATAAAGTAAAAGATATATAAATATGTTCTTATAAAGCGATTCAAGGTATGAAATTCACATAAGATGGAGAGAACTCCAATGATATGTATAAAATGAGAAGATAAATGGTAACAGTGACAAAGAAATAAGGTGGAACATGAGTTAATCTTAGACTAACCTATGTGTTTAAGAAAGGGTTAATGTAACATCAGCATGTCATGTGAAAGAAATTAAGGGAGATCATCCATGTTTAATGAAGAAAATGAAGAATATGATGATTTACCTATTGATAAGTGGTTCAAAAACATAATAAAATTTGAGAACATACCCTAGTGGGCTAAATAGTCATCAAAGAAGGAGTAATGAGATATGTTAATCATGATGATTCCTATGCTAATGGTAAGGAACTCGAAATGAAAAAGGTAAAATGATACATAAGAAGTTGTAACCTGCATAATAAAAATAGAGTTGGTTACCATTTTTCTAGTGACCCTTGAACAATGCTTCTGTGATGTGGGAAGTGTGTTTCCCTTTGTGTCTTTCCTTTCTAGGGCATATATTTCAAGTGGATCATTTCCACTTGGTATGTGTGGATTCATTGTAAACATGAAGGTGGATAACTTATTATAGAATGAGGTTGCTTGGACTATGGTTCCAAGATCATAAAGTTTGTGATGAGTTTACTTTTGAGCCTTTCAATAATTAGGAAGACTACTCTTATATGTCTTGAGATTTGTTATGTGGGAAAAAGTAGATGAGATAAGGATGTGAGTTCCTTATAGTGCATGAGGTGGATACCAAGGTAATAAATTCTAGTATCTAAGATGTATCAACAGTATGGGAAGTATGTAAAGTTTGGAGATGTTTACTAAATGAACATATCAAGTATTCATCCCCCTTAAAGAGATGGAGAAAGAGTTGATGATGACCCTCTAAATGTTTTTTGGAGAAAAAAAAAAGTGATTCTATAATGTTGTGTATTATTCAGTGACAGCTGGGCAAGACTACTATCAAGGATAGATGATTTGTTGATCAATAGACATGTGATATCGTGTTCCTTTAAGATAAACTATGATCAAATATCAATGCATAAGAGTTAGATTGGATGACATAATTTACATGACCATGATGAGTTTAGGGTTATGTCATTTAGACTAATCGATGTACACATAGAATTTTTGAATAGGAGGAATGGAGTGTTCTAGTCATGTCATACAAGTTATATCAAGCTTTGAATTATGATATGTCAAAGTATTTAAAAGATGGTAAAAAACATGATCAATATTTCTGAAAAAAACCTTAGGGTTTCTGAAGCAGCAACAAATATGAGACAAGTTGAACAAGAGCGAGATGGGGTTGATTAAATGTCTTTATTGGATCATGATATGTCTTCTAAGTAGGTTGTGTAAATCGTAGTAAGGTGAAGATATTTTTGTTGTTTCACCCCTAACAAGGTTGACTAGGAATGATATTTCCTTGTATGGAATGATAGGTTCCAACGCCAACATTTCTTTTGATGCTGAAGAAGAACTGACAAGTGTTCTAGTGTCAGCGTATCTACAAAAAAAAGGATGGATACATTGCCTTTTTTTATGCTTCAAGGAATGGTATGGGACACATGCCATGATTGGTAAAAATATAGCAAGTATGACTTTTGAGTGATGTGTTGATATAATAGATAATTTTTTTAGGATGATAGATAGCATTTAAAGTTGAACATTACTACTAGAGTTGTACATGTGACACAATAAGTTTCTACATTCCATATTGAGAATGTCTTCTTAGGTGGGGGTTTTTGTGCTGAACCAACATGAGATATGTATCAATGATGTGAAATCACCATGATATGCAAGTAACCATGTGAAGGTAATAGTATGAGGTGCAAAGAAAGTACCCATCTTTGTTTACCTTAGATTTTGGGGGCAAAATCCCTATTAGGGGTTTATAGTTGTGAGACCCCTAACCTTGCTTAAAGTGTTTAACAAGATTAATTATGATAATTAAATTTTTATAACCCTAATATAACCTTTTGATATTCTTTGAAATCATAATAAAAACTTAAGTTTAAAATATGGTCCAATTTGGACACTATTTGAGCAAGTTATGCAATTTTATGCACATTATGGACTTTTCTACAATTTACCCAATTGAGAGGTTTTCTTTGCAATTTATCACTTGAATTATGTTCCTTGCATATTCTCTCATCATATTCAAGATTTTTTAGCCATGGGGCACCTACTTATACCCTTGTGTGCTTTCCTCGAGGGTATTTTAGGGTTTACCCCTTCATGGATGAGCTACCTTTAGTAGCTATCAACTAATGCGTTATTTGTTTGTCTTGAAAATTCGACAAAAGAGAGCTAAGAAGGTCTATATGGACGGTGGGAGAGATTCTTGTGTGTGTGCTTGTATATTCTTAATAGTTTAAGGCCATGGACACTTGGAAAGATACTAGAACTTCAACTTTTTCTTTTTCTTTATCTTAAAGTTTCATATACCTATCCCTAAGTACCCACATGAGACATTTTCTCTCCACCACTTCCCTCCTCCTACAAACATAATTATCCCTATGTGATACTGTGAATTTCCTATTTAAGGAAGATGAAAGAGGGAGTCTTCTTGGAAAAAGAATCTAGGGTTGCAATTGACTTCCTTATAGGATTTAAAAAGCTTCCTTCTAGTGATCTTGGCCTAAAAGAGTAAGAATCCCCTTATTTTCTCTATTTATTTCTTTTTTATCCTTCCTCCTCCATTTCATTAGGTCAGAAACCTTCTGTTCCATGGTAGAAATTTCTCTAAATATATAAAACCGTACCTTTCTTGCTCCTTATGCTTAGGGTTTGCTCATTTGGTGATGAAAGGTGCTAGATGGACGAGCTCACAGCTTATTCTTGGATTTTCTACCCTACATGCTCAAGTTTTATTCTTTTTGGGATTTCATCTTATCATTAGAGGCAAGTTTTATAACTTGCTCCATGTTTATTTCTTACCATATGCTTGCTAGCTCATGTTCTTGTTTGAAAATGATGATCCATGCACTAAAAAGCTATGCTTGACTTGGATTTCAATTTTTATAATGTTCCCTATTCTGAATTCAGTTCTTTATGTACCTGTACTCATGTATAAGTTCTTCTTAACATATAATATGACTTGTATCAGGTTGGTTTGACAACCTATGGTGCTAAGCACCTATCAACCAATGGTCAATTTTATGGATTTAAGCTGATTTCTTCTATAAACTCATGACCCGATGATGGTACCATTGCAACAACCCTATGGTGTTGTCTTCATGACAACTGATGGTGGTAACCAAGGGTGTCAATTGACGTTCACCCCTTAGGTCATGTTTTGGCCTAATTATAAGCATAATGATCCACAACTAAGTACCCTAATGATGTTATCAATCAATGGTGACATTATTTTGATAATTGATGGTAATTAATAAATATAGTGTTGATCTAACAACCTATAGTGACTTAATGGTCACTAGTGATGGTGGATCAGGTCTCCACAACCTATGGTGAGTTAATCATATAGTTGTAGAATCAATTAAGCCTTAAACCAATGGTTTCTTGGGGCATTTTATGCAATGGTCAGACCTATACTCCAATTGATGGTTTTAATATATGAACTTGACCTAATGGTTAAGATATAATGTTTCTTCATCAAATAAATTACAATGATGCCTAAATATAATATTTTGGTCCTAATAAAGTGATCTAAATGGTTTCCTTTATGAAATCAACTTAAGAAGCTCATTTACTGACGGCTTATTTTAAATAAATAATCACTTGTGGGCTTTACCCTACTCTCAATGGAACTTTTTATTTTGTTAATCAAGGGATGTCTAGGGTTAGATGGTGACTCTTTCTAGAGAACAACTCAATGACTTCATAGCTGTTTTTTTTCAAGATCTTTACTTATGTAAACGACCAATGGCTTTACCTTTTCAACATTTAATGGTTAGAAGTGGATGTCTCAATATTCTTATTATTTTAGGTGAAGCGTGTAGTGTAATGTTATGATTCTAATAATGAGAATTTTATGGTTCAATGACTTAAACTTGTAGTATTACCATTTCCCTCATATGATTATGATTGATAATCACCATAATGAATTAATGGGTAACCGTAATGAGGTATAGCTTGTTATACCTAGCTTTAATATAACTAAATGATGGTAATTGGGTATGAATAGTCCTTGAATGATTAATACAATCATGGAGTACTCTCTTATTGTTGTTGAAAACTTAGTATGCTATAACCTTATGGTTACACCTTGATTTATGTGTGGATTCATTCTTGAGAATAGTATGGAATGTGATGGTGATGCTTCACCTTATGCATCCATGATCCAATGGGTATGCCGTGAGTTAGGGTTTGGGTATAAGTGTTGATTATTAACATTAATGTACTTAACATTAATATAATTTATCTTGTTGAACCTAACTCTAATGAAAATAGATAAAGATGAGTATTTATGTTCAACATTCTTATATGATGGAATGATGGAAACAACCTCCTTAATATGATCATAACCTTAATATGTTAATTGGTGGTTATCATAGACACATGGTTGATACTTTCTTATGCTAAACATGTTCATTATGAATATGATGAGGGTTAATTATATCTAGATTCCTTGCATGTTGATGTAATAAAGGAATGTTCTTAATATTAATACAACCCTGCTATGATTGTTTATGAATATCTCCTAGCTCATTAATGCAATATTGTGCTGATCTAATGTATTATATGTAATTGATGTTGTTGAGCCTTGTTATATGGCATGGAAAGATAATGATAATCTTATAGGGAATAGTATGATGGTCTTAATGACCATTGGGCATGGTTGAGCCCAAATGAGGTATAATCCTTGTGTGTTGATAACAGTTGATATTCTGTGATATTGTGAAAAGGATTTATATCTTGTGATAGTATGATGACTGGTGTAGTCTCTTGAATGGAAAGTGAATAGTACCATGTGATGATGAGATGAGAAATTATGTTTCACACATTTTATATCTTTTGAAGTTGTGATATTTATATGCTTGCTAGAGGTATATTAGGGTTTGTATGTCCACTTGTTTGATGCAGCCTTAATTCACCCAATTGGCATAACTAATCAAGTACAAATCTAATCATGTAGTGCCCTGTGCCATAGAGCCATCTTCAGTGTTAGAACTTGTTGGATGGTGAAACAAGTATTTCTAAGTGAAACATAGAGCACATACTAGTTAGTACGTGGGGGTGGCAATTAGAGGATATATCCTTATCATCCACAATGCATGTTATGGAGGATAGCTATGGTCATGCCTCAAACATTTGATGTGATTGAGGACAACTGTAGTTGTACCTCAAATTAGAGGATTTTGTATACCCTGGTGTCTAGTGTCGTTGCCTGTACCAAAGGTAGACTAGTTGTTAGCAGCCTGACTATATGTCACTATAGTGGCAGCTTTGACTGATATGTCACTTCCTTTTTACTCGTACTGACCGAGAAGAAGAGATCTTAGGATACCGGCACTCCTAGATCCTATACGAAATTGAATAGCCCTTTGCAGGGGTCGGCTGGACTTTAGATGGTAAGATTCAAATTACCCAGGGCGTAATAAAAGATGTAAGCCAACCGTGTAACATATCTATTTAGGGTTACACACAACACTTCATATTAGATGATAATCCTTATTTGCTTTGTTTTCATTGAGATCATGTATAGTACAATAAGAGATAATAGACATTCTTATGTTGTGGATATTCTCATGTTATAAGTGTGTACATACAATAGTCATGTTTAAGTTGATAGAAATATTATTACTGTTGTCTATGATTATGACATTTGTTACACATATTGTTAGCTATGCTTATACTGCTAGCTATGCCTTTGTAACTAGAGATGCCTATACTGCTAATCATGCTTATGTAGATAGTTGTGCTTATATTATTAGCTCTACTTATGATGTTGATATATTCAACTTGTTAGACATGCTGATGTTGTTGGCTATGCTTATGATACTAGGCTTGTTCATGATGTTAGAGATGCTCATGCTTCTAGACTCCTTATACTATTAATAGGGATATCAGAATAGTATGGCTAATGAAGATAGTTATTATATGCTCCTTTATGTATTTTGTTAATCATCAGTGCTATTGAGCTTATTTGTTATATATGATTAAATTTCTTAAATTATCTCATTACCTAATAATGTTGGAATCAATAAACGTTGTTGGAGGTTATATCTCTTGTTGGGACATGGGTCTCACCCTTGTGGTTTGCCACATTTTTTTAGGTAATTGAAAGTGATGAAAACAAACCTGTGGCAGCAAAGTGGAGCTATAGTAACGAATCTATGAGAAAGTTGATTAGATTCCTAGTGTGTCCTAGAGTCGTCCATGTACTCTCAGGTCCGGGCATAAAAAGTTTGTATATGGTGTTTCAAACGAATAAAATTTTTGTTAGAATGTTAATGTGTGTTTGTGTGCATATACAAATATTTCTATCCTGTGTATATATGTTGTGGCTAAGGCAATAGAACAATTTGAATCAAATTCTTGTCATATTATGGATACAAGAAAGATATTGGGATCTTATGAAAAATGTTTCTGAGTGGGTGTTGATGTTGAAATTAGTTTTAATTTACCCATTATTTGGGTTTGTGGTTAATTGGTGATTGAATGTGTTTTATGTTTTGAGTAATCTCGTTTAGTGTAACGGGTGATTCAGCCCTATTTTTAGGGCTTCATCTTGTTTCATTTTGCATTTCAATCACATATATACTTGTTATATTACATGTCATTTCCCCCAAATGCATATTTGTGGAAAATCCACTTATGGATACTATTTGCATGTTTTTCAAGCATTTGGACCACACTTGACGGAAGAGAGAGAGGAGTGATCTTAGAGTTTCTCTACCCTTGGAGAGACCCAAAGTGAAGCCCGATGCTCTCTCAACCTACCCTTAGTGACTAAAAACTAATAGAAGCAAAGATGTCTAAGAAAGTCCAAAGAAACTAGCCCAAGTGCAGCTGCAGACAACACCATGGCCGTGCCGCAAAGAATGGTCGTGTAAGGGATAACCACCATGGTCGTGCCACCTAGCACGGCCGTGCTGCATCACTGAAGAACGGGTGTGGCAATGCACCATGACCACCATCACCATTCTCACCACGGCCGTGCTACCCAGCATGGCCATTCTACCCTTTCCCCACCACAGCCGTGCCAGCTCCAGCACAAAAGTGACCCACAACCTGACACAGCCACTACGGCTATTCTATTGACTCCCCACTACGGTCGTGCTACTCACAAAAACCTAGCTACTTTTTCACTGCATTTCCCACTTTACCCCTACTTGACCTAGTGCTTCCCCCACACCTATATATACCTAGGTGGTGGCTGAGGCCGAGGTAGGTGATTCAACCCTTATTTAGGGCTTCATCTTGTGTCATTTTGCATTTCAATCACATCTATACCTGTTAGATTACCTATTATTTCCCCTAATATGCATATTTGTGTAAAATGCACTTGTGGACATTATTTGCATGTTTTTCAGGCATTTGGACCAATCTTGATGGAAGAGAGAGAGGCTCTACCTTTATAGATACCCAAAGTGAAGCCCGATGCTCCCTCAACCTACCCCTAGTGGCCAAAGATCCATTGAAGTAAAGATGTCCAAGAAAATCCAAAGAACAAAGTCAAAGTGTTGATTCAGAACCCAACACGACTGTGGTACCATAGAACGGCCGTGCTAGGTCACTTGCAGAGACATCCTCAATTGAAGCTGGAATCACCATGATCGTGCCACCCAAAACGACCATGGTGAACCGACCCAGAGCGATCGTCCTACCCAGAACGGTCGTGCTACAGTAGTGGCAAAACGATCGTGGAGCAGAGAATGACCTCGACATTTCGAGCCACCATGGTCGTGGTGACCACCACGGTTGTGCTACCCTGAGTCCACCACGAGTGTGCCAACCTCAATACAAAATTGACCATCAACCTATTATTTTGACATTTTAATTCACACGAATTGTAGTGACCACCACAACCGTGCTCACACCTACCCACCACGGCCGTGCTGATCCACGACGGTCGTTCTACTCACAAAATCCAACTACTTTTTCCACTATTTTTCCCATACTACTCCCATTTAACCTAGTGCTTCCCCTACACCTATATATACCTAGGTGGCAGCTGGGGGCCGATGTTAGCTACCCTACAACCACTCTAGCCTCCTCATTTCATCCTCCATCCATTCCACCAATGAGTCAAAATTAGTTTTACTTAGTTGATCAATCGGTTGAGTTCTTTGAGTGTGCAACTCGACCGATTGGTCTCTTCAGAAAATTCATCACTAGATCGGTTGAGTTTCCAACTTGACTGATATACAACATGTGACATATTTTCTAATTTGATTTTTGAGTGACGAAATGTTGGAATTAGGAGTTCTTGATTTTTTCTCATCTTAGTTACAAGTCATATCATCAATACAAGTGATTACAAAGTTAATCTAAGGTCATTTGGAGTGATTCCCTAAGATGCACACTTGCATTGCTTTTGACGTTAACTTGGACAAGTTAGGGCTTGTGTAATTTAATTCTTTTCATGTACCTAAAGCCTGAAATCAATCTTGAACAAACATATGAGACACAAAGGAATGGAATGGTTAAGTCATTATTAAAATATGGGCAATGTGTAACTCTCAAGTCAACACCAAGAAGCTACAACCAAAGCCTGTTGGAATGAAGAATGGAGAAGGAGTTGCACTCCATTGAGAAGAACAAAACTTGGGACCCTAACTGTGCTCCCATCATGCTACAAACCCATCGACTTGAAATGGGTGTTCAAGCTGAAGAAAGATTCAGAGGGGCATATCGTCAAGCACAAAGATAGGCTGGTAGCTAAAGGGTATGTATAAAGGCAAGACATTAACTTTGATGAAGTGTTTGTACCTGTTGCGAGATTTGATATATTCCAAATAATTCTTGCACTCACTGCAAAACAAATGTGGGAGGTACACCATATGGATGATAAGTCAACATTTCTCAATAGGGAGTTAGAAGAAGAAGTTTATGTCACTCAACCAGGAGGGTTTGAGGTACAAGATCAGAATAATTAGGTGTATAAGTTGTCGAAGGTTCTCTATGAATTGCAGAAGGCTCTAAGAGCTTGGAACACTCGGTTGGACAGGAGCCTAAAAGAGCTCAGTTTTAGAAAATGCACCCAAGACTAGGTTGTGTTTACAAGAGGGGAAATAGAAACAAGTGTGATTGGTGGAGTGTATGTCAATGATCTCATCGTAATAGGAAGTAGCACTGGAGAAGTAAAGAAATTCAAGCAACAAATGATGATAGAATTTGAGATGAGTGATTTTAGTTTTCTAGTCCTACTACTTGGGGTTTGAGGTTGAGCAGAATAAGGGTCAAATACTAATCAAACAATCATCTTATTCCAAGAAAATTCTATCTCAGTTACAAATGGTTGATCACAATGCCACAAAGTACCCGATGGAACTAAAAGTGCAGTTGTGTAAAGATTTGGACTGGGGTCCAGTTGATGTTACAGAGTATAGGCATATCATTGGCTACCATATATACCTACTGCACACACGACCAGACCTATCATATTTCTTCGAGATGGAGAGAAAGTACATGGAAAGACCTACAACCATGCATCACAAAGTGGTCAAGCAGATTATCAAGTACTTAAGGGGAACAATTCATTTTGGGCTTGTTTATGCAAAGGGACAATAAGAGATTAGCATCCTTGGCTACTCGGACAATGATCTCGCTGGTGACCTCGATGGGAGAAGAAGCACAGGTGGAATGGCCTTCTACTTGGATGAAAGTTTGGTGTCTTGGAATTCACAGAAGAAAAAGATGGTGACACTATCATCTTGTGAGGCTGAGTTTATGGCGGCCACGGCTGCAACCTGCCAGGCGTTGTGGTTAAGAAGCCTTGTCACTGAGTTAACCGGCTTAGTTCCAAAGATGGTAACCTTGTTTGTTGATAACAAATCTGCCATAGCCCTCATGAAAAATCCGGTATTTCGAGGTCGTAACAAACACATAGACACTAGGTTCCATTTCATCAGAGAATGCGTTGAGAAGGGACATTACTGACTAAGGCATTTTAAGGAGTAAAGTTAACTGCCATGCATCAGCTACTCGGCATCCGTGATTTGGAGCCATGTCAGGATTAAGGGGGAGTATATCCGTAAATGATTTGGACATGGTAAAAAGCTAGAGTTGCAACGGGGTTTGTCGGATCGAGTGGACGACGGAGTCCCACACTTGAGATAATAACCTCAATGCCACGTTTATTTTCCTTGTTATTCGTGCGGATCGTGGGATGCCACGAATCCCTTTTTTGTTAGCTTTATTTGGCATGTAAGTTTGTCATTTAAGCATCAAAATAAACAAATAAAGTTAAGGCCCTAAAAGGTCTCGTGTGTGTGTGTTCTTTATCCTCTGTCTCAGAGATCTCAGGGCTCTAAACCAACATCCAGCAGTGGGATGCACAAGGTGATCGAATGAGTTTTTGTGGGCTATTCAAAGCTCCGCTCCATTGTCTCAAAGGTGGTGGTTTCATAAGCTGCAATGGGCCAAACGTCCGACCATTGCCATGGTTCCCATTGGAGAACCCAGTGGTGATCTCTAGACTCAGGGGTTGAAGAAGAGTCAAATGAGGCGTCAGTAGACTTTCTTGGAGCTCATAGTGGTGACCTCCTCCCTCCACGCGCTCAGAATATGTGCCAAGAACTTGCGTAGACGGGCATTGACGACTACATAGATATGGTGAAGTCCTACATCAGCGTACAGCGTCATGTCCATTGGCAAGGTACCATCTGACGGATTTCCTTATCCACCTTGGCCGTAGATGGATTTAAAAAAAAAAAACTGTCTATGGCTAGCGTAAATCGAGGTGAAGCTTTGATGGACTGTCCATGTAGTGCATGCATGAGTCTGTCATGGTTTTTGTGAGCGAGCATGGGTGTCTCCGTCATGTATTCTATCAATGTTGGTGGCAATAAGAGGCACAAGTACTTTTCAGTTTGTGCAATTGTGTTACATGAAACACAATGGTGGTGCGTGTTTTCATAAATTTATATCAAGTGGCCTACGCTAATTCGTCTGAGATTAGACAGTACAACACTGAAGTAGTCAAACTACAACCAACAATGGTGGTGCATAAGTGGTGTGCAAGTCATTGCCGGTGGTTTGATAAGTGGCGGAGCCAGCAAAATTGAAAAAGAGGGTGGGGGTGGATTTTATGAAGAAGTTATAATTTGTAACGGAGGGTTATTAAAAAAATATGTTGTGAATGAAAGATGAATTCAATTAATTTATCTAAATTGCCGATTATAAAATTGATCCGACTGCAAATTTACACTCTTTTGTTTATGTAAAACCAATATATGTACCAGATTTGGCGATGATATTTTTATAGTAACGGAGGGGGTTTAGAACCCATGTTGCCCCTTTGTAGCTCCTCCCCAAGATGTGGCTATAGATCAACGATGTAAAGGTATTGTGTGTGCAATGTAGAGTTTCCAATGGTAAAGTGGCAGTGAGTAGTGGCACTGCATACTGTCCTAATGGTTAGGCTTAGGCAGAGTGTTGATTGATGGTGCTGCATAATAATATATATTTATTAGTAGATATATCTGTTTTCGTTTTATTTTTAACTTGACTCTTATGTTATGCACACACCTAAGTCACACGTTGCTTTCAAAGGAGAATGTCTCAGACTATGAATAAACAATTACATACAATATAACATACAAACGTAACAACATAGAAATCATATGTTCGCAGTTGATAACCATACACTCATAGAATTGGTATGATCTTTCTCCAGAAGATGTTGGACCGACACCAAAAATTTGATACGCATATAAGGTGAATAGTACAAAATAGTTTTTCAACGTTAGACAAATCTTTTGTACTATCGATTTGCAAAAACTATGATAACTATCATCCAAAGAATTTTTCATATGAGGGCATTTTTTGTAACATGAATAATGTGATTTAGCAAACAAATGATACTTATTATGATTGTTTCACTTTTGCCTACGGCCGGAAATAGGAGCATCAAACTCGTAATCAAATTATGTGTACTTGCATATATGAAGAACGGTGTGGATTTATTAATTGGTCATGCAGCATCATCTACAATATAACAAACTCTTTTTTATAAGTTGAGTAATAAATTCTGATGAATTTGTTCTTACTCGATTGTGCTTCAGGTGCTTAGCATGTCCCACCTGTTAGTAATATATGAGAAGCAGCTTCATACTTCTATATAAATTGATTCATTGAGCGACATATTACAGAAACTCGCCGCTTTAAAGAGTGTGCTGGAAAATTGTGGAGGTGAAACGACGCTTGATTCTCTATGCTACTGAGGCGGCTGAGTAGTAGATTGATGAATCTCCGGTGACCGATGCTGCTGCATCGCCAGTGGCCACAGCTGCGTCGGTGTGCCACTGTGCTAGAGAACCTTGCGGCAAGTACGCAATTAGAACGGCAGGTAGTTTCATTCGAGATTTACACAGATTGTTAATAGACCTCGTTGACAACGGCCAAGTGCCGTTCAGTCTAGAGTTGGACTCTATACATCTAACTATTTGAGTATGAACGATATCATCATGCACAAACTACAACATACTAGAAGTAGAACTGACTGATACTCAAAACACGACATCTTGATGGTAGCCATCATATGGGTTATATGGATAACCAGAAATAAAATTATTTTTGATAATCTTACTTTATCAATACAACACACTCTTCAACAGGTGGATTCAGCATATCATGATTTCTTACAACTCAGGTCACAACAATGGAAGAGGGGATAGTACACACAAGGGCCCATACAACCACATGAATGAACACAACATCCCAAAAACATTGACGCTGGGCCTGATGGAAGGAGCATGAGAAAATTGAAGATCTAAAGAATAGTGAAGGAACCATAAGGCAGGCATAGCTGGATGCTTCTCACTCAAGGATGATGGATATTTTGAAGAATAAATGTCAGTGAGGAAGAATATGTGTATTTTAATCTCTAACACTCTTGCTATTAGGGATACACCTCTGGTGATTGCATTCCCCAATTTTAGTTTGGTTGATATGTACCACATTAGAACTCCTTTAATCCGCTACTTTTTGCATTATGTTTTCACATTATGTTTTCCTAGACTTAATGCGGTTTGTACAAGTCTATATCGATACAAGGAACTAATTATAAAAAAAAGTATGAATGATATCGAATCTAAATGAGAAAAGCGGGATAGGAGATGCGCATTGTGAGATATATAGAAACAAAAGATATGACCTGAGATTGTGGGGGCACGGCCCCTCCTACTGCCCCCTATTCTTCTGCAGTTGATATGTGTTGATATACTTCAGTTTGGAATCACATATTAACCAAAAACTATGACGCCAGACACAGTTGAACTTTGTTGCACAATTCTTTTTGCATCGGGCCGACAGTCGACACTTGTATTCCTATCAGTTTACTTGCAAAATTAAAAGTTATTGTTATTAAAGAAAATTTGATTTTTCATAATTATATTTATTTTTTCTCCTAATCGTGCAACATGCACTTTCATTTTAAATTGTTTTTTGATCTTGTTCAGGATCTTCTCATTCACATGTACTTAAATTCACTTTATAACATTGTTGCAAACAATGCAGATTCAAGTATAGTATAATCTATGGCTAAATATAAATTGGAATGACATAAGATGCAACTTTGTATTTATTGTGTGAATATGATGGTGGTTAGTATTTTGATGATAGTAGAAACTAGATGTTGTTGGAAGGGAACATTAAATCATATTAATAATTTAATAAATATTGATAAAAAGATTGATACTTTCTACACTTCCTGATGATAATGGATGGTTAATCATCAACTGAATTTTTATTGTATATAAAAGCTAACAAAAAAATAACCATATATTCTTCAAATCTATGACTAAAAAATGAAAAAAGAAAAGATGAAATTTTCACTTTTTCTTACTTAAAAAGCTATATAGATTGGAATATGAATATAAACTAATATAAAAACACATAACAAATGCCTAACAAAGAATACAATTTTTTTCACACCGTCAATAATATAATGATGTAATTCATATTTTTTTACTAGGTATATTTTCTAACAATCAGGAAAATTGATTTTGAAATATACGAAAAGAAATCAAAGTACAAACAACAAATTTTGTAATGACACAAAAAATAAAAATTGTGTTGTAGAGAGTCTCACATAAAAAGGTTCAATTTTTTTCAGATATAATATAGGAAGGTAATGTGTGAGTACTTGTAAGGCGAACAACTTTTGTAGATCTTGTAGTGCTACATACATGTTTAATTACAATTTGTACACAAAATCAAATTTATGTTTTCTGATATAACCCTATGGTTTATTATATGTGCGCATTGCATATTGTTTTAATGCTTGCGTGATTCTTTCTTGTCCAACTTATATGATATCAGTCTTTTGTTGCGTACATATGATGTTCTAGGTAGCGTTCTTGGATTTTTATACTAGAATGTCATAAATTTACGACTAATGTTCTCAAACCCTTGTGATATCAAGTGTTTTGAAGTCATCGTCAAGTATAGCTAGTGATTATGGATATAGAGAGAAAGTTTTTTTATAAACCAATTCATCTCACATAAAGTACTTATCATTTGATTAAAATAGTATATAGACACAATGGAAACTCATTTATGACATAAAATCCATAACTCATGATGATGCATTTATATATCAAGAATAGGAAATATTGTACAATACTATGGAAAATATTTATTAATTATACTTCTTATTAGTAGTAAAAACATGATTGAAGAAGATATTAAATTTATTTTTTTTCATTATAATTATTTTCTTCATATAGTTTTGATAAGAAGATCCCACTACTTACTTGTGTGAGAACTAATTCAACACGACCTTCTTCCTGGATGGATGTCAATTATCGATGGAAGATTATTCACTTAGTAGGAGCACATTCTTTGCTATAAAAACTTTACAAAGAAGAATATATATTTAAATAGAAAGTAACTTGAGGGGAAAAATAATTGGGTGAAATGAAATTCTTATCAAAAAGTTAACAGTTATAGGCAAATGTGTTTTGATACAAGTTCTTTTATTGGAGGAGAACATTATTTTAGAGAAAACAATTTTGGAAAATAAATTTTGTGTGGAAAGTTCCTTTTGGAAAGATATTTTTAGTCACAAAAAATAAAACTCTTGACAAAAAGTAATTTGCATGACATTTATTTACTCAAAGGGAACAATATTCACAAACAAAAATACTATTCTTGACTATGAGTCTTATTTGGAGTGAAATACATTTTTAGCATTAAGTAATTCAACTAGAAGGAGACATTTTAGTTGAAAAGTTAGAATAAAAAGACACAATAATTTTAGGGATTTTTTTTGGAGGAAGGTAAGAAAGAAAAATCTCTGTCTTTGTAATCGAAGTATTAATGGGGATCGACGAGAGAAATGTATGTGCAAAGAAATTCACATCAGAAAAAAAATGTATATATGTATCGTGTTGCGTATTTGCGCTCATGGGAGGTCCTTGTCATGTTGTTGTTGATGATGATGTTATGTATTTTTCTTTCAATTTTCTCATGCTACTATGGGTGTTAAATAGGTTTTCAATAAAAAAAACTTGTTGGACTTTTAGGGTAGATCCACTAGCCTAGATTTTTTAGGTACTTATTGTAACTACAAATGGTCAACCTTAACTTGAAATCCACAATCATCACATCTATGACAATTTTGTTTATATTTTAATTATTTGACCGACTATCAAAAATGTAGTGAACTGATAAGTTCCTCAAAACTAATTTCCCTTAATTCTTCCTCATACTTCTCCATGGGAAAAAATATAGATCAAAAGTACCATAATAAAAACATTCCCCTTCTGTCACCATGGTAATCAAAGAGCAATTACTATTTCCCAACAATTTTCCTTCCCATTATCCACTATTTACCAAAAACAAAGTAAAGGAAATAACAAATACTGTGATAGATGACTAGAATGAAGATAGACAAACATTTGCATGGATTCTACTGGAGCGGTATCCTTCCAATAACTAGAGATAACAATATGACTCCTTTGACAACAATTGGAACAACAAATCATCATGCAAGAAAAGAAAACATTTTCCAGAGATAGATAAATAGATGAAATCACCTTCCTATTTGGTCTTGTTGTACAAACATAATCTTAGTCAGTAGTCAACAACTATCTCTCACAAAGAAATATGAAAGGGGCACATATGTCCCACATTGTAAGATACAAAAGTAGTTTCTACTCACCACAACTATAAATTCCATTTCACTAAAACTATTTGGAATTAATCAATAAGTTTGAACTATTTTTGACAATCTATCCTCACACTTGCTCTTGTTGGTTATATGCATTTAGAGCCATCTTGTGATGATTGTGAAAAATATTTTTTGTAATATATTTGATTTTTAACAAAAGACAATTTTACATATTATGTTTATTTTAGTATTGAGATAATGAATAACTAAGAGTCTTTTGACACACAGTTTTGGATGAGGACCTGAACATGAGATCATATGTAGAATTAGAGTATTCGTTCTTAGTATGTCCCTATTTAGTTATTATTTTGGATAGTATAGAACAAAAATAATACATAAGATCACCATGTATGGTGAGTGATGGCCATGTCTCTTTAGTCTCTATATTGGATATCAAATCAGATACATGGGATTATTAGAGAACAAGTTGTACTGGACAGAACCACCTTGATATTGACACATGGAAGTCATGTAGTGACATGTTAGAATCATACCTCAATGACAATAGTGCTTGTGATCCTTATACCTAAGTTCATTACATTAATCACATGTTGTTTTGTGTATTTTGACACTAATCCAATGTGCTATGAAATAAGTGTTGCACAAAATATGGTGATTGCGTACACTATTACACATGGGGATTATTGTGAGTGATGTAGATGGAACTTATCCCTCCTTTAGGAATGATATCCTGTCCACTTAATAAGAAGGACTATGAAATGTATGGACATGCTCCTGTGAGTTGATATATGATATTGAGCTCACAAAGTCTCGAATAGTATGCTCTAGTTCAAAGAACATAATTGAATATTAAGAGGATGTTATTACATGCCTTAGTTTGAATATGGATATATGTAGTAAAGAGATTATACAATCATGGCAACATTGATTACTTTACAAATTGTAGCAACTTTCCAACTTTGACGCAACCTAAATCCACTAATTGGGGTTTAAGTTCTGCCAAAGAGGGATTAGACTTACCATCAACTTTAAATCTCTAACTGAGAACAACCTTAAAAAATTTCTTTCTTTTTATAAATAGAAATAATAAAAAATCATGTTAACTTAACAAATAACAATTAAATTAAGCATGAGTATCATGAGTTCACAACTAAGTTAATTTTTACATCACAATAAACTAAAGAAATGAGTTCTGGCTTTAATATACATCAACTAAAACATATTACTAAACTGCTCTCAATCCTCCCTCTCACATTCCCAGGAGTAGAGAAAGGATATGAGACCATCTAACTAAACTAGCTACTCCTCCTATGACCTCAACTGATCTACTTCTAATGAAATCTAGCTTGCTACTCCTTTTATTAAGGTGGACCCATTCCTAAAAAATGTTTCAGTAAAGTGTGAGCTATTGTCTCAATGCATGAGAAGTCGTCAAGAAACCATGATAATCCAATTATATATTATTAATAGAACTAAATATAGAATAATGCAAACATGATAGATAAAACTTGTAAATCATCCAACATGATAATAAACCTAATAATAATGGTAATAAATAATTAAACTAGATCCATTTATAATATTTTATTTCTTTTATCATAATTTAGTCTCACTTGAAGAGTACCATAACATGTGAAAGTAGTATGGCAAGCTATGATCACACAGTGTAAGACTTAAAGTAGACCCGCGACTCTATTCTATAAAACAAGCTTCTCAGTCTGCATGGGGATTTGCCACGTCTGACCTCGGTGTCTAAAGAATTGGCCAGATAACTAGACTACTCCTCTTATGACATGGACTGTGGCAACGCATCCCATTATCATACAGATAACGAGGTGTTACGCGAAAACGTGCGGAAATCACCATAACCACATATTATAAAAATATAGGTTAATTAAAACCGACTGCAGAAAATTGTCAAACTGTGACACTATTACTTTCCAGTCCTCATCTTGCACAGAAACATGTCATATATATATATATATACATACACGAGATCTGATACGTGTCTACAGCTTACAGAAACAGTTGCTCATCTATCACATGAGTTCACCACCTGTTCATATACAGAAAGGCCCACATCCGGCCAACAGCAGGATATACCAACAACATCGATCGTTTATCATGAAACATCATCAAAACACTGCCGAGGACCTAAGAGTACAGGGATGACTCTAGACACTACTACAAAACATCCAAAACAATAGCATATCCATCGCTTGCCTTCTACTACTCCTCAAGCTGCTCAGCCGCAACACCACGACCACGACCACATCTACCTCGACCACCTAAAAAGGGGTTAAACCAGCGGGGTCAGACAATTGAACAATTTTCCTAGCGAGAAACATAACTCCTCACCGCATCTACAGAACCTCAACAGGATAAATTATAATGGCAGATAATTGATAACAGATATGACAAGAATATGCTATATAAAGTAAAGCTATTCTTACCAACAAGCTTACCAGCTGTATGAAAGCGTATAACCGAAATACCTCTCGATGGGACATGATTAACAAGATAAGTTATATTGTCACATAACCTGAGGATTAAGATAGAACAGATTAATCACATAAACGAGGCCTTAGCCAATATTCTGTGTTTTGTCTTAGAAACTACTATATGACGGCATGAACACATTCTTTCTCCTTATCTCACATAACCTGAGCCATGTGCCTGTTCACCATGCTCAACTCATCACGTATCTTGGGCCATAGGCCTGTTCACCATACTCATCACATACCAGAGTTACAACCTGATTCCACACCCTAGTGTCTACAACTGTAGACGTACTCTTACCTTTTTACTTTAGAAACACCCCCTCCTATTCAACGATATGCATTCCGGGTTAACCCTTAAGTAAACCTGTTTACCATTATCAACTACCAACTATGATGAATCTATGATCAATGCAACTACATGCTATGATTCCACTGTGATTATTTAGTATTTATGCAAGGTATATCAGCAAGTAAACAAAGATAAACTTGATCATTATGCTATTATTGTAATTCCATCTACCTGATCCATCTCAAGGATCCAACATCACCTGTTGTCACTTGGCCCCTTACCAACCATCCAGATCCATCTCGAGGATCATCACATACCCTGGGATCTCATCCCTCATCAAGTACTGTCACTGTCTCTCAAGGCTCACATCATCATCATGGAACTTAACACATTATACATATCATCTTATTAACCAGAGTAATTATCAAGTGATGTTATTCATCACATGTGTCTCATAGTCCTTTCAAGGATAATCATCACATGCATGGTTAGAGTACACAATAAACGTAGATTCAATCATAAGGAATATGCTACCATCATGAAATGCCATTCAAGATACTCTACTTATCATTCTTACACTATTTGGTAATCAAGTCTCATCATTAACAAGCCATATACATGCTTACTCTTATCTCAAGATTATATAAGTAATCAAGGTGTCCAAACATATAGAACAAGTACCATTGTTACCGCTACCATTATGTCACCATCCACTATCATCACTATTAACATATCATTGAGCAAGCTACTAGTGTAACTAACACCATTCTCATTTAGCAATTAAGTATAAGGATTACTTCATGCACATCATTACTATCATTATTGCCATCATTATTACTATCATTCTCATTTATGCAACTACCATTATCATCATTGTTACTATCATTAGCAATATTATTGGTTACAAGGTATCATAATCATTATTGTTATTACTAACAAGACGCCACCATCGTTTATTGGTGCATAGCTAATCACTTCCACATCACAAAGGACTGTTACTATATGATTACAAGACTCTCACCCTAACTCTTATCAACCCTCACTAAGACCCATCAAGGCCTATCGGCCGACACATACCCAACCCTATCGGCCAGCACCACTCAAGGATGTCGCCCACCATGGCTATCGGCCATTAGGGCTATCGGCCATCACACCAAGAATAGCCCTATCGGTCAACATAAGGGGACAAGCTACATATGGCCATGTCATCCGACACCAACAACCATCAAGCTTTACAAAGCTATATCGGCCAACACCTCATATTAGCCTATCGTCCAACCCTAACACTCATGCCATACATGGCACTATCGTCCACCACAGGGACCACCACAAGGGATCACCATGTTACACATGGTCTATCGTCTATCATAAAGAAGAGGGTGTTGCTCAACACAAGAAGGACCATATCGCCCATCATGCCCACCATATCAACCAACTCAACCACATCGGCCAACTCCTCACTAGCTTAACCTATCGCCCAACACAAGAGCACTCATCATGTCGCCCAACACCAAGACAAGAGAGGATGTTTCCCAACACACTCAAACAAGGTAGGGTATCGCCCAAGAGGGGTCACCATATCGGCCAACACAAAGAACACCACTATGTCACCCATCACAAGAATAAGGGTGTCGCCCAACAAGGGTCATCTTCAACCTCCAACTTTAAGGATACCCAAACCCTAGAAATCCAGGTGCACAAAGGAACCCTAAACCCTAAAAGGGGATCGGCCACCAAAGATACACAAGCAAGGTACAATAGCAAGGAACTAAGCAAAGCTACTAACATGCAACAAGAACATAGCTAGAGGTAAAGGAGTTAAGGTTAGAAGCTATGCAACCCGCCTTAAGCTCCAAGCTCCAAAGCACTCCAAGGACCAAAACTATTGTCCACCAGGCTTCTCCAGGAAGGTGTATCGGCCACCACTTCAACTCCAAGGGAGTGTATCGGCCAACATAAGCAAGATGGAGAGGGATATCGTGCATTCAAGGTGGAGGAGAGACCAAAAGATCAAAGGAGACTAAGGCAAGGAGAAGAGCCACCTATATAGGAAGAAGGGGAGGAGAAACCAAGGTACAACCATGCTATGTGTCGTCCACCCAAGGGACACTTGTCCTAGGGTTCAAGCCAACTCACTAGCACACTAAGAGACACTTGTCAAAGATACATACCAAGTGTCCACCAAACATGGTCAAGGTTGGACCAAGCAACATGGGCGACACAACTAGCAGCTCCTCTGGGCGACACACACTCTTCCTTGGGCGACACAAGCTTCTCTTGGCCGACACAAGGCTCAAGCAAGCCCAAGTAAAGCACCTCAAGGCCCAAGCAAGCTCAAACAAGGCCCAATAAACTCAAACAACAAACCCAAGCCTTCCTCTCAACCCTAGAGGAAGCAAAGAGAGGGAAACATCCCACAAGATGGCAAACTTGCACACAAAACCCTAAACTTGGTTTATTTGCAAGTAGCCCCTCGAACTCTCAACAAAGCACAACAAAACCCTAATCACCACTTACAGGTGATTAGCAAGCATCAAAGCACCAAGATTAAGCAAAACAAACAGGGTAAACCCTAAACGTGGGTCAGGGTCCTTACAATCTAACCCCCTTTAAGGGATTTCATCCCCGAAATCCAAAGAGAAAAGCGAGGGATACTTCCTCCTCATCTCTTCCTCAAGATCCCACGTGGCTTCCTTAACGCCACGACGCTGCCAAAGAACCTTCACAAGAGCCAGGTCCTTCCTCTTCCGCTTCTTGATCCTTCTGTCAAGGATCGCCACTGGTCCTTCCTCGTAGGTCACATCTATATCAAGCTCAACCTCAACTGGCTGTATCACTGTACCTGAATCCGGATGACTTTCCTTCCGCATTCTGTCATGAAGCACTGAATGCAACCTGTGCAACTCTGGAGGCAACTCTAACTCGTACGCTACCTTGCCAACATGTGCTCTGACTGAGTAAGGCCCCATATATCTGGGAGCTATCTTACCTTTCCGGCCCGTCCTTAGCACACCCTTCCACAACAAGACTTAAAGGTACACTTTGTCTCCTACCTGGAACTCCAAGGGTCGTCGGCGATTGTCTGCATAAAACTCCTGTCTGCACTGTGCTACATTCAACTGTTACTATATCACTTTGATCTTACTAACTCAAGACCTATCATCTGACACTTACCGGATTCATACCAATCACCAAGATGATCTGCCCTTCCTTTCACACAAAGCCTCACTTATTCAACCTATCAACTCTCGGGACAACTACCATATTATAATAACAGACTAGCCCTTCCTCGGGCTCATGAAACCCATCACACTTTTCGCTGCCGAACTCGGATTAACTATATTGAATCATTTGTCCACTATGCATCCTCCATTCGCCTGAGAAGGTTCACTCACCTTAAACTATATTTAGTTTGGAATGCTCACTTAGCTTTTCCTCTAGATTGGAAATGTTCACGCAACTCTTCCTGAGTAGGATTGTCCACTTAGCTCTTTCCTATTGAGAGTGTTCACTTAGCAGTTTTCCGTAATTGGGAATGTTCACTTAGCCCTTCCCTCTTAATCGAGAACATTCACTTAGCTTTTCTCTTAAATGGGGAATGCTCACCTAGCTTTTCCTGTTTAGTTGAGAATGTTCACTTAGCTTTTCTCTCGATTGTTCACTTAGCTTTTCTTTTTACTGGGGAATGCTCACTTAGCTTTTCCTGTTTAGTTGAGAATGTTCACTTAGCTTTTCTTATTTAATTGGGAATGCTCACTTAGCTTTTCCTGTTTAGTTGAGAATGTTCACTTAGCTTTTCTTATTTAATTGGGAATGCTCACTTAGCTTTTCCACTTAAGAATGTTCACTTAACTTTTCTTATTTAATTGGGAATGCTCACTTAGCTTTTCCCACTTAAGAATGTTCACTTAGCTTTTCTTATTTAATTGGGAATGCTCACTTAGCTTTTCCGCTTAAGAATGTTCACTTAGCTTTTCTTATTTAATTGGGAATGCTCACTTAGCTTTTCTGCTTAAAAATGTTCACTTAGCTTTTCTTATTTAATTGGGAATGCTCACTTAAATTTTCCCGCTTAAGAATGTTCACTTAGCTTTTCTTATTTAATTGGGAATGCTCACTTAGCTTTTCCTGCTTAATTGTATTATACTCCCTAGATTGTTCCAAAATGATTACCTGATCAGTGTAACCAGAAAGATAACAATCTAAGAGTTCCATACTTGCCTTATCTACAATAATCATATACCTGGCTAGGGTATACAAGTACTGAGATTAGGTAGTATGCACCTTATTTCTGTCCTACCCCACACTTTTCATATCAGTATTCACATAGAGCTCTTTATTCTTGGATTTTCTTCAGGCATCACTTCTATATCTCATCTCTGATCACATAGATAAGAGAGATTTCATAGCATATTAAGGAACACATAGAAAAATGTGAATTTTCTTCTTACTTGTGTCCTTATAGGACTTGACTAAAGGAAGTTCAAAAACATCTAATTTCTTATTTTTATCACCCAGAATCAGAAAATGGAACATCAAAATGAATATATTTTATCTGACCTGTCTGGGACGTCTGTCCACGCCCTCGATCGTTACTAGGAAGCTTCCTCCTTTGAGAGTCCTGCTGACTCTGCCCCTGGGGTTGTGTCATCATCGAGTTCCCGTCTAGACAATCTTTTACTAGATGTCCTGGTTGTCTACATCGGTAACAAATCCTGGGTGTAAGATAGGGTCTGTGAGATCCAGTTACCGATGTCGATGCTATGTCGGGGGCTCCACTTGGAAGGTTGCTATGATCCTTACTCCCACTCATCGTTCCTTGCGTCTGGTTATGGGATCTGGATGATACTAGAGATGTAGAAAATATCGATTTCTTGAAGCTTCCAGACCTCTGTCCTTGAGACTGAGTAGGTCTTTGGTGAGGCATGGATTCTCTCTTCTCCCGTACTGACCCCTCAATCCTTCGAACAGATTCCACAAACGTAGCGAACCGCTCTTGATTTTCCAACGCAGAAACATGTGTTTTCAACTCAGCACTCAGACCTTTCTCAAAGCGCCTGATCCGTTCCTCCTCTGTTGCCGCCATGTGAGGACAAAACCTCAACAGATCCATAAACTTAGATTCATACTCGGTGATATTCATCGTTCCTTGTCTCCAGTTCTCAAACTGGCTAACCTTCTCATCCAGATACATCTTTGGAAAGTATCTGGTGACGAACTCGCGTTGAAACACTTCCCAACAGATCACCTCACCAGGCCGCTTCTCCTCCTCGATGGTCCACCAGTGACCAGCACTACCCTTCAGGAGGTAGACCACATGTTTTACCTTGGCTGCTTCGGCGATGTCAAGAATCCGAAAAGCCTTCTCAAGACTTGTCAGCCACAGATCTACATCTGCTGGATCAGTCGTACCTACATAATCCAAAGCTCCAACTCGAAGAAGACGCGCAAAGGTCTTCCTAATACCCGATGCTTCTCCATGGGGAACCTGTGCTCGTGGAGGAGGTACCGGTAATCTCTCAACCATGAGATAAACCGTAGCCATTAACTGCCCCATAAGCTGTTGGTAAGCAGGATGTTCAAGTGTGGATGGGTTAAATTGGGGAGCCTCAGGCACCCGATCTTCATGTGCCTGTCCTTCCGCTCCATCAACTGATGCAGCATCACTAAGCTCAGGAACATGTTCTTCATGGTTTCCAGACATATTGTCCTTTCTTCTTCTGAGGGCAGAAGTTTTTGTAAGAAGACCTGGAAAGCTCATAAGAACAGACTCAACCTAATCCTAAATCCCTATAGACTCAGCAAACCTATAGCTCTGATACCAAACTTGTGGCAACACATCCCATTATCATACAGATAACGAGGTGTTACGCGAAAACGTGCAGAAATCACCATAACCACAGATTATAAAAACACGGGTTAATTAAAACCGACTGCGGAAAATTGTCAAACTGTGACACTATTACTTTCCAGTCCTCATCCTGCATAGAAACATGTCATATATATATACATACAGGAGATCTGATATGTGTCTACAACTTACAGAAACAGCTGTTCATCTATCACATGAGTTCACCACCTGTTCATATACAGAAAGGCCCACATCCGGCCAACAGCAGGATATACTAACAACATCGATCGTTTATTGTGAAACATCGTCAAAACACCGCCGAGGACCTGAGAGTACAGGGATGACTCTAGACACTACTACAAAACATCCAAAACAGCAACATATCCATCACTTGCCTTCTACTACTCCTCAAGCTGCTCAGCCGCAACACCACGACCATGACCACGTCTACCTAGACCACCTAAAAAGGGGTAAAACCAGCGGGGTCAGACAATTGAACAATTGTCCCATTGGGAAACATAACTCCCCACCGCATCTACATAACCTCAACAGGATAAATTATAATAGCAGATAATTGATAACAGATATGACAAGAATAGGCTAAATAAAGTAAAGCGATTCTTACCAACAAGCTTACCAGCTGTATGAAAGCGTATAACCGAAATACCTCTCAATGGGACATGATTAACAAGATAAGGTATATTGTCACATAACCTGAGGATTAAGATAGAACAAATTAATCACATAAACGAGGCCTTAGCCAATATTCTGTGTTTTGTCATAGAAACTACTATATGACGGCATGAACGCATTCTTGCTCCTTATCTCACATAACCTGAGCCATGGGCCTGTTCACCATGCTCAACTCATCACGTATCCTGAGCCATGCGCCTGTTCACCATACTCATCACATAGCAGAGTTACAACCTAATTCCACACCCTAGTGTCTACAACCGTAGATGTACTCTTACCTTTTTACTTTAGAAACACCCCCGCCTATTCAACGATATGCATTCTGGGTTAACCCTTAAGTAAACCCGTTTACCATTATCAACTACCGACTATGATGAATCTATGATCAATGCAACTACATGCTATGATTCCACTGTGATTATTTAGTATTTATGCAAGGTATATCAGCAGGTAAACAAAGATAAACTTGATCATTATGCTATTATTGTAATTCCATCTACCTGATCCATCTAAAGGATCCAACATCACCTGTTGTCATTTGGCCCTTTACCAACCATCCAGATCCATCTCGAGGATCATCACATACCCTGGGATCTCATCCCTCATCAAGTACTGTCATTGTCTCTCAAGGCTCACATCATCATCATGGAACTTAACACATTATACATATCATCTTATTAACCAGAGTAATTATCAAGTGATGTTATTCATCACATGTGTCTCATAGTCCTTTCAAGGCTAATCATCACATGCATGGTTAGAGTACACAATAATCGTAGATTCAATCATAGGGAATATGCTACCATCATGAAATGCCATTCAAGATACTCTACTTATCATTCTTACACTATTTGGTAATCAAGTCTCATCATTAACAAGCCATATACATGCTTACTCTTATCTCAAGATTATACAAGTAATCAAGGTGTCTAAACATACAGAACAAGTACCATTGTTACCACTACCATTATGTCACCATCCACTATCATCACTATTACCATATCATTGAGCAAGCTACTAGTATAACTAACACCATTCTCATTTAGCAATTAAGTATAAGGATTACTTCATGCACATCATTACTATTATTACTGCCATCATTATTACTATCATTCTCATTTATGCAACTACCATTATCATCATTGTTACTATCATTAGCATTATTATTGGTTACAAGGTATCATAATCATTATTGTTATTACTAACAAGACACCACCATTGTTTATTTGTGCATAGCTAATCACTTCCACATCACAAAGGACTGTTACTATATGATTACAAGACTCTCACCATAACTCTGATCAACCCTCACTAAGACCCATCAAGGCCTATCGGCCGACACATACCCAACCCTATCGGCCAGCACCACTCAAGGTTGACGCCCACCATGGCTATCGGCCATTAGGGCTATCGGCCATTAGGGATATCGGCCATCACACCAAGCATAGCCCTATCAGTCAACATAAGGGGGCAAGCTACATATGGCCATGTCATCCGACACCAACAACCATCAAGCTTTACAAAGCTATATCGGCCAACACCTCATATTAGCCTATCGTCCAACCCTAACACTCATGACATACATGGCACTATCGTCCACCATAGGGACCACCACAAGGGATCACCATGTTACACATGGTCTATCATCTATCATAAAGAAGAGGGTGTTGCTCAACACAAGAAGCACCATATCGCCCATCATGCCCACCATATCGACCAACTTAACCACATCGGCCAACTCCTCACTAGCTTAACCTATCGCCCAACACCAAGACAAGAGAGGATGTTGCCTGACACACTCAAACAAGGTAGGGTATCACCCAACAGGGGTCACCATATCGGCCAACACAAAGAACACCACTATGTCGCCCATCGCAAGAACAAGGGTGTCGCCCTACAAGGGTCATCTTCAACCTCCAACTTTAAGGATACCCAAACCCTAGAAAGCATGGTGCACAAAGGAACCCTAAACCCTAAAGGGGGATCGACCACCAAAGGTACACACGCAAGGTACAAAAGCAAAGAACTAAGATAAACTACTAACATGCAACAAGAACATATCTAGAGGTAAAGGAGTTAGGGTTAGAAGCTATGCAACCCGCCTTAAGCTCCAAGCTCCAAAGCACTCCAAGGTCCAAAGCTATCGTCCACCAAGCTTCTCCAGGAAGGTGCATCAGCCACCACTTCAACTCCAAGGGAGTGTATCGGCCAACATAAGCAAGATGGAGAGGGATATCGTGCATTCAAGGTGGTGGAGAGACCAAAAGATCAAAGGAGACTAAGGCAAGGAGAAGAGCCACCTATATAGGAAGAAGGGGAGGAGAAACCAAGGTACAACCATGCTATGTGTCATCCACCCAAGGGACACTTCTCCTAGGGTTCAAGCCAACTCACTAGCACACCAAGAGACACTTGTCAAAGATACATAACAAGTGTCCACCAAACATGGTCAAGGTTGGACCAAGCAACATGGGCGACACAATTAACAGCTCCTCTGGGCGACAGACACTCTTCCTTGGGCGACACAAGCTTCTCTTGGCCGACACAAGGCTCAAGCAAGCCCAAGTAAAGCACCTCAAGCCCCAAGCAAGCTCAAGCAAGGCCCAAGAAACTCAAACAACAAGCCCAAGCCTTCCTCTCAAACCTAGAGGAAGCAAAGAGAGGGAAACATCCCACAAGATGGCAAACTTGCACACAAAACCCTAAACTTGGTTTATTTTCAAGTAGCCCCTCGAACTCTCAACAAAGCACAACAAAACCCTAATCACCACTTAGAGGTGATTAGAAAGCATCAAAGCACCAAGATTAAGCAAAACAAATAGGGTAAACCCTAAACGCGGGTCAGGGTCCTTACATGGATAGTCGGGAGGAGAGTCAAATTACTTACTTAACTACCTACGTCAATGGTTCTCCAAGATCTGACGTACTCAGCAGAAACTAAACTGACTAAACTCACTAATACAAATACCATATATAGTGTCAGTTGTTTTTTTATCTACGATGTCATTTTATGCTGACACCTAAGTAAGAGACACTACAACTAAAAACCTTCTATGTTGGTTTTAGGATAGGGAAAAAATAGTGACAAAGATCCAATCTCCGTTGATATGAAAAGAAATATTGACAACACATAGCGATACCAACAATTATAAGATTGTACTGAGATTATTACCATCGGTTCAACATAAAGCAACCAACAACACAAATCTATCTCGTTGGTTTCTTCTAGTCAAATTGATGGCACGAAGCGATATCAACAACAATTTAAGATTATTCTAGGATTATGGTTGTCAGTTTATCATAAACCAACTAACGACACAGATGTGCATCATTAGTTTCTTTTAGTCAAACTAATGACGTATAGTGATATCAGTAAAAAATTAAGATTGTTTTGAGGTTATATTAGTTGGTTCAACACAAAAAAACCTACGAAATAGATCTACATCGTCGGTTTTGTATAGTCAAATTGAAGTTGCACTTCCTTATCAGTTAAAATTTTAATTGATAAGGATAATTGATTCATAGGTTTTGCTGAGAAAATTGATGACGTAGGCCAACATCTTCCATTCTTAAAAAGTAACCGAAGTCGCATGTACTATATTTTTAACAAGTTCACAAACATATTATCTTAGCGTTCACCAAAATGTAGAACTTGTGTTCATTAGACAACTAGTTCTATCTTCTATTCATCTAAGTAATAGGTCAGCCTACATGTAAAACCTATAACAACAAATACATAAAAAGAGTCCACATTCGCACACATGTATTCCCATTCTCATGCACACTAAATTTCATTCTCATGTACATACACAATTTAGAAAATAAACATACAATTTTGTTTTCCAGTTTCATTCTCATCACATGTACAAATGTGATTCACATTATATTCATTCTTTCCATATCATTCACACACATATGCATGTATACACACAACATTTGACACTTCACTTGCATCAGATTCAAAGTTGCAAAAATTTGTAAGAATCACATGTATATAGAAATAATGACATCAAAACGTAGAAAAACTCATATTTTATCCTAATCAAATGAAAAGTTGGTTGCCTTAACAATGAACTTTGTCCACTATTCTCATATCTCATCCAACTCTTCTTCTGTATAGGACTTTCTTGTATCAAATGACTTCAAAGAGAATGACATAATTCTAGTTTGATTTAATCTTTTTATATTATGAAGTGAAACTATTTACTTATGATTCAAAGCTATATACATTATCTTTGCTAAGTAATTGATGTCTAGTGCCTCTTGGTTGATAATAATATCCATGTACCGCATCACGTAGAATCTACATGCCCATTGGTTATCTTGTATATGGCACTATAAATTTACAATTATGTTAATAAACAAAAATAAGCATAGTTAGCATACATATATATTGGAGTCAGAAAACTAACTTAACATTCTTCCAAGTTAAAACTTCTTTTATCTACCTCTCCCCCAGCCTGTTTGAATGATTTTATATCCCTATAAGTTAAGATAATATATTTAACTGAATCAGTAAATAGTTATGTACTGATGAAGACATTTATGTATCTTGACAAATAAATAATTTACTTACACGACTATTGCCATTTTTATTGTGTGTCCCCCACTCCCCATATTGATACCTAAAGGATCTAAATAATACACAGATTGAGGCTTAGGGACAATTACCAATAACTCCTGATGCATATTACTAAGTGAAATGAATAAAAATAAAATAGAACTCAAATTCCACAATTCAAAGTAAATCATAAGCCAAATTATAAACAAAGAGCCCAAAATTTACTTAACATTGAAAAGAGTTATAATCATGTTATTTCTCATAGTAAGAAATGATTTAAATGTCATGGTGAATTAATCACTTATAGAAATTTGGTCTCTATGTGCACAGATAATCAATGATAGAACTAGAAATTTCACATTGGTTAGTGTGAACTAGCCACACATCGTGTATAAGTAGTTGCAAAACATATATGTATGGATTAATATATTTAAAAAATACAATATATTTTCACTTGCACATAATGAGTATTTATCCATAAGACCTTATCATATCCAAGGTTCAATCACAATTGTATTCAACCAGTCATGACTAAATAGATCCACAAATCTGTCAAGAATACACTAGTATCATGATTTTTACTTACAACATTCTCCTCGATATAGACCATCATATTAGTCCCTTCTTCTAAATTGTGTAACCATAGTGAAAATCCCATGCACTTAGGACCTAACAAGTTGAATAGGTCCTTTAAAATCCAAGACGAATAAAATATATGGAGGAGGAACTGGATAAGGAATTGTAGTGGGTTTTTTAGGTACTACGGTCTGCAAATATTTTCATATCAGTTACCAATTATATATAAAAGTAGAAAATAATAACAAATACAAATGAAATGTAATTCTTTCATACACTCTCATAGATAAGTTTGGCTTTGGGCCACACAACCACACCAACTTTTGCATCTCCTATCAGCTCATGCTCAGGGTGGCAACATGATAGTCGTGTATGTTTCCAAACTAGGTAGACAAGCTTGATAGTCACATGAACCACATTGTTGGGCATTGGAGCACCATGATCTTGTCATGTGGAAGAAGTGGGAAATCGTCACCTATTGCATTGGCATAGAAGTTAGGTTCTAACAATTTAACATGGCATGGCCTCAATGCTTACAATCTCTTATATAATCTTATAAATACCTAAACACAACATAATATAAATTCACTTGAATTGACTATTATATCACAAAAAGACATACATCAGACATGCCTACATGGTATATGAGATAACACTCAACCACCTTTGTCTGAGGAGGGTTCACCTCAAAAGAATAGTGGTGAGGCTGAGATACTACCTTTGAAAGTTGAGACTGAGAAGCCTAAAACTGTCTCACTACTTCTTCTATTCTTTTTGCAATCATGTCCTCTACATCCTCATGTGACAATCCACCTTTTTCTTGAAAATTTTGTAATTTTGCTCTGATCTGCCAAAAAAGATCTTATACTAACACCAGCCCTAGCGGTCCTAACATGACATGATGCTCAGGAGTACCTAGAGCAACTGTAAATATATCGCTTTGGATCTTTGGAATGAACTTGCCTTGTTTTCTACACTCATAGAGCTCTCACCAAGCATCATCAATAGTAATTGGTCAATAAAAATAACAATCAAAGTCAAAATGAACATGCACTCTAAGAGTTGAATTTTACCATTTTTACAACCACCTGAACAGTTGCAGGGTTAAGTATTTCCCCAAAGAGAATTGTCCACTAACCCATACACTCATCATGATGAGGTAGAAATGTAGGATTAGTGGAAGACTCAAAAATCTTGAGAGTAGGCTGCACAGAAGAAGACACTCTATGCTGCTAATGCCATGTGCAACCACTAGGACCCAACTTGTTGGCATGCACATTCTTTGCTTTCCTTTCCTTTTGAGTATCATGTAAATTATGGTTAATTCAAAATATATTTCAATTACACAATACATTGAATTTATTACTGATTAATTAAGAAGAAAGTATTTTAAAGGAGGCCTCTACCTTGAATTCATTGATTTTCCTTGATGAAATAAATTTTTTTCATGCATTCTTATCGACATAATTCCATCACTCTGTAGCGGGCTTCTTGTTCTTGTTTCTCATTATGTACTCTCTAGTAATATTTGTAAAATTCCTCAATATCCCCCAACAGAGTTGCAACACATTTTCATTCAATTTTTTAATAAGGTCAAAGATTCCCTACAAAAGGTCATATACTACTTTTAAAAATGTGAAACAAAATATGAACCACTTTAAAAACAAAATTTTGCATATATTAATAAACAAACTATCCCATAGTTGCATCCACATATGATTCCTTTAAGGGAATGATTTACACTATGCCAAGATTCTACCGTTGTTGGCACTTTGTTACAAACAATAACCCCTAAATACTACTAGAAAGAATTATGACTGCTCCCAGTAGGATTTCCTACTTCATCAAAGCTAATGGTCAAATTCATACCTTTTTCCCTATTTGCTAATAACTTGTTCATCATAGTGATGCCTCTTTTATGGGCATGATCACACACTCATCAATATCACCCTCAACCTTAGAGTTATCATACTCATGGTTCTCATCATCGTGGTGTTCATCCTAACATGGTCAACAATACACATATAAGTGATTAAGAATGTAAAATGTGCATCTCTCACATGAAACATTTATAACTATGATGGAGAACGTAAAATGCACATTTACATAATAAACAATGCATAACTTACATCGGCATGAAGGTGGCCGTCTTGATGGTGCTCATTCTCATAGTGCACATCCTCACAGTCAGACACCATCTAGAAAATGCCATATTAAAATAGTTAAGAAACACACATAAGTGGTTAAGAATTGTATATTGAGTGACAAGACAATGTAAAATACACATTTAGCATATGAAACATTTAAGTAATAGATAATTTGAAATGTATGCCTCTAGTATTGGTTGGATCTTTCATCAATTAATATCCCTTATGTGTGATCTCGATGCATATATTCATCGGTGTTAGCTTCAAAATTTAAACTTAGTAAGCCAACTTTGAATGGAATGGAGTCATCATACTTTTCATAATACTCTTCTTTCGCTATAGGATCTACAATGTTTTGCTTTTACCCATGAACAATGACAGACTAGTTTTCATTTGTAGGATCATCAATATAGAGTACTTTCTTTTCCTGGGATGCCATGATGAGTGGTTCATCCTTCTTGCTTTTTTTTAGATTCACTAGTGTTAAACCAAATTCATCCACTGCATGTCTTTTGTTGTTATCATCACAATTACACCAAAAGACGAGACTCTAAAATCTACATGGTCAAATTCACATATGTCTTCAATTACGTCGTAATAAAATATTTTAGCTTCATGTGGAGTCTTCTCCTTCGCATTAGAAAAATATAATTGTAAGGACCCTGACCTTCGTTCAGGGTTTACCCTGTTTGCTTTGCTTAACCCCGGTGCTTTGTTGCTTGCTAATCACCTTTGGTGGTGATTAGGGTTTGGTTGTGCTTTGTTGAGAGTTGGAGGGGCTACTTGCAAATAACCCAAGTCTAGGGTTTGTGGGCAAGTTTTCCACCTTGTGAGGTTTTCCTCTCTCTCTTTACTTCCTATAGTGTAGAGAGGAAGGTTTGGGCTCGTTTCTTGAGTTCTTTTGGGCCTGGTTGAGCTTGTTGGGCCTTGTTGAGTGTTGTCTTTGCTTCTTTGTGCCCTGTGTCGGGCAAGAGCCAGCTGTGTCAGCCTGAGCTTGTGACGCCCAGGGTTTGTGTCACCCTGGTGGTGTATCACCCATCTGTGTCACCCTAGTGTATAGCCCATGGTGTTGGAGGTGTTTCGCCCTAGAGTCTTGACCAAGCCTTGACCTCGTTTGTGTCACCACTAGTCAACACTTGGTGCATGATGCTTGCATGTGGCAATGACCTTGGACATGTGTTTAGGGCTTGCTAGAGTGGTGGCTCGTGCACTATGACAAGTGTCCCTAGGTAGGCGACACCTTGCTTGGATCTACCTTGTTTTCTACTCCCTTCCCTTCTATATATCTCTTTCCCTTTCTTTGCAAAGGATCCCTTTTAGATCTTTGGTCTCCCTCTCCTTGGTGTGCACGACACACCCTTCTCGTTTGCAAGTTGGTGGTCGATACCCCTTGGGAGAGCAACTTCGTGGCCGATATCCTGGTGTCTCCTTCTTCCTTGCTTGGTGGTGCTTGGAGCTAGGAGCTTGGAGCTTGCTTAAGGCGGGTTACATAACTCCTATCCCTAACTACACTACTCTCTTTCCATGTTCTTATATGTTGCTATGATCTTGTCGGCTATGTTGTAGTTAGTTTGGTTTTCTTGCTTAAGTATCCATGTTGGCCAATCCTTATGATCTAGGGTTTCTTAGTGAGCAATACTCCTTTCTCTCCTTGGTCTAGAGGAGTGAGTTTGAGCTTCTAGTAGCATGGGCAACACCCCTCTTTCTCTTAGTCGATTGAGGTGAGCTTGTGTTCTAGTTGCTTGAGCAACACTCTCCTCTCACCATGGATTAGAAGGGTGAGCTTGGTGGTAGTGGTGACTCTTTCTAGGGTTTCGGGTGTCCTTGTGCTTGAGGTAGAAGATGATCTTATGAGTTGTACCTTGGTTGTTATGAGTGTGGGGAGGTGCTGCCCGACAACCCTCTTGGCCTAGACCCCTTGCACGACACATGAAGTGTTGGTGGTGGACGATACCTTGTCGTTGTGACGGGCATCACACCACTCTGCCCTGTGATGGAAGATAGGCCTGGTTTAGTTGGTTGCACATTAGATCTCTTGTTGGTGGTTTGAGCTACACCTTAGACGATATCTTCTGTAGAGTACCTTGCTTGGCATGCACCTATTGTAGTTGTGGGTTGGTGTCGTTGAGCCTTGGTGTGAGCGTTGATGTTTGTGCTATGACGGGCGTCACGTTTTTCCCTTTGTGTGTCGCCCAATATGTACCCTGTGACAGGCGTTGCTCTGCTGCCCGATGCAAGCGTTGCCCGATAGGGCTGGGTGCCCGACGCCCCGTCATGCGTTGCACTCCCTTTCTGTGTCGCCCGACACATGAAGTGCAGGGCACCCTGACACGGAGTTGCTGAGTGCTGGCCATTATATGATGAACAATCGGTGAGGGCATGCTGCCCGATACTGTCTTTAGTGAGGGTTCTTGGTATCTCTAGTGAGGGTTCTACATATCATGGATGGCCGATATGATGAATATGTTATTGTTTAAAATGATGGTGACATTTGTGCATGCTTAATAGTATTCCTTATGATAACGTTTTTCCTCTTAACTTAACATGGCTATATACATGAACTTGATCATCATGATTATCTTGTATAATGCTAAGGAAAATGGTAAGCAAGTAATATGATTTGCTTAATGATGTGACTTATGCATGTGACCATAAGTTGAGGCTTATTTGATAAAGTATATAATTTTTAATGTTACCCTATGTTGATAAGCCTTGTCTTTCTGTTAAGCCTATGATTATCGTGTACTAACCATGCATGTGAGGCATAGCTTAGAAAAAAAGCTATGAGGTATATATGATGAGTAACGCTGCTTTGATAGTTACTCTTGATGCTGAGATAACATGTATAATGTGATTCCTATTCTATGATGAGGATGATGTAAGCCTTGAGAGGTAGTGGTACTATGTGATGAGGGATTTAGATCCCATGGTATGTGATGGTCCTTGTGATGGATCTAGATTGGTTGGCAAGAGGCCAAGTGATAACATGTACTGTTGGATCCTTGTGATGGATCAGTTGATGAGAATTGTAGTAAAAGCACAATGTTGAGTTTTATATTGTTTACTTTTGTTATAATTGCATGTTATACAACTTGGTTGAATCTTGCAATCCACATAAAATACACTAATTAATTATAGTGGAATATATCATGTAGTTTGCCCTGGTCATAGATACATCATCATCAAGAATTGGTGATGGTGAAACAGGTTCTCCTGCGGGTTAACCTGGAAGTGCATATTGTTGAATATGTGTGGTTTCTCCTAGCCTTAAATAGAGAGGGAATCGAGTGCAGCTACGGTTGCAGACTCGGATATATATATGTATGGAGCATGGTGATCATGCCCATGTCTCAGAGTTGATAGAGCATGAATGCGTTCATGGCTCAGAGCACGGTGAACAGGCCCGTGGCTCAGTTTTACTAGCGTCGTGACATGTACCAAGGTGGGCTAAAGGATGGGTAGCCTTTGGAGCTGACCCTGTGGCTAAGACCACTTCAGCATGAGACTGTAGTCCTGCTTGCGTTGTACTCATGCACTGACCACGAGGTGGGAGGTCGTGGAGTCCGACTCTTCCATTGACCTTGTATGGCACCGGCTTGGGCTTCGCAGCTGAAGGTTGGATTTGAACGGTACGGTTCACTTCCTCAGGGCATAATAATATGTAATCTAGCCATTTAGTATATGCTACTTAAGTTAAACATGAAACATTGGTTGAGGCCTTGCTTGCGTAGTTAATCGTGTTATATCTTGTAGTTACTTATATGTTCCTCATGTTATGTGGCACTTTATCTTATCTTGTTAATCATGTTCCATAAAAGGGTTTGGTTATATGCCTTGAGTACATTTGGTAAGCTTGCTAAGTATGAACAACTTTATTTTATAACTGCTCTTGTTAAATACCTTTTATCAGTTAATCCGCTTTATCCATCTAAGGTTTTGTAGTTTCGGCGGGGAGTTATGTTTCTCGCTGGGACTGCGTGTCTCACTCCACTGGTTTACACCCTTTTTAGGTGGTCGAGCTAGACGTGGTGGTGGTCGCGGAGTTGCGGCCGAGCAGCAAGAAGAGAAGTAGGAGGCAAGCGATGGATATGCTACTATTTTGGATGTTTTATAGTAGAGTCTTAGAGTCATCCCTGTACTCTCAGGTCCTTGGAGGTGTTTTGACATTGTTTCACAATGTATAACCGTCGATGTTTTGTATATCCTGTTGTTGGCCGGATGTGGGGCTTTATGTATGTATAAACAGGTGATGGACTCATGTGATGACAAGACAGCTGTTGCTCTAAGCTGTGGACAAGTTTCAAGGCTTGTATATGTTTATATAACATGTTTTCTTGCATGATGTGGATTGGAATGTAATAGTCTTTCAGTTTATCAGTTTTCCGCAATCGGTTTTAATTAACTCGTATTTTGATAATCTGTGGTTATGGTGATTTCTGCACATTTTCCCGTAACACCTCGTTGTCTGTGTGATAGTGGGATGTGTTGCCACAAGTTTTGGTATCAGAGCTCTAGGTTCGCTGAGTCTACAGGGATTTAGGACTAGGTTGTGTTTGTTCTTATGAGTTTTCCAGATTTTCTAACGATCATCTTCTGCCTCAGCGGAAGAAAAGCCAAGATGTCTGGAAACCATGAAGAACATAGCAATGATGCATCAGTTGATGGAGCTGTAGGATAGGCACATGAAGATCGGGTGCCTGAGGTCCCCCAACCTGACCCAGCCATTCTTGAACATCCTGCCTATCAACATATTATGGGGCAGATGATGGCTACGATGAATCTCATGGTTGAGTGATTGCCAGTGCCTCCTCCAAGAGCACATGATCCCCATGGAGAAGCATCGGGTATTGGGAAGACCTTCAAGCGGCTTCTCCAAGTCAGAGCTTTGGATTATGCTGGAACGGTTGATCCAGCGGATGCAGATCTGTGGCTGAAAAGTATTGAGAAGGCTTTACGGATCCTCGACATCCCCGAAGCAGACAAATTAAAGCACGCTGTCTACCTTCTGAAGGGTAGTGTTGGTCACTGGTGGACCATCGAGGAAGAGAAGCGGCATGGTGAGGTGATCGATTGGGAAGTTTTCCGGCGCGAGTTCGTCAGCAGATACTTCCTGAAGACGTATCTGGATGAGAAGATCAGCCAGTTTGAGCATTTACGACAAGGAACGATGAACATCACTGAGTATGAAGCCAAGTTCATGGATCTGTTGAGGTTTTGTCCTCATATGGCAGCAACATATGATGAGAGGATCATACGTTTCGAGAAAGGTCTGAGTTCCGAGCTGATGACACATGTGTGTGCGTTGGAGAACCGTGAGCAGTTTGCCACGTTTGTGGAATCTGTCCGGAGGATCGAACGATCAGTAAGGGAGAAGAGAGAGTCTATGGCTAAGAAAAGACCTGCTCAGTTCCAGGGACAGTGGTTTGGTGGCTTCAAGTAGCCAAGGTTTGTGGCACCGTCAGCGATGAGAAGTTCTGGTGTACCGTCTCAGTGGTCTCCGAGTAGGGGAAGAGGTTATGTTTCTTCACCGTCTAAGGCATACAGTACAGCTTCTGTGGCAGTGACAGGGCCAGCTAGGCCACGTTTTGAAGTTAAGACATGCTATATATGCGGTCAAACGGGGCATTTCAAGTCGAGTTGTCCATGCAGAGATGTTGAAGTGACGCAGCGGCCGAGGCAGAATCTTCAAGGGTCAGATAGACAGCAGCCTAGTGGTAGAAGAGGATGCGGAAGCGGTCAAGCGTCTCAAGTAGGATCGTCTGCTCAAGGAAGCAGAGGTCGTGGACAGCAAGCAACGGCTCGATTCTATGCTATGAGTCAGCCGGAGGCGATAGTCAACCCACGAGTAGTGACAGGTCAGATGGAGTTGTTTCATTCTGATATGTCTTCTTCTTGCTTTATATCTGTGCTGGTTGACCTGGGTGCTATACACTCTTTTATCGCCTATAGTATGCTTGAGAACTGTCGTTTACCTGTTAGCTATAAGAAGGATAGTTTGTTGTTAGAAACCCCTCTTGATGGTTCCTCGTTGCTTCGAGAAGAGTGTCCATCTTGTGTCTTGTCTTTCTCGGGACACTACATTCAAGTGGATCTTATACCACTTGATATGCATGGTTTTGATGTTATCCTGGGGATGGATACCTTAGAGAAGTATAAGGTTGTTTTGGACTGCGATTCGAAGCAGGTAGTGTTTGATGATGCTGGAGAGAAGTGGATCTTCTAGGGAGATAGGAAGATTCTTCTGATGTGTCTGGTATCAGCTGTGGTGGAAGAGAAGTTGCTATGACAGGGATGTGAGGCGTTCTTAGCTCACGTGGTGGATACCGTTGTGGATACCAAGGCGAAAGGTCTTAGCCTTGAAGAAGTGCCAGTTGTTCGAGAGTTTGCAGATGTGTTTTTGGAAGAGTTTCCTGGTGTTCCTCCGCCCCGAGAGATTGACTTTGAGATCAATCTGGTTCCAGGAACTCAGCCAGTTGCACAAACACCGTACAGGATAGCTCCAGTGGAGATGGCAGAGCTTAAGAAGCAGTTGCAGGAGTTGCTGGACAAATGTTTCATCAGACTGAGTATGTCGCCTTGGGGTGCTCCAGTGTTGTTCGTCAAGAAGTAGGATGGTTCGATGCGGTTGTGTATAGACTACCGGCAGTTGAACAAGGTCACGATCAAGAACAAGTACATGTTACCGAGGATAGATGATATGTTTGATCAGTTGCGTGGTGCTACAGTGTTTTCGAAGATCGATCTACGATCCAGTTATCATCAGTTGAGGATAAAGGCAGATGACATACCAAAGTCAGCTTTCAGGATGAGGTATGGTCACTTCGAGTTTGTGGTTATGCCGTTCGGGCTAACCAATGCACCTGCTACTTTCATGGACTTGATGAACAGAGTGTTCCGTCCGTTCCTAGATCAGTTCATTGTAGTCTTTATAGATGACATCTTGATCTATAGTCAGGATAGGCGAGAGCATGAGCAACATCTTCGACGAGCGTTGACTCTTCTTCACCAACATCAGCTATATGCCAAGTTCAGCAAGTGTGAGTTCTGGTTGGAAGAAGTGACTTTCTTAGGTCATGTGATATCTTCTGAAGGAGTCAAAGTAGATCCAAAGAAGGTGGAACCCGTTGTGGAATGGGAACAGCCGAAAACGCCGACAGAAGTTCGTAGTTTCCTGGGTTTAGCAGGATACTACCGGAGGTTTATTAAGGACTTCAATGCGATTGCGTTGCCGATGACAAAGTTGATGAGAAAGGATGTACCTTTTGTCTGGGATGACCATTGACAGCAAGCCTTTCAGAGTTTAAAGGAGAAGCTGACCATTGCTCCAATGTTAATCCTGCCAGAGCCTGGGAAGGGCTATGTTGTTTTCTGTGATGCTTCCAAGAAAGGTTTAGGTTGTGTGCTGATGCAAAAAGATCATGTGGTTTCTTTTGCTTCATGACAGCTCAAGAAACACGAGGAGAACTATCCGACTCATGACTTGGAGTTGGCAGCAGTGGTTTATGCGTTAAAGTTTTGGAGACACTATCTTTACTGGGAAGTGTGTCAGATCTTTACGGATCATAAGAATCTGAAATACATCTTTTCGCAGCATGAGTTGAACATGCGACAACGCCGATGGATGGAGTTGATCAATGATTACGACTGCACTATCAAGTATCATCTTGGTAAGGCAAATGTGGTAGCTGATGCGCTTAGCAGAAAGTCTTCTTCTCTTGCTTCAAAGAAAGCACAGTTGAGTTCCCTGGTATGACATAGGCGGGATATGTTCGTTTCTTTGCGGCAGATGAATGTACAGATGGAAGTTTCCTTGCTAGCTGGACTTTTAGCTCAGATGCATGTCAAGCCTACGTTGAGACAGCAGATCAAATATGCAAAGCAGACAGATGATGCGGTACAGTTGATCAGATCAGAGTTCGGCAGCGAAAAGCGTGATGGGTTTCATGAGTCTGAGGATGGACTAGTCTGCTATCGTGATAGGATGGTGGTTCCCGATGTTGATGATCTGAGGAAGTTAGTGCTCAAGGAAGCACACACGTCGATGCATTCTATGCATCCAGGTGTCACCAAGATGTATCATAGTCTAAAGGACTTGTATTGGTGGCCTAGTTTGAAGAAAGATGTAGCCGAGTTCATGGCTAGATGTGCGGTTTGTCAGCAAGTTAAGGTTGAACATCAGAAACCAACATGAACGTTGCAACCCTTGCCAATACCGCAGTGGAAATGGGATCATATAACCATGGATTTCGTAGTTAGTCTACCCAGAACAACTAGGAATCATGATTCCATTTGGGTGATAGTGGACAGATTGACGAAGTCTACCCATTTCATACCTGTGAAGACGACATATATAGTAGAAAAGCTCACTCGAGTGTATGTGGATGAGATAGTACGTTTGCATGGTGTGCCAGCGACGATAGTTTTTGACAGAGGTCCTCAGTTCACGAGTCGTTTCTGGGAACAGTTGCACAGAGCATTGGGAACGCAGTTGAGGTTCAATACCGCCTTCCACCCACATACAGATGGACAGTCAGAGAGGACTATTCAGATTCTGGAGGTCTTCTCCGTGCTTGTGTTTTGCAGTTCCTAGGCAGTTGGTATGTACATCTTATTTTGATAGAGTTTGCCTACAACAACAAATATCAGCGGAGCATTGATATGGCTCCTTATGAGGCCTTGTATGGAAAGAAGTGCATATCTCCTTTGTGTTGGTATGAGTCTGGTGAATATCAGCTTTTGGGTCCTGAGTTAGTATAGTAGACAATAGAAAAGATCAAGGTGATACAACAACAGTTGAAAGTGGCACAGGACAGGCAGAAGTCTTATGTAGACAATAGTCGATGACCTTTGGAGTTCCAGGTAGGACACAAAGTGTATCTTAAAGTCTTGTCATGGAAAGGTGTGCTAAGGTTTGGTCGGAAGGGTAAGTTAGCACCCAGATATATGGGACCATATCCAGTCATAGCACGTGTTGGCAAAGTAGCATATGAGTTAGAGTTGCCTCCAGAGTTGCACAGGTTACATCCCGAGTTCCATGTCAGTATGCTGAAGAAAAGTCATTTGGATTCAGGAATAGTGATACAACCAGTTGAAGTTGAGCTTGATGAAGATGTGACTTACGAGGAAGGTCCTGTGGCGATGCTTGACAGAAGAGTTAAGAAGTTCAAGAGGAAGGACCTGGTTCTTTTGAAGGTTCTTTGGCATCATCGTGGCATTGAGGAAGCCACATGGGAGCTTGAGGAAGAGATAAGGAGGAAGTATCCCTCACTTTTCTCTTTGGATTTCTGGGACGAAATCACTTTGTAGGGGGTTAGTCTGTAAGGACCCTGACCTTCGTTTAGGGTTTACCCTGTTTGCTTTTCTTAACCATGGTGCTTTGTTGCTTGCTAATCACCTTTGGTGGTGATTACGGTTTGGTTGTGCTTTGTTGAGAGTTGGAGGGGCTACTTGCAAATAACCCAAGTCTAGGGTTTGTGGGCAATTTTGCCACCTTGTGAGGTGTTCCTCTCTCTCTTTGCTTCCTCTAGTGTACAGAGGAAGGTTTGGGCTTGTTGCTTGAGTTCTTTTGGGCCTGGTTGAGCTTGTTGGGCCTTGTTGAGTGTTGCCTTTGCTTCTTTGAGCCCTGTGTCGGGAAAGAGCCAGCTGTGTCGGCCTGAGCTTGTGACGCCCAGGGTTTGTGTCGCCCTGGTGGTGTATCGCCCATCTTTTTCGCCCTAGTGTATCGCCCATGGTGTTGGAGGTGTGTCGCCCTAAAGTCTTGACCAAGCCTTGACCTCATTTGTGTCACCACTAGTGGACACTTGGTGCATGATGCTTGCATGTGGCAATGACCTTGGACATGTGTTTAGGGCTTTCTAGAGTGGTGGCTTGTGCACTAGGACAAGTGTCCCTAGGTACGCGACACCTTTCTTGGATCTACCTTGTTTTCTCCTCCCTTCCCTTCTGTATATGTGTTTCTCTTTCTTTGCAAAGGATCCCTTTTAGCTCTTTGGTCTCCCTCTCCTTGGTGTGCACGACACACCCTTCTCCTTTGCAAGTTGGTGGCTGATACCCCTTGGGAGAGTAGCTTGGTGGCCGATATCCTGGTGTCTCATTCTTCCTTGCTTGGTGGTGCTTGGAGCTAGGAGCTTGGAGCTTGCTTAAGGCGGGTTACATAACTCCTAACCCTAACTACACTACTCTCTTTCCATGTTCTTATATGTTGCTATGATCTTGTCGGCTATGTTGTAGTTAGTTTGGTTTTCTTGCTTAAGTATCCATGTTGGCTGATCCTTATGATCTAGGGTTTCTTATTGAGCAATACTCCTTTCTCTCCTTGGTCTAGAGGAGTGAGTTTGAGCTTCTAGTAGCATGGGCAACACCCCTCTTTCTCTTAGTCGATTGAGGTGAGCTTGTGTTCTAGTTTCTTGAGCAACACTCTCCTCTCACCATGGATTAGAAGGGTGAGCTTGGTGGTAGTGGTGAATCTTTCTAGGGTTTCAGGTGTCCTTGTGCTTGAGGTAGAAGATGATCTTGTGAGTTGTACCTTGGTCGTTATGAGTGTGGGGAGGTACTGCCCGACAACCCTCTTGGCCTAGACCCCTTGCACGACACATGAAGTGCTGGTGGTGGACGATACCTTGTCTTTGTGACGGGCGTCACACCACTCTTCCCTGTGACGGCCGATAGGCCTGGTTTAGTTGGTTGCACGTTAGATCTCTTGTTGGTGGTTTGAGCTACACCTTAGATAATATCTTCTGTAGAGTACCTTGCTTGGCATGCACCTGTTGTAGTTGTGGATTGGTGTCATTGTGCCTTGGTGTGAGCATTGCTGTTTGTGCTGTGACGGGCGTCACGTTTTGCCCTTTGTGTGTCGCCCAATATGTACCCTGTGACAGGAGTTTCTCTGCTTCCCGATGCAAGCGTTACCAGGTAGGGCTGGGTGCCCGACGCCCCGTCACGTGTTGGACTCCCTTGCTGTGTTGCCCAGCACATGAAGTGCACGGCACCCCGATGCGGCGTTGCTGAGTGCTGGCCATAATATGATGAACAATAGGTGAGGGCATGTTGCCCGATACAGTCTTTAGTGAGGGTTCTTGGTATCTCTAGTGAGGGTTCTATATATCATGGAAGGCCTATACGATGAATATGTTCTTGTTTAAAACGATGGTGACATTTGTGCATGCTTAATAGTATTCCTTATGATAACGTTTGTCCTCTTAACTTAACATGGCTATATACATGAACTTGATCATCATGATTATCTTGTATAATGCTAAGGAAAATGGTAAGAATGTAATATGATTTGCTTAATGATATGCCTTATGCATGTGACCATAAGTTGAGGCTTATTTGATAAAGTATATAATCTTTAATGTTACCCTATGTTGATAAGCCTGGTCTTTCTATTAAGCCTATGATTATCGTGTACTAACCATGTAGGTGAGGCATAGCTCAGAAAAAGGGCTATGAAGTATATATGATGAGTAACACTACTTTGATAGTTACTCTTGATGCTGAGATAACATGCATAATGTGATTCCTATTCTATGATGAGGATGATGTAAGCCTTGAGAGGCAGTGGCACTATGTGATGAGGGATTTAGATCCCATGGTATGTGATGATCCTTGTGATGGATCTAGATTGGTTGGCAAGAGGCCAAGTGATAACATGTACTGTTGGATCCTTGTGATGGACCAGTTGATGATAATTGTAGTAAAAGCACAATGTTGAGTTTTATATTGTTTACTTTTGTTATAATTGCATGTTATACAACTTGGTTGAATCTTGCAATCCACATAAAATACACTAATTAATTACAGTGGAATATATCATGTAGTTTTCCCTGGCCATAGATCCATCATCATCAGGAATTGGTGATGGTGAAATAGGTTCTTCTGCGGGTTAACCCGGAAGCGCATATTGTTGAGTATGTGTGGTTTCTCCTAGACATAAATAGAGAGGGAATCGAGTGCAGCTACGGTTGCAGACTCGGATATATATGTATGGAGCATGGTGATCAGGCCCATGGCTCTGAGTTGATAGAGAATGAATGCGTTCATGGCTCAGAGCACGGTGAACATGCTCGTGGCTTAGTTTTACTAGCATCGTGACCTGTACCAAGGCGGGCTAGAGGATTGGTAGCCTTTGGAGCTGACCCTGTGGCTAAGACCACTTCAGCATGAGACTGCGGTCCTGCTTGTGTTGTACTCGTGCACTGACCACGAGGTGGGAGGTCGTGGAGTCCGGCTCTTCCATTGACCTTGTATGGCACCAGCATGGGCTTCGCAGATGAAGGTTGGATTTGAACGGTACGGTTCACTTCCTCAGGGCATAATAATACGTAATCCAGCCGTTTAGTATTTGCTGCTTAAGTTAAACACGAAATATTGGTTGAGGCCTTTCTTGCGTAGTTAATCTCGTTATATCTTGCAGTTACTTATATGTTCCTCATGTTATGTGGCACTATATCTTATCTTGTTAATCATGTTCCATAAAAGGGTTTGGTTATATGCTTTGAGTACATTTGGTAAGCTTGCTAAGTATGAACAGCTTTATTTTATAACTGCTCTTGTTAAATACCTTTTATCAGCTAATCTGCTTTATCCATCTGAGGTTTTGTAGTTTCGGCGGGGAGTTATGTTTCTCGTTGGGACTGTGTGTCTCACTCCGCTGGTTTACACCCTTTTTAGGTGGTCGAGCTAGACGTGGTGGTGGTCGCGGAGTTGCGGCCGAGCAGCAAGAAGAGCAGTAGGAGGCAAGTGATGGATATGTTGTTGTTTTGGATGTTTTGTAGTAGAGTGTTAGAGTCATCCCTGCACTCTCAGGTCCTTGGAGGTGTTTTGATGTTGTTTCACGATGTATAACAGTCGATATTTTGTATATCCTGCTGTTGGCCGGATGTGGGGCTTTATGTATGTATAAACAGGTGATGAACTCATGTGATGACAAGACAGCTGTTGCTCTAAGATGTGGACAAGTTTCAAGGCTTGTATAAGTTTATATAACTTGTTTTCTTGTAGGATGTGGACTGGAATGTAATGGTCTTTCAGTTTATCAGTTTTCCGCAATCGGTTTTAATTAACCTGTATTTTGATAATCTGTGGTTATGGTGATTTCCGCACATTTTCACATAACACCTCACTATCTGTGTGATAGTGGGATGTGTTGCCACAATAATGAAGACGCTTGAAGTATGACCCTACTATTTTGGATAACACTTTTATCATCTTGATATTTTGTGTAGTATGGCCGTTTAATATTTTCAACAATATTATTTGGTGTTTGAGATATCTGACGAAAGACTTTCTTCAAACCACTTACAAAATGTCCTATTATGATCCAACAAACCACATTGAACTGGCTCAAGGATATTTTGTGTTGATAAATTGGTATTTTTGGTGATATAAATACCCACTACTTTGATGTTGTTTAAAACATACAAGTGTACTTGTCTCCATAGCATAGAGTAATTACTTTCACTCATTCTCCTAAAGTCCCTTTGTTGAAATAAGAGTCAATATTCTTTCCATTAGAAGGATCTTTATTATAACTTAGATATTCCTTGTAGAAGTCCACAACCTTGCTAACTGCATAACCCTTGATAATACACCCTTCAAGATAATGATAGGTTAGAACATCACCTTTAAAAAATTCATGTACAGTTCAAAAAGACATTCAATGCTAGAAAATTGGACCCAACATTTTCACTTCCCTAGTCAAATGGACAACAAGATGTACCATGATATCAAAGAATGAAGGAGGACAATACATCAAGCTAAAAAAGGGTAATGACCACTTCTATTTGCAACTTATCAATATTTTATTTATCAATAACTTTTCTTCATAGAGGGTTGAAGAAGAAACAAAGCTTGGTGATTGCAAATCTTACATGCTTTGACAGTATACATTGAATAGTCATGGAAAATTTGTTGCATTAGAGTATAAGAATCATGAGATTTAAGACCTATCCGCTTCAGATTATTCATTGATACTAATCCTAGTGATATTTAAAGAGTATCATGTGGTACCTTGAATTAATCAAACACTTGGAAAATTTTCTCACCTCATGTCTAGACAATGTGTAACAAGTAAGAGGTAAATATGTTTCTTGATCACTGGTAACGTTTGTTGCTAATTCTTTCCTTATACCGATTTCATGTAAGTCCATTTTAAATTTGAGGCCATTATTAGTTTTACCCGATATATTCAATAGAGTACCAGTGATGCTATCAGACACGACCCGAACTCACCAACTAGGGTTAGAGTCCATCACAGAGGGATTGTCTAACCATCAACTTTCAATCACTGACTGAAAATAAGCCTTAAAATTTTTCTTTCTTTCTCAAATATATGGTAACATCTTTTACCTAGGAGACAA